>JANCRA010000008.1:14290699-15490699 GCA_024362935.1 Setophaga petechia
GAAATATTCCAATCTGAACATACCAATGGACAAAAGAACTGTTTGAAATCTTCCTGCTTTCTGCTCCCCTTGCATCATGAAATGTTGTGACTGGGGGCTGGCCATGCACCATGATCTGGTACAATTGTTTTAAGAGTAATTTGGTGAAAGACAGCCTGCAAAGACTGCATGAATTATGGTTCTTTCCATTAATAATTCTCTTTTCAAATATACTGATGTACTACAGGAGCCAATCTGAAATGTTTTAATGCAATTTTGGTGGTATGAAATATACCTACAAGGTATTACCCAGAATTACTACCTATGTGGGAGCTTAGATTTCTTACTTTCTTTGTCTTAATAATTTATCTCTAGTTTAACCCCTGACTTTTTCTTCTCCAGACTAAGTCCTTAAACTTCATACTTCTCCTCTTATTTTGTTTTTTTCAAAATGTGTTACCAATTGATATAAATATTTGGAGAAGAGTTGTCTTGGTGTGTTCTTTTTTGGGGGGGGTAAAATTATTTTGGCAATGCATAACAGGTGTGTACAAGTAGTATATAAAATGACAATATATTGGGGCAGCAATTTGGATAATGGACCAACTTGTCTGTTTTTAGTGAAGGCAACATCTTAGGGTTTCACCACTGGGACATGAGATCTACCAGACTTAATTTTGTCTGTTTCTTCTCAGGCTGTTTCTTCTTCTTTCTGTCAGTCCAGACACAAAGGTGCAGCACATACTACTGGCTTTTCTGGTAATTTTGTCTGTAGCAGGATGGTTGTGTTTGGTAGTGAATTACTTTGAAGTGTGATTATTTCTATGGCATTACAATTTATATGGCTAATTTTAAGCCCCCAGCTCAAAAGAAAAAAAAAAATACTTAGCATCTAGTCCACTTAAATGACAAAGTCTTTTATAAGGATTTATAATCATTATGGTTCAGCTAATGCAAGTCAAGGTAACTCAATTGATTTTAACGGAGCTATTTCAATTTACACCAGTCATCTGGCCAATTATGTCCTGTTGTGACAAGGACAGAAAAGTGAAGAATTTAAATCTATCCTGGCTGTGGCAACTGTCTGAAAACACTGGGGAAAAAATAACAGACATTGAAATATTCTTGTTCATACACATGTGAACGTGTTCTTTTTTTGTTCATTCCTGATAGCAAATTTCCAGCTTAACAATTATAGGCAGAAACCACTAGGTGCCAGTGTTACCCAGACATCAGGAAAAGGCTTTGTTAAAAACATTAAAAACAACATGAAAGCCAATGCAGATAAACCCTTTAAATGAAAATAAAGCTTCGGCATCTTTTCAAATAAATAAGACTATTGAGGGTTTTGAGATGATTGCTTTTCTAGAAGCAAAGGCACTAAATTGATATGCGTTGACAGAAACCCACATCAAAACAACCTTATTTTGCAGGATACATTCTGTCAAAACCCCACATAACTACACAAAAGCTGCTGTGTCATCTTCAAGACCCTATGAATTACACCTAGGATCATAAGACAGGGCCAAAGTCTGCATTTTGCAAAGTACATGCAGATCCAACATATGGCATGAATAGCAGTTCACTGCTAAGATCGACAGTTTACAGGGAAAGCTTGTTTCAGTTCAAGTTAGAACTCACATTCCAAGTCGTACCTGAAGTTTGGTTTGACTCATTAGTATATATCAGAGTTTTCATTTGGGCTCGTCTTCATCACTGTCATGGTCTTCTGAAAGCCTTTCCTGCTAAAAAAACCAGGAAATCTTCTATTTAAGGAGCTGGATCCGCTAGAGACAGTTGATTGCCGGTGCATGGAGCTGCAAATGCAAATCTCTGACTAACCTTCACTCAGCTCATTTGCAAAAGATGAATCTCACTCATTTAACTTCAGACATCTACACTGTAACTGTTTACATCCATGCCAGTCATCCTGATTTTTTTGATGTAGAGAAGTAGTAATTTCCTGACTGTGATTCATCTGGCCTATTTCAAAATTCACCTTAGCATAAGATGAACTGCAAAACAAACTTAAATGATTGATTAGCTCAGGAGATGAATTTTACACAAAAGGCATCTTACGTTTTGTCAGATTAATTCAACCAAAATGATTTTGCAATGCTGAATTTTTAGTCAAATCTAATGTTTTGCTTTTGTTCTTTCTACAGCCATTAGACTTTGAAACAAAGAAGGCATACACCTTTAAGGTGGAGGCCTCCAATCTCCATCTTGACCATCGATTTCACTCAGTGGGACCATTCAAAGATACTGCCACTGTGAAGATAAATGTGTTAGACATGGATGAACCTCCAGTGTTCAGCAAGCCCGTGTACACGATGGACGTCTATGAGGATACACCTGTGGGGACCATTATAGGTGCAGTGACAGCACAAGACCTTGATGCTGGCAGCAGCTCAGTTAGGTAAGTGAGCTTTTCTTCCTTTAGTAACTCTCTGACAACCCAAAGTGCTGCTGACAGTTGCATGCACTGGCAAAGAAATTAGTATGAAAATATAAAATATACCCAGTCTGTCACTGTAACAGGTAACTGATGCTCTGAAAAAATATTGGAAGGAGATGCTCGTTTGGGTGAATTATAATTAAGTGTTCACAGCTTCTTATCATACTGATCATGTAAGGTAGCACACACTGACATGACTTCAGAGATGGTGTGCTAAGACTAAGGAATAGCATGGTGTCTGGATGTCACAACCCACTGGTAGAGAATGTGATATTTGCTATAAATTGTCCTTCAGTCTGAACAAAGACACATGTCAGGGAACTCTCATGCTATTATTGTACCATCACTTTTACTCTGACTCACAAGATGTTGGCTAAGAAGACCTTAAATTCTTAAATGTTCTTCCATGAGAGTGGTAACCCTTAATTTTGTAAGGTGCACTTCAATAGATTCTCAAGTCCCACAACAAGCTCCTCAAACTGTGCTGGCTCACATGCCACAACACACCTCCAGAGAGACTGAGGGGGCCCAATCCATTACTTTTATACTTAACCTGGTGCACACCTCTTATGTAAAGTAGATTTTTCACACTGTTTTGTTAGCACATGCACAGCCAGCATTTCTGCATGAAAGGAGTTGGCAGGTGGAAGCTGAGAATTAATCTCAAGGTGGAGCAGGAAGTTGGCTGAGAATAGCTCAGTCCTACCTCTGCAGGATCCTCTCCTCTGATCACACCTTCCCTGTTGCAATGCTCAGAAAGTTTGAGACAAAATGTGCTTAAGTCTGGTCCTCTACACTGGGTCTTCCACAAAAATATCTCCAAAGTACAGTAATGAGAAAGAAGGTTTTACTTCTATGTCTGTATGAGTTAGACCCCAATGGGTGACAGAACTGCCCCTTTCACCACTTACTCTCTACATCTTGCAAAGTACAAATGCTCTCATACACAATCATCACATGTGTCTTGGCTGAGGCTATGGGGACATGATTGCGGACCAACGTGGTTGTGTTCAGCACAAGGAAACCCGTGCCAGCAAGCCTCTCATTTATTGCTATAGCTTATTTTAATGAAATAAAAAGGAGGGGGGATCTGGCATACAAATGTAATATATTGATTTTGAGAACCTATTTACAGCCACATTGGAAAGATTAAAGTGAACCAGAGTCATGTACCGATAAGGAAGCTCCTTAAAGCTTAGACACAGTCTAAGATGTAGGCAGTTGTTAACACATACTTCTAGTACCAATTTTTGCTCGGTCTACCTGACTTCAGGAAATATTTTATCCCCAGATTTTCATAAGAAATATTAAAGACATAGTGCATGTCATCAATTTTTAAATATTAATGTTTATCAAATGGGACTATGACAGAACAGGAAAATGCTACTAGTGTCTACCAAGTACATGCATTTTCATGCCTATTTGATTACAAATTGAATTTGGACTTTTTAAATACATGTTTATTAATTATGTGTATTTTGGCTCAGAACTTATACTCTCAAAATATACAATAGGCATGTTAGTTGTAATCATATGCAAAAATTTAACATATAATAGTGACTGTTTAGCTCCTGCTTGGTCAAGTCACTGTTAATTTTTGCCTAAAATTATTATTGCTCTTTGTTTCACTTTTTTTAAATATAATCTTCATTTTGTTAAAATATAGAAATGCATTTGTCTATAAGTCTGTGACACATTCTATCTCTGACAAAGGATTAAAACCTTCACTAACAAAGACAGAAGTCTGAACCTTTTTCCCTGGTGGTAGCCTCTGAAAATAGCCCCAGTGATTTCAATATTCTGTTGAAAACCATACTGTCTTGCAACCAGATAGAAAGCCTTTAATCACATTGTTGAGCAGTTTTTCATATGACAGTGGAATCATTTGGATGTATAACCAGTCTTCAGTGATAGTTTTTTTGTTTCACAAATGCACCTAGGAGACTCAAGGCCTTTTTACTGATTCTATATTGTAACTATACAAGAAACATAATTGTCTCTTGATGGTTTATCCACGTACTGTGTTCTCTGGAATATTGAATCCTAAGAAATTTTATAATGTCCATGTATACGTTGTTTTAGCCCAGAACTCATTAAGTGTCCAAATGCGCACCTACATTAATACATTAAGTTAATACCCCTACATTTTAGTGTCACTGCTCTTCCTGGTGACCCCTTACACCAACAAGCTGCGTAAGTCCTCCAGGGTCACTTTTATGAGTTGATTCAGCTGGTTCATGTTCACAGAAAAACATGAACTATGTCCCAGAATGCTCTGGTGTTGTTCAGTGTCGTGACTTTTGGGCACCCGTGTATCTACATGAGTTACATTCAGAGTCGTATCTTCTACCTGTGCAGTGATGTCCTGCCTCAGTACAGCAGCCGAGATGGGTTTGCCTCTGTGTTGACAAAAAGTCTTCTTCCATTGCTGCAGCTACCACCACAGGACACTGGACACCATCCAGGAGTCAGTGTAGAGGTAGAATATAGGCCATGTTTCTTATTCAGAAATTTCTAGGGCTAGTTGGACGGCTTTCACTTCTGCAAATAGGCTCCTCTTCTCCCTCAGCAGTCATTGTGTAGGATTCCACACAGCAACTTTCCACCTCCAATGGTTTCCTACCATGCAGAAAGATCCAGCAGTAAATAGAGCAGGCTTCTTTTGTTTTGGGACAACTTGTTATACAATGGTGCTTCTTGGGCACTTTGAGCCACCTTCCTCCATATGGCCACTGTGTAAAGGGCATCCTCTGGATCTTTAGGAACTGTCTTGGGGTGATTTTATAATGATACTTTATTTCATAATTGTCCGCTTATGCCCAGAAACAGCTGCTTTCTTTTTCATTTTCTTTTTTTTGTTTTCACTTGAACTGTTTCTGCTTCTTTTTTTTTTTGGCCCATGTGGGGAGCTGGTGGGGAGGCCACCCCAAACTTGAGACCTCAAAGCATCTAAAACAATATGAGAAAGGACATTAAAACCCATCAGCTTTTCCTTCTGAAAGGAAGAGACTAACACCAGAAAGATTCCAATCTATTCTGCCTGAGTAGCAACACTAACTCCTGCTCCTCCCCTTCCCTGAAATAAAGAAGGGTAGGGGCAGCCTCCATCATGGCTACGCTGTCTGTTCAGGGGTTGGGGTCAAGTTTTTGAAATTTCAGTATCTAGCATTTATTCAGTTCTTTTCTGTGCCTTGCAGGCACCCTTTTGGTTTTTCATTGTTAATAAACAGTTTCGGATTTTTTTTCACTTTCACCTACTAGGATTTATTTCTCTCATTGGCAAGCAGGATTATCAAAGCCCTTATCTTTAGAGGAAATGCTCATTTCAGGGCATTTTCTCCTAAAATTTATCCCTAAACCTAGCCAGGGACATTATCACTTTTTATTGTACTATAAAGCACTTCCAGAAGTTCTAATTCTCTCAAGTACTGGATACCTTCATCTGCAGTGATCCACCTTCCTGGGGAATTCACAAAGTCTTCCTTAAATGGATTTCATGCCCTCATGCTTTAGAGAGGCCATCTCTAGAGACTGAAAATTGCTCCTTCTTTTCCAATTCCTCCTTCAATTTACCCATCTCTAGCAAGGGATGTTAGCCGTTGTGGCCTCACGACCTTCTAATTGTTGACTGTCAGCCCAGTTATCCCAGCATCACCTGGCTGGCGACTGTAGTCTTTCCACAAGTCTCAAAGTTCTGATGAGGTCAAGGAACAGGTAACTTCAGGTTCCTATTCGATTTGTCTCACTCCTTCAAATTTATTTGTTGTATTACCTATTTTTTCAACTGACCTCCCCTCTCCTAATTGTCCTCCTTCTCCTCCTCCTTCTTTTCCTCCTCCTCCCTTTCTTATCAATTATATGGACCTGCAGCTTCCCTAATCTGTTATTTTGTTTTCACTACTGGTGCAAGTACTGTAGTTGCTGTCGTTTGAGTCCCTGTGTCAGCCATATTGTCCTCAAATGCAGTTTGGGTTCCTGCCTCAACTGCAGTCCTCTGTGAGGACTGAACAGTGGCTCGGCAGGCACAGGTCCAGCCCCAGCACAGGGCAGGAAGCTGCTGGCTTTCACTGGGGTGGGCAAGGCACCCTTCCGTCATTGACGGGTTAGTTTGCCTGGGTTGGTCATGTGTTCAGGTGTAAAGTCAGGTAACTGGAGGTAATAACCACCCTAGGAACCTGCCCAAATTCTTCCACACACCCTACCACCCAGGAACTGGATGCCTCAGGGCACATTTCAATGTCTCCATACTTAAAGTTTGTTTTCTCTAACACCAGGACGACACCAGATTCCACAAATCCCATAGCGTGGCAATAGTATTCCTTAATGCTATTAACAGTATTAAGCAGCTTAAATAAGGATGAGCAATGTCCATGGGAGCCTGTATTATAAATCCATTCACATCAATTTTTGGGCAGGGAGAGAGAGATGTATTTCCTCATCATCCACAGGAGATAGCTCCCCCTGCATAACAAGGCTGCCATGTCAGGGCAAAGCACAGAGCTATCGCTTGTGTTAACACATTCCCAGCAAACTCAGCAAAACAGAGAGATAAGGAGCACAGCTGACAAACCCCATGTCACACAAAGGAACTTGCTGCTAAATAGCTGCTATTACTATAGCATGCAATATGGATAGATAGACAGATGGATAGATAGATAGATAGATAGACAGATGGATAGATAGATAGACAGAGAATCAGACTGTCAAAGATAAAGAGACAGATAGAACTGCCTTTGTCTTGCTCCATGGGCACTATAAAGGACCGTGGTGGGTTGACCTTGGAGACATGCCACGTGCCCACCAAGCTACTTTATCACTCACTTTACAGCTGGACAGGAAGAGAAAATAAGATGGAAAACAACTCGACAAGGCAGTTTACTAAAGCAAAGAATGGAGCTTTGTGCATGCATAAGTGAAGAGAAAAAGAAATGTTTGTTCTCCACTTTCCATCAGCATGGGGTGTTCAGCCACTTCCCAGGATGCAGGACTTCAACACACATAGTGGTTTCTCTGGAAGGCAAACACTGTAAATGACAAATACCCTCCCTTGTTCCTCCTTTCCTTAGCTTTTATATCTGGGCTGATGTCATACTGTATGGTCTATCCCTTTTGTTAATTTAATTGGCATAGTTGTGTCCCCTCCCAGGATTTTGGGAAATGTTGGAGACACTGAGTTGATGCTGTACCAGAGCTGTTCAACGGTAGACAAAACACTGGTGTGTTATCAACACTTTTCTAGGTACCAATGCAGAGCACAACACTGTGAAGTCTGCTATTGGAAAATGAATTCCATCTCAATCAGACCCAACACACCAATGTACAAGTATTCAATATTCCGTAAGTTTTATATGCTCTAAATGAAAAACAGGCAAACAAACAACAACAAAACAAGACCATAATTTAGAAATGTGTGAGTTTGAAGGTGCTAAATGTGTTTGCAAGTCCATATTGTATCTTAACCAATAACCTTATTGTATCTCGTTGTATCCTTTTGTATCTTAACCTCTGTTAGCTGCTTAAAATCTAGATGAAATCATAGAGCTAAAGAATTACTTCATAAATTTCATCATATTGCAAAAGAGACCAAGAAACTTCTGAGTAAATATGCACTCTAAACAAATGGGGAAAAGCAAGTCATGCTCTTTGAAGACACAGCCAGACAAAGTACCAGATAGTACTGGTAGTACTACAACTACTGGTTGTAGTTTCTCTACAGATTCATTCATTTACTGTGAAATCTTTTCCTGGAATGGTTTGCCCATTAAGAAGTCCATAACAGAAAAAAGAAATACTCAACATTCTACCAAACAATAAAGACTGGGATAAAATCTGCACTGCATGCAACAGAAGGCAAAACTCCAGAGAGCAGTGCAAGCTAGAACAGCCCACATGAAGAGAAACAATATTTGTTCCAGCAACTAAATCCATGTTATCAGACAAAAAATTTATATCTGCTATGTTAGACACATCAAGATGGGGAGATAATGACTAAGGATGAAAACTGGATTCAGCTGTTAAAGAAAATATTTTGCTGAAGGACATTGAAAATGGCGAGGCTTATATTATTTTTCTCTTTTTGTCTGTTACTGGTATGAAATTTTTTGACAAGTCAGAAGCTGTAAATGGTTTGTTTTGTAGGAAGGTGTTTGCTAGAGCTGTTGGAGTGGAAGGGCACAGAGCATACACTTAGTAATGAACAGGAAATTAAGCACAAGGAGTAAAAGAGCTGCAGGTATTCAACGCCTGCAAGGGTGACTGGCTTTGCAGCTGTTTTGGAACATTACCCCAGTGCACCTAATTTTCAAACTGTGTTAAATCTGGAGCTTATTTGTCTCAAGTGATCTGTTTTGTCTATTCCCATTCAACCATAGTGCTTCAAGAAACATATTAAGGTGAAGACCTATGTACATTTTGGCCATTAAAAATCCCAAAACACTTGCAAAACCAGCTCTGATCTAATTTTCTTCTCAGACTCCTCTAGTTTATGACAGTTTGAAGATGATTGGGATGAAAAAAAAGCTGCTGTCCTGTAATATTTTGCAAGGTCTGTAATTTGTAACTATTCAAGGTTTTGGTAAAGATCCTTGTACTTCTGGAGCAAGGGGTTTTAGGAATTCCTAAAAATGGTTGTTTTATGTGTCCATACAGCATGAATGTTATAGACAAAGCTGTCTAAATAACAAGAAAGCAGAAATGGAGGGCAAGACCGAATTACCAGCAGTATCTCCTAGTGAGCTCTCTCTACTCTGTCTAACAGTGTGTGAGAAGTTCAACAACTTTGCACTGGCAGGTCTGAGGTTGTCAGATTTCCATGAAGATGATCTTTCAGCATGAAGTATAAGAGGACTATTGTCCCTGATGTGAATCCCAGACAACTCTAATTAACAATGGGTTTCATATTCTGTGCCAAAACACTGTCCTTCAGGTCTTCTCTGCTTGACTCGGGAGTTTTGCCTTATGAACCAAAAGAACCACTCAAAGCAGGAAAGCTGTGGGGACTGTGCATTTTCTTGACCAAGTCCAGAGTCATGAAACTGCAACTGTAAAGTAAAAAGTCATGTGTACTATACATAGGTCAGTCCTGTCCTCAGTATCGCAGGGATAAGACTATATTCCCTGCATCTGCTTTCAAAGGAAAACCCTTATTTTTTTTTTCTGAACTAGTTCACAGTAGTCCATACACTTTTATGAATAGTTTCTCTTTTCCCAGAAAAAATACTATGTCATGTTAAGATCAAGAAAATAAAGATTTATTCCAGAATCCTAGAACACCATACCTGAATGTATAAGCACCAACAAGATGAATTAAAGTATGTAAGAGTTTGAGTTTTCAGTCTCATAACTCTTCCAACCTTTTTGTGCTTGCATTTTTTGAATTTAATTATTCTTCAAAAAGAAAAGTCCCACCCTATGACATTAAAATGCATCTTACAGTTTCATACATATATAGAAAATCTGGGACATCTAGTTCCAGCACCTCAAATGTCTTCATTAATTAACAGATGAATTGACAGCCATTTTTATGTGTATGGTATCATGCTGGAGAGAAACAAGTCAGTTTTGTACAGATAAGAGATGTTGAGACTCAAGAATCTTGGTTCCCTTTCAGCTGCTCTGGTGGTTCTGCACACTTCTTGCTCTGTTGCCTCCTGTCAGTTTCTGTAGCAGTTTTAGCTACATTCCATCCTTTGGATTTTATCAAATCCCTGTCACACACCCCACTTTTTAAACCTCTACTCCAAGTTCTAATTTATCCAAACTAATTTAAATCCTGCAGACCTACTTCTCAGTTTCTGCTGCAGATGCCTTGGTATGGTTTTCTCTCCTCCTACTAGCCCAGTGTTTTCTTATATCTCTTATGTTCTGTCTAATAGTAGTCTCCTACTCCACAGTCTTTCTTTCTCCCATGGCTGGTTTCTATATTTTTACTGCCTAACCATCTCCCATCAACTTCATGGGAATCCTGCTCTATCCTCTTCTTTTCTTCTGCTGAGGACAGATACCTTTTTAGATCTCAAGGTCTTGTTGTATTTATTTCACTTCGTTCCAGCTACTTTATCTTTTGAAAACTACGGAAACCGTTTCCCTCCAACATTTTCTCTGAATCCCAAGGAATATCTTTAGCAATTATGTTTATTATCAACATGCTTCAGGGGGTCTGTGGTTGGAGACATGGACAACGCACCAAAGCTCCATGTGACAAGCAGCCTCCAGTTTATTCCCCAGCTCCTTTTATAGGAGCTCCAATTACACATGTGATTGGTTGAGGCCTCAGCCCATCCAGCTCTCTGGCCAGTGATACATCTGCATTTAGAACTGGATGACAGTGGCTGACAGTCCCTGTGTGGATTGAGTCCAACCTATTCTTGCTCACACAGGGACTCCAATGCCACAACTCACCCTTTCAGTTATATTAAAAAATGTAATTGATGAGCCTAGTTGAATACGGTTTTTTCTCTCAACAGGTAGCGATGTACCTTGTGTATCATTGGAGCTGTGATGCTCACATCCAGAAACTGTCATTTAAAAATACCAACACTGCAATCTTTTTAGATTAGCATGTCACAGGCTTAATGCTTAAAATTTACAAAATTACAACTTAACACTACAAACAATAATAATACAACTCAAAACCATTTCAATGATAACCATACATATTTCTACCATTGATGTTCTCTAAATATTTGCCTCCTAGAGTTTGATTAAGTTGATGGACTGACTGCCTCCCCATTGCCAATCTTTTTCCTCTGATGAACCACTGGCTTGCCAGGTCATGCTGCGATTTTTATTGAAAAACATGAGAGAAACATGAGAATATGAGAACACTCCAGACCTTTGTGAGCAGTGTACATTCACCCCTCTTTTCCCCTTCTCTATGTTCTAATAACCACTATAGGAACACGACATGTACCTTTAAACAAAATCAATAAGGTGAAACTTACAATTGCCTATATACTTTACCATCACCCAGGGTTTGCCATTGCTGAGGGGCCTCTTTCCCCTAATGAGGACTTGGAGGGCTTCTTCCAGATGAAGCCTCCATGTTTATCTCAAAGAAAAGCTTTTGCAAAGCCAATTTAGCTAGCCCAGTTTTCATGGCAAATACCTGGTTTTGATAACTTTCCCTGCCTGAAAAGCCATAGCCTGGCCAGGGTTATGACTTAGTCTGGAAGGGTCTGATGGAACACCTTTCTCACCAGTTAAGGCCACAGCTTGGCTAGAGCTGAGACCTAGACTGGATGGGCTTCCCCATCATATATTTAAAAGTAATCCCTCAGTAATAACCCATAGAATAGTTGGCTTTGTTGTTTAACTCTAGCTAAAATATGATATTATAAAAAACCTATAAAGAACTATAATTAAGTGTTTATATAAACAAATCTCTTGAAAACTTATAAACAATTATAACTAAGTACACACACAAATGTCATTGTTTGCCCTCTCATTACAAACAAACCAATTTAAGACTATAAACACAGATAATCTTTAGTATTACAAAAAAGAGAGAGCAAAAGTAAAATCACTTTGACATATGTTATATGAGTCAGTTTAACCTTAACATATGTAGATGTTGCAGTCTTCCCTTTTGAGGAAGAAGCTATTAAACTAGCCCAACCTTCTCTTTTATTTAGTATCAGCTTTTTAGAGTATGTAGAAAGTATGTAGTATGAAAGACTTTGGTAGAGCTGAAGTAATAATAGGCGTCTTTTGCAGATTTTTGTATCTCTCCCTCCCTGCTTTTGCTGCCACACCTCTGCAGAGAAAGGTTCAGAGACACTGCAGCTCCTTTTATAGGACCTCCACTTGCACAAGTGATTGGTTGAGGCCTTAGCCCCTTCCAGCTCTCTGGCCAGTGATAGATCTGCATTTAGAACTGGATGACATTGGCTGAGAGTCCCTGTATGGATTGAATCCAACCTATCCTTGCTCACCCAGGGACTCCAATGTCACATTTAGCAGACACATCTGCTCTTTCCTCACTATCATCTCCTTTCCATTCTCATTTGGCTCAGTGAACACTAAGCTACCATATAATCAACAAGATCTCCATCTACCTACCTTCCAGCAATTCTGGGTATGATATAGAGCAATTAACTCCTACTTCTTCCTCCTACTGCTCTCCTTATTCTTACTCTTCCTTTATTCTGTTTTCTAGCTCCTAAACTTTATCTTCATGAACTCAAGCAATCACATCCTTTACTCTGCTGCTCTTTTCCTGTAAGATTTTCCCCTATGGTCCCATGTACTGCTCTGTCATTCTCTAGGTTTGAATGACCCATCTTCCTCCTCAGTGACTGGGTGGTTTTAAGGAACTGGACAGAAAAGTGACTTCTCTTCAAAAAGAAGGCAGAAAAAAAAATCATTATATTTTGTGTGTAAATTGACCATCAAAAGGACCTGTTTTCTAGCAGCACAGTCTCTACTTTACCTTGACCATGAAACAAAGTGTGAATAAAAAATTATTGTATCAATCTCCTTCATAGTAGTTTTAATTACTATATATTTACATTTTACATTTGCAATGGATTAGGTGCATGCAGACAATTATCACAGCTCAGCTGGTATCAGTTGTATGTGGCTCAGTTGTATCAATTCAGGGTCTATGGTACCTTGATTCAGCGATCAACTTGGAGTGACTACAAGGAGAAACTACCAAAAATGTGTGAATTTGTCTTAACCTTAATCTTAAATCTATGTACTCAAGGCTGAAGTGATCACACAAGATCAGTGGGGCAGGTAAATGTAATCACTCATTAGCCCTCTGTGATGCTGCAGCAGGTTCACTAGAAGCAGAAGTTGTGCGTTAAAAATTCTTCTTTGCAATTTTGGGACACATGCAGACTGACATTTTGATCTATGTGGGTGTTCTCGAGACTGGCAGAAGCATGGAGCAAAGGGAAATACTCTCTGGCACAAATCAGAAAGACTATGCTAGTGAAAAATCAGACCTTCCCAAATAAAAGACTGGTGATATTCATTTGACTTGTATAAATTTTCCTAGATCAACTCCTGGATGCACTTGAAGTGTGAAATATTATTTCCTAAGTCCAGCAAGTCAAAAGCAACTGAAAATAAAGTCTAAAACTGAGAGAGGCCAGTAGCCTTTATTTACAGGCAGTCATTCATCAACTTACTGAAGCTTGTGAAAGCAGCAAGTGATCTTCTGTTGGCATATGCAGTCATATTACACTATAAAATGTCACTCAGGAGATTGAACTGAAATAGATGTGTAGACCCAAGAAGTTTATGGACTACAGCTCTCAGTGGTCTGTTTGTGAAAGTGGATGCTGAAAATAAAGAAGTATGCATTCAGATCCAAGGCAAAGAACAACTTGGCAAGGAAAGCTTTTCAATTAATTGAGAATAGCTAAGTAGCCAAAGTGAGGGGAAAGGAACAATATGATCATAATACTTCATAATAGTTTCTGGTTTAAATCAAAGCAGTTGTACCACCTGGTGATGTGATTTTGCAAAGCCAGATCTTATCCCAGAGGCACAAACGGTAATTTTACCTCAAATAATAGTCTTCCTGATTTTCCATCAAGAACTGTTATTTCAAATTTGTTCAGGAATAGATTTCTCAAGGATTCTAGAAAGCAATTGTGGGATTAAAACAGAGCTTTAATGGCTACAGCCATTATCAAATCACCTCAACTGGTGAACTTCTCTGGGCTTGACAGAGAATTATGAGGGCTAAGGAGTTAATACTATGTCTAAGAAAAACCTGCTACAGGGAAGTGCTTTAGTTGGTAATCTGCACTTTGGTACACCAAGTCGACCATGAAGCTATCTCATTAGTATAAAATAAGAAATAAGCTTCCCAATATTTTTCTTTAATGTCTTTCATCCACAAGGATAATTGCAGGCTGGTCAGATTCCAAGTCTTTTCCTTCTGAATTTTTCCTTTTGGTATGTTTGTAAGCATTGACTATACTTTCCTCTCCTGAAATACTCAAGTTTATTATTATGTTTAAATAGTTACTACATACAGGGTTTCTTATATATTTTGCACTTTGTTTATTGTTTGCAGTTTAAGAAATAAAATTTAAACAATAGGGTTTTTGAGAGTTTTACACTTTTTGACATCTCTGTGTTTTGAAATTTCAGTCATATTCTGACTGTAGATACAAAGAGATCACAGATATTTTTGCTTTTACTGTCTCCTAATTTGGGCTTCTCAGTGCAAGAAAGACAGGGACATACTGCAGGGAATTCAGCAAAAGAAGGTGATGAATGAGCTGGAATATTCTTTCCGTGAGGAAAGACTGAGAGAGCTGGGAATGTTCAGTCCAGGGAAGAGAAGGCTCAAGAGGGTCTTAACAGTTATAAACGCACTTAGGGCACATAGGAGCACCTGAAAGGAGGGTGCAAAGAGGATGGAGACAACTTCTTCTCAGTGGTGTCCCAAGGCAGGAAAAGAGGCAGTGGGCACAAAGTGAAGCATAGGTTTTCTCTAAATATCAGGAACAGGAAACACTTCTTGCTGTGGGGTTGACCAAGCACTGACACAGATTGCCCAAGAAGGTGGTGGAGTGTCTGTGGAGATATTAAAAAAAAAAAAAAAAACCAAAAACAGCTGGAGTTGGTCCTGGGTGAATGGTTCTTGGTGTCCCTGCTTAACAGAGGGCTTGGACCAGATGACCTCTAGAGGTCCAACCTCCATCCTTCTCTGATTCTGTGGCATCCATCTTTAATAAGCTAGAATAGAATCTATGGGAAAAAAAGACAGAGAATCATCTGTGATGGCTAAAAAACTGCTGTCAGCATTCATTGAAATAGTAAGAATACAGTGTTATAACAGATTATTTTAGAAAATAAATCTGAAAATAGTGTGAAGGAAACACAGCACAGAAATTCAGCCCTGATAGGAGGAGAGGGGAACCACTTTTAGAGATAAATGATGACACCTGATATTTCTCAGGTCAGACCTTCAGCATGCAAACGGGAGCAAGGAGATGCTTATACAGCAACTTTTGCCTGGTGTCCTCATGAAATTTATAAAACCTTTGAAAAGGTGACTTCATACTTATACTGACCTCTGTAGTTTCTGCATTCCTTGATACACCAGAGGCTTGGGGAGGAGAAATGAAAAAGGAAAATGCAGCAGCTCTGCAGCATCAGGGCTGCTCTGAATAATCTCTTATTTTATAAGCACTTCACCAAATCATCTTCAAAGCAGCACAAAGAAGCCTCCAGTTCTTGATTTCACTGTTTCCCCTTGCACATCCAGCTGAAAATCTGAGTCCCAAGTGATGATCTAAGCAAGCAATAAATCTTTTACTGTGTGCTGCAGTTTTCTCGAGAGTCAGCATGGTTATTTTATTTGCTTTTCCTTTTATTATCTCAGCATCAGCATTTTACTTCAGCTTTTTAAATGGATAAAAATATAAGATATTTGTCCAGTTTTTGGTTCCCAAAGATATAGAACAGAGCTAATATTTTTATATTTACATGATGAAACAGAAAACAATCAAAGTTTATTTACATTGGATATATGCCAGTGGGCCAGCTCTCCTTTATTGTATTTATGATATTTAATGCCTTAGCACTTTATCAGAAGACAGAACATTCCAGGCCAGGCATGGGAACAGCAGCCCAGGAATCACCTCTGTCTTATCCTTTGGGGTTTATGTCAGATGCACCCAAGTGCAAAATAAAGTGTAGGTGTCTGCTGAGGCTCACTATCTGATGGAGTCACAGCATCTGCTTTCACCCTTTCAGCTTTATTAAGGGTTGAATATATTCATTCAGGTTTACTTGCTCCATCTTTCTATACTCACTCTGCCCATTAGTAGAGATATTCATACACATCCAGACTCTCATCCCGGCATGCTCTTTCCCCACCTAAAAGCAGCCAAGCAAAAGCCCTTCTCTTCTTCACCAAGCATGAGATGTGCCCCCTGGTACCTGGGTACCTTGGTGGATGCAGGGAGTGGGTTCTCCTGATATGGGCTGGATGAAAGGGGAAAGAACAGACTGTGGGCAGCAGGGCAAAGAGCAAATGCACATCTTTCAAAATCAGGGTGAAATGGTGTTCAGGGTCTATAATGTGTGGTGCTGGTATAGAAAGTGCTCTACTGCTTTCCCACACTAGCAGGATTGACTCCTAAACCGGGAGTGAGGGTGTTAAGTCCGACATGCCTTTGTCATGGTTTGACACTGGCACAATGCCAGTGCCCCCATGAGAACATCCTCTCCCTGGTGTCTGCTGTGAGGTGGTACCCGGAATAGGCAAAGCAGGCTCCTACTTAGGGGAAAAAGAGAAAACTTTATTAACTAAACTACAAGAACTAAACTACAAAGAGAGAAAAATAAACACAAGGAAAATGAAAACTGCACAGAAACACTCCCCCTCCTCCTCCCACCAAATTCCCAATACATTTACATTTCCCAAAATTATCAACCCTTGGTCAGGCAACCACTCTTTAGATAATCAAATCCTTAGTTCATCAAGAGTAGACAGAGTCCTTCCTTGTGCCATGGACTTCTTGTCACATGCAGCACCGCCCAGAGATCCTTTGCCATTTGTGACATCTTCCTTCCATGCCTGGTGCTCTCACCACCGGCGTGGGCAAGGCCGCTTGAAGGTGGTCTTTTTAAGGATGCCTCGTCTCGTTCCAAACAGAGCACAGTCTCATCTCTGGGGCCTTTGTCCCCCCCCATTAAAAAAGGGCTGAGGGGTCTCAACACTGAACTCCCTTGGCTCTGAACAATTGCCTCCCCCTGGATGCAGTCTCTGTGTTACAAGGAAACAGTCCATGGCTATACAAAAAAGAGTCCAGCAAAAATGCCACTCCATCTTTCTCCATTCCTCCAACATCTCTCTTTCTCTCTTGCCAGACCTCCCCACTGACCCATTTCCTCCTTCATCCTCTACTCTTATCTCTCTTCTAGGAAGGGTTAATGTTCTGTAAAGTTTTCATTGTCCATAAAGGGTTAAAATCTTGGGCTCTGACCGCCCGGAGACTCCCACAGCAGCCGGACACCTTCTCGCTGCCCCCCGCCTCTTCCTCAGCCGTGCTGCCTGCTGCCGGCACACGATATCAAGTTCAAGGTGACTCAGTCTCAAGCACAGGCTGCACTCTCTCTCCGTCTCCAAAGGTGGGGGCGAGGGGTGGAGGTGGGGGGAACGGGCTGCTCGGTGCTTCCCAGCACTTTGCTCCTCCACCCTTCCATCCCTCCGGGTCAGGCCTACCTCAGCCGGGCCATGTGGCTTTCCCCTCCCCCGCCCAGCTAGCAGCTGGGCCGGGGGAGAGAAGCAGCTCTGTCCCGCCGGAAATTCAAAAAGGGCTCAGTGGGAGGAGAGCCCTGCTTTTAACCCTGTGTGGGTGGTCTCAGAGGCTGATCCGATGCTCCAGTGGCCAAACCAGGTGCCAATATCAAAATCCGAATACCTATTGGTGACCACAGCATAAACAGCATATCCCAGATGTCCCATTTCCAGTCAAACCACCACAGCCTTCTACTGCTGCTCACAGTCCAAAAACTGAGACTTAATTAATCTGCAGGACAAAGCTTTCCCTCTGCCTGGCTGTCTTGCAGTTCTGCCTGCTCAATGAAGCAGGAAAAATGATGTTGAGACTGAATGAAAACAATGCATTTTCCAAGTGACAACAGCTTTTGATAAGATACTCAGCTGGTAATGAGAAATGCAGAGCAGACAGTGGAGCTGGAGGGTCAGATAAGCAAATGAACAAAACCTTTTAAAGGCAGAGAGAAGAGAAATCACAGGAAGTTATAGACAGGCAGAATTGCCAGTTTGAAAGGGCTGATAACAGAACTGCTGCATATTTTAATTCCTATATTACCTACCATGTTTTACTAAAATTCCTATGTAAGATTTATAAGGCTTATGAAAAGTTTAACAGCTTCCTTTGCTTGACTCTGACCCATCATTAGTTTGGCTGTCTGCAGCCACTGCTTTCCTGTCAATTAATTTGGCATAATGGTTGATCTTCTCCAAAGGAGCAAAATGTAATTTATTTGCAGTGATAGTACTCATTCCAGACCAAGTAAGATACTCACTGCTAACATCGCTAAACCTTCTACCTCCTGATTAAAATCATAGAAGTAGGGAGCCATGTATAAGGACTGTGAACCCAGCCAAGTAGTATGCCAGAGACTCAAACTGTTTTTTTTTCTTGTGGGAGATCAAGTGTTGCATGAAATGCATGCAAATGATAAGCATGGAACAATGACAGGAAGCATTCATACCTTTTCCCAGGGAGTAACAATCCCTATGTCCTTCTCTTAAACATCATCACCCGATGGGCTGTAGGCAACACTCATTGTGGGAAGGCTGAAATACAGATCACAGGATAGCACTCTGGGAAATTACACTGCTGAACTTCTTTGGAAGAGGATACAGAGACAGCAACTTATTTGGGCTTCTATCAAACGAATTCCAGAATTCTCTGGCTTTTAACCCAAAATATTTTAACTAATGCAAAACTATCCTTCCTAAAAGACTAGATACATTACTTCACTGGGATCTTCAAAAGCACTCAGCCTAGACTGTGACAAAAGTATATTGTACATTTGAAAATCTCTGCAAAATCATGTAGGATTACGGCTTTTTGTGTGAAATGCTGAATGAAAAATCATAGTAAAACTGACAGAAATATTTTAGTGTGTCAGTAAACTTGAGGGTGCATTTTTTTTAGATGTGTCAAGTGTGATGTGCTGTAAAGACAATTCTGCACTTCTACAGCATCAACCACACAAACCTCTCTAGTTTTTGTTACCCTGGAACAAAGCACTGCCTCTGAAAATGTTCAGTGTATGCTCCATTTGTTGGTTTTGAGTTATTATATGGCAGTAAATTCAACCAACTACATTGGCTGCTCATTTTTGGTTGAATTTTTTTATGCAAACTTAGCATCACACCTCAAGTGGTTTTTGACATCAGTTTTGCAAGCACAACTGAACAATGACCCATTTGTGACACTGGTGAGGTCACAAAGCCGCTGAAACCAAAATACATTTTTATGAACTCTCCCTTTTCGTTTGAAAAGGAAATTGCATTTGAGAGAACAACAGGATAATGCTGATTCAAAGCAGGAAGGGAGGTCAGGATAGGACATAGCTACTTAACCTGGACCAGCAGCAGAAGCCTTCTGTGACTGTGCTGATTCCACACTTCAGATAGAACTGGGTTTTCTCCATTGATGACTTTTTGTTTGTTTGTTTGCTTGTTTATTATTATTTATCCTCCATTTCTGGTACTCCTTCTAAAAAAACCAAAACAAAACAAAACAAGCGTATTTGAGACTATTATGTGTTGACATGGGTGGGGTTCTTCTGGAATCTACTTGGAATCCATGTGTTGACATGGGTAGTGTTCTTCTGGGATCTGCTTGGAATCCATGAGATTACTGAAGGGATATGATGAAGGGATCTGATGTGACAGGAGACCAGTCCAAGTTTCCTTTGCTTCAATCTCTAATGCCTCAGTAGTGTTCGGAAGATATTCTGCAAAGGTACAGAAAATTTTTGCTGCCATTAAGGGAGATGGCTTAATAAATTATTTAAAACATATAAACAAAAATGATACCCCACAACCTAGTGGAACAGCATCTACTACGTAAGAACCAACTCAAGACAGGTATGAATATATGATGGTTTTATGTGAAAATAGGTAAATTTGATTGCATTTACTTCCTTCATGCAGAATATCACAATATTAAACCCAGGGTAATAAAACTGGGAGTTTTGCACAAGCGAAGTCCTATCTATTTTCATTATACTAAGAAATTTATTTCTTAGAATATTTTGTATTAACAGAGTCTTTGTAAGTGCTTTTTATAACAAGCACTTTAATTTTTTAAAATATCTAATATTTTACATATATAATAGTGTGCATGCCTACAACACAACAGCTGCTGGGTTGTACAGTGTAAAGGGCAGTGTAAATTATTGCAATTGTATTGGTGCAGGACAACATGAATGAGATGTAAACCTGCCTGCTACTGTTGAGCAAGTCGTACATTATATTTTACTTCATATTATCATATTACAGAGGAGAAAAAAAGGTTCTTTAGCATTTCTGCTTCTGTAAAACCGTGTGAAACAACATTTTCAAGTTAAGAGAAAACCACCAGAAACTGACTCTAGGGTAATTTTTAATTCAAAAGGAGATATGGAAAAGAAACTAAATTAATATAATTCTGATTCAAGTGCTGTAGCTCTGAGAAAGGCTGGTAATTTAACAATCCTATTTAGTCATAAATACTCAGATGACTGTATCATTTAGACCAAGAAAATAAAATGTTTTGTTAAATTTATTTAGACCTGTTTGAACGTAATGCCTTCATTAGGCATGCATGGGTTACAGCAACAAGCAGAAATCTGTCATTGTTGAGAAATTTTCCAGAGAGGACAAATGCATGGCACTGTGCTGATGAATTCTTGCAGCTGATGAGTGTCTGTGCCCTTGTGATGCAGCAACTCACACAGAACATCTGACTCCTCCAGCAACCCTTTGTTCAATGGGTGACTGGGACTCTGAGAGCAGGGACTGATGGACTTTTGTACCATTTTTCTCCAATAAAAAAGCTGCTCAGTAATTGGAAAAGCTTATGCTGGAGTATTTGATTCAAAATTTTTACACTGGGGACTCATTTTGAAAATTCTTTATTGCACTTCTAGCAAAATCATTGAAATCACTCCTCTGTGTTAACTGGACTGGAAGATACTTTCAGTAATCAGCAAAAGAGTTTAGCACTTATATTTGAAAATAGCAATAAAGTTTTAACATAGAGTTTCTCATATTTATGCATGTAAATATGGTAATAAGATTTGTTTGAGTTTTACACAATGATAACTCAGTGAATGGATTTAGAGCTGCAGGAAGGAAATTTTAGTGGCAAGATGAGATTTTGGAGGACAGTTAGCTTGCATCCTTCAACACATTTCATTCTCTAGCTTTTTAAATTATTTCAGGCTTGACTTGAAGTCTAAATTTCTTGTTTCTCATTGTTGGAGTGATTTACCTGTTTTCCTACATTTTATTAACAACAATCTTAAAAAGACCTGAAAACCATTGTTATACTTTAAAATATTTGCAGCTGCACCTCATGATGAGTATGATTGATATGATGATACTGCTTCCTATTTTGCAGAGCTTACAGTAACAGAGACTGTAAGGATTATCATTCCACCTTTCTAGAAATTTCCTTTACTCCACAATGTGTGTGTGTGTTACATTGCCCAGCTTGCCTTTTCAGTACCAAGTGACAGCATTTCTGTCATTCCTCAGGTGTGCAACATAATGTACATCACTGACAGAAAGATTTTGCTACAGCACATAATTTTTCCCTTCTGAGTTTTGGCCCTTCTCTGTGTTGAAAAAAATCCTACCCTTCCCTTTTTGGTGTTGAAGCTCTTCAGTTATCTGTAAGCTGTTATCCTGTCTCCCTTTTTTGATCTCTTTTCCATGATAAACATATGTTAGTTCTTTTAATCTTTCCTTATAACTTGGAAATTCCTAGACCCAAGACAGTTTTTCTTGCTTTTTTGTAAGCTTCCTCTATTTTTTTATATTCGTCTATTGACTTAATGACCAGGACAAAATTGTATTTTGGAGGTGTCATATTCTCAACATCCAGTTATATGCAGAGATCTAATAATTTCAAGCCACAACACATGATTGTTCTACTAATGAAAATTCCTTTGGGCTTTCAGGTAGTCTCATCACACCTAGATTCTCATTTATATTCTTCCAGTCCCTCCTCCTTTTTGCCATTCCTGCTTTCATGCTTCTTTCACCTATTTAATTATATATGTATTGGAAATACAAAAAAACCTTAATTAATCACAATACCCAACTGATTTCTCTTAGCTTTCATTTATGTTCCTAATGTTTTTAGGCTACTGCTTATTATTGATATGATGGGTGGTATTTATATATACCAAGTTGTCATAGACCCTGAATTTCTTTTAGTTGCAGTTTAATATTTAAATAAAACTTCAAGTGAATGCAGTTTAAACAATTTAAGGTCATAAACACAAATAATAATCTATTACATTACATAAAATTGTTTTTTCACCCCTTACCTTTCTTTGCAGTATTTTTCTTAAAAATAGCCTGTGTTCTAAGTCACTACATACTAGAGTATGCAATGTGCTTTACATCAGCAAAGTATGAGTTGAGACAAATTAAAGTTATTTTTGTAAAGCTCCTCTATCACCTGGTTATTTCTCCCTCTCAACTAAAAAAAAAAAATCAATAGGATTTTTTAAGGAAATGTTTATTTAGCACAAAGGCACAATGATCAGAAGTCATTAACCTTCAAATGCCTAATTTTGGTTGTGCTGATCTTATATTTTTATCTTTTACTTTATCTATTGTCTGTGCTTCAAGCACTCTTTAAGGTCAATCCTCGAGTTTTACCTCTGACATTTGGCTTTAATCCTCCCAGCGTATCTTTAAAGCAGTTTTCTCTTCCTCTAAAGCACACACACTTTTAGATGTCATACCTTGCTCATTTCCTGGCTTAAATTACATGACCATAATATCAAGAACATTTTCCACGATAGGCAGGAGAAATCTTTCCCTCCACGTTTTTAAGACAAAAAAATACATCCCTAGTCCTAAGCTTCACAGCCTCCTTAGCATCCTGCCACCTCCCATCCCTTCAGAGCAAGTTGTCACACGGGTTTCTCCAGCAGCACAGGACAGCTGTCCAGTTCTTTTATTCATGGCTTAACAGTCTGAAGGCACTACAGTTGTCTGCTCGATGGCTCAGAGTCACTGTTATCCTCACAAGGATGACCTGCTGTCACTCATGTATTCAATAGCGCTCCATCAAGCACTACCACCTTCTGTGCTGCAGCAAGAATCAACTCAGCCTTCCTTGTTATCCTTCTCTCTTTGAATGGAGGTGAGCCCTCTTCTGTGGGAGTGTCCTGGGAGAGCTCCTGAGGGACATGCAGCCTCACTGCCTAGCCAGGGTGAGTGTCTATAGTTCTTGGAGCTCCTAAGAGGTCATTGTGGACTCTGGGTGAGCCTTATAGGCTTGAATCTTGTAAGTTTATAAACTGAATATTTCCATTCTATCTCTTCTATCCTACATGATGTCCAAATGCAGCTATTCTTGAGAAAACTCAGGCAGTGTTAGCAAAGACATAATCCATCCACACATTCACTGCCTTCAGCAATGTAATCTGGAACATACTTCTCTGCTGGAAAGAGTATTCAGGAAGATATTGTCGGGATCATTTGTTTGTCAGAGTGACCCCGAGAAAAGTTCCAAAGTCTCTTTTCCCAGCCCGGCGCTTAAAGAAGGAGTCAGAGCTCTTCATCTCTCGGTCTCAAGGTCGTTTATTAATTCTTATCTAAAAAATTTTCTTTCTGCCCAGCAGAGATCAGCTCAGCAGGGCAGCCACAGGCACTCTGCCTGCCCCCGGGGTGGTGTTATGTCTTTATACTACAAACTACGTGTGCAATATTTACAATTACTTCCCAATACCCATCACCCTTGTTAGACAGTGAGCTTCTACTCTAAACCAATCTGTAAGTGCCAACATCACCACAGAAAATGGAGGCTAAGAAGAAGGAGAAGAAAGGCTGGACACACCCAGTTCCCTCCATCTTGCCTCCATAACCCCCCTGTACCAAAATCCCAAAATGCATAATTCACCCTGTGATAATTTCACTAATATTCTACTTAAACTCTTGTGGCTTGCTGATCTTCATAGAAGGTTGGTAATTTGCTCCATGGGCCATAATCAAACTCAAAGAGGCATTTTGGGCTCTGTGCCAGGGTCTCTGAGCCCCCCGGCAAGGGTCTTGGCTGCTCAGGACAGCCAGAGGGAAGTCCTGAGTCCCGACAAGATATATATGTCAAAATTTCTTCACTGACAGTGAATACCAATGATATCAATGTCTGGTACTGAGAGCTGCCAGGCAGACCTGTACAGGGACTTCTGAAAAATAATTCTGCTTTGTCCTATATCAACAAGTAACTTCTCTCTAACTTTTCGAGGAAGGAAATGCCTCTTAGGATTAGCGCACTTATCCATGGTCTGTCTTGCAGGTGCTCTAAGCAGTCAACTGAACCAACCTCAGTTGCTTCAAACTGCTAGACCATGACTGGAAGATCTAGACAGCTGTCCTAATACCAGTATTTCAACAGTGTTCCTCTGCATATCCCAATCTCACAAGAAATGTCAAGCTTTATGTCCTAGATATCTGGGTTCATCTCTGAAAAGTTACTGGCTTTTCTGGTTGGAGATATTTTTCCCATTTCTTCTATTCTTCAAAGCATCTCTTCCATGTTAAGGACAGAGCTCAGGCTACTCAGCTGGCCTTAGAAAGAGATTAGCTGTTGCTGTCCTATTTACAAAAAATCACATGCTGAGCATCAGTGTGTGAAAGAGTAATTTCTGCCTATAAAAGGAAACTACATTTTCTTAGGGTCTTTGTCAAAAGTGACGTCCCCTTGAGGTGTCCCAAAAAAAATTTCTATTTCAGACCAGATATGTAGGGTCCCATTCCCTCTTTTCTTAAGCTTTATAGAGTTACTGATGTACCTGTGTCCAGAAGATCTGCCTGTGAGAGGATTTTCTGCTAAGTATGTTCTCTTGGGTACTGTACATGGAGAACCAATGAAAGGAGGAAGAATGGATGCTTGTTTGCAGATTTTCCTTCCAAATTTTTCTGGTTTAGACAATTCATCTCCAATAATTCTGCCTATACCTCTCCCTTTGGTAGTCTAATTGGATATGTAGATTATTAAAATGAGAGGAGCTGAAACAACAGCCTGATTTAATTCAATTCCCATTTCCATGGAAGCCATGAGGAATTCTGCCAGAAGTACCAGCAGGAGTAATGTTAGTCCTGCAGTGCTTACAGAGGACTTTGATCCTGTTGATGTTTATGTTCAGGAATAGGCATACTGGGCCTGTGCATGAAGTTATCATCTGTGTAAATGCTTCCAGACAGACTGTCAGATTCTGATCCTACAAATATTCATGCCTGAACTTCCCTTCAAACACAACATATTCATAGTTAATATGTTTTTTGTACTCTCAAAGCCCCCAGTGAAGGAAGCCATCCTCTACATGGTGCATTGAATTAAGGCCTGTATTTTTTTCCCTGGCTCATACTGCAATGTGCAGGGTACACAGACAAAGCTAATCTTCCCAAGGGGAAATAAAAGCCAAGTTACTTTCTCATGCTTTGAACTCATTTATTTGTGTGTTGCTGTGTATTTAATTTTGGAAGAAATTATAGTTTATTAAACATGCAAAGCCTGACAGAGTAATTTTGCTGTTCCTGAGAGAGTATCTTAGGGTAATGATATTTCTAATAAATGGTTTATATATTTTTCATAATTTTAATGTCAAGCAAATTTTGAACAAAGAGATTGAAATTACCAATATGTGTAGATAATAGTATCATATTCAAGAAAACGTGACTGCTCAACTATGTAAAAGGATACATTGTGCCTTTAGCAAACTGTTTCTGAGGCTTTTTAATTAAAGCTGTAAACTGGTAATGATGCCTGTCAATTGATGAAATAACCTATTTCATCTACAGAGAGTAATTTTTTTGTGATTTTGAACAAAATGTCTCCAAATGAGCATATCACCTTCTTTGTGGCTTTTTTACTATTCAAGTTTTCCAGAGCTATTGGCATTCTTAGTACCAAGCAGAAATATTTTCTTGGTGAATATGACATATATGCCTTTCTACCATTACTTCCTTCTACAGAAGTAAACATAGTACTTATTCCATTCCCTCTAGATTAAATACATAAATACCTCTAATTAGAGATGGAAAAAGAAGATTTATTCATATTCTCACTGGTTTACATGAAATTAGGTGCCATAGGAGTGGTTCTCTAGGCTTTATAATCTTCTGAATGTACTTGTTGAGTGCCATTTTGTTCTTATTGCCTACTGCTCACAAATGGCTTTCTCAATTTAATCCTGCCTAGTTTTTGAAAAACACTATAAAGGTATGAAGAGACTAACAATGGAAAGGAAATTAGTAGCTGGAGGCAATTGCAACAGAAAAATATATTATTCTGTTATGACTACAAACAGTAGCATCTAATGTGAAAATAGACTTTCAAATTAATTAACATTTAAGGGAGATGGGTTTGGGATAGTTGTCACATTGCTTTTTAGCAGCTGTGTTACCAGGTACATCTCTGCTTTCTATCCCTCGTTGGAGAAAATAAGAAATAAGTAAACATTTCGAGTTTTAAATCTGTTCTATGTTCCTACTTCTTGACAAATAAGGGCTCAGGGAAACAAAACAAAACAATGCAAAACAATGGTATTTCCCTGTTCCACACAGGGAAATATCCAGTGAAAGGTGCCTATTCTTCACAAAGGCAAAGTGCTATTTATTGATCCTATATATGCATGGGAATAAGCATACTCTTCTCCATCTCCCTTGCTGTTGCTCTGCCAAAATCCTTTGGGACACCTCTTTGTGGGGCTATGACCAGCCCACTGCAGGCCCAAATGGATGTAAAAAGACCAGGTCTGGCACACTCTCCATCACCATTCATCACCTCAAGCCCTATTTAACATATTGTTTTCTTTTTCCCTATGAGCCTGTATAGTATTTCCAAAGTGGCTGATATAAATAATCAGGGCCACAGAAGATGTGCATCAACTTCTTGGGACTCCAAGGTTTTCAAATAATCTGAACACCAGGAGTACTAAGCCTTTTATTATATCCCATTTCCCCTTGAGCATTCCAACTCGGCAAAAAAAGAAATAAACAAATCGTTCTTTATTGTCTTCTTCCTGCAAGGATGGTAATAGCTGCGAAGAGAAAAATAACAAAACTTGAGGCAGGTGCACTGCTGCTATGATAAATGAGTAATTTTTGCACATTTGCATCTACTTTCTTTAATATTTTTCACTTACAGATACTTCATGGATTGGAAGAATGATGTGGACAGCTACTTTACAATAGATGCCACTGAAGGAACTATTGCTACTAATGAATTACTGGACAGAGAAAGCACAGCACAATACAATTTCTCTATAATTGCAAGTAAAGTTAGTAAGTATGACACAAACTGAATTAATATGCTAATATGGTATTTTTCTCAGAATATAATGCTCAGGTATAAATATAATGTGAAGACTACTTGAATTGCCAAGTGTTTATTTAAGAAGGTTCAATGAATATCATTTTCCCAGACTCATGAGGATAATTGTGAAGTTCAATCAGCCCTGTTTAGTAAGGTTTTGCTAGCAGATCTCATGGAACCACAGTTCCCTTAGAAGCTGAAAAATGTTTTATCATCATGGAGCTGTATGGGTGCCTTCCAGTTCTGATTTTTTGATTTTCTAAGTCACTTCATATGAAATTAGATTAGTCAAATAACAGGTCTATCAATGTGTTTTTTGAAGGCAGAAAAATTTAAAGAGTCAATTTATACTCAGATAAAAAGTACACTAAAATTAAGTCAAGATTTAATGCCCTAAAACAATCTGTGTGCTGCATCTCTGCTCTTATCTCTTCTCTCTGCCCAAAATTTTATGCTTAACCCCTTCTTTTCTTTTCCTATGTGATTTGTGGTGCGATAATTTCATTTCTTATCTTTGTGTCTTCTGCATAGCCTTATTTCTTATAAGTCCCTTCTTCCACTATATTATGTGCCTGCAACTTTCTTCATTGGCATCCATATGTGTAGCATTTTTCATTCATGTTCTTGTCAAACTGTAACTCTCATGGGTATATTTCATGCTTTTAATACAAATCTTTTGATCACTTAGCAGTTGTGCAAAGGCCACAGAATTCTTTCTGTTGATATCAATATGCTGTAGAAGAGGGTCATGCTGTATTTCTTACTCATTCTATGTTGTTTATGTGTCAGAAAAGGCAAGTTTCTGCAGCAAACAGCATGTTTTCTTCAATGTATTGTTTGGCTGAGTCTTCAAAAGTTAATACATGCTACTAACAGGAAGAGGGAGATTTGGGTAGCAGAGATGGTATATATTATTTCAGATTAAAAAAAATCCCAAATTCTCAGTTGTAGTTATCTCAAAAAAGAACGATGGGCTCACTCCTGGGAACCTGAAAATATAAAGAGAACACCAGTCAAATAAACGATTGAATTTTATCCCTAGATTGGAAAAGACATACACAAACAGAGAAGCTTAAGCTGTCAGAAGTGCTTGAGTCCATGGAGATATATGTGCAGGTGTATATTCACAGAAAAACCAGCAGAACTGTAATTTGTTTCCAGAGAAACTGAAAGGCAGGCAGATGCAGAAAGAAGGTCTCATCATGGTCTGTGTTTCAGTAAAGCTTAACTATTTAGGCTTAGTAGTGGGCAAAGGACATTTGAGATTTTTAATTTTTTTTTCCTGTAGCAAGGGAAACAGTTCTAGTAAACTAGATTTAAATCTGTTTATTATTCCTAATAGTAATTACAGATGTCTAAAACCCTGAAATTTATTTGGTCATGGATGCGTATGTATAATAGTATGACATTTAAGCAGAGCTGTAGCAAGTATTATACATTTTGATATCCTCAATTTTATCAATGGCTATGCTAAGAATCTGCACCTAAAACATGTGTGCTTTATTGCAGCATATCCCAAAATATTTATATATTGACCCTTATCTATAATGGTAACAATTGCCCGATCTCTACTATACTAGTAACTGGCAAAATTTGGGAGGATTTGGGCTATAGTAACTGTCAAAACATTATGTGCAATTGTCTGACTAAAATCTTAGAAATAACGGTGGAGAATTGTGGGATGACACACTGCACAAAAGCAAAATATAATGGTTAGAGAGAAAAAACTGAAAAAGATTGAGGGAAAATTGCTATATTTGAAGAAATATTGATATAAAAAATTGTTGTCCAGTGCTGACATAGAAACTGAAACTGTCATCCCTTATCACAGTAAAAACACACTGAGAAGTTCCTTGACATATACATGACTATTTAAAAAAGTGACCCAGTATTGAAATTAGCTGCATAAACTTTTTTCAGAAAAGAACAGACAGTATTGTGATTGAAGTATTTTCCTGGTGACTTTATATGTCTAAGGATGTAAAAATATATATATATTTATAATGTCTTTATAAAATAAGTAGACTCATAACTAGTAAGATATTATGTTATTTAAAAACGCCATTGCTAAAATTTTGTTTCTCATTGTGAGAGAATAGCAACACAACACCTCCCACACTTTTTAGGCACATCCTAGTGGTCATTCTGTAAACTAACTTTTCTTGAATTGTCCTTGAATGGAGATGTTTTAAAGCAGGAGATGTATGACTGTTCTGCAGACATGCTGAGAAGGCAGCTGAATGCAGAACATCCCTAACCCATTCAGAGATATAAAGTACAGGTTTTGTACAGGACAAACTGCTTGAGTAGGTGGAGGATGTTTCAGACGTCATTTGTTTTCCCCCATTTCACTTCCCACTTCCTCTATACTTTTTTTCATTACATGACTATATTTCTTTTTAGCTTATTTTTTTTCTTAATAATTCAAATAAATCAATACCCTAGAATTCTGCAGAGTTGCTGTTTCTGAACATTTTTTGATGCCACAGAACCTATCCAAACTAACAAATTAAACATGGCCATCATTCATTTCAGGCACAAAGGCCAGCTGGCATGAAGTAGCTTATTTCTATGCCTTCTTACCTTCCAGAGTCCCCACATGTAAATTGATCTTTAAGAGTAGTCCCTGCCTTTACTAATTCCCAGCACATGAATTGAATTACCCACAAGACCACTGGTTGTCCTGGGCCAAAATTGTACCAAAAGCTGCTGTAAGAAAATAGTGGCAAAAAAAATAATGCAGTCCAGTGTTCAAAATTCCTCCATATGCTGCCTAATTACTTAGTATGGAGGAGGTTTTTTCCATTTTACAAAAGAGGAGATAAAGCACATAAGAACTTACTTCTGCTTTCCTGTCCTCAAGGCATAATTTAAGGGTAAAAATGAAGTAATAATCCTTCCTGTCCAAACCATCTTCCCAACTCAGTTATGTCTAGGTCCAAATTTTTAGAATGTTAAAAAGAAGCCTCACCTTAAATCACAAGGATGGAGTTGATCTTCTCCTGCATACCATAACTGGGATTAAGGAATCAGCAGTTCTCCTCAATAGTCAGTATCTATTTTCTCAGATACCTTGTATTTTCACAAGTTCATTATTCAAATAATGTGATGTTTTCTACTGCTGTAATAGCTTAGAACCATTAAGATGCTGACAAATGATGGTAATCAAGGAAAAAAAGGAAGCAGGATGGTCACTGTTGTACAGACAGGAAAAACAAGGGAAAATGAAGTCAACTAATTAATTAAGTTTATAAAAGAAATTAATGAAGCTAATTAGTTTTCCTATATCTTACAGGCAGACTTGAAACATGAAACCAGTTTCTTAATTTTTAGGTCCATGATCTACCCAGTTTGTCTTCTCATCTGTGTGATCTAGGTTTAAAAGGCATAAGCAGATATTTTTAGTGACTCACTCACTGATACCAGTATGAACGTCACAATTGTGTTCACAGGGTTAGCAAAGACTTGAATTTGAGCGAAACATCAACCAAAAACCAGAAAAAATGGAGGTCAAGTCTGCAAAGTAGTATTTTAAATGCAATTCTTCATGCTTGCTCACATCAAGTATTACAGGTCTTTGGTATTGCATATGAATCCAAAGCCGTACACAATCTTCTTGCAGTCTTCATTTATATATACAAGTAGTTAAAGTGATGACACTGCAAACCAGAGAGAAAATCATATAAACAGATTGAAAACCTGAAATAGGTTCATCTTAGCCTCTGGTAATTCTGTTTACTCTCATATCTGCCTTTTCCACACCATTTGTGCAAGGTAAAATTCCAGTTTGCTGGAATACTTAGGAATAGATGATTTTGGCCTCTAATATACCTTTCAAAGAACCACAGAGAATAAATCAGATACCATCAGTGAGAAATAAATGTAAAAATTGTACTCATATTCACATACATTTCCAGAACATGCTATCCTGTTGTGATTTTGAGGGGGGAAAAATGTCAAATCCTTTTGTCAATTTTAAAAATATAGGTCACATACTACCTAAATGGTTGCGAAAAACAGAAAAAATTAATTTATACAAGCTATTTTACAAAAATATGACCTAAAAAACTTCCTTAAGAAACTGACATATCTAACAGAAATTATTGAAATCATCTGATTTTGCCATGTACATGATGCATAAATTTTAAAGACATTCAAAAGATTTTTGGAAAGGCACAGTGAACATATTTCTAAAAGGAAATGGACGTCCATGCCTGTATTTTGGTGGCAATGTATTATCTCTAATCTGTTTGAAAAATATGTCCTGAGTCCCCATTTCTCAGTGTTGTACCTTAAAATGAACACAGACACACAAAAACATCTAAAGTAAAACCTGAGTTATTCCATGTGAGTTGCTGTGTCCATTTCAGTGAGCACTGCTAGGAGGGAAGTTTTAGGTCAGATTGTTTCTCCCAGAGCTCTGTGAATTTGACCTGTTCAGGGTTTTTCTGATCTCTCTATAGAGGTCTGGCCCTCTACTGAAAAAAATAACTTCTTCATTTTTTTTTTTTTTAAATAACTTTTTCATTTTTTTTTAATTTCCCATTATACAAATGAACCAATTCAACTGTGAACAAGTGATCTAGATTTCTTCCAGCTCTTCAGTCACCTAAAGAATGAGTGCCCAATTCCTAATTGCTCGACCAAACTCTGTCTTTGATTGTACTGCACAATGCCCTCCTCCACAGAGACATTCTGCACGAAGGGATGATGCTGAATTAAAAATGAACAAGAATTCAAAGAGATGTTATTATATATTTTCTCTATTAAATATTAAATATTTCTCTATTAAATTCATAGGTAGGGACTACAAATGTGTTATCTGGATAGTGCATTTTTGTCATCTTCCAGGTTCCAAGATGTGTTTCTAGATTGGTCAGTTTATCTACTTCTTGTAAATAGGTAAAAAAAAGTTCATCTTGCAGGCAGTTCTGTGTAACTAGGAAATAATTGGGGAATACTTTTGGTTTTGACAGAGGCCTCCTGAAACTACTACTGCATTTAGTAGCTCTTAAGAATAAGGAAGAAAGCATGCAAATTTTTTTACAGTGATGCCCTGAAGAGACTTTGCCCTTTGCTATGTTAGTGGTAAGAAAAAGAAATGCAAAGGATTATACAAGCTCCAAAGCAAGTGCCCAATGTAATTAATTTGAAAGGTCCATTGAGGGCCATGAAGATGATTAGAGGGTTGGAGCATGTCTTCTGTTAAGACAGGCTGAGACAATTGAGCTTTTACAGCCTGGGGAAGAGGACACTCTGGAATGACCTAATTGTCGCCTTCCAGTACCTGAAGGGAGCCCACAAGAAGTTTATGACAGCAACACGTAATGACAGGGCAGGGGAAGTGCTTCATACTGAAAGAGACTATTTGGACTGGATACAAGATAGAAACTTGTTACAGTGAGGGTGCTGAGCCTCTGGTACAGGTTGCCCAGAGGAGTTGTAGGTGCCCCATTCCTGGAAATGTTCAAGACCAAGTTGGAAGGGACTTTGAGCAATCTGGTGTAGTGGAAGGTGTCTCTGCATGTGGCAGGGGGCTTGGAACTAGATGATCTTTAAAGTTCCTTCCCACCCAAGCCATTCTATGATTCTATGATTTATTCCTGAAGATTCAAGACAGCTCCTCTTGTACTAAAATATGTTGTCATTCCTACAACACCCTGATTTATAGCATAGGTTTTTTCTGTAGTTAACTGTTTCTGCCACTCATCTTAACTGAACAAAAGATAAAATAATCATACTTTTGACTCACCAGCTATACTATTTTTCACATATTTGCTATTTTGCAGGATGTCTCAGCATGAAGTAAAAGAGAACATGATGTGCTTTGTATTGTACTAGGGTCTCTGTTTTGTCAGACATTGCACTTGCAAGTAAACTTGTTTATAAAATGCATCTAGTGATTGATGAAGATTATCTATAGAGGAAGGACAATGGAAAGAAACATGGTGTATACTGTTGTTTAACATTTCTTTTGTACAAAAGTATTTGCTGCCTGCAAACACTTTTGCAGTTAAAGAAATGCCTTCCATGACACGGCCAAATATTTGAATGGTAGCTGTGAGTGTTCCACTGCTAAATTGAACACTGACTCTCTCTGGCTAGCAGCAAGATTTTGGTTTTTCATATCTTTCTCTCTTTCTCTGTCTTCTAAATCGGTAAGCTCTGCTTGCCTCCTTAATATCTTGAAGATTTAAACAATGGCTAGGCAATAAATATTGGTTTTCTGCATTTATTTGTGGAAAACAGAATTCAGTTTTAATCATTGGAAGTGTTTTCCACAGGCTTAATGAAATGTGATCTGAGAAAACTTTGCATCCTTAATAACAGGTACAACTTCACTTTTCTTTCCATTTATGCTCTAAACATAATCACCCTGACTGATTGCTTAACCCATGAAGAGTAATGGATTAAAGTCTGATACAAATTGATAAGAAGTTTGGTTCTGTTTTCTTCTTAATTCAAATCAGAAATAAATGGAAGTCAAGGGCTTGGGAGCCACAGACTGAGATCACAAGTTTATGACAGTTTATGAGACTGGTGATGACAACAAACGTAATGTTATTCTTCTAAAATTATTTATAGGTAACCCACTATTAACCAGCAAAGTCAATGTTATAATAAATGTTTTGGATGTCAACGAGTTTCCTCCTGAAATTTCAGTTCCATATGAGACATCTGTATGTGAAAATGCCAAGCCAGGACAGGTATTTCAAATTTGTTATGTTTGCTCATTTGCTTTTTCTTTCCTTATTATTTATAGCAGTAGAAATTTCTGGGTTTAAAAATTACATCATGGGCACAATTCTACAAACAAAATGTCTGTGTTGGAAATACATATTGAAATTCAATTTGCAGTCTATTTTTTTTTAATTTCTCCAATTATATGGGCCTGAGCCACCCTTTATTGTGCATTTAATAGCTATGAGTGGAGAAAGAATCCCTTTCTTAAAGGGTTGTAACTGTGACAGAAGTAGTAGCAGATGAAGTGAAGCATAACCATTCAAACGAAAGCCATCACTAGCATTTTAATATAAACAATAAATATTAAATACCATGAATATACAGTAAATGTTTCTGATTTTTATCAGATATGTCAAAGCAAGACCTTCCGAGTTCTCTGGTGGTTATAAAATTCTTACTTCTTGCCTCCACTGTGCAGTGTTTTAAAGGAATGCAGTAATCCAGCAAGATCTCACTTTAAACAGTTTTGTTTGATGTTCACTTTGTACTTCTACAAAACTGCTTCTTTTGGAAGAGTGAACTGATTCAGAATTAATCTGGTTTCAGGTGATACAGACCATCACTGCAGCAGATAAAGATTTGTCACCAGCTGGGCAAAGGTTTTCCTTCAAACTGTCATCTGAGGCTTCCAACAAACCAAACTTCACGGTCCATGACTACAGAAGTAAGTTGGTTACCCATAACTCTCTTTCAGAGCAGCAAACTGTAGTTACAATGACATATATGTTTACTTTCAATTACAGTTGTGTCTGCAGACCTAACATTTTCTTTGACATTTCTAATTGCTAAACTCTCTGGGACTTTTATTAATATAAATTCAGGTCTTGCACCTTTTCTTATTTTTAGGGGCAGGAATTGTCAGAACACCAAAGGCTGAGATTTCCCTACAGGCCTTCAAAAACACTGCTACCTGTTTTATTTTCTTCCTTTTATCATTCAGTATCTCAGGAAGAATCCATATGCTAATGCAGGTATACCTTTAAACAAGGCACTATTGCTGTCTTGTTTAAATACTATGACTTTGCTAACCATTTTCAAAGTACCCAGATATTGTGCTTTCTTGAGGATATGTAATCCTGCAGAAGAGTGAGTTCTAAATATCGACAGAGCTGCTGAGGTACAACACCCTTGATAACTTGGAAATTTGTACAACTGATATACCTGATTTTTCTTCCAGTTTTTGTCATAGCTGAATATCCTTTTTTCTCCTTGTTAACTTGAACTCTTTTGTTAGATGGCAAAGAAAAAAACAATACCAAAAAATTGATCTTTTTTTTCTGTTATAAGGATCTTCAAGGATATAGTCTTGTGAACAGACACAGCGAAACCAAAACTGTAGTAAATTTTCATCACTAACTACTTTAATCAAATAAGAAAAAAAGAAGTATTTGAGCTATTAGATGATCTTTAAATTTAAATTACACTTCAAAGAAAGAACATCTAAAGCCATTCAACAAAGTTCAAAAAACATTCAACTGTGCAGGTTATAAATATCGCTATCTAAAAAGTACATAATTCTTAATTTTTTAATTGCTGTTTTCAATTTAAATTTGAGGTTACATGGTTCATAAGGTAAAGGTTCCTTTATTGTGAATTAAGTGACCCAAGCCCTTAGAAGTGCTAGAAATGAATAATACACCAATTGAAATAAAATTATGAAAGCCTTTTTTTCAACCTTTTAAAAAATATATTTAAATTATGTATATGGTCCACATAACTTTTGAAGCCATGCACTATTGACATTGTTATGTAATAGAAAACTAAAGCCAACTACATAAGGTAATCACTATTAATCCTGAAGAAACGTCAGGAAGAAATAAATTTGAAAAAATTAAACTGTGCCTCTTTTCTCTTTATGTATAGCTCTCCTGTGAGGCTGATACAATGAAAATAGTTTATTCTGAAACTAAGTAGTGACTTTTATTTTTGTGTGTCATAGGTAGTTATAAAGACTGAACTGATAAGCCAAGAACTTCACTTAAGGATTCTTAAATAGAGAATATAGTGAAACCATTAATAATATTGTAGACATGAATAACATTATCTTATAAAACCAAAAGTATGTCAATCTAACACATTTTATCAAATGGCATTCAAACAATTCTCTTGAGCCAGAAAGCTTAATGAAGGATAACTTCACAACAGATCCAGGTTCCCTTACTTCTGATCTTGGAAGATTAGGGCATTACTTTGCTCTGGAACATATTTTAAGGCCTCTATGGGTAGAATCTTCACGATTATATAGTCTTAGAACATAAATACTATGTATTTCTAAATACTTTTATTATTGTTTTAAGATTTCGTGAAATCTTTAAATCATTAATTTCTTTAACTTCAACAAAGTTGGTTTATTTTTTTGTTTTGTTTTTTTCTTTTTTTTTTTTTAATAATAATTACAAAGTTCTGCTTTAAAAAGAAGTCTTCTCAGGTAATTTTAGCAGATTCAATTCATCAAAATAATTTTTAAACTTTGTAAGTCTATACAGTAATTACAGCTTTTGTAAAGTGTGATTAGCAAGGGTTTGGTGAGGAAATTGTTCAAATATTATTAGATAATTAAATTTCCCTGTTTAAACCAGTAATGTTGACACTGAGGTGACTTTGGATCTCAGTAATCTGTTAATGAAGCTTCATTACTGTATAAAAACAAGTGTAACATTCTGATAAAAAGTAGAAACCAGTAAGACATAAAATTTTGAAAGTATTTCCTAACACTTAGAAACAAAAAGAAAAATAAAAAAGAAGTATGCAATTTTTTACAATATAAGGAACAAAAAATCCCCCATAAAACCTTTTTTCATTATTGATGATTTGCAAAGATATTAGGAGAAAATCTGTCCAAACAAAAACCCTGTCTTGCAATATCATCTGCCTTTTGCTTGCCAAAAAAAGTGGAGGAAATTCTGTTCTGTGCACAGTTTAGAGGTGTAGTAACACAACCTTATTTTCACTGGAGAAACCTTTTAAAAACATATACCATTTTTCTTTTAAGTTATCAATTAAGTTAGTAACAAGCAGGTACTTTTTGAAAACAATGTTTTTTCTATTTTTTGAGGACACAGAGTTGTTCTCTGTAGTGCAATTAATGATTTTACAAGTAAAGGTGGCATTTAAAATTTTTAAATATATCAAGGAGCCTTAATCCCATGCTATACAACTGAAAATCATGGGTGGTCTGATACTTTAGGAGATGTAACTTCAGCAGGTATTTTTGTGCTGTACCCAAGAGAAGCCAGGCCCCAAACTTCAGAATATAACTTGATGAGTTCTGGAGTGAGACAGATGCTCAAGGTTGCGTTTCAGCCGTACTGAAATCAATCCACAGTGTTAATAGAAGTGATGCCCTGGCAGAGCTGGAGTTCTTCCAGAGGGAGTGCAGATCTCCCTCTTCCTGTTTTACTGGCCTCACTCTGCTCTCTGGAGGGCAGCTTCCATGTGGAGTACACTCCATTGCTCATGTAAGAGACAGAATTTCCTTTTCTCACACATAGCCTATAAATTAATTTATTGCCAACAGATTGAAGAACCAGAAGCTATCTCAGCTTCTCTAGACTCTTGTGTGTAGAGTTCAAACACCTACCTGTGTTTATATTTTCAAAAGAACTTTGAAGAATTGAAAGGGGTCATAAAAGAGCAACAAAAAGTGTTCAAAACCTAGGAGTTAAGAGGTTTATGCAGTTGATTCTTCTCAAAGGAGGATGGAAAGTCATTTAGTTGTATTGTAAGCTATTAAAGTGATCTTCAGTGTTTCAATTAGAGGAAAAAAATAATATAAATCATTCTAAAAATAGAAATATGGAAAAAATAATAGAAAAAAGATTAAACTGAATGTCTTCAAATTAGTTCTTAAACTTTTTATACAGTGCAGATGATTAATCATAGAGAGAAATAAAAAGCTTAAGATCAAAGCTGGATTGATTCCAACTATTCTGAGATATCTTTTCCTTTTAAAAACTGTGTGTAACTGAACTTGATCTGTCTATGTTTGAGTTTGATGAAAAGGTGTCTGAAGAATTTTTTTAGCTATGCACCTTCTCAATGACGTCTGATCATAACATACATAATTTTGGATATTTAGGGTTCCTTCTTATTGTCCTTAATCAGAACTCCATACCAGTATTTGAGTGTGAAATTCAGCACCCTTAATCCTTCTACCATGTAACAAACCTCTGGGCCATGAAAACCATCATGTTACATCTTGTAAAATATATAATAAAGAATATATGTGACATGGAAAAATGGTAATTGCAGCAGGTTACTTTCATTTAGTTCTATCATCTCATTAATTCCCTGCCAAGTCAATTTTAGTTTTGTTTTAAATGTAATTATTTTAATATTTACATCAATTCCTTGCTACTTTGATTCAGAAAAGCATCAATAACTGACTGGGAAGAAATTACAAAGTCTAGAAGTGGATTAATTGATGGAAACTCTACTGATTTTTTAGTACTCAGTAATTTCTCTTGTTATTTTTAATGGAGCAGGAAAGCTAAAATTATTGCATATTGTCCATGTGTATTACTTTGTATTTTTAAGGAAATTAATTATTTGATGCAGACATGATTCTAAATTCATATGCATTCAAAATCCTTTGCACCACAAACTTAGAATGTAAGGAGATCAGGTGAAAAAAAATGAAAAGTCTTTAGAATCACACTTGTAATGTTTTGTTTGGAGATTTTTTAGTTATTTTTGTCTTCTTTGAAATTTCAGTGGTTAAGAGGTTTACAAGAAAAGGAATATTGTTTAAGGCTCTGAAAAATATAACTGTACCAGTCAGAATACAATGCCTTCTCTAATGGGAAAACAAGGCAATTATGTAATATGTCATTCACCAAGTGACAAATATGAAATACCAACCTATTACTGAAGGTAATACAAGCTAAAATATGAAGTGAAGTACACAATAAAAATCTGCTAATGACTGTCATGTTTTACAGACAACACAGCTGGGATTGAAACCAGGAGAAATGGCTACAGCAGAAGGCAGCAAGAGCTGTACTTTCTTCCAATAGTAATTGAAGACAGCAGTTACCCTGTCCAGAGCAGCACAAACACTCTGACCATCCGTGTTTGCAGATGTGATTCTGATGGCACCATCCAGTCCTGCAATGTGGAAGCAATCTTCTTACCAGTCGGCCTCAGCACAGGAGCTTTGATTGCAATCTTGTTGTGTATTGTTATACTTCTAGGTTAGTTCTCATGAAACCCTGCAAAGTTCTTTACTCTGATTATTCACTATCTTCCCCTAGTTTTAACAAAAGCCATGGAAAATGTGTGGCAGTTTATTTCTAGAAGAATACCCCAAAGCACTGCTCATGACCATGAATCTGCTAATCCATGCAATATCTCTCACTCCATTAGTTTTCAGCAGAACCCAAATCATACTTTTTTCTCAGAAATTATTTTAAATAACTTTCTTGAAAGATTCATTTTTTTAGATTATTACTAAGGTAGACAAGTCCTACTGAGAGTAACAGCAGTAAGAACATAGTAAGAGCTTTTATTTAATTCTTCATGCCCACTTAAGCAAAAAGAGAATGAAAAAACGGAAGAGAAGAAAATAATTGCAACAAACTGTTACTTACCACATCTATATAAAGTTTCACAGGAAGATTTTTTTATTTCAGGCAGGCATTGATTTCATAAGGTGGCATTATTATTTGTACTGCCTTATACTAATATACTGTCTTATTTACTGCCTATCTAAAGTGCATCCTACTTGGAATATAGCCTGAAGCAACTGCTGATGAAATAAAACCAACTTTAAAGCTTACACAGGCACCATGTGGGCTTCAGAAATCAGACTGAGTCTTACAGATGTTGGCCTATGCCTCATTTTGATACTAGTGGCTTCCAAGATCCCATGATAGTCTAATGTGTACCCAAAAATGGCTCCCCCCGCAGAATATATAACATGTGAATACCTCATTATATTTGTATAATGTAGGTGCCACTTAAGTAAATTACTAAAGACTAAGGGTGGCATAAATAGCTTCTGAATACGAGTGGGTAAAAGTCAGGATTTCTGCTCTGAGTCAAAAAATTATGTTGTGAGAAAAAATATTATTTCAAATCAGAACAAGAATGGCAAATGGCCTCTCTTCCCATGGAGTAGCAGTTAAATTCACAAATATACTCATTCTGAAGAATTTAAAACAAAACCAAAAACTAACTAAACCAAATAACTTATGTCAGTTTTTTGAAGCAAACAGAATACTGTCTCCTATGACACAGTTAGAGCAGGATGGATAACCCACAACTTCTGTGGGCAACATATTCTACTGCTTGACATCCTGGTGATAAAGAAACCTTTTATCCTAACATTTTATGGATTTTTCTACATTTCATTTTGTGCCCATTGCCTCTTGTCCTGTGACGGGACACCCCTCAGAAAAGCTGGCTCTGTTTACTTCCATCCATCAGGTATTTATGTACATTGGTAAGATCCCCCTGTGCCTTCTCCAAAATGAGCACAACTGGCTCTCTTAGCCTCTCCTTGTGTGGCAGATGGTCCCATCCCTTAATCATCTTTGTTGGTCTACATTGGCCTCACTTCAGGGAGTCCATCTCCATCTTTTAATGAGGAGCCCAGAACTGCGTCCAGAACTCCAAGAGTGCATAAACAGAGCTGAGCAGAGGGCAATGACTATCTCACTGAACCTCTTAGCAGTGTTTCTCCTAATGCAATCTCAAATGCTGTTGATCTTCTTTGATACAAGGGCATGTTGATGGCTCATGGTGAGCTTGTTGTCTGCCAGGATCACAAGGCCTCATCCTTCAAGCTGCTTTCTGATCAGTTGGCCAACAGCATCTTCAGTAGGCAGTTACTCCTCTTTGTGTGTAGGACTTGGAATTTCTATTTGTTGAACATCATGGAGTTCTTTTTGGTCCACTCCCTCAGCCTGATGAGATCCCTTTGAACAGTGGTACAACCACTCTTTTTTATTGCCTGAAAATTTGCTGAGGGTGCACTCAATCCCACCATCCAGGCTATTTATGAAAGTATTAAACAAAAGTAGTCCCAGTACCAAATCCTGTGGTACTTTATTAGAGATTTGCCATTAGAGATGGAGATCTGGTCTTTGAAATATCTCTCACAGCCTTTACGGTCTGGCAGTTTGGCAGCTTTGCAATCCACCTCACCATCTGCTTGTATAGTCCACACTTCTCACAAAACACTTCTCAGGTTTTCTGAGAAGATTGCTATGCTTTCATAATAATAACAAAAGCTTTGCTAGAGTTAGGATAAAATTATTGAACTTTTCTCCCTTCATCAACCAGTCACCTTATTGTAGAAGGCTATCAAGTGAGTTAAGCACAATTTTACCTTTATAAATACATGCCTTTTACTCTTACACCCCTTCTTAATTTCCAGAATTATTTTTTCCATCATTTTCCTAAAAATCAAGGTGAGACTGACTGACTGCCCTAGTTCCCTAGCTCATTCTTCTTGCCCTACTTGAAGATAGGAGTGACACTTGCTCCAGTTCTCTGAAACCTTTCCCAGTCACCATGACCTTTCAGAAACAATCACAAATAGCCTCACAACGATAGCAGCCACCTTCCTCATCATTCATATCTGTATCTCACCATATCCCATGCTCTTGCGTGTCCAGTTTGTTCAAGTATTCTCTAACCTGATCCTCTTCCAGCAAGGATTAGGTCTTCTTTCTTCCTTCTGGGCTCAGAGACATGGAATTACTGAAGGACAACTTTACAAAAGAAGACAGTCAAAGAAGTCAAAGAAGTTGCTGACTAGGTTGGCCTTTTCCATGTCATTTGGCAACAGCTCCCCTGCCCCATTCAGCAGTGGGTCCACCTTTACCTTTCTACCCTTTCTTTCTGTCTTACTTGTACAAGCCCTTCTTGCTGCCCTTCATGTCCCTCCTGAGACAGCACCATGTGGGCTTTGTCTTTCCTTACCGCATTCCTGCATGTTCAGACTGTCACTGCATATTCCTCCTGGCTCACCTGTCACTGTTTTCAACTCTTAGATGCCTCTTTTTTATCACTGAGTTTAAATAAGAGCTTCTTATTCATCAATGCAGGCTTCCTGCTGCCTTTTCTTGATTTCCTGCTCCTCAGGCTGGACCACTGTTGAGTTTGGAGGACATGATACTTGAAAATCAACCAGCTCTCCTAGACCCCTCTTCTCCCCAGAACCTTATAACAAGTAATTTTTTGAAGCAGATCGCTGAAGAGGCTGAAGTGTACTGTATAAAAAGATACAGTGGGATTTTTTTTCTGTATTCCAAAAATTCAAAATTTGAAATTATTAAAATTATTTATTATTAAAAATTCCAATTCTTTTTTTCTGTAATACTCTTTGGGTTGGGGTTTTGGTTTAGTATTTTATTCTTGTCTTCAAAGTGTAAATTTAGGGTTCTTTTCTCTATTTTTCTATGCAAAATATTTTTTAAAAATATTTTTAAATGTCTCTCTGGACTAAAAACCTGAAGTCCTTTTCAATTCTATTAGTTTGCAGAGCAGGCCAGCAGGAAAATTATTTGATACTTCAAGTACAGCAATCACTTAGGCAAGTTAGATTCACATGTCAAAGAGCATATAATTTTTCATTGGCTACAGCGCTGCTAAGCACTGCTGTTTTCTAAGGACAAAAGTCCCTTTGATTGCTTGTGGCTTTCAAAGAAAGATATAATGATGTGTCATCAGAGTACCAAATTATTTCTCTGCATGTCTTAACTTCAGTTGTCTCTCATTACAGTTATTGTAGTACTGTATGTAGCACTACGGAGGCAGAAGAAAAAAGACACCCTGATGACTTCTAAAGAAGACATCAGAGATAATGTTATCCATTATGATGATGAAGGAGGTGGAGAAGAGGACACCCAGGCTTTTGACATAGGTGCCCTGAGGAATCCCAAAGTGATTGAAGATAATAAAATACGCAGGGACATAAAACCAGACACCTTGCGTTTTACGCGCCACAGACCACCAGCAGAAGATAACACAGACATAAGAGATTTCATTAATCAAAGGCTGCAGGAAAATGATGTAGATCCATCTGCACCCCCTTATGACTCCTTGGCAACCTATGCTTATGAAGGAAACGGATCTGTTGCAGAGTCTCTCAGCTCTATAGACTCCCTCACTACAGAGGCAGATCAGGATTATGACTATCTGAGTGACTGGGGACCTCGCTTTAAGATCTTGGCAGATATGTTTGGAGAAGAAAGTTATAACCCTGACAAAGTCACTTAAGTACAACTACAACAGTGAAACAAAAAGAAAAGCAAACCAACAACAAATTTAAAAGATAAACCTAAGCTTTATATAAGACACAATTACTTTGATTATAAAAGACAGCAATTGTTTCCAGCAAGTTACTACATTTATCATACCGTCAGCTTTGGTTTGATTTGAGAAAGAATGATAAATCCTGTAACATACACAGGTTTTTGTTGTTGTTATTTTGTTACTCTGGAATTACACTGAGACAAGCTCAGGCCTACAAGGTGCAGTTTACTGACCTGACTTAGAAAGAAGGTAGCTTTCTGGCATCAAGGTGGAAGAGTGGTAGCTTTTTCGTAATTCCACTAAAGTGCCTATTGAAACTTTTATCATTTAAGTGGTAAGCTGTCTGCTGTGATGGTATTACAAAACTGAATGGTAAATCAAACATGAACTTTAAGACAAGAAGCAATAGCAACATGCTGACTTCTTTTAGAAAAAATTGGAGATCACTTCCTGGAGTATCTGATGACTAGAACTGTGGGGGAGGAGGGGGGTGTGTACATTGTGTTTGGGGGTTACGTTTGTTGTCTTTTTTTAAAGAAAACAGTATGTGGAGACATCATATTTCCTCTTCCAAAGTTTCACTGAAAGTTTAATATTAAAATGCTATTGCTCACTTTGAAGATGTAAAGCCCAAATTAAAAAGGAAAAGATCTTAGCATACATCGGTCAATATTTAAAATGTTCATACAAATACTACATTTTTCCAAAATAATAAAAAGATGAAAGCAGCTATTCCTTGATGTGAAGGAAATTTCCCTTGTCTCTCCCTCTTCTTTTGAAATTAGACTATTATTAGAATGTAAAAATGGAGACAGTCTTTAAAGACTATTATTGTATTTTCAGTACCAGTAAGACACTTCTTTCATTAAAAGTATCACTAAAGAAGTACATGTAAATAACTCCACACCACTTTTCTTTGCAGATTTTTTGTAATTCTTTGCAGATTAGATTGTTACTCTGTAGTCACTAAAAGCATATATATTATAAATAATTATTATAAATAATAATTGATGATCTGCTACAGTACACCCTATCACCATATTTCACTGCCACACCTACAAGAAACTTGAGAAAACCTTTTGAGGTTGGACACTTTCTTAATTTTGTTCTTGACAAAATTTAAACAGAAGCAGAAAAAATATATAAACCAGAACTTTTGTCCACTCTTTATGTACATACACATCCCTAAATGTAGCTGTGCAGATGGCAGAAGTTCAGATATGCACAAGGCGTTACGTCTTGGAAAATGTCTCTCAAAACTATTTTATGTGACTTTTTTCTGATGATCTAAGGCATAGGCATTTTGTAAGACAATGGTTTATGGCTCCCAAAGTGTATATATCCTTTTATTTTCCTCCCAAAGTCTCCGCAGTGCTATACAATCTGTTTGAGCTCTACTCATGATTAATGGCACTGCCAAGGTCAGCCTGAGTCTCTCTTGAACCAGAAGTCTTTTGTTCACCTCAGGTCTATAGCTTACCTTTTGTATAGCTAAAGAATTAATAACTATCAGATATACTTAGCTCACAAGTCTTATATTAATGTGCATAAGTTTGCCTTTACCCTCTGGGAGAATTGTAAAGATACTTCATCATTATATAACTTAATCTCTCAATAAGACTTTGAAATGCATTTTAAATTAGTTTTGGATCATTCACTGCATTTGGACAGGGCTGCATCAAAAGCACAATTGGCACAGCTTCTACCAGCAGCGTGCTGAGGAAGAGACACAGCAAATGGCAACAAGGAAATGTGTTTTTTATTGTTTTCAGGAAAGGTCTCCTGTGTTCCCTAAAGACAGACTAAATCAATAAAAGCTCTCTCCTCACAGGACAGAAAGGCAGAGAAAGTGATGGAGCTCATTTGACAACACAGAAGTTTTCGTGTGGAAGATTGTTTTAAATTTTCACACATCTTGACAGTACATCAAAAGCAACTTGATACTGCATAGTGGGCCTAAACCAGAGCATTGGGTAAAAGAAGAAATATTTATATTTTCTACTAGTCACAACTAAGACTTGATTCATACAAGAGTCACAACCAATTATCAAAAGTTCCTTATGTAGTATGTTCATGGCAATGCTTCCTACACTATTGCCACAACTAAAACAAACCTCTAACTCTGATCATTTTCAGATGTGCAGTCCTGTAGCCAAACCCTGCTCTTAGCAACTATGTTAGTGCTTTACATGCCTTTCACTAGTAAAATCACTATAAGTGAGGGCAGTGTTTGACTTTTTTGACACCATGAGGCATGCTCACTCCTGAGGAAATTCTCTGTATTTGTAGCTCCTACTGGCTGAACATTAGTTGTCTTGAATAGGTAGGCATTGGTTTCTAAGCTGGACAGTCTATATGTGAGCCTGGCTTTCAAAATGGGTAGACAGAAAACATGATCTTTAACATGATGCTACACATAATCTGTATGTTGCAGCGAGTGGCTGTATGTTAAATCAATACCAAAATTAAAAATAAGTGTATATTTTTGACATTTAAGGTATTTGTAGTTGAGATGCTGCTATCACATAAGTCATACACATCCAGGAAGATTTTAGGAAAAAAAAAAAGTAATTACTTACAAGAGTGCCCTTAAAATAATTTAAATATTTGAAGACCATTTTTGAAGAGTGATCAAACACTTTTAACATAATAGGGGTATTTTTTGTGAACAGTTCTGTAAAACTAAGAAAAGGAATTGCTTTTCATTTATTCATAACCTGGGATTCAGGAAATTTGTGTTCAATTCCATGTTCTTTAATTCCCTTTCTAGAAGATATTTGTCAGGTTTTTAAGATCTTATTTTTTAAATGATAATTGAAGAAATATGAAATTTGCAAGAATTAAAATATGTCAAGGCATCTAAGATGACATGAAGCCAGTAGAATTAGGGAGCCCTAGTGCACATGTAAATTGTATCAGTTAATTTCTTCTGGTTTTACACACTATGTCTTAAAAAAACCCTTGCAGAGTCAAGATCTTGGAGTGGATGTCTCTCTTTCTGCCAAAACCTCAGATGCTATCAGAGTGTCAAGAAGCTAAGAGAATATATAAAAGGCACAGATTTGAGAAAATGTTTTTGTTTTAATTTCCAAAAATAAGACACTAGTGCATACTCATGCAAATCACAACATTCTGTAAAACACTTTCTGCATATGAAGTAATTGAAATACTTCACTGGCAAAAAAATTTCCACTTTTTAAGTTAAAATATTTATGATATATACTATTGGTGTTTAAATAAAGCATTCAGGAAAGAGTGGAAGTATCTAAGGAAAGTCAGCTATTAAACTTACATCAGAAATGTACAGAATTGGCAAATGATTTCCTTCAGAGAGGTAAGAAAAAAAAAATCATTCCTGCCCTCTCAAGAAAACTGAAAATGTCAATACTTAGGGAGTTTCATGCAATTTCTCTGTGAATTCAGAATAGAAAAGATTATCAATATTTGGGTTTAAGACCTCTAGCAGATAAATCTGAAATTACTGCTATTCTCGTAACACAAATCTGCAAAAATGACAGTGAGTCAAAGAACAAGGATTTGGAAAACAAAGACAGTAGATTATGTCTCCTACACAAACATATGGTTGAATATTTTATAATTTCATGATTTTTACTTATTTTATATATTGGCTAAACTTCACTGTTTGAAATACAATCACAGTTACTGCGGATTTACTCTAGGTTTTGGAAGCAGAGTTCATTATAAAGCAAAGACCAATAAATAACTAAATAGTTTACTAATAATATTGTTCTAGAGATTGCCTTCAAAATATTCTTGCCTTGACAATAGGATTTCCATATCCTCATTTTACACTGCTAAAAATTTGGTTCTGCAAATGTTATATTCATACTAGGTTTACCTCCATTGTTGATGTGAGAGTTAAGACTGTGTCGTTATGGAATAACAGATCTCTACTGAATGAATACAGGAATAAAATGTAATAATTTGCTGGGTTAAAGGCATTTAATATTACATTAATGACTGTATTTTACTTGTTGAGATTTGAGGTTGTACTGTTTTTGCAGTTATATTATTACTTTTATTATTATGAATGTTATTAGCATAGACATTCAAATCCTGTGTGTATAAAAACATATTTGAGCTTTTAAAAACTTAATGAAAGCAAGTAATGAAATGACCCCCAATAATAACCCTACTGAGGTGACACTTAAGTGTGAATGAAAATCAGATTTTATATTACACTCATTCACAACCTTTTTGTAATGGAAAATCTATAATAATATGAATCCTTTTCTGTTCTTATTTAAATCAAGAATCAGATAGGTCGTCAGAGCACCACCAGCTGTTGCTATTTTGAGCAAAACGAAGAAAAGTACCTGGAGCTTTTTGGTGGGACTTTGGAGCATTGATTTATTTTATTTTTTTAACATATTCATTTAATTAATAGGCTTCCTTTATTCAACTTTAGTTTTCAACTAAAATTTCCAGTTAATTTTTTTTTTTTAGTCTTACTTTCATGCCTGTTTTTCCAATGAAATTGCTTCCCAGGACCCAGGGAAATCTTGTCAATGTGCATAAATACCTGATGGATGGAAGTAAACAAGATGGAGCACGGTGTTTCCCAGTGGTGCCCAGTGACAGGACAAGTGTTAATGAACTTAAATTGAAATGGATGAAATTCCATTAAAATGCAAGAAAAAAGGTGCTTTATTGTCAGGCTGTTAAACAGTTGATCATATTGCTCATATAAGTTGTCATGTATCCAACCTTGGAGATCTTCAAAACCCAAGTGGATTTTTTTTCTGGGAAACCTGCTTTAATTGATGCTGCTATAAACAGGGAGGCTGGACTAGATAATCCCCAGAGGTATCTTGCAGCCTCATCCATTCTGTGACTTGTGATAAAATCACACTTGGACTCCTTAGCTTGAGTAAGCTCAATAGCACTAGGGGCCTAACTGCATAAGCAGAGTAGAATCATTGAATGACACCATGGTTTGTGTTGGAGAGGGACCTTAAATACCTTAGTTCCAACTTCCTGACATGGTCAGGAATATCTCCCACTAGATCAGGTTTCTCAAAGCTCCAACCATAGTAACTATGATTTGTTTCAGTGAGACAGCTGAGGTAGGAGTGAAGTAATAGAGTAGCAATCTACACAGTTACTAGCAATGAGGATAGGGTGAAGAGGGATAAATTACTTACTGCAATTTCCAGTACAAGAAGTAAGGGACATCACATATAACAAGTAGATGTAAGGGTGAAATTAAAAAAAAAACAAAAAAACCAGATGTGGTTCTTCACGTGATGACTAGCTGAGGGAGTCATGGAGGCTCAGAGTTTACCCAGGTTGAAAAATACATTTGACAAAACTATCCTGAAAAACTGATAGTTTGTGGGTTGCTTAATACATAGGAACCATATCTGGATGAATGTGTTCTTGAATATTGCTTGATTAGCATCTGAGAAGTCTCATAACATGGTTGGTTTCTTGGTGTTTTGCTGGGATCTCAGCTTCTGCCAGTGTTGAGTAAAAGTTTACTACCCAAGTTTGACTAGCTTATTTTCCTATTATGATTTTATTGTAAATTTACTTGATCTTCTTATCAACATTCCTTCAGTTCTAATTTTCCAGATCACATAGATAAAAAGTTTTTTTTTATTACATATCATATGCTTATATGCATACATATTTTGTTATTTCCCTCAGATTTTAACCATTGTAATTTCTGTATTTCCTTCAATACTGCACACCTTTTATAGACCTTACCCTTTTCTGTCTTTAACAGGGACACTAACACTGCCGTTAGGGCTGATGACACAGTTTGGCTTAGTCTATATTAAAAAAAAAAAAAAAAACAAAACCAAAAAAACCATTGCTGCATAAAGAAGACAACCTGTATAATACATGTCCTCTTTTGCCTGTGTTTCACTTTGTTAGCTGTCTTGATTACATCCCTGTGTTCCACGAACACCTGAAAAAGGGAGAGGAAAATGAAATGACTGACTAGAAACGGGGACAGTGTCAGTCCCCTATTCTAGAATGCAGACTACTGCTCTCCTGCTACGTGTTGTAATGTTAGAAGTGATTTATTGATTTCAAATGTTGAACACTCTGCATTTACACTCAAATGCATGTTTTTCTACTGTATGCCTCCATAAAAAAGGACAATTCAAGGAGCATACACAGAACGTGTATGGTGAGGAAATGAAATCATATTAAGAGGGGTCGCAAATAAATATGCCTTGAAAGCCTGTCCTTTATTATTTGGTCATATGACTGCAGTAAATAGTTATATTTTTAATTTTATATTTTTAATTTTTTCCTTGGAGTTCATTTTGTCAGAGCAGTAAGTGAGGTCAGAGGATACATTTAATATTCTTCAATTGCTTCCATTGCCTTCAGCCCCTGCTGCTTTAGGTTGTTTGGGTTACTTTGAAATTGGATCTTGATACCCCCTGTGTATCCATTATGTTCCCAGTTGTGGGTCTTGCTGCATAAATGACTACAGCCAAAGTTTCACACCAGAAACATCCGACCAAAAGTATAGGACACAGGAGAACAGGTGCAGAACTGTTGTTTGGGTTTGCATAAGGTGTTTCAGAATGAGCAAACATCAAATTAATGTTCTGCCAATTTATATAGGCAAAAATCAGAGAACAAGTGTGAAAAAGAAAAAAACCAATAACTGCAATAAAAAAACCTGTAGAGTATTTTCTCCTGTTCTACCGCAGTATGTAAAAACACATCTTCTCTGTGGAGGGAAGGAGACACAAAGAGTAGGAGATGAAGGACTCTGGAGTTGTTATGTCCTCTTTTTTTTATTTTTTTTTTTTTTTATGGCTATTTGTATTTAGCATCCTTTTGTATCTATAAATAACAAGCTAACATTTCTTAGCTCAATTGTGTTTTTAGTCTTAAATTAAGAAAAATATTTTCTATGAAATTAAAGGGGAATTTTTCAGTGACAAATTAAATAGAAATGCTTCAAATACAGTAAACAAGATATTAATCTTCATTTCATAAAAGGTGAAATTTGAGAACAAAAATTCAGTTCATCTTTTTCAGGTTTGATGAATTTAACTCATCAATGAATGATTATTGCTTCTAGTAATGCTGTCCTACAGTTGGTAAGTGCTACATTTTTCTTTCTAGGACTAAGTTTTATGATTGCAATTCTGTTTATTTAAATTAAAATTTTACATCACATACATTAGGTGTTTTTTTTTTTTTTTGCTTGATCCAAATGATATGATTGAAATTGCTTAATATATGTTGTCAAGAGACCACGGTAAGTAACACCAGAAAAACGATTTAATGAAGCAATTTGCTTACCAGAGATGTTCAAAGACAGATACTGATGTCTGAATTGTTGCCTATCTGGAGATAGAGCTTTGTTATCCAAGCTGAAAGCAGTGCTTGAGTTCTCTCTTGATGGTTATGGAGAGGAGAATGCTCTCTCATGGCTCAGATTTAATGAAACAATATCTTGACTTGACAACTCCTTTATGTAATTGCTCTAGAAAACTGTTGCCATGAGCAGAGTGAGATCCCCATTTCAAATACTCATCAGCAGAGAAGACTTAAGTACATGGGAAAATCTAAGTGGGACCATTCTTCACAATAAAATGATCTGCAAGGGACTGTAAGGCACAACATTTTCCTTATAAATGGTCTCTACTGCTCTTCTGTAATTCAGAGACCATGCATGCATTTACACAAAGCATTGTAGGATTAAATAAAACAGGGTAATATGGATCAGATGATGTTGCAAACCAAAATTGTTCTCTCCATTTTGTTCAAAGTCTCTAGGCTGACCAGGCTTCATCATGCATCTTATTTTCTCTATATACAAAAATCTGCCCTTTTTTCTGCATGTGAGAGAGGCCCTGTGAAGGATTAACCCCAGTCAGTACCTAAGCACTGTATAGCCACTCACTCACTCCCCTACCTAATGGGCTGGGGGACAGAATAGGCAGAGGAATGTCAGATAACTCATGGAACAAGTTAAAGACAGTATAAAAAGTGAAGAAAAGAGAAAAGCATGAAAAAAAACCACCACATACCAAGACCAAGTGATGAACTCATCTCCTCCCTGTACATGGAGACCAATGCTCAGCCAGTCCAAAAACAAAGACTGCCTCCAAAAAAAATCTTTCCTTCAGCTTTATTGCTGAGCATGACACCATATGGTATGTAATATCCCTTTGGCCAGCTCGGGTAATCTGGTCTCTCTGTGTCTCCTCCCAAAATCTTGTGTATCCCCAGCCTCCTCACTGGAGTGGCAGAGTGGGGAAAGTAAAACTTTAACTGCTCAGCAATATCCAGAATATTTGTGTTTATCAGTGCTGCTTTGCTCACAGGTGTAAAGGGTTGCTATGAGGAAAGCTAACTCCATCCCAGCTAGACCCAACATAGCCTCCAAACGGGTGAACAACTAATCTGAAACTTCTCATAGACATCTACATACCATACATGACTTCATTTACACACAATTGAAAACATGCCCTGCAGAGTATTTTTCCTCCTAAGACTGTGCCAGGTTCTCAGATGAAAAGTTGTCAATAGGCTTCCTTTACAAATCAGGGTAAATTTTCTGGGAAGAATTTTCAGGTAAGGTAGTAAACTAGTGACAGTGTTAACATATCTACATTCTGCTAAAATGCAGGACAAAATTCTCCCTTTTCTAAATCGTCAGTTGGAATCCTATCTGCCACACCCTTACTGTATCACACAGACTGCAAAAGTCACTTGCAAAAATCAATCAAAACAGAAGAAAAAACTAAGCTTGCCAATGACAAAAAACTCCCCTCTTTCCATGCAGTAGCTCAACAGTTAAAAGCACACAAAATTGAAGAGCCCAATTTTAAAGCACTCCAAAGATTGCAGCAAGTAAAGTATCTTGCTTCTCTCATAGTGTATTCAGGTCACTATCTGCTAAAACTATAAAAAAAATTGTGTGCAAAGGAGTAGATAATTTAGCAGGTCAAGCCCATAAAACATAACCCACATGCTCCATAGGAAAAGTTAGGCTCACAAGCAAGGCACTGTGCCCTCTGGATTCTTCTCCCACAGCTAATACTTGCCCTTTACAATCTCAAATCCCTGGCAAACTCTTCTTCCCTGTGTGGAGAAATAATGACATTTCATTCATTGTATTTCTTCCAGGAATTTTTCTTCCTTTATCATGAAGACTGAAATGTCTTTTCTATAAGAAGATTGGACTCAATTAACCGCAAATAAGTACAGGGTGGCCTTTGGATATTTCTTAGGACTGGGCCTGAAAATGCTCCAGTTGATAAGGACAGTAAAACAGAACAGCAAAGGCTTGGAAAAATAGATAAAGGATGAAACTTAAGCAAAGAGGATGCCAACTCAGCTCTGCAAGGCTGACAAAGCAGGAGCCATACAAAAAAACAGCATTACTCTTACTTGAGGACTAGGGTCAGTGAATGACCACCTCAAATATTATGATTCCAGACACTAAAGATCACCAAAGAAGACTCCAAAAGACCACACAAGGACTTCTGACAAGGGGTGTGACTATGTAAAATAAATTAATACATATACATCAAGTAAGAGGGGATGACTAATGAATATGTAATCAGTGTGCGTGAAAAAAACTCCATTCAGCTGATGCTGGGGTGTTCAGTTAGGGGAAGGATCCCCAGACTGGCAAATGTACTGCAATAAGGAATGCTCAATTTCTGATATGCAAGACTGGGTTAGAAAGTTGCTTCTGGCTGATTTAGTATCACAGAAAGATCTAGCCAGGTATATTCTGATTCACCCTCAGTGTTGGTCTCATACATTGGCTGCTCTGACTCACCTAGACACAGCTAATCTTGAGTATCAAGTTGAATTTTCTCTGGCTTAGATTGCTTCCTGGAACTATCCATTGGAAGAAAGTAAAAAAGTTTTTCTGAGTGTGCAACAGCTCTTCTTTTTGTCTGTTCTGCACTTGCTGAATCTGCAATATTTAATGTAACTGAAGAACTTTGTTCTACTTGTGAAATGAGAAAAAACTTGTAAAAGAGACTACTGCACATAATAATTATTAAAAATATGCAGAGAAAACTTTCCTGCCTTTCTCCTGCAATGCTCAGATACCCAGAGCTTGAGAAGTAAAATTTAGAACAAAAGGTATATCCATTAAAATCCACATAAAAATAGTAAGCAATTTTTAATGAGATATTAGAACACTATTTTCACTCTGTGTGATGGGATATATGGATATTCTACATAACTAATTAAAGAATCAAATATTTTTACACAATATAACTTAATATTTTTTTAATATGTATTTTTGCCAGGTAATGCGTTTTGAATGTTTGAGATTGGATGTTTTGTATTTTTTACAGTACTGTAACACCTTGAACTCTAATAGAAATAATCCTGAAATGCAGTGAAACAAGACTTGTAAAATAAAATAATGGCTATTATGAGTTGAAAAGTGTGTTCTGGTGTATGGAACAAGTTTTCACTGAAAATATGTATATTTTAATATATTAGTTATTATTTTTTTATTCATTAAATTTCATTTAAAAAATTTATAAAAGTGTAGTAGATTAGTTCGGCAACTCTAGGCACTAGAACAGGAAATATATTTTCAACAGGAAATGTGTTTAAAACTAATACATGAAGCTTCCTCAACTATGGCTTTAAGGCATTTCAGAAAGTTTTATTATGATTCACAGAACAAACAGTAGAGAAGACAAGAAAAAAGGAGGAACAGCACATAGGAAAAAAACCAACAGTAACTGTTTTTAACACTCTACTACTTTAAAAATAAATCCCAATAAAAAGAGAAAAATGTGATGAAAATTTTAAAGAGTATTGTGTATCCAAACAATACCATCCATTTTCTAACCCCAGATTTCTTACATTGAAACTTTTTTTTTCACTTTACAGTTCACTAGGCTGATACTTTTACTATAGAAGAAATAATTTATATATTTGGATGTGGCTGTGTCTAATTTTATTTATTAAGTTGTATTTAAATTTTTTGTTGATGTTTTTACTTCCGCACCGTCATCAAGAAGTCGTTTTAAATAATATTTTATCAAATTAATTCTAAACTACTAAGTTTAAAACCAAATGTTCACCATTTTCAATAAGTATTGAAAATAGTGAAAGCAATTTTTAAAATTATTAATACATTCAATACATTTGTTTCTATGCATATGAAGGAACTTAAGAAAATGAGATCATCATCAATCTGGCAATTCTAATAGGATGAATGATTCCAGTATGTTGCAGTGTGTGGCAATACCTTCTCCCTTCCCTCCCCCTTGTCTCCTGCTCAGTGCTGTCAGTCATTCTTAACATTCCAGCAAGGCTGTCGTGTGGTTGGCCAAAGTTCAAAAGATGCCCCTCACTCTGGGCGTCATTGGGTTAGCCAAGTGCCATTATCCCCTGAGAACCCACCTCCTCCTCCTACAGGGTTGGCTCACCTGTCCTTCCCTCCCCCTCTTCCGGAACTTAAAAGGAACCTCAGACCATGTGCTCGGTTATTCTGTTGAAGCTGTTACCATGATTCAGATGTCTGCACCTTTGGAATAAAGCTCTGGATTTTAACCCTCCATCAGAAACCGTCTCCTTTCTCTTCACCTCACCTAAGGACTTTCACCAGAGGTAAAACTGAGCTTCCCACAAGCCTGGACTTGGTTTCTAGTGCCTAGCTGCGATTCCCAGCCGGCCAGAAGTATCCCTGTGGTGAAATACCACAGCCGCTGCCTCCGGCCAAGCAGCAAGGGTCAGACGAGCCCAGGCACGTTCCACCTAGATATAATGGGATCATAATCCAATATACCAGTATAGAGGCACAGATTGAGATTACTCAATTTGCTGCACAATCAACTCTTCAGTATTGGAAACAACCTCGGAAAATGAGGTTAAAAAGAAGGAGAAGGAATTTGCAAAGACTTCAAAGCTTTTGTTGGTTTAAAGCCTCTGTTAGCACCACAGAGGAATCTATCACTGAATATTTTCACTGGAGTCATGCATAACATTTTCCAGCTTGCAATGCCTGACTAGCTGAATAAGCATGACTGACTGAAAAATGTTATACTGCTAAGAAATTATGGTAGTGGCATGCAAACAGGTTAGAAAATAAACACAGGTACAGCATTAATATACAGCTAGAGTTAGTTTCATGTTCCAGACCTCAGGTTTAGCTTATTTACTAACTTATTTCACTAATTCTCCTCTCCAGAATTATTTCCACTTTTACAGCAAATTGGACAATGGATCATTTGGATACCAAAGTTCTTGTGATCTATGGGCAGTGATATGTCATCAGTTCTATAAGAGGTGGCCACATCTCTCCTGAATTACTATTTTATTGATCTGTTCTGCAGTGTTAGTAGGATTACCTCTCTGCGGGTACTCTTGATCACTTAAGGGGGATTAGAAAATCATGCCCTCTCAGATATACCTTCCACAGCCCAAAACATATAATTTGTTTCTTGCCTGTCTACTAACTCATGTTTTTGGCTACAATTTGCTGAAGCACTATCAGTAGTCCAGCAACCCATATGAATCTTGATGTACAATCAATATTCTTCTTACCATCATTTTGTGGTGTACTCCACCCATGCTACAACTTCTCACATGCATCGAGATCCCCCTCTGCTCTAATTGCTCCAGCTACACTCTAGCCTTTGTCTCCCTCCTCTTGCTTGATATGCTCTGTCTTAGAGGAAGAATGTTTACAGGTGTTTCAGTGGTACTGAAAAACTGCTGAAGAGGACTTCCCTAGAACAGAACACAAATACACATCTGAAAAACACTAGCTGTTGATAATCCAGCAGACTTTCTGTCTTGGAACAGGTCAGATATACACCTGTGCCTGAAATGCAGTGTGGCAGATATGCAGTCCTTTCCCCAGAAAAATGGTGGGATGCAGTTAGAGATGTTTTATGACACATACTTACAGTAAGCACAAAAGGAGTACTTTGTTGCAAGGACTCGATTCCTTCACTCAACAGAACATCTGAGAAGAACTTTCTAAAGTACCCCAGCATGTGCAAGGCAACCGTAGTGTAAGCAAAACCACAAACTGCTATATGTTTGAAAGACTGGATTCTGGTTCTGATCACTGGGAGCTGGGACTTAATGGTTTGGGGAATGATACTGCAGAAGAGATGCCTGCCACTCAGCTCTACTTGCAGTGTTTGAGCATCAGTGTCACAGTCCTTTGGTAAAAAAGTTTATACTAACATTTAGAAAAATAAAAAAGTAATGATCAACTTCTCTCTCAGCATAAAAATGGAATGCTAATCTATCAGGATAACAAAGAAATAAGAGGGTAACCACCTGATCTGTTTCTTTGCCTGTGTGAAATAGGATCAGCCCTAAGATTTCAGAAAATGGAACTATCCTGGTTGACAACTGCTGAGTGACAAATCAAACCATAGAGCTGGTAGGTGTTACGATCATAATTTGTAACAAATGCTTTACATTTCAGAGGAACTTGTCTCAATTGTGACAGAAATTGTGACTCGTTTCATTGTGTGTAGTTATGAAATACTCTGTTTAGTTCAAACTAAGAGGACTGCAGGCTATGCATGTTATTAATCTATTAATCTGATTTTTATGAATTTCGATTGCTGTTTAAGTTCATTCTTTAATAATTGTTCTAAGTAGAACAATGGAAAGTAAAAATACAGAAATATGAAATGTATACTCCTGCAATTAATGCTAAGATTGTACTGACAAGGCAATAAATAGTGGGGGGTTCACTTGGCTCAGATTACCTAAAGTTTCCATGAATGTGTGAATTTATAAAGCATTGAAACAATTATAAAAACCAGGGTATTTAGATGTTCTGTAATCAATGTGACAGAAAAAGCAGCTGTGAAAATGAGCAGCAAAGTGGGTCAAAAGAAGAAAGAGTACTCAAAAAGAAAAAATATTACTAAAGCAATGCACCAGAGGAAAACTTTCCATATTCCATACTTTAGGAACAAAGGAGAATAGTTCAGTTTTAAAACTATAATATAGTTCCTCTCATCCATAGTGTGGATAAAACAGGCTTTGGGATTCCAAAGTAATGCTGGGAGTTCCCACTGAAAGCCATTGAACTTTCCTCATGGCAAGAGAGTGCCATCAACTCTGTCCAGTGATTTCTAAAAGACTGCAGCGATGGACTTTTTACCATCTCTGTTATGACCTTCTTAAAATGTATCTGGGAAAAGCAAAAGGGAAGGAGGGGAATCAAGAAGCCACTGTGGCATTTTCACTTCTGTCGATGGCTCACGCAACCCTCCCTTGGAGTCTGGGTCTTTGCTGCCCTCATGTGGCTCAGAGCTTTAGGAGTCCTTCCAAGGCAGGAAAGGGGCCTCACCGTGTTCACCCTGGGTAAGTGTACCTTTGTTACAGTACATACAAACTTTGCAGGATCCAGTGGGATGGGGCTGCACTTAGAAACAGCACGTGTGCATAAAGAAACAAATTATACCAGCTAGTATTGGTGATTCCTATTTATATTTATTATTTATATTTAAGATCTATTTCCATGGTAGAGCATGCATGTTTAATTTTTTAAGTGTTTTCATCATAAAAATAACAACAGGTGTTGTCAATTAATTCTGAAGTAGCAAAGCTGATTACTATTACCAGTAACAAAATTTTCTTAAGTGCATTAAGAAATGAGATATAAGAATGGCAGTGACTATATATATAATCTATACAGATCTATATATTTAAATATCTATATATATACAGAGAGAGAGAGAAAGACAGAGATTATTATACACTAACATCAGAGATAATAGCTCCTTCTATAATAAAGTCATTTCAGCTTGCCCAAAACTTCACAGAAACAAGAATAAAGAGATTTGACAATCAAATACTAGCTAACTTAAATCAACGAGCTTGGATCTCTTTTCAGGAGTACCACTGACTGTGAGGAAAAGCTTGAATCCACCAGAACAACACAGTCTGATGAATATTGGCACAGTAGAGGGCTTTGTGCACTTCAAAAGCATAAATTAGTAGCAAATACCCAACAATGGCTCTCTGCAGTTCTTGTATTTAGTGTAATGCTTCTCTTGCTAAGCGCTCACAACTTTATTATGAGTAATAACTGGATTCAGCTAAGAAAAAGTGCTGAACATTCCAAGTCAGCAAGACTTGTAAGAGCTTCACATGAGCCAGATTTAAGAACACTTACTGGGTTTACAGGACAGGTTTTGGTAGTGGGAGGAGTCCAGGTGTGGTTTCTGTGAGAAGCTACTAGAAACTTCCCCATTCCTGGCTGAGCCAATGGCCACTGGGTCTGAGGCAGACCCACTGCAGGCCAGGGCTGAGCCCATCAGCAGCAGTGACAGCACCTCTGGGAAAGCATATCCAAGAATGGAACGTGTTACTGCACAGCTGCAACTGCAGCCAGGGAGGAGTGAGAGCACCTGCGAGGAACAGCCTTGCAACACCAAGGTTAGTGAAGAGAGAGGTGGAGGACGTGCTCCAGGCACTAAAGCAGAGATTCCTCTGCAGCCCATGGAGGACCCCATGCCAGACCAAATGGATTTCTGAGGAAGGCTGTGACACAGTGGGAAGCCTGTGCTGGAGCAGGTTCCTGGTAGGAGCTGTGACCCACGGGAGAGGAGAGCCTGTAGTGCAGTAGATTTGCTGACAGGAGTTGTGACCCCGTGGGGGACCCGCACTGGAGCAGACTGTTCATGAGGAACTGCACCTCATGGAAAGGGACCCCTGCTAGGGCAGTTTATGAAGATCTGAAGCCCTTGGGAAGGACCCCAGGCTGGAGCAGGTGAAGAGTGAGGAGTCCTCCCCCTGAGGAGGAAGGCACAGCAGAGAGAATATGTGATGAACTGACCACAGTCATCATTCCCTGTCCCCTGCCCCTCTGTGGGAGGCAAAGTATCGAATTCACGAATGAAGTTAACCCTGGGAAGAAAGGAGAGGGGATTTTTTTTTTTTTAAGTGTTAGGTTTATTTCCCATTCCTGCACTGGTTTGATTGATAATAAACTCAATAATTTTCCAATCAAGTCTCTCTTCAAATCAAGTCTCTCTTCAAATCAAGTCTCTCTTCAAATCAAGTCTCTTTTGCCCCTTACTGCAATTGGTGAATAATCTCTCCCAATTCTTATCTCTCCCCTTTCCAGCTAGGGAAGGAAGTGATAGAATGGCTTTGATGAGTTCTTGGTGTCCATCCAGGCTAAAATCACCACAATTACTTAAGGCACACAATTCAGTTTAGAGTTACAACCACCACAGTTCGTTGAGTTAGAACTGGTTTTCTATGCAGACATAGTGACTACAGACTTCTACTTATAAATGACAATGCAATTGATGGACAGCTGTCTAAATTCTTTGTTCTGAACAGCAGGAACTTTCCAATATTATGTTTTTTAAATCCAAAGGGAACCTTTTGTTAATTTGGAAAAGGGAAAAATGTTTGATTTTATTAGAAGGGAAAAGAAAAAATATGGGAAGAAATTTTTTTACAGAGATACCCTCTATAAAGTGATTTCAAACAGTCTGTCTCTCTCAGTTAGCCCCCTCTTTCACTTTTTCTGCTGTTTAAAGGAATGTTTTTGGATGTTTTAAAAGATATTGCATAAGCTTAATGAATCAATGTGTGAAAACATTCAAAATGTCCTCAAATCATTACTATGTAATGCTGAAATAATAGCATTTATTAAGTTACGTGATATGGGGATAGAAACAGTTAAAATTCTGTGTATTCCGTAGTGTGTTAGCACAGAAAAATTGAATTGCATCAAAACTCCTACTAAAGAAATACGAATATGAAGAAATTACAAGAGAAAGAATTAAAATATTTACATTAGCAATATTGATAGTTTTTAATGAGGAACCTTATATTATTCACCTTGCACCTTAAAGCTTTGTATATACAAAATAACCTAAACTAGTAGTGAGTCACTGTCAAATATTTTTTCACTGCTTCTTGAGAAGCAACAAGGAAAAACCATCCAATGTTACTTGCTCTGTAATTTTTCCTATTGTGAATAAACAAAGCATCTAGTCTAAGCAGCTTTGATGCATTTTAAAAAAATCCCTAAAATCATAATCTAATGATTTTTGTAAACATAAAAGGTTGCAGCAACATAGAGTCTGCTGTCCATATGGGATTTTGTAGATGTTCATGAGCTTCGTTAGAGTACCCTCTGCTCTGGCCAAAATCCATTAGAATGTTATTTGCTTTGACTCATTATGGATTTGAGCTTAAGAACACTGTGTAAGAATTTATCTGGGAAGCAATGAAAAGGCAATGTATGTGTCAGTGCATAGGTTTTTTTGTACTTTTTAACAGGAACTCAGGTTGCCAGGCAGTAATAACCTTCTCCACCTCTGACTTCCAACTGGGCCATTTTATGTAGCTGCTAATAATACGTGTCAATAGTTGGCACTAAGAAAGATAGAGATGGCTGCCTTTGTCTTCTCCTACTGAAACAATAATGATTTGTAAGAGCAAAGAAGAAAAGCTTTTGAAAACTTTCATTTTGGCTTGATTTTGTAAAGTGCTTTCACACAAACTTCTTAGGCATATCAGTAATCTCTTCAACCCTCCAAGACAATGTCCTGTTGTTAAAGGTAGGAATTTGTCCATACTGGACTGAGGCCATGAATGGATGGCAAACAGATCAAAATGACCTTTTTCAACTCTCACAAATTTTAACTGTCTTCCATTTACCCGACTGAGAAGTTTGGCTCCATTTTAGAAGTCCCACTGACTACTGTGAGACTATGCACAATAGACCAGCAATCAGCAGCTCCCTGTGGGAAGATGAGCTTTTGACAGATTTTACTATGTTGGAAAATCTCTCCTGCTGCCTGTTTTAACATGAAGGACAGGGAACTATAAGGATTACCAGCCTGAACTGAAATACAGAGATTTTTTTTTTTTTAACACTCTAGGAAGAAAGAATCCAGTTGTATAAACCAGCTGGAGTTTTCACCATTCTGCAAGCAATTATCAATGAGTCCATGTCTTCTGCATCAGAAACTATTATGTGTGGGAAAAAAAGAGAATATTCTATTTGCTGCACCATAGTAAGTACTTAAAAATTGTAAAAGAACTATTGTAGATATGTTATAAAACTGCATTCATTTAAGTATTTCTGTCTTTTTCTGCTTCTTGTTAAAGAACAGTTTCATTCCCTATCTCAGAAATTAGTGAATCTGTGATAAAAGTGTTTCTCAGTAGAAAATGAGATCATCAAAATGTCCAAATGATGAATAAAGAATAATGACCTGCAGATTTAAAAGCATAGAAAAGAAGATGGATGGGGTGAGAAAAGGGAAGTATTTAATTACACATAATGCTTTCCTCCTTGTTCTGGTTTCTCAGGATGATTTGGTCTCCTTCCTACTCTGAAGTGTCAGGATCCTCCAGTTACTAATGCAGCCTCATTTTAGTCCAGCTGTTTTCGTTGATTATGGTGGGAAAGTGAATAGGTGGTTATCTTAGGTGTCACAGTTCAGTATTTCAAATTAAGTAGAATAATTCTAAATTTCTGGGAATATTTTCAAAAATTCATTAGTACCGAAATAGCAACGCCTAAAAGAAATGTCAATTGCCTTAATCTCTCTTAAATTTCTCTGTCTGCTTCAATTTCCTCATATGTGTGATAGAAATATTCCCACTAGCACTCAGAGTACTTTTAATTATTTTTTATTTTATTGGTATGAGTATTCATGGTGCCCACCACAACAGCCAATCAGACAGCTCCAGTTCTACAGCAGTAATCATGAAATTCAGACAATCTATTCTATAATGAAAATCTCTCAGACACTTTTTCTCCTTTCAAACTGAGAAAAATAACACGATCCCACTTCAGAGAAAGTAGGAAAAATGCATTCATTTTGAGGAAGCACTTTTGTAATGAAACAAAGAGATACTGCTACTCATTAGTGGAAGTATATTTTTCAAATCTATTTCTCCTTAGTTTTCCTGATCATCAACTCTATTTTTCAATAAAAATTGTAAAATCAATTCTTGAAACAAAAAAATATGAAATTAAAATATGTATTTTCCAATTTAAGAAAAACACCATCTTTATTAAAATTATTTGTTTGGAATGGCTTAATTGCAAATTAATTACTCTCTGCTCTTCCTGCAGGCTGTCAAGATTCATATACACAGCCTTTTTTTTTTTTTCCCCAGAATTTTCAGAAAAACTTTTAAGGCAAACAAGCAAAAAAATTATATTTTCAAGCAATCGAAATAGTTATATTTTAAACGCAGGGTTCCTACAACATAAACAGGCTATTTGGCTCTACATGAAAGCAAAAAGTAGATGTGTATTTACACATTGAAAAAAACATAAAATTCTTGTTTTGATGAATCCAGGAAAGAATATCACATATGTCTGATGGACTTAACCTAGGCTAGTGTAATTTGCTGCACAGTTATAACAAAATATACCAGCCTAGAAAAGTTTTCATAATCTCAGATTTCTACCTACTGCCAAAAAACTTAAACATTTTGAAAAGCAGGTTACAAAGCTACTGATTTTAAGTGTTCTTCTGAAGAGAGACACAAGGCTATAATTAAAAAATGTAGTTACATTGCAGTTTGTCTAATAAAGAGAGATTCATCTTTCAGTATTTTTGCAAGAATGAGAAAGAGGATATAGTTTTGCTTGTAGTTTATATTTCATTTGTCTAAGCTCGTTAATTAGAGAAACCTTTTTTCTCTTCATTAAGTGTTATTCAATCACATGTCTATACAATGACTCACTTAAATATGTATATCTTTACCAGAAAAATGTTAGCAGTGAGAAATAGATAAAAAAATCTTGTGTCTGCATTATGTTCAATTCCTTTAACATGCTTTTAATAAGTGTTTTGAATATAAAATGTGAAGATCAGTAGAGGAAAAGGTGAAAGTATTTCAGCTTTCAGAAACCATTCAGCAGTAATTAATCACAGTCACAAAATATTTGAGAAGAAATGTAAGACGTATGTGGTAAATGAGTTTAAGGCTCATTTGTTGATTTAATCTGCCTATGTAAATTACCTGTATATTTTAAATATAAACCCATTTCTTAGTTTATAGTGAAGTGATGGAGACTGGACAATTCTCTAGTACATTCTCTAGTATAGTTTCATTTAGGTGCTTCTGGAGGTGCCTGAGATGCATGTAGGCGGTACTAGCAATCTTAGGTCTTTGATGATGTAACTTGTCGCAGACATTTTTTTGTGAAAATCCTTTTCTTAGGATTTTTCCTTCTCAGAAGCTGAGAGGCCTCAGAAACAAAATGTAAACAATGGTTATCTGCTGCTGTGGAATGCAACAGGTGGATCTGTGATTGGTCTCGTGTGGATGTTTGGAATTAGTGACCACTCACGGCAGATCTGGGTCTCGCTCTCTGTCCGAGCCACAAACCTTTGTTTTCATTCCTTTCTATTCTTAGCTTAGCTAGCCTTCTGAGATGAAACTTTTTCTTCTATTCTTTTTAGTATAGTTTTAATGTAATGTATATCATAAAATCATAAATCAAGCCTTCTGAACATGGAGTCAACATTCCCATCTCTTCCCTCACCTGAAAACCCCTGTGACCACCGTCACAGTAACTAAATAACCATTATAAATTTAAAAAAAAAAAACAAAAACCAAAAACCAAAAACAAAAAAAAAAAAAAAAACCAACAAAAAAAAAACAAAAAACAAAAAACAAAAAAAAAAAAAAACAACAACAACCAGCAAGCTGGAACCTTTGATTTAAGGAGAGTCATCCAGGCATTTGCTTACTCTCTCCCACAGCAGCTTGGAAATGATCTTGAAGTGACTCTATTGATAATTCTTTTTTTTTTTTAGGTTATTGAAGAAAAATGTATGGATTTGGAGTGTTCCTACCATGACAATGTTGTGTTCTATTATTTATTTGTCTGAGAACTACAGGCAAAAAATTAAACCAAAGATTCTTTAGCTGTGATACTTTCTACTCTCTAATCTTCATGCCACCTTTCCTCATGAGTCAGCTCCCAGCCTAGGTTCAGGACAATCTTTTCAAGATCTCCCATTCTGAATTACATTTTTGGAGAATTTTACAAATAAATGTCTTACTTTTCCCCAGGGTAAGTGTTTGGGGACTATAAATAAAGAGTAAGTACGTAAGCCTTCGTTTGAAGAGCCTGTGGAGATACCTGACAGCTGATAAAGCCAGCTTTTGGCAATATTCAACTTTGTGACAGGGACCACAAAGTCCTTGATGGCAAGCCTGAAGAATGACAGGTACTTTTTTCTCCCTTGTCCCCAGATTCCTCTTAGCATTTTTCAAACATATCATTGAAGGTATTTTACAAGGATGTAAAGCCCTTAGTGAATATCTTATAGTGCTTCTAATAAAGCACTGTGAAATGTGGTAGTCCCAAATAAACTATCCCGTTACTTCAGAGAACTGACCTTTTAGAAAGAACTGAAATTATCTGACAAAATAAAAGATAAAAATGCTGATATTTGTCTTGTGTGGATGTAAAGTTCTATCCACAAAGAAAGTTTTCATTTGGTTCTAGTCAACATTTAAACCAATAATTATTCATTTTATTATTAGCACATCAGAGAAAAATAATTGGATATTTGGTCAACTAATAACCCAAGGCAATGTACTTAAGCTGAAGAATGCAGCACTCAGTTATGCTCAATTATTGTTGATAGAAGAAGCAGGAGTCATTCACCTCTGCCAGAATGAATAGACTTTCTGAGGGAAAGATATTGAGAAAAATAACATCTTAGAGGTGTGTGGATACACAGCCCCACAACAGAAGACCTAATCCCATTTACCAGCTAACCTGCAGTCTGCAGTTATTGATTTGACAGGTAGGATGCACTGTGTTATTCCTTTAGGGATTTATCAGCCTTGTCCCAGCAATAATATGGTAAATTTCACTTGAAAAGGTGATGAATAATGAAGAACATCGCACCAAGACATTCAGCAAAATCTGAAGGGAGAAAAATGTAAACTCATCACGACTTTCACATTTACAGAATGTTCATCTAAACAAACAATTAATTGAAAAAGGTAATGATTCTGCTCAAACATAGTTGTCTTGGCACTTACTGCCTGCTTTAGTTTTCATAATTCTTAAGACAGAACTTGGCATAGATTTTTAACCGAGGGTAAAAAAAGAGGGAAGAAAACTTCCTGTTCTCTGACACATCTGAAAATTATTCTCCTCTTATATTGGTGGGAATAGTTTAAAATTTTATAAGAGTTGCTTGACATCAATAATAATTAATTCAGGAAAGAAATCTGAAAACTTTTTTGTTGCAGTGTTATGCCATTTCCTGTCTCTTCCCAACCCCCTCTGGAATGTGACTTTTTTCTTTTTTATGCTTCATTTAGGTTACTGAAATTTCAACAATATATTACTGATAATGACATTTTCTAAAAAAAAAAAATCTTTTTTAGGGAAAAGGTAAAACATAAAATTAATGACGAAGTCAACTTTTTCAACCATTTAAAAACAGTGGTTTCCAACTGAAAACTGAATTGAGAATTGCCAAAAAATTTGGTTTAAGCATATATACATATATATATTTAGGATAACAAAAACAAGTATAGGAATCTGGCAGGGGAGGGCAATGGGACCTTCCCCACAATATCTCAAACAGATCTAACTAGGAGTTAGTAAACAATACATGTGCTGAAGTTACGTAAAATATTGTGGAATAGAAACTTAGCTGAGTAGCAAATGAATTCTTCAAGACACTGAGGGAATTGTGGAGAAGAACAAGTGTCCCTGCAGACATCCCACGGTGAGCAGTGGGGTTTGCACCAGCTACAGTGGAAAATGAAACCCTACATGCATTTCCTTTCACAAACCATGGAAATGAAAGAAACACGTATCATTAATGGATGTAAAAGGTCATTCTATTTCCTACTCTCCTTATGCACTCCCAGCTGGAAACTAATCCTCATAATGCTGTTTGCTCACTCTAACCTGGTGGGATGGGAGACAGAATTGAAAAGGTAAAAGAGAGAAAACTCCTGGGTTGAGATAAACACTTTTTAACAGGGAAAGCAAAAGCTGCACACACAAACAGAGAGAAACAAGGAATTAATCCACTGCTTCCCATGGGAAGGCAGGTGTTCAGCCATCCTCAGGAGCGCAGGGCCCCATCATGTGTAACAGTGACTTGGGAAGACAAACACCATCACTACAAAGGCCTCTCTTTCCTTCTTTGTTCCCCTAGGTTTATATGCTGAGAAGGATGCCATATGACCTGAAATATCCTTTTGTCAGATGAGATCAGCTGTCCCCACAGTGCCCCTTCTCAGTTTCTTGTGCACCCCCAGCCTCCTTGCTGGTGGGGTGGTGTGGTTGGCAGAAAAGGCCTCGGTGCTGGGTAATCCCTGCTCAGCAATAACGAAAACTTGGCTATTCCAGGCGTTAAACACACTGTTTCCAGCACAAATTCAAAATGTAATCCCATACAAGATATTATGAAGAAAATAAACTCTATCTTGGCAAAGATCTGCATCCATTTAAGGGAAATGTTCTCCTTAAATACAGCATTCCTGAATCACCTTATGACAATTAATTGGTTTCTATTTTATTGCCTTTAAAAACCACCAAAAACCCCCTCAATTTTGACAATACTTCAGTGGGGCATTTGTTAACTTAAGACCTCTGTCATAATTTTGTTCTGAAGACAGATGATGTCTGGAAAGGTGTATTTAAAACTAGAAAAGTACAAGCAAGAAACCTGATTTTTCCTATTCTCCTGGGACACAACAGCAAGTACAGGAGAAAGTAAAAAGGCCAGATGAGTGCCTCAGTCACTTTGGAACATTATTCTAATTGCTTGAGAGATCATGTATGGGGATGAGACAGTAGGCAGGCCACATCTGGAATACATCTGGAGACAAATGAATTCGGAAAAAGAGAGCCACTTACCCTTTACTACTGCAAATTCAGCACCAGACTGCACTCCAAGCAATGATGCAACAAGTGGACAATGGAGACACATTGGTTCTCTATAAGCTGTTTTCTAGATTGCCTCTATGAAAAATTATTTTTTTTATTCCCATCCAAAAATATTAAAACAGTGAGCGTTAGCATGATGAGATGACTGTATGCAGAAATTGTCTTAAGGCAACAATTTTCAATACCATTTCTCAGGTGGATAAAACTGCCAACTGAAATTTCAAGATTTTGTGTCCATATAAATTTATTTAGTTTTATAACAATTTATCGTTCCAACAATTACAACAATTACAGCCTGAAGCCAAACAAGGCTGAATATTCAATGTGAATATTTCATTTATGTGACAAAACTTGCTATGAAAACTACTGTTCTGACATTACAAACAAAATCACCTTTAATATTTTTATAGGTTATTTAGCAGAAAAGAGTTTATGGCACACTCTCATTCTCAAATATCACTTTGTTGCCAGAAAAATGATACATACAACTATCTGGCTGGCTTTGTGCAGTACTTCATAACCAAGCCACTCTGTGTCTTTATTACATAAAGAACTTGCAAGTTAAATTCCAGATGCCACCTTTTTATTTTATCATTGCTACCCAAACCAGTTTTGTGTCTTATGGTCTTACTAAGGGTAATGTAATAAAACACTGCTTCTGACCAAAACCCAGAACCTTTGCCCCTCACATGCTCTGCATCTCATCGGAAGGCTGCAGTACTCAAGACAGCATCATCAGATTATACTTTTAATTCCTTCAAAACTAAGCAATGTAGCTACATTGATTTATATCTACAGTAAATCATACCATTTACTTAACTACACTGCTATTAATAAAGAGCTTCTAGCATTAAGATTATAAAATTATTTTGGCAGGTAAAGCTGCACAAATAACTGATTGTGTTGATATGTCTCGTGAACCAAAATCAATGAAAAAATATTAGTATTTAAGGCCCATAAAAGGAAAAGATTTCTTACTTATATTCATCTTATCCCCTCAAATCATAATTCTCATTCAAAGTAAACACTGTCCATTGGAGCTAAAAATAAAAAGTTTTGGTTTGTTTTCTTCTTGTTTGCCCTTTTGGGGAGGGGAGATTGTTTATTTCAGTTCATGGGTTTTGTTTGTTTATTTTTAATGTAACCAGATTTTGGGGTGAGACTTGAAACAAGAAGTTTAAACATCAAATTGAAGCATTTTGGGGTTTCACACACATACAGAAACTCACTCTGATCTTTTAATTCTTCCCATCATTCTTCTCCCTATCCTCATCACAAATTGCTCAGTGAGTCAGGCCATAACTCAAGGAGTGAACTTTATCCCAGATCCAAATCTTGAGATGTAAAGGCAAGTAAAACAAATCAATTCCATAACCTTCAGGTTTTTTCTTTTATTTTTATTTTGTAGGCGGAGTATTAGTATGGTACTCCATAATTATTCCCATGAAAGTTGCCACAAATACATGACTGCTTGCACTGGTATGCAGTCAGTGCATCTCACCCTTCCTCCACCATCCTGTTAAAGGCAGCTTTCTGAACAGCTGCTGTATCAGTGCACCAAATCTTCAGCCTGAAATAGAATGAAGAGGCAGGTGTGTATACAGTACCTATATAAGAATGCGAAGCCCAAAAGACAAAAAATTGTGGAAGAAAAAGAAGATAAATAGAAAGGGAATAACCTATCCATAAAAAAAGTTGGAAAAAAAATCAATGAGCATTAATTTGTGAAGATATATATATATATTGTGTCTCAAATTCAGCAAGTTTATGACTTTCTGGTTTTTCCCATCAGCTTTCAACCCTTCTTTCCCCCAAGCCACATTTGATTGTGTAGCATTTTAAGTGCTCTAAGTACAAGAACTTTTTATAGGCATTAATATTTGTTGTACACTAGATGTGCAACATTAGCAAATGTTGCACCATTAAAGGTTTTCTAAAGTGTATAAATCAAAAGAAAAAAATGGCATTGAAACATTTAAATTCTCATAACTGAATTATACTGCATTCTGATAACTGAAGGACTGAAGGATCATTATATACAATCTTTTCTATAAAGTAATCAAAAAATTTTATTTTATAAAGTCTCTAATGCATTTGTAGTCTAGCTACAGATTTGTACTCTGACCTGTGGTAAATCCTGAACCCTGTTCACATAACTGGCTGTGACAGCGAGGTCATTCTGTGGTGTTTGTAGTTTAAAGCATAAAATAAAAGTTAGTGTAGAAATCACATCCCAGCAAGAAATGTTCTTGCATTTTGTCTTGTACAACATTCATCAGTATTTGCAGGAGTTCTATTTGCAGATATGTCTTCTGAAGTGTTACATAAGTCTTATCCAACGAGTAAGAGAGAGTAGAACCCCTTCTTGTGCTTAGCACTTCCCTTCCACTTGGCCCTTCCAGAAAGCAAGGAAAAGCAAGGAAAAGCAGCACCAGTGGTCCTTTCAAACTGAAAGCAGACAAATGTGGAGGTAACTACCACATCTGCCTGCACAAGAAGCAATAAAGAACATAATAGGTATGTCTAGGTCATGCCAAACAGTGAATTCAGCTGTAGCTTTAAAACTAGTGCTGCTTTGAATCACTATAAGTTGTGGGTTTTTGTTTGTTTTTTTTTTTTCCCTCTGAGTACTCTCCATCTCAAGCCTTCTGGGCATACAGTGATTTGTCTGTTGTTTTTCTATTGAGCTTAACCAAATAGAACTTCAGTTATGTTTCCTCATCCTCATTGGTGCATATTGCAGTGAAAGTTCATCTCCCGATGAATATTTTTCATAAATATTTATCAGCTAAGAAGAGAGTTTGTCACTGTCATATTTTCTGAAAAATCCCCTTGCCCAGGATTCTTCTCCTGGGAAGCTGAGAAGGCTCAGGAAGAAAGGAAAACAATATTATTTCATTTGCTTCTCCTGTGTTTTGCTGCTTTGGAGTGTGGTTTGTACATTGTTTACCAAAAGGTGCATGTTTCATTGGTTTCATGTGAATTGTTTTTACTTAATGACCAATCACCATCCAGCTGTGCTGGGGCTCTGGAGAATCATGAGTTTAAAGCATAAAATAAAAGTTAGTGTAGAAATCGCATTTTTATTATCTTTTCGCTTTCTGTCTCTATCGTTTCTCTATTCTTTAGTATAGTTTGGTATAGCATTCTTTAATATAATATAGATCATAAAATAATAAATTAGCCTTCTAAGAACATGGAATCAGATTCATTTATTCCTTCCTCAGACAGGGGTCTCAGAAAATACCACAAGAGTTTCTTGTTAGAATACCGGGTTGTTCCCCCCGCGAGGGAACGTCTGTGTGGGTGTGGGCAGGTCACTCCTTCATGGATCCCATAGGAGCGGCTCCACCTCGTCCGCCGTAAGCACAGTCCCAGATGCATATCGAATGTACGACCAGGGAGAAGGAGGACTCAAGGCACCAGTGCAGATCCAGCTGGGTTTATTAGAGGATGGTCTGAGGGTTCAAGGAGAGGAGGAAGGCAGAGGTGCAACCACAGTTGAAGGGAGCCAGTGTCAGGGTGAGCTCATGCCCCGAACCGGGGTGGGATGGGTTTTATAAAGGGGAGAGGGTAGGCAGGGTCGGGGTACAATTCAACCAGTGGGGAAAGGGCTCAGAGGAGGGAACAAGGTGGGGTGATCGGGGGTTCCCTTTTAGGAATGTGGGGAGAGGGTGGTCTTGTTGCAAGGTCCAATGGGGGAGTGAGGAACAGGGAATATTCCAGAAGGGAAGGAGTGGACTGCAGATGATTGATGTTTATATTGTAGAATCCTCCCAGGGCACCCCCGCCCCATCTTCCCTGTCCCCTCCTCCCACATTAGAACATTTATAAAATTCTTGCACATTTCATTTCTAAATGAATGAAGAAACAAAAGAGCTTGTTTTACTTTGCTATGTGATTTTCTAATTCCATTGACTTTTCAAGAAGCACACCTGATGAGGACCGGCCTACTTCAGGAGGCAAAAGATTAAAATCAGTCTACTTATTAAATCATTAGAAACTCAGCTAGAGAGGAGTGAAAGAATACTGTGAGTGAAAAAAGCAGAAAGTCCATCTGAGCAAATTTTGTCAAACATACTTCATCACTATTTCCATGTTTAAAATTGTCACCAACTTATCCAATACTGCACACTATCATCAAGTGCTATTTATGTTTCCATTCCTGAGTAAAGAGATTTTATCATTGTCCTGTAGCACAGTGCATGGGTTGCTACATCTGGTGAAATTAGAAGACTGCATTTTTTTCAGAAGAACTAGGGGATTTACACATTTACTTTTATTCTTCCACTGTATGAAAGCAATCCAAGTAAGTGCCCACTTGGCAAACATCCATGCATTTCTAGACACTCTGTTTTGAAAAAAAATAATGCAATCTGATCTTCAGAATGATTGCAATGAGTTTTTTAGGTGAATGCTTTTGTTTTTAATACAATGCATCTTTGAAAACAAACCACAAAAATCCCCACATTTTTCCCTTTCACCAAAGGATTTACTAATTCCCTATGAAAAAGTTTAAAATGTATTTGTATTTTTCTCTTAAGTTTATTTCTCACTTTTATATTGATAGTTGAGAAATCTAGTTTCTGCCTCTCCCATTGTGTCAGGATTTGAACAACTGATATAAATTGATAGTCATCCTTATCTTAGCCCTTCCAAACATGTGGGTGAAATGCATGACTACTTAGGATCTTAGAACATACTTTACTATTGACCTCATCACCTGAAAAAATTCTCAGAATAATTTTTTCCTTTTTGAGGAGATCAAAACCCCCTTCTTTAGGATAAATTGTACTTATCCACAAATCTAACCTAAAAAAAGTCTCTTCCAGTCTCTTTCAATAAATAACACCATTGCACAGATACTCTTTTCTTAGTTTGCCCAGTAATTCCAAAATTATGTATCAGCAGGATACTGGGCCGAGGCTCTTCCTCTTTTCTGTGAATTGACTAATGATTCTGGTGAGACACTAAACAAATCCCTACAGTGTAGTAGAAGCTTGCAGCCATAAAGCCTTTTCTGCTCCATAAAGGATGATGTGATTCCACACAGCCCACAGTATATGCTGTCCTGAAGTGACACTGTGGAGCCATTTGTGCACAGCAAGAAGTATGAATCTGTCTAAATGACTGTTATTAAAAGTACAATGTTGTTTTATGAAAACAGTAGTTGCACTCCACATGAAAACAGCTCCTAAGAACAAAAAAAAAAAAAAAAAAAAGAAAAAATAAAAATTAAAGCAATAGAGACTATTAACAGGGTGAAAAATACTCAGATCCTATCTCTCTTAACTATGTAAATCCAAATTATCCTATCACAATAAAAGCATGATGCTATTTGAAATAAGTATGCAACTTCAAAATTATCTTGAATCTGTAGACTAGTTTTACATCACAATAATTACTACACAGATTCCGCCTTCCTTTCTCATGTAATGTCAGTTTGTATTGAAAAAGAAACAAAACAAAAACCCCTTGAGTATTTAAAATCACAACTATGAGTCTTTAACTTTGTTTTCTCATGCAAAATGAAAGCTTTGACCATACATACTATCCCACATAATAAATGCTCTAGTTTGGTTCTGCCAACAGGACAATTTCCCAGCACCATACAGAGTTTGTTGGGGAGGAATTCACATCTACACTTCCTCCTGACTCTAATAACTAAAAGATGCTCTATTAAATGTTTGCAACCTGTATTTTGTTCCTTCCTGGGAAATTAATTTTCCATCTTTCTCTTGTCAGTCATCACGTAAACATAAACTGGTCATCCACCAGGCATCCAAAATTTGTTGTTCTCAAATGAATCTGCCCCAAATTAACTTTATGGAACTGCACCTGGAGTTCACTTTTTGCCAAAAATGCACTGTTTGTATTTTCTCGGAAACAAGTACAAATTGCGTAGAAGTAGTTTCTCTTAGGACTATTCAGCTTATGCAACTAGAGACCACCTTTGTGAGATTTATCTTAATAATATATTAAGATTATTAAGATAAATGTATTTATAAAATGAATGTATTTATAATATGAATAAACCCTTTACCATATTCAAAGTACAGTACAAAAACCCAAAAGTGTAATCTCATTCTGCAGCACACACTGTATTAGTGATTGAGCTTGTTTTCTGCGGTAGAGGACTCTGAAGGCAGGGAGCAATATAAATAACCTAATCTCTCCCAGCATCCATTGCCCTTTATTTGTCCTAGTAGGAACATCTGTATGGAGAAGAGAAAAAAAAGTGTGCCTTTTCAAAAGCAGAGTATGCAAATGTCAAGAGAAAAAAGACCAATAAGATTCTGCAGGAAAAATATGCAATCAGAAATGATAATTGTAAACATCAGTCTGATCCATCATTTGTAACTGTGGACACAAATTGTTTGATTACACCACAGAAAGATTTTGTTCCACAGAACACACTGAAGTAGACAACGCAAATTATAATGAAAGGTTACAAATGTTGTAATGAAACAAAATGAATGGTTACTAATTCCTACTAACAAAAATCTAGTAGCACATTATTAGAAGCAGAAAAACATTTTTTAGAATGTATGACACATACTTGTGTCATATGATTTCACAACTTTGTCTCAATTGGACCTGGCAGGATTTTTTTTTTTTTTAAGGATTGTTCACAGTTCTGACAGTACAAATCAATGTTGTACTTGATGTAACAAATTTATAAAAGTAATTAATATATGCTGGTATTTATTTATACAAAATTGGAGAATAATTTAGGGTGAAAGGGACTTCTTGAGGTAACCTAGTCAAATCCTGCTGCTCAAGCAGGGTCAGCTACAGTAGGTTTTCCAAATTTTTTGTCCAAGCAGGTTTCCAGTATCTCCAGAGACAGAGATGCCATAAAAATTCTGGAAAACGTGATCTAGTGTTACCTGAGACTTTGATCTATTTCTGGATCCCAGCTGTCACAAAACCAGAATCACAGAATGGGCCAGTTTGAATAGGACCACAGTGGGTCATCTGGTCCAATCTACCTGCTCCACCAGGGTGATCCTAGAGCACGTGGCACAGGATTTTTTCCAGATGGTTCTTAAATAACTCCGGTGAAGGAGACTCCGCAAACTCCCTGGGTAATCTGATCCAGTACTTGTTCACACACACAGTAAAGAAGTTCTTCCTCATAGCCAGCAGGAAATTCCTGTGCATCAGTTTCTGCCCATTGCCTCGTGTCCTATTGCTTGGCACCACCAAGAAGAGCCTGTCTCCGTTCTCTTGACAGCTTGACAGCTTTGTACCTCTTGTTTTCTTGCTGCCTTCCCAGACCTAATATAACTAACAAACTTCACATAACTTTATTCTACTCTCAAGATAATGTTTGTAACATCCATGAGGATCACTAACAGAGTTTTAGTCTACATTGTTTTATATATATGCTGCAAAAAATTTCTCAGTTTAAAAGAATCTAGCTTCACTATGAGCAAATCGTTACTGAACTGCATAAAGATATTTTACAGTATTTCTTTGCGCTATATGTAAAAATGTACAGAAAATTGGGTAAGAAATCTTGGAAATCTAATTTCACTCATGTAAATGTTGTATTTTTCTGTACATTAGAACAAGATCTAGCCGTTGATACAGAAATTTTAGAAGTTCACTTGAATTAACAAAATAAATTAACCTTTTACTTAAGAAACCTCTGCCATAGTCCAAAGGGTATAGGATATGCAAATTTCTGAAGCTTCTTGCATAAAGAACAATACCAGAGGAGATCAAGGGACACAAAGAACCCAGATAAAGGGGCTCCTCTGGCTCCAAGGTAGTCAGGACTGATAAGACAGACTCAGATAAGCACCAAAAGACCGAAGGTGCACACGCAAAGGAGAACAGTTCAAAAGTTCAGTCATGAGGAAGACCACAATCTTCAGCCTCAGAGACTACTGAGAGACCCCCGTGCGAGCACCACAGCGAACCACGCATGCCCAGAAGGGCGTGGACCTATTTAGCATACGAAGCGAGGACAGGCGGGGCCAGGGGTTGAATATGCATGAAAAAGTTGTGTAATGTACTGCATATGGAGCACCTTTGTGAATAAAGATGTGGGTCAGACTGCAGCTCGGGGCACAAGTTTTCACGAGAGCTACCTCACTTGTGCCGGGCGCCGGCATACATACGCACTTCATAACTACACCAGGTTGTGGAGTCTATTTATTCTGCATTTCACTTCACCATCACTGAAATTCTGTACATACAAATCCATCTTGGGAAACCTAAAAATAAATGTATCTCCTACTTTCTAAGGCTCTACAAAGATGTTTTTGTTTTTTTCTTTTCCAACCCTTTGTTTCTTACATTAAACAGAACTCAGTTTTATTGTACTATCATTTAGGTGGAGATTCTATGGAAGAATAGAAAAATAAAATCATAAGAGGCTGGTACACTAGTTATATTCTGTAAGCAGCTGTATAATTGTTATCTTCAAGCAAGTGTGGCAATTTTAAGTGTCTGAGCTAGTCTTTTTGAACACTACAGCTGACATTCTCTCTGGTAATTTTTATTAAATGGTATAAAGGCACTTGTAGTTTTCTCATCCAGGTATTATATGTAATTTCCCACTTACTCTGTGCTTTCTTTTGTTTAAATCTGCTGAAAACACAAGAATAAGTGGAAACAATACTGAGCATCTTTGGCAACCTTCCATAAGAAATAAATAAAAAAGAGGCAGAAAGAGGATAATATGCTGACAGGCAACCTAAGTCTCATGAATCTCTTTTGTTCTCTGATGGACACAAAAACAAGATCAAGAAGAAACTCTTCTGGCATTCAGAAAAGCCATTACAAACTCAGCCATTTTTTGTAAGGCACAGAAGGAAGAAATGATGCAAGCAAATTTCTCAATCATTTATTATAAAAGATAAGTACTTCAATGCAATTAGGTAATCTTTTCAAGGCAAGAGAATGGGCTTATCATGTGCAGTGAAAGGGTAACAAGGCTTGGTACCAGCTGATGTAAGGGCTACAGGTTTTGATATTTTGAAAGAGAGTCCTAATGTTGCAGACCCTTTTATTAACAACTGAGATTTCCAGGTGTTTCACTAAGCCACTTTTCACACTGTTTTGTCATGGCTAATACAGCAAGAATCTTTGAATGCTTTTCATTACAGCACTAAACTCACCTTTCTCTCATTCATGTACCTTCATTTGTTTCAGGGCTTATGATCTCTCTCACTCCTCCTTTGGTCTAAAAAGACTACTGGTAAGAAGTGTATCTGAATACTTTTTTGTTATTTTGCTCTGAGATCTCTGATTCTAGCTGGTGTGTTTGTACAAATGTGGTTCTGTAGATTAAAGTGTGAAAGGAAGACGAGTTTTATAAATAGTACAGTTTTAACCCTGATAATTTCATAAAATACATGCTTTAATAAAGGGCAGCATTTTTGAAATTATAATGGATGAACTGTGGATCACAAGCAAGACTTGGTACTCTCCGAGGGCTTCCTAGGATATGTCAGGAGACATGAGTGGAAAAGATTTCAAGCAGTTAATGCTCATTCCACTATTTAAGCACAAGGATTAAAAATTTTTATTATTCAAAAAATAAACTACATTTAATAATATTATAAATGTTATTTCAATACAGAATCAAATTCTTTTCAGTTATACCTCAACTGTGATATCTTACTTTTCATTTTTGCCAGAAAACTGAGAAGTGAATTTCACCAAAGATATAAAAACCATAGAATTTTAAAGTGAAGATGATGGGTTTTGCAATGTTATTATAGGTTCCCCAAGCGTGCAAATACATGAGTCAAAAATCCCTTATCAGAGTACTTTAGAAGGTCTTGTTGTCAAGGACACATATTAAAGAAGGAACCCAGAGTCACATCCAGCTGACAGTACTGCCAGTAAATCTGGAATTTATCTGTTTAAATAGCTGGAGGTAACTCTGCTGTTATGCCTTCTCATTCCACAGCAGCATCTGGCACTGTAATATACCGTAAGTCTGGGTTCTGTTTGTTTTAAACTTCATGGTACTTTTCCACTTATAAACAAGCACTTCATATTATTCATCCTGCATTTGAAGTAGAACCACCCTTGAGTTATCAAACTTAAATAGAATATTTCCCTGACTTCAAAGAAGCTCCCATTTTCTCACTCTGAGAAATTACTGAGTAGAAATTGTTTTTAGTTTTGATTTCCTAGGCAAGATAATGAATCAGAATGGAAAATACCATTTAGAAAAATCTTTAAAGGAATTAATCTTTCATGCTCAATAACATGAAATAAAGGGTAAATACCTGTAACAGCGAGGAAATAAAAAAATACAGATTCTCATTAGTGGATGAGGAGGCCCTTGTTTTTCTCAGTCATTGCACATGGGAAGCATGCTGTGAGCTGCTAATTAGGAACCTGAGACTTCAAAAGCAAGTGAGAACAAGCCGATTATCAAACCAAACTTGTTTCCACCCTTTAACTGAGGATTCTCTTGATGAAAGAAGTCCAGTTTTGTTGATACAGCTGGAGGTTTTTTATCTTATTGGAAGGATTATTTCCATATATGTACAAATTCAAAGTTTAATTGATACTTTTTTTGAAATAAAAGCAGTAGTGCCATACAATTTTCAGTTTTGTGAAGGTTGTTGATCCTGGCTGGACACCAGATGTCCACCAAAAGTGTTTTATTACTCTCCTCATCAGCTAGACAGAGGAGAAAAAGTGTAAGAAAAGACCGATGGGCTGGGAAAAGGACAGGGAAAGATCACTCACCAGTTACTGCCATAGGTAAAACACACTTGATTTGGGGAAATGAATGAAATTTATAACCAACCAAATCAGTGTCGGATAATGCAAAATAAAATCAAAATTTTAAAATGCCTTCTCCTCGTACCTCCTTTCTTCCCAGATTTAACTATATCCTCTGATTTTCTACCTTCTCTCCCACAGAGGCACAGCAGGTTGTGGGATTGGGGTTTTGGTCAGGTCATCATACATTGTCTCTGCCACTCTTTCCTGCTTAGAGGGAGAGAACTCTTCCCCTGTTCCAGCTTGGGGTACCCACCATGGGAGAATGCTCCATGAATGTTCCATGAACTTCTCCCATGTGAGTCCTTCCTGAGCTAAAGTTTTCCACAAACTTCAGCAGTGTTGGTCCCTTCCAAGGACACATCCCTCAGGCACAGTGCAGTCTTGTATGGACCCCCCACGGGGTCACAAGTCCTGCTTTAAAACCTGCTTCAGAGTGGGCTTCTCTCTCCATGAGCCCATAGATCCTGCCAGGAGCCTGATTTAATGGGTATTCATACATGCAGTTTTCTTTGAACATCACCTTTTCTGGCTTGGCTTCTTCCACAGGCTGCAGGTGGATCTCTGCTCCCATGGACTTCCATTATATGCAGGGGCACAGCTGCCTCACCATGGTTTCCTCTAAAGGCTGCAGGAGAATCTCCGCTCTGCTGCCTGGAGCACCTCTTACCCATCTTCTTCCACTGCCCTTGATGTCTGCAGAGTTGTTTATCCCACATATTTTTACTCCTCTGGCATCAGTTGCACAGTTTTTGTCCTATTCTAAAATATACTATCCCAGCGTTGCCACCACTATTTCCAATGGGCTTGGCCTTGGCCAGTGGTAGGTCCATCCTGGAGCAGGCTGGCATTGGCCCTGTCAGTCAAGGGGAAGTTTCCAGCACCTTCTCACAGAGCCACCCCTGTAGTCCCTCTGCTACTCAAATATGACCACACAAACTCAGTACATAGGTCCATTGAAATAACGGGGCAATACTAGGCCTTGGCTCTGGACCCTAAAGTATTAGATCTGTGCAGAACTACAATACTCTGTTTTGTGCAGATGTAACAGCCTGTCTGAAGATAAGTTTAGCATCAGTGTACCACACAAATACCTCATAAGACTCTGTTAATCAGTTCTGCAACATATACTTACCAAAATATTAAAAGCATATTCTGCTACTTATGGAAAACTGAGTAGTTTCCCCACAACAATGTACATTTTAGCAGTATTTAGTTAATATCTGTTTTTTAATCTTGTAAAAATCATGTAAAAAGCAATGGAAACAAATGGAAAAAATTTAGACACATGTATTTGCTGAACATTTCTGGCTTTGCAATAAAGATACTAATTTGGTGGTCTCCTAATTTGTCTGGCAGTGTATCAGTTTCTAAAGGGTAATAAATTCAAGGCTGTAATTGACTTTTCTCCGCTACACAAATCTGTAAAACTACTTCAAAGTGCTTTGGCTAGATGATAAAGCTCAAAAATGAGGAAGCTGTGCCCATCTAATAAGTTCTCAAAGGCTCATAAGGTTTATCTACAGGTTCATAGAAAATGTATGTTCAATTTTTGTGGAAATGATTTTTACTTGCATTCCCCAAGGTCAGCAAAACTCTTAGAATGCAATTGCAGAGTATAAATGCAATACTTTAAGCAACTTTCCATTATGCTGATTCACATTTCAAAATTTACATTCCACCTTCCCAGCAAAATAAGTGACAGCATACACCAGAGGTTAAACGTGAAGTTAACTACAAAATGACAATTATGGTTATAAAAAGGAAGGCATGCATCTGATTTGTAGAGGTCAAGTCATGATTTGTGTGGGCATCTCAAGTGGCAGCTGAGGCTCTCCATTGCTCCCATAGGAATATACCTTTCTGCCCTATTTTTAGAGCTTCTGATAAGTCTGAAACTGATGTGGATATCTTTTATACATTTAAAATTTCTTCCTCCAATTTAATTTAAAGACATATTAATATTTACAAACTGATTTAAAAAGTCTTGACAGGAAATGTCAGCATTAAAGAACTTTCTCCAAATGATGAGGGTAGCGTTCTCTCAAAAATGTAAGGACAAAAAGTTTTATGAGAAAGTACATTAATTTTCCAAGTCACTTCCTTCCTTAATATAATTTATCATTATAAAAATTTGTCTTTCATGGTAAAATTCAAAGAAATAGTAATTAAACTTATGCAGGGTACAATACCAGAATGTGTTAAACCCCAAACTAACCTCATCAAATTCCTCACACTCAGAGCAAGAAAATTCCTCAGTTTCCAAGAGAACCTGCTAGTGAATATCAGCTAGCTAAACTGGTTGCCAGTTCCTTGATATACTATGATATGATAGCTTGGTATTTTGGTAGAGGTTTGTTTCAACAATCAATGGATATTCGCCAAGGATACTGGGTAGCATTTAGATATCATTCTCCTGACTATGCTAATCTATCAGACACTTCTGCTACTATTTTTACAGGGAACTGTTTCTCTGTATGCAGCAAAATTGAAAAGAATGATGTAATTTATACAAAAAAATCTCTAAGTCTAGAAGATAACATTGCCCTGCTAATCTGTAACCACCAATTAAAGATATACATCACAAGAAGCAAAGCAAAAGCGACTAGTTAACCAAGTTGTTCAGACAATGAAGACAGAGGATTTTTTTTTTAAATCATAGCGCTTTCAGTTATTCTCTTCATTACTCCACAAAGTTTTTCTTATAATATTAGTCAGGATGAGTTTAAAGCTTTATTTTGCCGGCAGTTTGTAGTGTTCCTGTACCTGCATTACTGGATAGTTAACAATAATTTACGTATCATACTAGAGCAATCAGTAGCAATCCTTGCAACTAAAATCAGAATTAAAATATACTTGAAGAAAAACTGCAGTACATCTCAGGACCACACTGATTATGCCTTTGAAAATTCCTGTCTTTTGAGAAAGGCTAATCTAAATTTTAAAATCCTAACCTCCAAATATTGAGAAAGTCAATGACTAAACTGCCACTCTAGTGTCACCTCTAGAGAGACGCTAAGGGGAGACTTGCTACTTACTTTCAAGCCTGGGAATCATGGAAATCTTACCAATAAATCAAGTTACAAAGACTTTCCCGCTGAAGGGAAAGTAAAGAGAAACCAATAATATGATCCTTCAACTGTGAGACTTAAAGAGACTGCAAGTTTAATTGCTGTGAATAAAATTAAAGGATTAAATGTGTTAAAGAAATTTAAATATCTTGATTTTTGTGTCCAAAATTATCTCTCTGAGGGTCTCAATAATAAGAGCCTTTAACATAAATACTATGTTTTAGTGACAGTAGTAAAATATGACCTTTTAAAACCCCATCAATGGTTAACTACCCTCATCAAAAGGGGCATTAGACCTTTCCCACTTTTTATTTCCCTTCTAAGTTTTACAAAGGGCAAAACACAATGGAGCCTTAATAAGATATTAAACTCAATGTTTCTTTTTAAGATAAATACAATTTTCCATCTATCCTTGCCTTCTAGTTTCCTTTCATCAATGGAAAAATATTTAAATTTAAATTTTAAAAAATTATATTAACTTTTTTTTGTTGTTGTTTTTGTTATTTTAGTGGGTTTTCAAAAAATTATTTGGTTAAGTGGAAAATTTTTGGATTAAGATTCTAGAAATTTGGCAGAAAATAAACCCCCTTTGTGTTCCATCTGGTCCTCGGAGATTAGATGTGCTGAGTGTGGCTGGGCTTAATTTCCAATTGAACCAACTTGGAATTACAACTTTGGTTGTGTTCAGTAGGACCCCAGGTGCATATAGTGGGTTACACTATAAGACTGATCTCATTCACAACTACAAATAGTGCAATTTACTGTAGAAAGTGATTATAAATTTCTTTAGTTTGCCAGCGATAAATTCAGAAGACCTGAAAAGTAGAAGTGTAGCACTATGTACAAGGGTTCCTGGGTATAACCTGTAGCAGCTGGAGATGCAAATCTTATAAAAGAGTTACCTCTATATTTTGAAGAAAGGAATTATTTGTCAGCAGCAAATAACTAATAATTTGAATATAATTATGTCCATTTCAATCTTATGCAGTATATCAGACCTTTTATAAGAAATTTCTGACACAACTACATAATCTTAATTTACAGTTAAAGCTTTAGGAAAATGTGGAGATAATAGAAAGAAGAAGAGGAGAGAGATGCTCACTACTGCTTTGCAAAGCAAAAGAGAACTGGACAGCTTGAGCAGGTAGAAAAAGGAGAGAAGGAAAAGAACAAAATAGGACAAACCTTTTCTTGCATCGCTGGATAGTAACAGATCAGGTCTCAGTGCCTGGTACTGGAAAAAATTCCCTGCATGGCCTTAAAATGGATTGATCATGAGGAGGTCATCTGAGTTCTATAGTGAATGAGTTATGCTAAGTTTTTAGACCAAGATATCAGCTTCTGACATGTCACTTTCCTGCTGTTCAGATCTCTGGGAATTCACTTTTCGCTTTTGTGTTTCATTGAATCTTACCCCTTTATACCACATCTTAGGAAGTAATTGGTCCTTTATCCTTCCCTTATGTGGGAAGGATAAAGTAGTGCAAAAGCTGAGCAATAATCATTCAAACTCTCTATCATAATAGAGATAAGGAAAGATATTACATTCTAGTATTTCTGTCCTTAATTTCTTGCTAAAAATTTGAAAATGTTTTAATCTTATCCTTTCTGCTCATAGCAAAAGAGAGTTGCATAATAACTGACATAAACAAATCCAAGCCAGATAAGGTTTTGCTAGTTTTCCCTCAGATTTTGCTTCTGCTATACTTATGACATTGACATATAAGAAGTGCTTATGATGAGAAACTGGTTAGACCAAAATCTGGTGGAAAATTAAAAGAAAGAAGCTTGTTATGGAATTTAGTGTGTCATCTTTGTCATCTGTTTTCCTCTCCATTTCTGAATGTCTCAAAATCAACTGTTGGTTTTTTTATTTTTTTGGGTTTTTTTGGTTTTTTGCTGGTTTTTTCATATTAACCTCCTCATGTTTTCCAGAAAGAGTAAAAAAATCTATTCTTTTTCTGTGCTCATTTTTTTTCTACTCTGTTTCCAAACTTCTCCAATGCTAAAAGGAAGAAAAGATGAAAGACTAATCCTGATAAAAGGTGCAATAGTACCGCCCTCATTCAGAAAAAGTAAAAAACTCTAAATTTTAAAACTCTCATTTCCTCTCTGCTTAGGGGAAAACATTAAAAAGGTTTCCAAATGGTTTTCTGATAATTCAGTTTTATAAAATAATTGAAAGACAATATATAGTGAATATTTTAGCAATTATTCGGGCCAGGAACATCTGCAAGAGTTTTAGAACACTGTGTTTAAGTGAAGAAAAAGCGTTTTTTGATGAATATTAACTGTATTGATCTAATATGAAATGGATCAATATTCCATTTCATTTCTAAGTTTTAATTTTAATTACATTTTATTCTCAGACATTTCAAAATTATTCCAAGATAGTGTCCTTTCTTTGTGCAGCATATTAAGTTTATGTATATTATAATATTCAGCATATTATTCTGAATGTCTAAGAGGGCCTAATTTTCTACTGGGAATGAACACAGGCTTGAATAACCAGGAGAGTAAGGTTAAAAACATGCTACTTTAATCTGGGGAAAAACAAAAAACCAAAACAAAACCAAAAAATCTCTGACAGCCAGTATCCTACTGATATCTATGAAGTTGTTTCTAAAAAAAAAATGAACTTGGTATCAATGAAACAAAACTCATGCTGCAAAACACTGACAAAAAGGTAGCACCTTCTGGCATAAACTGATGTAAACTTCATACTCTTACAGAGGAAAATACCCTGACAGCCTGCCAAAGGTGTTGTTTTTACCACCCTGTTGCCTTTGCCCCTCTTGAGTTTAATCTCAGGCTGTTTGCAGATGTACTGCTTCTAGAAATGCAAACAATGCTGGTGCCAGGAAGTGGCTTCATTTATCTAATGATACTGATACATGTTTTAAGACTGTTTTATAATTAGAATAATTTCTGTGTTTATTTCCAAATCAGGTCTCTTGAAGACTGACTATGGAACCATGTCTACATGGGCCACCAAAGACTATCACGGATACTTTGAGCTATGTCTCAGGGATGAGCACAAAGTTCACAGCACTGCTTTGAACCCAGAGTACAGAACATTTCCATTAGCCAGGGCAGGGACAGTAAGTAAGTCTGTCTCAAGATGAATTAGCTCAGGCTCAGCATCATGTACTCGCAGATTCTTTGGAATGCTGTGTGAACAATAGATTTTCTCTTTTTATCACAGAGAAAGTAACTGTGAAACATGAAAGACCAAAGTGAACCAACTGTTCTTACATGAGCACCAGTATGACCTGCTAATCACAGGTCAAATATGATTTGACATGAGAGAATGCCTTAATTAAAAAAACCCCAAATATCCTGACACTTGAATAGGACCCCAAAAATTGTGAAGCATCAATAATCAAAAAAGGGCTAGAAAACTGAAAAACATTGGTAGAGTGGTATGTCTCAGAAATGAGATGTTTAGGAGGAGAAAAAAATAAGCCCAGAAAGATGCCACAACATATTTCAGCTGTGTCCTGGAAATGGATGACTAAGTGTAAAGAATTTCCAGGTACCTGTTTACAGAGTAGATATAACCCTCTGAAAATCTGAATAATTAATGCATACACAGAATTTTCCTAATTTTTATTCCAATATCTCATTTAGTTGCCTCCAGTAAAAGCCATTCCTTCTCACTGGAAGCCTTGTTCATCTTTTGTGTGACAGGACCAAGCAAAATAGCAGTGACACAGGCACAAAGAAGACAGAATCTGAATATGTACACGTAGCTGAACAACTGAAAGTGAGAAATTCCGAAAGATTCTCTTCAGGGAATATAGGATGAGGATTAGGAGTGAATTTATAAAACGCAGACTGATAAAGTTGTGAAATGGTATATAACTTCTTTCTGCAAAAGCAGCAGACTGAATTTTATGGCACAAAGATGGAGAGACTCTGCTATACAACACACTGCTGAAACATCTTTTCTAGGATCAAACACATGGATACACTTGTATACCTTGGACAGATCACTCGACTCACATGCTTCTGTTTTCTGGAAAATGTATCACATCTAAATATCCATGGAAGTCTTTCAATTTAGAAGATGACAAAACCCCAGTCTATCCCCATTTTTTATAGATAATAACAAGCATCCAGACAAAAATCTCTGTAAAGCAATTTTAAAAAAATGTAGAGGAAATAGTTTTATGTCTTCCAAAAATAGAAATAGAGCTTAACATTACAATCACTATCAGTAGTTAACCTCCTTTCATGAATTCACTGTATCGTCTTCTTTCTGCTGAATTTTAGATAAAGAGCCTCACACCTCAGTCATATCTGCTTCAAAACGGAGAAGACAAATGATTTTATTTATTTAGAAGAATAAATTATTTTATTCTAATTTATTACCTTAAGCGAGCCATATATTACACACCAGAAGACTCTAGACCTGTCTGACCTCAGTTAATCTTCCTCCTACTAACCTAAAAGCAAAAGGATGAACCCAGAGAGACTTCTTCCCCTCCAAATATACCATAAATGGTGGTAATGTCCTTGCACTGTAGTACAGCATTGTCAACAGTTTTAGTCCCAAATACTACTAAAGTAGATGCATCAATCTTTTTTATTTAGGAAAAAAAATATTCCAGGAGTGATAAAGTAGTCACTAAGACAAAAATTTGTTACACCAGTGCTTTGGATATACTTTGTCTAAGGGTTGATAGTCCTTGTGTCATTCAGCATGTGATTAGTTTGGGAGTTAGTTTTGTATTTACACAACTGCAATTGCACAGTAAATCTACTGTCCAGATTGCACTAAGTTACTAATGCATTTCAGTAAGTTGTTAATACTGCAATACTGATCTGTAAGAGTTGTAGCTCTGTTATAAAAGCAATAGCAACAATTGTATTTTACCATAGCAGATAACCCACTCACACGCAGTTCCATTGCATCACGACAGAGGGACAGAGGCTAAGATTTATATGCTGGAGAAATAAAGGAATTTGTGCAAAAAAATAATTTTTTACTGCATTTGGAGGTGTCTAATTTCTTTGGACATTTTCCGTTGCTTATGAGAGACTGAATCAGTCAGATTCTACATTTTATTGGGAATAACTGTGTTTATAGGAAGGCTGTTTTATGTGAACAAAGTACTGAATTAGCATCCTTCTCATATAAGGTATAAGGCCAGATTCAATCGTCTGGTAGTGATACTATAGAATAAGGATTGTGGAAAACCCTGGAGTATCCTTTCAGCTGACAAGCTAGGAAAAAAACCGAACATATATTACTGAAGGACAGCATGATACAGCCATGCATCTCCACAGTGATGCGTGTGTAGAACCTTCATATCTTGTTAAGAATAATTATACTCTAGGTCAGTGCATAAAGATTCCTGCATATTGCTTACTCCACAGTTCTTAAAGATATTTGTTGTATAAATAAAATATATGCACCACATGAAAGAAGTACTGAGTATAGAACAGGATCCTAACAATACATTACTGCAGGAAAGGGTAACATATTTTATTACAACACTTGGCTGGGATGTTAGAGGTGATGTTCCTGACTGAGGAGTTATAAAAATGAACAGCACATCCTCCATATGTTTGTAGAATCACGCAAGTTGAGCCTGCAGAGATGTAAGCTATGTTTCCAGCTCTGTTGTGTGTTTGCTCATACTATTCTTGGTAATTTGTATGATTTCTCTGCCTATCTGATAGGCTGCATTTACATGGAAGATCATGAGCTGCTGCTCATGTACTTCTCTTTTTACCGCATGAAAAGAACAGAATGTTATTGATGTTAAATAATGTATGGGTTTCAAGAATTTTGAAACAGATAATAGGTTTAAGTATGATTATTCAAAGTATATATCTATTAGAAAATATTTTTAATGGCAGCTTTAGAAAGATCAAAAGGAAAAGATTTTATATTTTTCTATAATTCTGCAGTTTTTCTGTAATAAAAGAGAAATATTTCAATACTGAAGTATCTAAATTTACAGTAGTTATTGTATTTTTTTTCACAAAAAGGGTGTGGTGGTTTCACAGGAAATATGTTTTTTGGGATTTCTGGGATATGCTGTGGTCAGGCCAATGGGTGCTCAGATTTTAGTATTGGCACCTGGTGTGGCCACTGGGGATGTTTGGACATGCCTCTGAGAACACCCACACACACAGGGGTTAAAAGCAGGGAGAGCCCTCTTTGAATTTCCGGCAGGAAGAGTTGTGTGTCTCCCCCTGGCCCAGCTGCCAGCTGGGCGGGGGGGAGGGGGAAAGCCATGCGGTCCTGGGAGAGGTAGCCCTGGCCCCCCTGAGGGTGGAAGGGTGGAAGAGAGAAACCCCAGGAGCCATCGGACAGCACCCCCCACCCCCCCCCCCCCCCCCCCCACCCCCAGAGAGAGAGAGAGAGAGCGCTGTGCCTGGGACTGTTATCTTGGAATGTGATACCATGTGCTGCTGCAGTGAAAGGCAGGGGCAGTGCGGTGGGAAGTCCGGCTGCTTGTGAGAGCTTTTAACCCTTTGTGGACAATGAAAACTTTACAGAGCATTAACCCTTCCTAGAAGAGAGATAAGAGTAGAGGATGAAACCGGAAATAGCCAGTGGGGAGGTCTGGCAAGAGAGAGAGATGTTGGAGGAATGGAGAAGATGGAGCGGCATTTTTGCTGGACTCTTTTTTTGTATAGCCATGGACTCTTTCCTTGTGATACTGAGACTGCATTCCAGGGGGAAGCAAGGGCTCAGAGCCAAGAGAGTTCAGTGTTGAGACCCCTCGGCCCCAGGGGGTGTAAAAGAAATGGGGGGGGGCAGAGGTCCCAGAGATGAGACTGTGCTCTGTTTGGAACGGGACGAGGCATCCTTAAAAAGACCACCCTCAATGCAGGCCCCTGCCCCATGCACGGTGGTGAGAGCACCGGGCATGGAAGGAAGATGTCACAATGGCAGAGAATCTCCGGGCTGTGCTGCGTGTGACAAGAAGTCCATGGCACAAGGAAGGACTCCTTCTACTCTTGATGAACTGAGGATTTGATTATCTGAAGGGTGCTTGCCGGACTAAGAGTCGGCGATTTGGGAAATGTAAATGTGTTGGGAATTTGGTGGGGAGGAGGGAAATTGTGCAGTTTTCATTTACCTTGTGTGGTTTTTTTTTCTTTGTAGCTTATTCTTAGTAGTTTAGTTAATAAAGTTTTTTCTTTCTCCTAAGTAGGAGCCTGCTTTGCTTAATCCGGATCTCACCTCACAGCAGATGTCAGGGAGAGGATGTTCTCATGGGGGCACTGGCGTTGTGCCAGTGTCAAACCATGACAAAGGGTTATTTGTAAATGACAAAATTATTTACAATTTCTCACACTTGCATATTCCTGTGTGTGACTGCTACTTCCTTTCATCTAGTGAAGAATGGACAAAAATATAACTTGTAATTAATTTTTCTCTGGTCAGAAATGGTGAAGCAGATAATTGAATTTTTTTCCTCCATCCTTCAGATTATGGGATGGTTCATCAATCCTTACACTACTCTCGTACAGTGGTTGTAATTATGAACGTGAAAGTGATACAGAGATTGACTGGAAGAATAGAAAGAAGAGACCTCCATTTAGTTAACACTATGAGTAAATTAAAATCATTGTGACCATGAAAAATACTAGGAATATTTTGACTCATATGTCATCTAAAATAATTCAGTACTGTAAGTCATATAAAAATTATTATTTCACAGATTTCTCATGTAACTTATGTAGTCTTTCATAACAGAATAAGCTATAATAGAAATCAAAATCTCTTTTTTATTTTTCCTGCGATGGCACCAATCTGAAAGAGAACTTCTAATTTTACTCTTTAGTAAAATCAATAATATGGTATAACCCAGCAACTTTGTTGCACTGCAGCTGCAAATGGAGAAATTCGGAGTCAACTCAAGTATGTTTATTTAAGAATTGATATGCCTAAGAGATGAATTCTAAAAGTATAAAAGGAGAAAATTCCCAGATACATCTTACTTTTAATAAGCTAAGTAACACTTTATTTATTATAATTTCAGTCAAAAAAATTATCAAATTTAGTGGCTAAAAAACACATGAAGGTATTCATGTATCAAACACACATATTCATGAATAAGTGCATGCACATGTATAAACAGGAAGTTTACCTTTTCCTACTTACATGTGTGACTTATGGAGTCAATTTGCTCATGCTTACACATCACTCAAAGTAGAAAGCAGCAGAATGCAGGCAAACAGATATATATCTGAAAAAGAATTAACCTGAAATAAAATCCTTTGTATGAGCAAAGGAAGAAATATCATAGAACCGTGGGATATTCTGAGTTGGAGGGAAAACTTTAAATTAGCTTATTTATAATTAGATAATTAGCACAATTGAAGCAAGGGCTCATCACCAAAATACTTTGGTAGTGTATGCATCACTTTAAATTTTTACCAAACTGAAATTATGCTTTTTGGATCAGATGCAATGCAAAATTACTTTTTTATTTGAGACCATTTCCTGTGGGTTACTAAAATGGACATAATAGCTTCTTCTGATCTTGAAAGTTGTACAACAGAATGCCATAGTAAATTCCACCCAAACCATCAAATATCTGACATAAAAGATTATTTTTCTTTGTCATTCGATCAACAATTATTCTTAAAAAACTTTGCAGAAGGAAATCTAGACTAAAAATAGTTCGTATCACTCAGACTTAGAATAGCTAAAGTGTGAAATAATTACTATTTATCTTTTATAATGTTCATTGTTTAAGCTCACTAGTCTAACAATTACAGTCGATTAATATCCTTTAAGTTGAAATCTTGCAGGTCTTGTTAAGATTTTAGAATGATTCATAATAAACTGAATTGAATGAATAATTAAACAGTTATCATTACTTCCTTTATGCAGGATATTAATTGTGGTCAAAAGTCACTTAGGGCACAGCTACTAGACTATGTATGTATTAAACAGAAAGAATTGAAAAATATGCTTTGATAGCCTAATAGATATGTAATACCTAGAAAGTAATAATTGTGGAAAGCCTTAAATTATTCCTCGGAAAGTTTTTTGAAACAAATCATGTTATTCATGAGTCACACCGAGTCCAGATGTTCAACCAGGAATTCTATCATCCTAATATTTGCTGGAAGCGCATTAGTGTTCAGCACATATATCCAGGAGATATACAGTGTCCTGACAATATGTTCTGAACATATGTCTTGATATATGTGACCTATAAACCAAAATCAGGAGATCATCTACTGAACTGGATAATCTCAAAGGAAGAAGAACTGGTCCAGTTGTGAAAGCAAGCAGCAAATATCAACAGAAATGATGAAGAACTTAAAGCTCTGAAAGAAGATAGCAACACAAATAATGGAGCAGCATCCATCAGAATGATGCAGAACTGAAGCTTTTCAGAAAACTAGGCTTTCAACAGTGTTTTAGGCCTTTTACTGTTTCAGTGTTTTACTTCCACTCCCCACTTTCCTATTTATATTTTAAGGCTAGATTAGAAAAAGCTTACCCTTCCTTCAACTAACCGAGATATCAACATACACTTGGACAAAAGTTTGTCAACTTTGTGGAGAAAAAAGCCCAAACCATTTTCTTTTACTCCAAAATGTGTAGTCCTGTAGTTAGAATACTAAGTTATGAAAGACTTATTGGCTTGCATAAATGCTGTCACAGAGAAAGCCAAGCTTTAAAAGGCAAGTTCTCATGCTGCTCCCATGACCCACTGGGATTTCTAGATTACTGCCGTAGTCTCTACCTCATGTGTATCTACTTTGTACTAAAATTATTCACAGAATCCAGCAGAGGTGCCAGGGGTGGCTTAAGGGCCTGATGGCAAGATAATGACATGACGCCAGAGCAAGGACTTAAATATTAAGTACCTGATGCATAGACTTCAGTACTTAACTATCACTTGACTGTTGTGCAAAAGGGTTTTTCAGTTATCTGTGATTTTGATTTTATCTTTTTCTATGATTCTGCATCAAATCCCAGGAATGTCTCTCAGGTTAAATTCTGTTCAAAGCAGATTAACCTTCTGAAAAGCCTTTTTGAGCCCAACTATATGAAACTGGTATCTAGCTTACTTGAGAATGGAATTGGAAAAGAAGATTCTAGGTCTTGAAATGTTTGGGAGGCAAGTATGTGTGTGTTTTGGATTTATTGTCTGTTTTTATTATTTTTTTTTAGAAAGCATCCGCAAGGTGATCTCTCTAATCTTGACCCAAAAATAACATTTAAAATAATGGCTTTGCTTCAAGTCTATGGATGTCTCAGAATAGTACTTACATACTTAAAGATGCTTTTTGGTTGATCAAACTCAAAATAGTTAAATTTCACACTTTCAAAAGTATGTAGAATGTCCTCCATAGGTACTAGTTGCCATTCTGGGAATGTGACATAAGACTTCTTTGCAAAATTATTTTCAATATATGTCAATGTTATAGATATTAGACTTTAAGCATAACTGTCTACATTTTTACTAACTAAATAAATGTTAATTATTTTCCTACAACTTTCATTTTCTTTTCAGTAAATTAATGCAGCCTTCAAGTTTTTGTTGCTTCTATAAAATGAATGTGGTTCAAATTAAGTATTACATCCTCCACTTCTAGAACACAAGATTATTGAGGTTAAGAACAGGATCTGTTTTATAATATGTTTGAAAATCACACAGGGCCATAAGGATGCCTACAGAAGAAGGCTAAGAGAAGTAAATATAGCATTTAAGAAAATATTAAAAAAATAGTAAGTGTTGACACGAATACTATGTTAAGTGAATGCTCTTCATATCTAGAAATATTATAAAATAATTTTTAGTTTTTATTTCGAGGAAAATTACTCAAAAATACGAGACAATAATACTAGTGTAAACAGAATGCTTGGGGACTTATAATTCCTTTTAAGTCAATACAATATGAGCGGTAATTAATAAAGGTGCTATTTTAATCATGAGATACTTTTAAACGGAGATTACAATATTAAAAAAAACCCTCAGACCCTACATAAATGTATGCTTTATATATAATTTATTATGAAATTCATTCTGTTAATAGAAAATACATGGGTATTCTGTATCCCAAAGGAAATAAATCTGTTCAACAATAAAGTCTAATATGTAGGAAAATTAAAAAAGAATGAATAAATGTTTAAATATGCAAAATTATTCAGTCTGTGTATCCCAACTGTAAAGGGAATTTTAAGTTTTTGTGATCTTGATTATGGTAATAATATAACTAAGCATATATTGTATTTGCTTTCAGAGAATCCATCAACATCTCATCAAAATGACAATATAATTTTCTGCATAGACTTGCCTTGATCCATTTTATGTGGTCCTTGAACCTTAATCTAAAATGTTAACAAGATGATTTTGTCTTCCACAGAACTTATTTATTCACAATGCAGAATCAGCTAACTAAAAAAGAGTAATGTTATGAGCTCACAGTATAGTTACAAATACTCCTGCTTTCTGTTTTGATTCTCTAGAAGACAGTATCCTTGAAGACAGAACAGGATAGTGTGATTTAGTGCCAACCAGAAAAATTAAACCTTTTTGTTTGCCTTCAGAAACACAAATCTCTTTTTGTAAATGTTAAAAGACATTTTATGTGAGATTTAGCTAAAGAGTCAACCTGGATGACTACAACACCTGGACTTTAAAATGAACTGCATAACACAAGTGTCAGTGTAACAGAGATGAGATGTAAACTGCAAAGCATGACCCTGGCATGAGATCCACTGGAAAATCAGACAACAAACAAAAGATAAAATGGTAACCAGGGGATACAAACTAAAAGTTTACAGAATACAAAACAAGCCACACAGATAGAAAATAAATTTAAATAAAAGATGGTGTAGGAAATTGAAAACTGATGCTAAATTTTATTAGTATTACACAACTTTTAGTTTTTCTTTTTTTTTTTTTTTTTTTAGGGGAGGTTTTGCAGTTAATGTTTTTGTTGGATTTTTTATTCTTGTCAACTAGCAATTAGCAATTTTGAATTAGCAATTGATGTATAACTCATTGTCCTGGTTTAGGGTAAATTTGGGAGAAAACCTCCAAAAGGGTGCCCCTCCAGAAAGTAAACCCACATGGCCCCTCCCCGCAACCAGTTTGGGAAGGTTTCCTCAGAGAGAAGTGGAAAGAACTCGTTTATTTTACAGGCACAGCACCCTCCAGCACACAAAACTAACAATACACCATGTTGTATTGAACATGACACCACTCTTTCACCGCTCTGAAAAAGATGACAAATTCAGAAAGTCTCTCTCTTGGGGGTGGTCGCTCTGTTCTCAGTCCCTCTGGCGCTGGGGCAGCTGCTGCAGCCACAAGGTGTGACCTCTCGGTGTTCCCAGGTCCCAGTTCGGAGCAGGCTCGGGATGGTCCAAAAAAGGGAAAGGAGAAACAGTCCAGGAAAAATTTGGACTGCTTAGCTAAACTAACTAATGAGCAGAAGGAAAAAGTGAAAGCAAAGCAGGAGCAAAGCAGAAGCAAGAGCAAAGCGAAAAGGCAAGCAAAAAGCAAAAGCAGCACTATGTAGTGCCCCATCTCTGTATCCTGACAGCTGTGGGAGAGAGGCTCATAGCAAAACCAAAACAAAACTTTCACTCTTCAGAGCCAGTCTTGAAGGCACAGAACATAATATGCAGCATAAACAGAACACACGAATGGGAATATAAGCATCATAAAGTCACCCTAGGACACTCATTTGCAATGATTAAAACCTATTCAAAAGCAACAGTTTTATTGCCACTGTATATACATTCACTCTGTGGCACAAAATTAAGGTAGCTGTTTCCCCTATACATACAGAACATTAATATCTCTCTGTTGAACAATTTCTGAATTATGATAATGCTATCAACGCCAAATTACTTCCATTTATCACTGAGTCTTCAGGGTTTTATAACACTGTGCATTAAGATTGAAAATTGACCAAAAATCAGTACACTAGACATTGCATCAGATGTAAATGTATAACCTTACAATCAAAAGGATACATTTTAAGAAAACATGACAATGAGTAAAGCTGTACATATTCGAATTTTTTGTGTGCTTATTCAAATCTAGTATTTTGGAACTGTGAAGATTTTTCATTACTGTGCCCTAGTTTACAGACTTTTTAGTTACACATGTCCCTTTAACAAACTGTGTTGCAGAAATAAGCTTGTTTATATCATGCAGAATCATATTCATGTCATGCAAGAAACAGTTCTTGCCTTCATAAGGCACTATTCATTTATTCCTAGAACAAAAAAACAAATCCAAACTTTAGTCTAATAAAAACCCCTCTGTTGCATTTTAAAAACCATGAATCTTAATACTAAAATTGTATAAGTGTGGTGTTTTCATGGCACTACACAGTGTGATGTCCCTGCTAGAACACGAGAAGTGAGAACACGGACACCAGCTCAACATAATAGAAATGCTGCATCAGAGTAGCTATGTGATCATTGAAAGAGCAAAGTCATCTCACTTTTTGCTTGTCTTGTGAAGCCAGAAGGAAGGCAAGAACAAGAAATCAATAACGGGTTATTTAAATATAAATGAAGCACATATCCCAGCTTTGCATCTACAGTGAGTGGTGCAAGAATAGAACATTTAGAAAAGAGCCCACCGGCATAGTATTTGTCTTTAGGACATGAAGAGCTGACGAAGTTTCAGGTGACTAATTCAAAGTCTTATAAATACTGTCCTGAAAGCTCCATGTGTAAAACAGATTAAGTACTGTATTATGGAAGTACATTATCAGCTTCACAGCTGCAGTTGCAATGAGGGATCTTTTCAAAGCTACCAGAGATTTTTTACATAACTCCTCACAAGTGCTAGCTAAGAGCTAGGAATGCTTTTGGTTGACATAAAACAGGCTTAACTGCTTGGATAACCAGGAGATCATGAACAGTTATCACTTGCTAGGAAGATGAAAGAAAGATGGAAAAAGGAGTTTCATGTTCTAAATATTTTTGGTGACTAACGTAGCTATTTTTGACTCCTGCTAAAATATAACCTTCTGTATTAAATTCTAGGGCCGCAATAACATTTTTTTTTTCTGCTTACTTCCAATTCTGCTTAATTCACAACCTTTAAAATTTATTGAATCCACTTGAGAACAGTCAAGTCCTCCAATGCATATGCACGTGCTTCAAACAATTTTCCATCCTCACACAAATATCTAGAAACTATGAGGAGTTTTGAATGACTGATTTACTTCACTGCTTTTTTGAAAAAGCAGCAAGTCAATAGTGAGATGTTGATAAGCTATAAGTGAAGTCATTTTTGATACTCTCATCCCTGGAATCTAACTCTCATCTCTCCAAGTGATTTTTTATAGATGTCCAAAAGCAATTGCTTTCCTTGGTTAGAAGACTGTTATTCATTACCTCTCTCTAAAACAAAACCATGAAAAATCAGCAGAGCTATTCAGGTTAGCAGTACCATTCATCCCTATCAAAATATGCAGTTAACTGAACACACCATATTACATCTGAAGAGACTGTCAGATCTAATGAAAACATTCAGCTAAATAACCATCACAGTCTGCTGCCAGTCCTAGGATGGCATAGACTCAAACTTGCATGGAAAAGGATCAAGTTCCACACCATACATACTAAACTCTAGGTCTACCCACATATATATTTTTCCACTGAGTCTTAACAGATGGAAATCTCATTTGAAAATGCTTCAATATTAAGAGAAAGTTTTCCAAATGCTGACTGTGTAAACAGCAATTTTATCAATGCCAAAATTTTGCACTGGAATAAAAATGTTTGAAGTACTGAAAAATAGAAGTGTAAAGTAGAAGGAAAAAACCCCATGTTTTCAAAAAGGATTAAAATTTCTAAAAAAACTTTTTTTTACTCAAAATAATATTTTGGTTTAAATCTTGGCAAGAAAAATTGACCAATTCTAATCTCCTGAAAACTTTTGTTTCATATAGATTTTTCACATAATCAGAGATCTTCCAGCAAAGCAGGTTTATTTTTTTTTAATATGGTTCTTTGTCTGTCCAGTTGAGGAGGGGAAGAAATAGCAGAGCTTGGCTAGCACCACTTGTCCAGCAAAGGTCAACATCTAAGCAATGGACATTGAAAACTTCAAGAAACATAGATACTCCTCCTCACAGTATTTCGACATATCTAAAGGGCAATTAATTGGGTAGAAGATACAGGCCTTAGATGACAAATGTGAGCTAGATTATGAGTTGATATCACAGGCATCAGAAGAGGAGAAAGATACCTTTCAACTGCCACTATAAAGAAACATTTTTACATGCACTGAGTTGTTGGGAACCTTACCTAAGGCCTTGGAAAATATCTGAGTTTCATGTCAGTGGATGACAGCAAAAATTCCTCTAGCAGTATCAGATCAGTAATCCTTCTTTAGTAATCAGAATTTTGAAAATACAGTCATTAAACATACTCTTCCTCTGAGAAAATATTGCTTTTATGAACAAAAGCAGAGTCTTAATAATCATTCTGTCATAGCCACAACCATCTGTCTAAATATATAAACTGAAAATAAATCTGTCAGATAGGGTTGCTTGTCTTGTTTTTCTCCATCCTCCAGTATACACAAATAAGGTTGGTGAAAACATGCTGCAATATGAGAGTCAATGGAGCCATTGTAAAGTTTGCTATTGCTGGGAGTTCAGGAGCCCTAAAAAGAATCACCTTTTTTATTTCTAAGGCCATATTTACAGTATGGGGAATTTTTAGGATCACTATACTTTTAAGAATTAGTATAAAAGTTTGTTCAGACATATTTTAAGCATGCACAAATGGAATAAGGAAAGCAATGACTGACAAAAGAAATTCGGTTATAATCCATGGAAACAGAATTATAGTCATATTTCATCATTTAAAAAGTTTACTACACCTCAGAAAACAAACAGAAAAATGAATTATATTTTATAAAAGAACCATCAGTCAGCTTAAAGTCCTAGGCCTCCGAATTCCAACATAATACGTTATCAGTAGGAACATACTTATTCTCATTATGTGTTGAAATGGTGCATAGCAGTTTAATATTCTGAAAGGAAAAGAAACAAGTATTTTTCTGATGTAATATCAATTATGACAATGCACAGTGACATTGTCCACACTCATAGTAAAAAAATCATTCCAAGCAGTTCAGTGGTAGATTCTCAAATAATGTAATATTTTTTCTCCCTTAGAGATGCAGACCAAGCTGCATCTCTAACAATGTAGTTGCACATTTTTATTCACAACTACAAAAAGAGACAGGCCTTCCTCCAAAACTTAATGCCTTAATGCATAAATCAAAATAAACTATAAAAATCCTGAATAAGATATTTGGGAAAAAAAAAAAAGAGAAAAATATTTGATTTATTGTGTCTGAAATTACACTCAGTAGTCCTTAGCAAACAATGAATAATTATTTAAAGTACTCATCCCAAAACACTGAAACATGAAATATCTACATATAGTCAGTTAGGTTTAATGTTGGTTTTCATCTGCTGAAATCTTAGATATTTGCATCATTTTCTTGTCAGTCCCTCATGGATTTTTGGAACTTCATGGACATGAAATTATTTTTATAAGCAGCCTATCAGGCAGTATTTGTTGTGTTTACCTTGCACTGATTATTTCTGTAAAAGAACTAATGGTGATATGATTGATCAGTTTTTTCTCTCTCACCCTTTTGATCAACATGCCAGAGGCAGGAGCTTTAACTGGTATATTTTAACAGCATTAAATAAGTATTTGTCATGTCGCTATATTTCTGGAGCTTTATTTTTTTATGATGAAAGGTAGAGTATTTCATGCTTCTTCCCTTGCAGATCCATCAAAACCTTAACTCTACTTTGTCCTTTGTTCATCTCTGTCCATATATAAACACATATATAAATATGTATGAGTATATATATTCATCTATAAATGCAAAACCTGCAAGAATAAAAGAGGAAGAAACCAATGACCATACCAAGTAAATGGTAAAGCTGCCAAAATGAATTTAACCTCAAATGTTTGTCAAAAATAAATAAGATCTAGAAATAATTTCTCCTTCCATCCATCTTCTAGTTTATACAAAAAAAGAATTACGTGTTCTGCTAGGCTCTTGCAGGAATCCTACTGAAAATAAAATGTTATATTTTTTTAATGAGAATTTACAAGGCTTATGACTTCAATCACTTGCAGGCAAAATTTACTAACAGTCTGCTATCTGAATAGTTTGATTTTTAGCTGTACTAACATGGTCTTAGTTTTCCTTATCCTGAGCTGGCTGATAGATCTCAGCCTTGGTTCAGGCAGTTTTCCTATTAAATCACACGAGCTACAGTCTGAGTACTCTCTCTTAACCAGCTAGCACCCTACACTGTCAGCTTTTAAGAACACTTCCTAACTATCTAAATGTAAAACCTTGAGTTTTAGTTTAGACTTCTTTTTTTAAGCATTTTGGTATGATTTTTTTTGAAGAAAATAGAAGATGCTTTTAGGCAGAAGGGAGCAAGGGCAGCCTATAGAGTCAGTCTTATATGGAAACAGGCAAATCCAACTCTGACCTTTTGAAACAATAATGAGCTGCTTAGCTCTACTCAGTCTACATCTGACTATATTTTCAATTATTCCCTCTAAACTTCTCCCTGATACTTGACTTCATTCCTCTCTATAATTGTTTCACCCCTTCATTGAAAGTGTTGTCAAGGGAAGTGGTTGAGTCACCATTCCTGCAGGTACTTAAAATACATGTAGATGTAGCACTTAAAGACATAGATTAGTTTTGAACTGACAGTGCTGAGTCAATGGTTGGACTTAAGGGTGATCTTAAAGATATTTTCCAAACTAAAGAAACTTCTGATTCTAATTTTATGGTAATAGCTTCCCTCTTTGTATGTTTTGGTAAATAAAATAATGTAATAAGCATGAAGTAGTCAGATGCAGCGATGATAAGGGTAATATTAAAACATAAATAAAGAGGATGTATTGTACAGCCTCTATTTGGGATAACGAACACTTGCCAACATTAGCCAATTATGTTTTTATAAACTTATGTAAAACAGACCTTTCATCCACCACTGTTATACATACCAGCAGAAATAAAACCCCTCATTATAAGACCTGATGTACTGAAAACTCACAGAGTGCAGTTAAGAAACTCAAGTAGAAATCTCAAACAGCAGAGGAAAAAGACTAATTTGGAATTCTGTATCAGTTTATATTTTAACTGACCCCTTTAGATGAGAGAAACACTAGAAAAGCACAGTACCAGAATATTCTTGAGAAAGAACTGTGCCTCAGAGAGGGTTGGACTACATTATTCATCAGTGAATCCTGCATCAGATATTAGACAAGCTTAAATATGAAGTAGTTTTGTTAATTAAGTCAATTAAGCCAAATGAAATTTTCTTGTATGCAAGATTATGAAAAGATTTGAGATTCTTTCTTAAAACAATAGAGAATATTTTGAGTAAAAGCAATAAGATTTTTAAAGACATTTTCTTTTTATTCAATGTTATGAAAGATTCTGTGCAGTATCTCTGACAAGGTGAACACTCAGAATTCAAACAAAGGGAGGTAAAAACTTCAGAACCCCTTAACCTCATAAGAAGACAAAGTTAAAAAGAGGGAACTGAAAATCAAAGAGCTATTAAAAATAATCCTGACATGATTAAACTAGATTTCTGCTGTGATTTAAATAAAAACTTGAAGAAACAGCAAATCAGGACTCTTAAAAGAAAAAAAATTCTAAAGATAGGAAATGTGTATAACCAGGGACTGATATTAGAAACTCTAAATTTTTCACACTTTCCTTGAGAAATCTGATAGTATCACAATAGGTAAGATTTCATAATCCCAAATCAAGAGGGAATTTTAAGCAACAGAATACTTGGAACTTAAATGGATTCACCATGAATAAAATAGGGACTGGATGAGAAGGGCTTAGGAGTGCTGGTGGATGAAGGGCAGAACATGAGCCTGAGGTTTTCTTGCTCCCAGGAAGCCAACCACACACATCTCAGAAGAATGGCCAGAGGGTGGAAGGAAGTGATTCTCCCCCTCTACTCCGCTCTGGTGGGATCCCACCCAGAGCAGTGTGTCCAGTTATGAGGCCCTTAACACAAGGAAGACATGGACCTTTTGGAGGGCGTTCAGATGAGTGCCACAAAAATGATCAGAGGGCTGAAGCGCCTCTTCTTTGAGGGTAGGCTGGGAGAGATGGGGTTGGTTAGCCTGGAGAAAGAAAAGGCTCCAGGGAGACCTCATTGTGGCCTTTCAGTCCTTGAAGGGGCTCTACAAAAAAGATGGGGACAAACTCTTGAGCACGGTTTGTTGCAATAGGACAGAAGGTAATGGCATGAAACTGAGGGAAGATAGATGTAGATTAAGTATAAGAATGAAAGTTTTTTATGATGAGGATTTTGAAATGCTGGAACAGATTTTCCACAGGGATGGTCGATGCCAAATCCCTGGCTATGTACAAGGCTGGGTTGGACAGAGCTCTGAGCAACCTGATCTAATTGAAGATGTCCCTGCTGATTGCAGAATGGGGTGGAACTGGACAATCCTTAAGATGCCTTCCAACACAAATCATTCTATGATTCTATGACTGAGCTGAAGGGATGGAGTCCTGGGGTTGACTTTCTTTCCAGCAATCTCTCCACTCTGCATTTGTGGTCAATAGGCTGTTGGTAACATATCAGTATTCCAGCTATTGGTGAGCTGTGCTTGTTCTTCCTCCCCTGCTCGAACTGAGTAGCTGGGGATACACAAGAGGTTGGAAGGGGGCATCACTAGGGTGGCTGACAACTGACCAGCGGCATGGTCTGCACACTGCGACTCATCTTCTGCCCGGGTCAGCCCCAGCACAGGGCACGGCTGAGCCCCTGAGCCCCGGGGAAAGCCTGGGCAAGGGAGGGCAAAACGGTGCCCGGCAGCCAGGGCTGAGCCAGGGGAAGCGAGCGAGAAACAGCCCTGCGAGCCCCGAGGGGACAGCGGGAGCAGGGCCGGGGGCAGGAGAGAGCCGGCAGGGATGGCCCTGCGGCCTGGGAGAGAGCCCGGCCGGGCTGGGCTTTCCTTGTGGTTTGTGGGAAGGCTTAACACCAGAGACTGGGAACATTTCCTGAAAGACTGCAGACTGTGGAGAACCCCCACTGGAGCAATTTTATCCTGAAGATCTGCAGCCTCTGGAAAGGTCTCCCACTGGAGCTGGGTAAAGTGGGAGGAGAGAGGAGCAACAAAAAGCTGTGACCACAGACCCCCGTTCCCAGTAATGCCTTGGAGGAAAGGAGGTAGAGGAATCGGGAGTGAAGGTTCAAGGTGAAGGTGATCCTTGGAAGTAAAGCTGACGGATTAAGTATTTATTTGGGGAGGTTTGTCTCTGTTTCTCACCATCCTATTCTTATTTTCAATGGGCAATAAATTAAATTGATCTTGCACAAGTGGAGTCTGTTTTGCTGTCACTGTTTGTGACAGTAATGGATCTGCCTGTCTTTGTCTTTACCCAGAAGCTTTTCCATCCTATTTACTCCTCCTGTCGTAGTGAGGATGGGGAATGAGAGGATGGCTGTGTGGGTGTCTGGCAATCCGGCATGGTCAACCAGAAAGACAAGCACAGATTGCTGTAGATGACACAATTTGAGAACAAAATAGACCTGAATATCCTGTTACGTGTTTGGCTGACATGTATCAAGACAGTGATGTGTGATCAGCATTTCAAGGAGAAAAAAAACCAGGAAAGTGAGAATTGTGATGTTACTGGCCCTGTGAAAGACATCAGAAGCACAATTCAGCAACTAGAAAAACAATTAAAGATCCACTTTTTTTCTTCTGTCTGCATGCAGTTCAGATGGCTTCCTCTCATTCTCATCAATGCATCTTCTCTGGTTTATGTTGTATTGCACAAGTGTAATTTGCAACCTCCTCCAAGCACAGCATGCTTTTTGCATAATGTATTGCAAAATATTGTTGGTAGTCTCCTTAAATCAAAATATGCTCAAAAACATGTCCTTCAGTTTTACCTATGCCTCTACTAACTGATTTTTGGATTTTATGGATAATAGCAACACACTGTTCGTATGCAGAATGGTAGAAAGGCATCTATCCCAGATATGTAGATGTTTTTCTTCAACACACAAGTGAAGACAGTTATGACTGAGATTGTGTTCAAGCACCATTTATAGAATACAGTATTGCTACAATAAACTACCCAATATTCTCAAAAATGTAATCTTCAGAGATTGCTAATTGACCTTAACCAAAATATATGCATAACCTTAACAATAAATTTTTCAAATACCTTGAATATTTCTTCCTATATTAAGTAGTGGTACAATTCAAAAAAAGGATTTTATAGTTAATATTTTTCCTCATTTAGTTTAACTAAAAGAGCTTCTTTCTATCTGTAATGATTCTTCTTAGTAATTTAATACTAATGCATACATATTATCTTCTGCCTTTCATCAGCAGAAAATGTCATCCCTGAAATAAACATTTTTTGACCATTAGTTCATTATCAGCATTTGATCTTGTCTTTTCTTTTAAATAAAAAATCCAAAGGGATGAGTCATCTCCTAGTGCTCTGAAACAGCAGGGGGAGCTTTCAGCTTGTTTAGAATTCCACAGTGTTTTTAATTTATCATTCAGGAAAGTGTAACTGAGCTGAAATGCATTGTAGAATAGATTTTTAGAAAGATTAAACAATTTTTGATTGTATTCCCAGGGTCAACATCATACTCAATAGATAAATAAACAAGAAAAAAACCCAACAAAACAGATCCACACACCACCACACACCACACACACAGATAAAGCCAACCCTGCTTACATTTTCACTGGGAGTTTGGTCCTCTGGGAATGAGGAAAAAGTTCAAGTCCCTTTATTATGGCACTCGTCTTACAGTTGGATGCATTTGGGACATCACAAAGGTGTTTCAATGGTCATAAAGCATTTAACAACAGACTGAAACATGTAAAACTGGTTATACTTCAGCTGATATACAAAGGGACATGACCACATGAGTCTGAAAAACTGCAACAGATTGCCTGTTTCTAAAAAAATTGTTTCTGATTCTTAATTTAGTACTGCCTTTCCAGGTAGTTTCTACGGAAATCCTCTAAGCATACATTTATGTTCTTTGTAAACAAAGTATTTATGTATTTATTAATTATTTTCAATTGACCTCTTCCGGCATTGGTCCATAATAATGTACATTCTGGTACCATGCATTTTTCTCCTTATCTAATTAGCATTAGAATATGATATTGAAATACTAAAGAAGAGAGGTGAAAAATCTGAAAACACAACATTCATCAATAATTTGTAATTTCCACTTAAAGTTGCAGTGCACCCTCACACAAGTTAGTCAAACCCACAGAAGTTGCATTTAACTATGTTCATTTATTTGCATCTTATAGCAAGTGAAACTGGACACATGCAGCCACATTCCTGACCTTAGAAACTAAGGTTCCTGACCTTATAAACTTTTGGTAAGATATCCTTTTATTTTCCTCTTGTATTCAATTGAGTGTTTTAATTATTTCTTCCAGGTAATTTGTATTTATTTCAGGGAGACATCTAGAAAAAATCCTATCTTTATCAGCTTTCTATTCACTTTTATTTATTTTGGTCTTTGAACAGTAATATTTTCATCGTTCTGTAGTCAGCACTTCTGCAACATCCTATAATTTCAGATTCCTTATTTTATTAATTTTTAAAAATTCAAACAATGAAATCTGAGTTCACTTTCAAGAGTTTAAATAATTATACTTAAAATTAGTCAATTCAGGAAGTCCAATGTACTTTTTTTTTACATCCTTGGTTGGTGCAACTACTCATAACTTCATGCCTACAAAACAGCTAAATCAGGTCTCTGCAGAGTGGAACTCAAACGACTCTCTCTTCAATCAGGAGAGCAAAGACAGACTCCGTGTTTCTAAATGTCTCAATTTTTACTTCTTTTTTCGTACCTCTTCCCTGCTAGAGTAATTTTCTTCCAGATGTATGTGTCAGGTATGCTAAATCATTTGACTGTATCACCTCAATCTATGTGCTGTGTACTTCATAATATCTATTAATATATTCCTGCCTCTTATGCGCATCATTTTGTTTATCACCGTATTCCAGTTCTCCTTCAATTCTGGCTCTCAACTTCAATACTTTATCTTCTTCATCCAGCCTTCCTTCCACCTTAATTAAAATTTACAGTTGGAAACAAAGCGTATATCAGTATTACCTAAGGAAGAGAAACTGATTTAATCAGCACATACATCTTTGTTATTATCATTACACTGGAATATATTCATGTTTATTAATAGATCATATATTACTACAAAGTTGGGCAAAGTAATCCTGAAGAAGAACTGTGATCTAATTATTAAGTATTTTTTATTCACATCTTGGTATTAACTTCCATGGTCACTAACACATGAGTAATTTCAGACTCCCAGATCACCACTACAGCTGATCTTCTGTTAAAATAGCTGTCATAGGGTGAACAGGCAGCTTGAAATGAACAGTCAGGATTAACTTTAACACCATTGACAGAAAGGAAATCTGGTTTGCTCTGACATTATTTTAAGTCATGTCAGGACTTTGTACATCCCAGAATCCCTTGCTTTGTTTATTTTTTTATATCATCTGTCTTGTCTTTAACTTTTAGACGCACGATTAATACTAATGTTAAATTTCCATGTTCTCATGTGTTATAAAATCCAAGCCCTTTGATTTCTACTGAAAGTACTCACAGTGATTGGAAAATGACAGTTAGTCAAGAAGAAGCACTCAAAATAAATCTTTGTTACACTTTGTAATTATAAACAAATTATTTAAATTCTTTCTCCCAGTGATTCATCTCCAATAAATAAAATCTTTTCGCTTAAGGATTTGCAGTTGTTGAAATGATAAAATCTGTAGGAGAGGGAAAATATTCAGAGGAATATTATTATACATAATGTGGGGCAAAAATATGAAGTATAGGAAAATCTGTGATTTCCCTGAATAAAATGAAATTTAATGATTTATAAAATTATAATGATTGATGTCTTGGGTTTCCTGACTTTTGCAAGGATATTTGAAGTGACTCATTGAAATTAAGATTTTCAATAAACTACAATCATAAATCAGTTTGTTAACAAACTGTTCCAAGAAGACAGAAAGCACAGTGAGCCATTTTGAAAACAAATTAATGACACTTCACTTTTTAATTTCTTTTCCAAATGTTCTGTATGATGTCTAACACATTCAAATGTTCAGAAAACAAATTATTCATACTAGAAGAGAACATGTGGGGCTGAAGATCTATCAGTTTATATCATATAGCATGGAAGTTTTTCACTATGCTGAGAAGATAATATTGACTGTTCAGAAGGCCAAATTAGAAACAATCTAAATTAGAAACAATCAGATTGAGACACATCGAATAAGTTTCTCCAAAGACAATGGAAAAATATATAAAAAATTCATTCACCGTCCAATGAGTGTAACAAACATAAACAGGGAGGAGGGACTATGATGTAGCCAGACACCTACAAATGCATCTGTATAAGCTTCAAAAAGTACCTTTCAAGGCCTCCCAGCACAATACAGTATAGAAGAACCAATGCACAGAAGGTTTGTCTAACCAGCAGGCATGCAAAAAGACTAAGCTAAACTTTGATGCAGATGCAGCAAACGAAGGGCATGATTTTGGGCTTTCATGCCTTATGCAAATACTCTAGAGGGTAAGCTGTTACTGTACCTCTGAAGAACTTCACAATGAAGATTAGGAGCGTTCTATGTATTTCATCTAGGATTTATAAAATTAATTTCAGAGCTGCAGGGGGAAGCAAAAAAAAAATTTCTTCCCTACTTTGGTAATAGTTAAATGAAACCTGTGTTCTGAAACAATATTCATAAAGCTGTCAGTCAGTGCTCTACAGGTCTCCTTTCATGCCTAGAAAATGCATACCCTGAAGAGACCTCCATTTACAAAAAGAAAAAAAAAGCTTCTGAACTTACAGGAAAGGGCTTGCTCTAGGACTTGTAATGGAATTTAAGCAGATCACATTACTGCTTTTACAGAGAAGTCAAGTACTTAACAACAACATAAGAATGTGAACAGTGTGTGGCTGAACTTAAGCTTCTCGAATTAACTAATCTCCCATCCTTTAAGGGGATAAATAAAAAACAAAACACAGAGTGTGACAATGGTGTACTCAACATGAAAATACCAAGAGAACAGATGTGTATTAAAACTGAACTTTGGTTCACCTTTCCTTGCATTGGCAAGGCATTAGGCATATAAACTAAGTTGCCCTTTCTTCTCATGGGAAGAAAAAGTATTTATAACTACTGGGGTGGGTTTGTTTGTTTATTTTTTGTGAATAGTAAGGAGATTCTACTGTAGTAAGAGCCAGAAAAACAGAAACAGATGTTTCTTAATTTTTTAACCAGAACTTCCGTGGCTAAGGCTACCTATTGCCTTCCTACAGGCAAAAGGAAGATTTATCACTTAGACTTATTAAAGAAATTGTAACACCAAATCAGTTAATGCAGAAATAAAAGCAGGCAAATAGGCTGTTTACATAAAAAAAAATTATATACTATTTCTGTACAATCTTACACATGTTAGACACTTCCACCAGCCCAGGATCATTAATATAGGCTCAAGCAGCCCAACAGTAAAAGGCACCTCTCCAAGTTTCTGGGGAGTTTCCAAATATCCTCAGTGTGGAGGTACTTCACATTTTGGAAGCAGTTTGGCTTAGCATTTATCTAGAATAAAAACAAAATCTCAGACAACTGCATAATCCATTTGATCCCTAAGGTTGCTCTCAATACAAAATGCAGTTTAGTGAACGAATTACACAGCCCCATGGAAGCTCATACTCTGATACAAAAACAGAGGTTATCTTTATTGAAGTGATTGCTGTGATACTACTCAAGGGCATATATAATTTGATTAAATCTTTCTTCAGAGTACCAGGTACTTCTGCATTATGAATGTCATTATATATTGTATTCCGAGATTAAAACAAGGCACAATACTTTGTGAAAGGCATTGGTTTCAGACTTATTTGTAAGAGCAATAGATGTTTATTACAAAGGTCTGGAGAAAAAGGTACTCGTTTAACTTAATATCTAGTACCTTGTCATTTGCATAATTGGTAACCCAAAACTGGATAAGCATACTTCTACTTTTTGGAAAAAAAAATCAGATTTTTTTCACTTGGAAGTCTTGTGGCAGCATTTTTCAACACATTTCAAGGGAGTAGGAATTAAAAGGAAAGAAATGAAACAATTCACAAAACCTCAAATAATTTTCTCTAGGTCCAAATACTAAGCAACCTTATCTCTCTCTCTCACACACAAACACACACACAGGCCCATACACACACGCATACACACACAAGAAATTTGAAAGTATTTGAAGAAAGCATTTGATTACAGCTGCTGAACCCAATTCTCATTATTTCTTTCCCTAAGGCAATAAACCTAATCATAAGACATGTTTTCATGCATACAGAGATCCAACAGTAAAAAAAGAAATGTGTTTAGTAGTGGTAGATAAGAGCAAAATCTTACAGTTTAAGAATTTCTATGCGCTCATCCCTATTTTAACAGTTTAAAAATATAATTTCTCATATTTTGAACATTCACTATGATTAAATAAAATCCTTCTCAACTTTTGAAGGTTTTTATTCTCATATCAAAATTCAAATCAACATTCCATTTTTAATTTGTGTTTTAGATTTTAAGTACATGGGTTGATAACCATATATAATAAAACTTGACATGTTTTCAAAGTGTATTCATTTCCGTAGAAACATGACGTTTTGTCAGAATACCTCTCTGACAGAAGAGGTTTTCACAAATTTGTAAGGTGTGCAAAGTATCTAAGTGGTAACATATCAAAGACAGTCTTCTAAGTGATACTATTTTTTTCTCTGGTTATGGAGAGAAACATTTTTTTCTCTGGTTTAGAAGACAAAAATTTCTTTACACATGGAAATGTTTTACATTAATCATATTTCATCATTCATAGAAATAGACATCCCTACAGATAGACATCAGTTCTGAATATTAAAGACTTGAATTTCAGGTGAAGTGTTCTAAACGCAGACAATTGTCTTCTCTGATAATTTCTCTAAAGAGATGCCAAAAAATCAACTGAAAAACATGCATAATGATCAATTAGCTGTTAGTAGCAACTGCTATCAAAAGTAATCTTAAAAGCCCACCCTTTTTTCATGTGGCACAATTTTTCAAAAATTTCAGAGACCAGGAAGAGGAGGGCCTATTTCATACTAAGCAACTTGCTCCAACAGACAGCAAATCAATCTACTTAAATTAGTAAAAATGTCTCTTTAGTACTTTAAAGACTTATGACTTAAAAAGGGTAAAACCCTGGAATAACAGTGTTGTCATACAACAGACAGTTAGAATGACAGTTTTATAAATCACAGGAAACTAGAGATGTACCCCAGTGTATGGGGTCCAATTGTCTTCAACACCTTTATTCATGATCCTGATGGGACAGAGCAAACACTCAGCAAGTTTGCAGATGTCTGGGATGAGTGGCTGACACACCAGAGTGTTGTGCTGCTACACGAGGTATCTTGAACCTGGAAAAAATGGCTGACAGGAACCTCATGACGTTCAGCTAGGGAAAGACCTAAGACCTGTACTAGTAAGGAGTAACCCTTGTGCCAGACTAAGCTTCAGGCTGACTGTCTGGAAAGCTGAAGCGCAGAACAGAACGTGGGGGTCCTGGTAGACTCTAAGCTGGACATAAGTCAACAGTGTTCTTTCAAAGAAAAAGTGCCCAACCATATCCCTTGCTGCAGCAGGAAAGTATTGACCACCAGGGTGAGGGTCAGTCTTGTCTCCCAAGTGAAAAAGGATAGGACAAGAGGAAAAGGCCTCCCATTTTACCAGGGAAGGTTTAGACTGGATATTGGGAAAAACTGCTTTACTGGAAGGGCTGCCAAACATAGAATGTCTTTCCCAGGGAATTGGAGGAGTCACCATCCCTGAAGGTATTTAAGAGATGGGTAAATGTAGATTTCAAGGAGGACATGATTTAGTGGTGAACTTGACACTTGACAGTATTGGTTTAATGGTTGTACTTGGCAATCTTTAGGGTCTTTTCCAACCTCCATGACTCTGTGATTCTATCTAGACTGAAGTTCCATTTGCAGCACAGAACACAACATAAGTTTGCATGAAACTTGGCTTCCATTAAAGAGCACACAGATAGTGACAGGGATGTGTTTGGCAAGGATAAGACATTTAAGGATATATTGCAGGACTATAGGAAAAAGCTACATATGGATATCAACAAAGGAATGCAATAAAAAATCCTAAAAAACAACCCATAACAATTTCATGTGGGAACTCTCCGGCATAATGAGATAATCAGAACAAATGAAAATTTCCTTCATTTACCAGAAACAATAGTTACAATAAAAATTTCCTTCATTTACCAGAAACCAGTTACAATAGCTCAGTAAATCTCAATGTTAGAGAGAAAATTGGCATAATGCATCCATTTATTAACAAGCATCAAAAATGCAAATTATGCACCACTTAATAAATTGAAGATCCTTTAGCATTATGATTTTGTTTAAATTAATCTTATGGACTGAACACTAGCAGAACTTGCTCATAAAAATCCTAATAAGGTCAGCTTAGTTGAGAACGCCAGCATATTGTTCCTTTTCACACATATTTCACAGTGAAGTAATAAATACTTTCTCTCAAGAATATGAGCTATTAAAGGAAACATTATCCTTTTTATTTTCAGTTCTGGGTCCTCTTTCAGCATTCCTACTCACTAAGCTTGTGCAGGAAACCATTAGTGAGCAAGACTATAAAAGTGAAATTGTCTTCAACTTTTCCTTAAACCAGGCAGACCACGATGACTTCCAGCTGCTAAATCAGCACAAGATTAAAATGCTGACACATTAAAACATTTGTATAATTCTTTATGTTCTTGCTAGTGAATCACTTGAAAAGACTATGACTTAATTTTGTTAGGAGCTCTTCTTCGCCAAACTTGCTTTTGTTGTCTGCTCTCTAATAAATCTTAAAATGCATAGAAAATGAAAGTCATAAGAGGCAAAGAAAGATAGAGATCTGTAATACTCATGCTAGGACAAGTTTCTCTTATAACAAAAGCACTTCAGAAATGTCCACTGGTGCCATACATCCCGTAATGCTTTGCTTTCCACTCCACATGCCATGATCTCAACCTGAACTTTATTTTCCCTAAGTCTAGCTAAGTGTTTACCAGCAGTTCCAGTGACTACCATGGATGTGTCTGATCCTTTTGGCTGTAGCTCTCACTGTGCATTTGGAGGAGACAGATAACAACCCAAGAGTCAAGAACTAATGTCAGCAACGCAAGTACCTTACAGTAGCGCTGGTCAATGGTTTGACTCAAGCCAAGTTTGGAAGAAATTAACATCTATAGTCAGTATGCAAATATGACTTTAAGTCAATTGTCCTATAATACTGGACAGCCCAGGGCCTGCTGAGCTCTCTTGCATGGCAGTGGGCTATGTGCCAGGATCTCCCCTTGGGTAGAGATGCCTCTCAAGGTTACTTCTTTAGACTGAAATATTCCTTACACAGCAGATCCTTGGCATGTAATTCATATTGAAACCTTTGCTGACATATATGATTGATTGTGCATATATAATACTTTACACATAAAATACTGACCAAGTTTGGGACTAAATCTGGATCCAGCTGCAGCTAAACTCCACTCTTAGGAAGAGTTAAGAACATAAGGATGTCCTTTCTGAAACTCAGAACTCTGTAGGAGGGTTTCCCTGACAGTTTTGTCTGACCCGGTTTTCTATGTAGTAAATAGTCAAGAGTACCTTGTTATCAAATCTTGTTCAACCACTGTACTATTCACTATCAAAATTTGTTAAATTGATGGTTTCTATCAATGAACATATTGCTATTTATCTCTTAAGAATGAAGTGTGTCACTCCATCCACCACACACCCCCAAAGGCCAAGTTAATGAGGCATAAGGTGTATATTAACCATTTTGATTTTCTTCAGTTGGAGATAATGAACTCTCTTCCAGTTAATGACTGCTGGCACTTCCATGCCTTGTAATCCCTAGCTTCAAGAAGCCATCTCATTATCTGTTATGGAACACAAATGCTTGAAAAACAGCAGCTTTTATTCTTACAGCACGTGTGCAGAATAATTAAAATAGATTCTTTAACCACTCCAGCATTACTTTAAGGAAGAGCTATTATTAGTAATCCCAGGCAAGAGATGCAGGGTTTATCCCATGATTAAGTCAGATTTATTGGACAGAGGGTAAGTGATATTATAATTTAAAAGATGAATTTTAAGTAATGTTGGCATTGAAAACTCCTGAACATGAAAATAAGCCCAAGGGCATAACATAAGGGGAATAATAAAAGCATATATTCACAGCAACATATATAAGCTCATTTTCTGCTGTATTGCATTATTGGCTCATTGTAGCTGAAACACTGCAAGAAATTTATTTGAGTGTTCATTGAAATATTCTATTTGCCTTCTGTGTGATACAAAAATGTCACTGTTACCTTCTAACACCTTTTGTGTAATCTAGATTTTCTGCTGATCTGAAAGGTTTCTGAAGTGAAAAAATTTTGCTGCTTCCAGTTGTTAGAGAGGATGTAATTCCCTGATGATTGCAATTTCACATTTCACAGATATAATAGTAGTCAAAAAGAAAAATTAGAATATTTTGGGAACAATTCAGCAAAGATGCCACATACACTTTAAAGGCTCTACAAAGTAACTGCTAGGCCAACTTAGCCTACCTAAGGAAACATCTTTTCAGTGATCTCAGTCATCTCTGGGAATGAGGTTTATGAGTCTGACATGCCTCCTTCAGAGAAATATTAACACTGTTCAATATAAAATTTAGAGGATGAAGGAAAAGAGTAATTTAAGGTGTTTTATGCTGTAAGGGTGAGTGGGGCATCAGGACCTCAGGCTATGCAGTGAAAACCAGATTCTCTGATAATAAGAATTATTTTTAAAATCTACAGTAATACAGTCATGATAGAGAGTTTGGTTTTTTCATTGCTTTTTCAGCCAAAATCAAATATTTTACATATTGAGGTTTCATATGGTTACATGAAGTTTTCCTGATGAACCAATTCAGGATTATCATATTTAGGGTTTCAGCAGAAAATGCAGAGTCTCAGAACCAGAATGTTTTCTGTAGCAATAGTAACTACGTTAACACATCTTTTACTGGAAGTCTACCTTCTTGATTTTCCTTTTAAATGCCACACACTTGCAAAGCATTCAGCTTACAGTCAGTGACATATTCAAGCGTCAGGATTTGCCACTAGGTAAGAGCTTCCACAGGCTGACAGATCAAAGCTGCTCTGAGAATAGTTTTCATTGGAGACTAAACTGCATTATTTAGTTCTATAACTTAATAGGTAATGCCTGGGAAGACTTGGCCTTGAGATACTTGAATCTCTAGTTCCTCAGTATTCCAAATTAGGGAAAGTTGAAAACTTACCCTAAATTTTGAAGATTGCTAGGCCAGCAATTCCATTATTCCCCGAATTAAAAATACTTCTTTGAGAAAAAAAGTGATTTTTTTTTTTTTCTCATCAGATACTACAGACTGAAGAAAGAAATACAGGATAGGTATCCAAGAGTAAGTTTATAAAGCAAGTTGGTGCTTGTCATACCCTTGACTACCAGAGATAGAACTTGTAAATTGAAGCTGAGACAGATGCTTTTGAAATGTTATGTTCAGAATCCTAACATTCTTTCAGTAATGCAAAGTAATTCTTCCTTCACTGATCATTTTTACATAAGGGAATTTATCCTTGCCACAACTACAAAGCTTTTAGTACTTCATGGATGAGCACACAGCACTACTGACACAATTATTGCGATGAATTATCCAAAAGAAGTCATCACAAAGTGTTCTTGGATAACTATTAATATTACATATCCTTCTTTACCCATTTTCTCCAAGCACATTCTATGTGGTTCTCCCAAATAATTCACGTTTTTACTCATACAAAAAACCTCTCAAAAACTTTTCTCAGCTCTTTAAAAAAAAGTTATATTTTATCCTTTCCTGCTAAAGGAAACTTCTTAGTTTTGTCTCTCGTAGGTGGCACTTGTGTTAATTTTATACTTTTTCAGGGTAATTTACAGAATAAAATTTACAATATCTTTTCATTGAAGTAGTAAGCTTTGCAGTCTGCAGGAGATCATAGTACACTGTGCTGGAAAACAGGAAAGGCAGAGATATTTCCTACTCAGCCAGGAATAAAATGTAATAAATCCAACCTTCTTTAACGTGGACCATGCATACTATAGCATTAGTACCCCCTATTTTCCTTTAAACATGGTTGAGTTTTCCATGCACAGATTCAACAGGTATCAGCTTCTTTTTCTTCTAAATGCCTTATCCTATATATATGAGCAAATATTTCTGTTTAGGGATTAGCAGTGTAATGACCAAAAATATGTGTGCATCAAAGGAATGAAGTTAAATCAGTCTCATTTCAGGCACTCATTTCCAAGAGCAGTAGAAACTGGCTGCTGAGTCCCAGGCAGAGCAGCCTCTTACTCCACTGATTTTGAGAAGAGCTCTAAGAGGTGACGACCTCAGTGTAATGTCACAGTTCTGCTAGTCAACTGCAACTGACCAATAAGTTGTCACACAAAATTGAGATAAAAAACAAAGTCACAAACACAGAAAGACTCTATTAACCATATATTCTACATGCAGATTTATTTTAAGCGTTTCCTCTTGAATTTTTAAGTCATCTTCAGGCTCCATGGAACTCTCCTAAATTGCAATTAAAGCACTTGCTTAGATCCCATCCAGTACCTGAAAAATGTTCCCAAGACACCAAGGCCAGTGAATATTTAATTTTAAAAGCATTTTTATTTCCAGAAGATTACATCCAGATTCATCTAAGAGGACCATTGTGCTGAAACCTTTTAAAATCACAACTTCCCATAACCAGCAGTGTAAGCATATACCACTGTGGTTAGTAAAAGTTTCAAGGGATATATGAAAAATGAAATAGAAATTATTTGAATATATTATAAATATTATCATAGGAATATATTTGAATATGTAGGTCACCATTCTGAAATGCCATGAACATGTTACAAGAACAAATATATCCTAATAAATATAAGATTATTCCACAGTTAATACTTATAAATGCTATCACAGAACTTCAAAACAGATAAATATGCTAAAAATACTTCACAAGAAACATTGTGGGCCCAACCACTCCAATCCTCCAAAACATATAAGGAAAAAAAAGTGTGTGAAGAGTTATTCATAAAATTGGTCTAGACTTCACTCCATTATATGAAAAATTGTGATTTTCTCCTGTAAAAATGCTGAGATCTAAGTCCCTGTACAAATATTTAATCTTAAAATTATATTTTCTTTAACTTTACAAAACATAACACCTTAATTATATTTTTGGACAGCCATAGCATTGTGTAAAACAGTTTTGTAATATTTCATCTTAAAAGACTAGAATTAATTCATGAATACACCTGCTAAAATGCAAAGAACTTTGTTTGAATTTTTAAACATAGTTCACAGTGTGACCCTGAAATTAGCCCACTTGGTCAGAGCATGGTGCTGATAATACCAAAATCATGGCTTTGATTCCTTTAAGGGACATTCAGTTCTTCTTTTTGATAGAATAAAGTTATAAAAAAGACCACCGCATAAAAAAGAAGGAAGTATGCAAAAAAAAAAAAAAAAAAAAAAAATCTTTTTTTTGCTTTCATTTTCATACGGATTACAATTAAGGAGCCTAGGCAAAATGAAAAAAAAAGAAAGGAAAAAAATCCCCTGCTGGTGTGAAGCACCAGGGTTGGTGACAGCCAATCTCACCTGTATGCAGCAAACAGGATGCAGTTGGCTAATTATATATTCCCCTGACCATCTTCCATATCTGGTTTTACAGAAACACAATAAGCATATATATCTATTAGGACATGACAGTGTTCATTTGGGATTTTTTCTGCTGACCTGAATCACTAATTTTATTCCTGGTTTTTTAATTTTATTCTTCTTAAAAAGACTCTAGGTCCATTTAGGTGCAGAGAAGAATCTGGTGCACTGTAGTAAGACTCTGTATCTAAAGAAGCAATGGGCAAACACTTATGAAATCATTCCAATTTTAGCCGTTTTAATACATTAGCATTAAGTATCTTCATTCAAATTTAGCATTAAGTATCTTCATTCAAATTCTCAGTTAACAGTGCTGTGCCTAAAAGCTGTATCCTTTAGTATATAAGCAAAATTTAGTGAAGGCTGAGCATTCAAACTGGAACTACATAAGGACAGAGCACTAGTTCAGTTGTTTACTAAAGAACAAATTGCAACTTTGAAACACAAAACTAAAGAAAACAATTTTTGTAGCATAGACAAGCAATTCTCAAAACTTCCACTAAAATCATATAAAAAGACTTTGAATAGATAATGGTAAAGACTATGTGAGAATAAACAATCTTGCTCATCTCAATACGTTAATTCAAACCCCATGGTCCCATAAGCACTGGCCTATGAGGCCATCTTAACTCTACCAGAAGCCTTAGACCTGTGAACTATTTCTATTTCTCATACAGAAAATTCATATGCCATGGACTCTGCCCTAAGGAAAAGCATTCTCTGTTCACAGAAAATAGAAATTTCCGAACACATTCCTGTAAAATGTTTTTTCTAATACTCCTGTGAGCCATGTGTAAACTTGAATTAACACATGCATGCTGTTCACAGCACATGGAGGAGTAAGTGCATACAGCCTTTATGAAATTGTTAGGAAATCATTTGAATCATCTGGGGAATTTGAAATAACTGCCTCCATGAATTTTGTAATGTTCAGGGTTAATTCTATGAAATTTATAAAATCTGCACAGAAAATTTTGCTGAAGTACTTTAGACTCTAAACATTACAAATCCAAACATTTACATTTGTAAAAATAAAGTGTTCTATTGTTATTCAAACCAATTTCGTTTTATTGAACTACCTTTTGTACTATCACTGGGTGAAATATCTGGATTTTTTCCACCTTAACCATTGGATATGATGGAAATCAGAATAACACTGTGAAAATCTGCATAGTCGACTTCAACTGGTATTTATTCCTAGTATTTCAAGGAGGCAAAAGTTAGGATAGACATAAAACTTGAAGAAGCAACAATATTTTTTCCATTCCTCATGTGATTTTTACTATCCAGTCTGTTTTAAATCTACTGCCAAGTTTTGATAGAATACTTTGTGCTGTCAGAACCTATAAAAATAAAATAACAATAATAAATGAAGACCACTAATGCTGTAGCATAAAATTGAGGCTTTTTAATTCAGTGTCTGCAGTACAAAACAGCGTCCTACTTTACGTGCAAAGCTCAAATATGGTTACTAACTTGCTTCATCTGAATTACTTTCTGATTTGCCTGAATTCACATCAGTTTGTTAAACTCAAAGCCTTTTCAATAGCAAGTCCTTCTGCAGCACAGACAAAATGCTGAGGGTTTCTTCTTTGTCATGTTTTGAATTATTTTAAATATGTTTGTTTATGTGGTCCCCCTTGCTGGTTTTCCTCCCACTTGTTTGCAACTCCCCATTGCACTCAGATTTACTAAAGTCCGTGTTTCTTAGGTTGGTTACTTGCCCTTTCCTCACGTTTTTATCCCTAAAACTAATTTTGCCCAGCTTCCAAGGCAACATTCTGCTGCTGAACAACTGCTGGGTGTTTACCAGTTTTTTGTAGCCCTGTGGCTATCACTCTCACCTGTACATTGTAGGCTTCTGCTGTCATCCCATAGCCGTATCCCTATGCTCTGCATTTTGTTCTTAGGCTATATATTTTTCATTATTTTATGCAGAAAAATTACTTGCTTCTGTGGCCTAGTAGTTACAAACATGTAATAGCAATTACTGTTATTCCACACAGCAGTACAAGGCTAAACAAAATATTAAACCAAGAGAGGTAGCAGTTATCTGGCCATCACACAGCTGGTGTTACAGCTAAACAAGCTGAAACAGGTCCATGAACAGGCCAATCCCAGGTAATACCTGGCAGCTCCAAAGGCTCATGCGATCAGTGTAACCAGCACCAAACCTCTTACCAGCAATGGCAACAATATAATTCCTAAGCTGGACCAGGCTGCACTGCAAATAAACAAAACCTTCTGGGAGCAGGGAAAATCCAAGCCTCTGGAGTTCAATCTTCTGCTAACAAAGACCTACACAGGTGTGGTTGCAAACGCAAGGTCTTTGATTCATTATGTCTACTAGAAAAGGGATACTGAGCCAATAAATAGACGTAAATTAGCCAATGCAACAACTCTCGAAGAGGGGCAGAGATGATAAATGTAGAGAAGGAGAGGTGTTGTATATCTGTAAATTCCTCACATAATAGGTACTGTTTGGATAAGGCACAGGCTGCTTTATGACACCCTGAAATCTCTCAAAGACCCCATCTGTTGTCCATGAAGCAGAAGCAGAATCAATTAAAGGCTGCCAAATAGCGATTAGAGAGCCCAAATAAAATGGTCATTAGGATGTTTTTCTTTCCTCCTCTGAATAACTTTTCAAGATCATTTGGTCCTCTGCCCTGACAATGGATTTAGGGTTAAGAAATACGCTTAAAATTGAACTAACTTGCTGAAGTACACAACTCAAGCTATTGTGTTGAGATTTGAGTTAGGTATAATTGTCTGTAATGTATTTTAGCCACAGTACAGGATGAAATGTTTAATGATTTCTCCTCTCCCTTACACACATACTCATCAGAGAATAGTACTTAAGAGGTTAACATGTACCTGTATTGAGAAAAAAACCCAAAATATGAAAACCAAATTCTAATCCATTATTTATATAACTGGACTGCTGTCAAACCAACATTTTTAGTGAAATTACACATCATCACCCAAAACTCACAGATGTCCTGTGTCTGCTTAATACCTTTAAGTTTAGTGTGGCACTGTTGCCAATTTAAGGACTTAAAACATTGGCAGGTGGCCTAGTTTAGATAGGCTACATTGTTGATTCTGAACAGGGTGCAAAGTGGAAGCTTTTCCAGAAATTAAACACACAGATTCTCAAAAGTTTACACTATTGATACATTTTAGAACACACAAAAAAAAAAAAAAACAAAAAAACAAAACCAGTTTGTTGGCTACAAGTTCTTAGTTCTCTTAAAATTAGAATGTCACCCTTTATTTGTTAAATAATTTTCTTGCTTCTTATATAATTAGGCCAGATAATCAATCTTTCTCTCCTTTTTGAGCTGGTGAGTTTCCTGAGTCAGTGGTCCATGAGTCAGTGGTTGCAATCTCTCACTGTCAGACTCCAGAGGCCATGAAATGGCACCTATCCCTTGCATTAGACAGGCGTGACCCTCTTTCACAACCACTCTGTCATTCTCTGTAAGTCCCTGGGAAAATTGCTAACTGTTTCTGACTCTCATGATGTCAGCACCAATATCTTTTTCAATTAATTTCCTCAATGAATTTATCTGCCTAACTCATCACTCCTGAAATATTCTATATAAATTACCATTATTTTTTCTATTGTCCAGACTTCTGGAAGTGAATTCATTTCAAGGGAGATGTTATTTATATCATAAGCAGCAGTTCAAGAATTTTTTTCTACTTTTTTTTTTGGTTTGTAATTTTTGTAAATATATTGGTCAATGTGTCTTAAAGAACTGTTGGCCTTGTGATTCATGCAAATTAAATCTACAGGTGGAAGTACCGTATCAGATCCTCCATGCAATCTATGTGGGATAAATAAACATACTTTACATGCAAACATATTGATACTCTAATTTAAATATTAAACTAATAAATGATCAATATATTCAAAAAGATACTTGTTAACTTTACAAGAAATTCTTCAAATTTTCAAACTATTTTTTTCAACAAGACTAGAAGTCTCCTATATACAGATTTCACTGTATCCACCCTTCCCTGTTGTTATGGTCCCCAACCTTACGCTCCTCAAGAACAGATGTGGGTATTACTGTGGTGAGTTCTCAATATTCTGAATTCTTAACTGGTGTGGGCACCCTCATACAGCCCACTGTTGGCAAATTGAATAGCACCCTGGTTAGGATTAGAACAAGTGTACACAGTATGTGCATACAGATCAAATGCACGAAGCTCAGCAGCATGCCTGCCCAAAACTGATCGCATTAAATGTCATGGGTGGGAGCCAATTGCCTCTAGGGGTGTTAAAGGGCAAGAAAAACATCAGCCAGAGTAAATGGTGAGGAAAATTCTACCATATTTTGGAAATAAATGAAAAATTCACCTGAGAAATGCAGAAGCAACAAGATTTTGCAACAAAAGAGAGGAAGATACCTTAGAGTAGGAACAGCAGCAGCCATCCTTGCTGGCACTATAAGCTCTGCCCTTGCTAAAGAGGATGACCTTCCCATGGGAAGCCATGAGCAGCTAATATTTAGACTGTGCCCAAGCATGGTTAGAATTTTGGGCATTCAGTTGCAGAGAGATCATTATTAACAATTTAAAAATGCTTAGGATTCTGCTTTGTCTGTTGTATAACATATATTAATCCCAAATGGATAAATCAAGGGTAGATGGCTAACACAAGTCCATATTAAATTTATTAATTGCTTTGATTCTAGTTTAAGATTAATCTAGGTGAACTGAGTTTTTTCCCTCTGTAAAAATTGGCAAATTTGTTGTATTGATAGCAAATATTATTTCTTTCTCATCTTATGGACTAATTTTATGTTGTTCGGAACGTGCACTGTACCTTGTTTTTGTTTTACTGGTCTGCAATTCTGTGTTATACCTGAACTTAATGTATATGACATGTTTTACATATGCTAAATAGCTATTCTGTGTTTCCTTTGTTAGTTCTGAAACCAGTTTTCCCAGTTCAGCACTGCATGTGTTTAGTGACCAGTAATTGACAACTGATCTTTTATTTGCTCATAGCTCTCTCCCTGTGGTTTCACCATGTGCCCACACGTTCTTTCTATCAGCCCACACCCATATCCCTCTGAATCGCATTTTATTTTATCATCATCTACAGTCCATTCCATACGTAAGAACTATCTACCACTGCTATCTATTACAGCCTCCTGGTGCAGTCACAGCCCCAACACTAGCTATTAGCAGTGCCAAGAGCCTGCTTTCTGTTTTTGTCTTTCTCTACGGCATGCAGTATTCCAGACTCCAGTCCAATTGCAAAGATTCAACACTTTAAGTTGCCTACTTTTTTCTTTTTCTTTCTTTTTTTTTTTCATTTCCCCCTTTGAAAACTGCCTTGCAACTTTTGTTTTTTTACTTATGTAAAAATGTTTCATTTTAAACAGACTATGCTGCTCTCACAAAGTGACCTTCATAAGAAGAAAACTCTATGAAAGGCTGTTTCTCCTATTGCTATTTCCCCATGAACATGACTGTTCTTGCCTGAGCAGCTGGATCCAGCAGCATGGCATGCATTAATCTAGGCAGCAATGGAGATTGCTTAGAGACTGATAAACACACTGATTTTGCTGTGCTTTGTCTATAATGCTATAATCACTTCCCATAACACCTCCTCCAGGAGAAGTCACAAATCTGGGGACTTTTTCTGCTCTGCTACTATGTATTTAAAGAAAGAAGTATGCACAAATCATGCAAATACAAATTGTCAAATTACTAACATTTTCCTACATTATTATTTTTCAGAATTTTCTTTCAATTGAAATATTTTTATCTTTATGTCCTGACTTCTAAAATATTGGTTTTTTTTAATTTTGACTCATGTTTTATAATGATTTTCTGTCCAGTGGTATTATGCCTTTAAGCCGAGTTTCCTTTAGTTTCTCCTGGTATTGAAACATATCAAGATTTCATTACCATTTTTCCTTCTGATTTTCATGCTATTTGAAGCATTAATAATTTAGCTTTTTCAAAATATGACCTATTTTCCTAATGTAGACAAGCCTATAATATTAGCTCTCTATGAAGAAAAATAAGTGGATTCAGTTATGCAAATGGTTAGCAAATGAAAAAGAGGATTGAGTTTGTCTGCAGTATGACTTTCATTTCTAAGAGGTTATAAAAGATAAAGTATAATGGAAATATGAGGGAGAATAATGAGAGGAGCCTTTATAAAGGGAAAAGCTGTCTGAGCTATATACCAATTATTTGGAGAAGTCAGCACACACAGAGATAAGCAACACAGCAATCCATCCAAAGGGCATCTCTTTTTCCAAAATTTCTGCAGCTGATGTTTGAAGTCTAGCACTGCTATGGCCTTTTAAACAAGCCATAGAAGTCATACCCCATCTACAGATTGTTATGCAGCTTATAATTAAAATGAAGCTCTCCTTCCTTCCTTCCTTCCTTCCTTCCTTCCTTCCTTCCTTCCTTCCTTCCTTCCTTCCTTCCTTCCTTCCTTCCTTCCTTCCTTCCTTCCTTCCTTCCTTCCTTCCTTCCTTCCTTCCTTCCTTCCTTCCTTCCTTCCTTCCTTCCTTCCTTCCTTCCGCCACTTCCTTCCGCCACTTCCTTCCGCCACTTCCTTCCTTCCGCCACTTCCTTCCGCCACTTCCTTCCTTCCGCCACTTCCTTCCGCCACTTCCTTCCTTCCTTCCTTCCTTCCTTCCTTCCTTCCTTCCTTCCTTCCTTCCTTCCTTCCTTCCTTCCTTCCTTCCTTCCTTCCTTCCTTCCTCTTCAAAATATTTTCAGACTGCAATCAGCACTCAAGAGGATGATAGAAAAGGCTGAGGAGAAGAGCAGGGAGACTGAAAGGGCTCACATTCCTTAGCCTATCCCACATCCAAGGAAGGAAACTACAGATTCAAGAGAGAGCATTTCCATATTACCATATATTAGGAATTAAGATTATCAAATGAAGTTCAGCTCCAGTCAAAAAAGGTAATTAGAATTATATAAGTAACTAGAAAAGATATAAATTCAAAACTGTAATGTGCATAAATTCATATCAGTAATGTCCTATGTTTTGAATTTTGCAGTTATGATCCTCAGCCTCAAAAAAAGGTAAGAAAAAAGAATTTTTTGATTATTGGATGCTTGTGAATAAAGAAAAGACATGACTGATGGGGTATCTGACCGCCTACCCAAAAATTGTCCATAGCCCAGTCATACCACTTCGTGTTGATCAGTTTCTTGCTGTGATTTTCATAGCCTACTCTAAGTCAAGAAAAACACCACACTCACTGAAGTAACTTGCTCAAAATTCTATCTTGATGTGGCCAAATGCCAGATGATTTTACAAAAATTTCTAGATCTCTGGCAATAAGTACAGTGATTTTTCTAACTTCCCACTGTTTGGGAAGTTAGAAAAAAAACAAACAATGGAATGCTAAACTCTTGCAGTTGCTGGGTCTCCACTATGATCCCCTTATGTGACAATGTGAGAAAACATATTGGATTAACCCAGTACAATCTTTCTTACATCAGCATAATTTTATGGAATGACTAAACCCAGATGCTTAATTAGGGCTCATACCAGAACCTAAAGTCTCAACTAAGCACTATCTTATTCTATTCTATAAATCAGATAATAGCTTGTTGGATATCTACAAAGAGCCCCATTGACATAAGCTGCTATTTAAAGGTCAAAAACCATTGGCAAAATATTTGTTTTGCATGCTGCCATGTGATGTTGATGTTTTAAACAGAGCTTACTAATACCATGTGGCCACAAATTAGCTCGAAAATTGGGACTGGCAGAGGGAATAAACATCTGAAATCCAACAGCAGATCAATAGCAGAAATTGCTGGACTTAAATGAGTATGCATAGTTTTAAACTGGAGTATAATTGTTTTATTTTGTGGCTGCCAGTCCCTTATCTTTGAAGCTTAAAATAAAACACTGAGATAAAATAACAAAAAATATCCAGAGGGTATGCAAAAAGGATGGAAATTACCTCTGTAAAGGAAACTAGGGAAAATGCATATCCTTGTTTGGAAGTATTACAAATCCTAGATATTTTTGTTACTAGAATGTCCCAAATAAGGGTGGAAGGATAATGCTGACATTAGGAATAAAGACAAGTAACTGGAAGTTGTCTTAGAATTTGTATCCTCAGGATGTAGATGACTACGATCACATGAAAGATTTCAAAGCTGTTTATACTAAATTTATTCTGGTAGGTTGACATTTGTTCAATGATTAGCCTTAGGTTCTCTACACTGAAATATAGCCACAGAAGGAAGTTTAGAATGAGTACAACAGTTGTGCCAAAAGCATCCCCTGATCTTTCCCAGTGCTTCCTGTCTCTTCAAAATGAGCTGATTAAAAAAAGCAAAGGATAGGGATACATTATCTCTGCTTACCTTCTTACTTCACCTCAAAGACAGCACCACAATGTTGTCCAGCATGGGCAGTGACTAATATCGGCTCTCTTTGGAGGAATGTACAGTGTTACTTTTGGCGTACTGAAATCACAATCCCAGAATGCATAGTCATCCATGTATAGCTTAAAAATGGTGCAAAACATCTGTCCCTTCACCCAATCCCCCAGCCCCCACCTATCTGACCCCTTGTGCTTACTTTCCTCTCTGACTGTTAGCAACTCTCTCGGAGGAAGAGGTGTTGCAGAAATACCACACCCTTTGCCAGAGAATTGCTGAACCCTACTCTCTTCCTTTTGAAAGCAAATAGGCAGGAAGAAAACAGCTAAAATCTCTACAATGATACAAGGTAGTCATTTTAAAAAAAATTCTTATATATTAGATTGCATAACTCCCATTTTTGTTGGAAATATGCAATAAAAAATGAACAAAACAAATATTTTAGAGAATTAAACCTCTCAGTTTATATAAAAGATCAGTTTTTTTAAAGAACTGGATACTTACAGTGGTTTTGTGGTTTTGTTAGTTTGTTCATTTTAGCAACACATGGAAAGACACAAAAGAAAAAACATTGAGAACATAAAAGACATAATCATCCAAAATATTTTTGTACAGTTTTTATCTAAAATAATCTTAGAAGAAAATTCTTTAGTATTTTTACTAGTAAAAAATACACTACAACATTAGTGTCCATTTAGGCTTTTTTGTTAATAACAATATTCATGTTCCTTTTTCCGGATCTTTCCAGATGCTTCTGCATACCAAAGGTAACTATGTGAACTCATCATTTTAATGAGAGGAAGAGACACAACATACACATCTTTGAAAAGGGTGCATGAGAGCTACACTCAGTGGCATTCAGATCTCTGGTTTCCTATACCCATATATAAGCAAATTGTAAGTAAACTATAAGTTACTAATAATTTACTAACAAACAAGAAATACACATTGCTGTAATACCTCAAGATCTTGGCAATTCAGTGTATTTTCTTTTGCCTGCTCACTTCCTGGAGAAATAACAAAATGAATTACATTTTGCCTAGAGTCTTCATTTTCCCTAACCCATCACAAATTCCTGCTTCTGCTGTTGTCTTTAATTCCCCTGTGAACAAAGGAGAAAAGCTCCAGTAACCAATATATTAATTTCTGGTGAAATACCAACTTTGAACTTTTTGCCTTGTCTGTCTTATATTTTATATTTTATATTGTTTAACCATTCAATTTCCTAACAGCATAAAAATTATCAAATCCTCCTGACTGCAGATGACATATCTATATAAAAATGTCTTAAACTGGCAGAGTTGGTTTAAATAGCCAGCTACTACAGCAGGGCCTGCCACAGGGCTGTTGTTTGGGAGACAGAAACAAATGGAAGGCAAGCAGCCAAGAATAGACCTAGTTCTCATCATAGGTAGGTTACTTTGCTTCCTCTTTTTACAGAAATGCAAATTCTCCCAAACGAGGGCACTTCTACATTTTTAACTGGTTTTTAATATTAATAAGAATTAGTTTTTACAGTACAGAACAGCAGCTTTTCCCTTTTTCCAGGTATTTTTCCCCCAAAAAAGAGAATAATCATACTGATTGTAAAATCCTTGAAGAAATGGTATCAGGTCTAATGCACTAAAAGATGAAAAGAGAAATATAACGGTGATACACATACATGAAATCCATTCCTATTCAACATAGCATTTAAATTTCTTCTTCAATCCTCTTCTAAACTGGGTATTATAATATAGCTAAGATTCAGCAGTCCATAATGACTATCCTGTTATACCCTGCAAGAAAAAATATTTTAAATTTCTGTCTATTTTTAATTTAATTTAATTTTATATTTTTAGAAGACTAAGAAAGAGAAAATTAAAACAAGTTTCAGAAAAAAAAATATAGAAAGAATAAGATGATGAAGTAAATAAAATGCAGTTTTAGAGCTCTACAATTTTTATCACCTTTACTTTCATACTTTTGTTTCATTTATATTCCAAGACCTAGACAAAAAACTGATACTGTTTCACCCTGTTATCAAAGAAAAGTTATATTCCATTAGGAAACTGTTCAACATTTTATGGAATTAAACTCTGTATTTATAACAAATGTCTCCAGTTATACACTACTAATATAACCGTACTCCAAAACTCTCTCGAAGCATGATACCAGTAATGAATTTTCTCCTGAAAAACTGATGAATTAAATGTGAGGCTGTAAACAGAAATTACATTAATCCATCTTGTAGCTCACAGTAATGTAAATTTCCTAACCTTCTCGTTCATATTGCTACAAACATGTCATTAATCTGTTACGCCCTGAACTTCTGTTCTTTTTACTGCATAAGAGCAGTGGAGTAGATAAACTGTGGGCAGTGTATCAAGAGGAAGGAGCAAATTATAGTTTTGACACTTACTAAGTGACTTCCCCATTTTCTTTCTATGTATTTCTTCTGCAAGTTATCATTTAGGTACTAACACTTCCATTACAATTTCAAATGGGCTTTTTCTCTGTATAGAACTTGTGCACATGAAATAAATTATCTGTTTCTTTGTTCAGAGTGGCTGCATGAAAGTGCTGTCCCCTGTTTGATGCTGGTGTTTTGAATTCTTGAAGAGGAATTTTATCCAACAAACTTCTTCCCTAAAAGTGCGATCATGAGATTGCTAAAAAGAGTAAAAATAATATGTACTTACAAAAAATTATCTGAATAATAACAAAATTTATAAGAAAGCTTGGTGACAAAGCCACTCAAAAGGCTATTAGACTTTGTACAGCATGTTTTTATCATTTAATCTCTAACAAGTAAATGTAAAAATAGTGTGTTATTTGTCTGTCTATCGGGTTTGCATGGGCAAGCTTTGGAAGCAGAGGGGGAACTACAGGGGTGGCTTCTGTGAGAAGCTGCTGGAAGCTTCCTCCATGTATGCAAAGCCAAACCCTGGCAGCTCCAACAACAGGCATGCCACTGGCCAAGGCTGGGCCGATTAGAAAATCTGGTAACACCTCTGTGATAATATATTTAAGAAGAAAGAAAAACCCCCAAGGAATTGTTTCACAGTTGCAATCACAGCCAGAGAACGCAGTGAGAATATGTGAGAAGGACAGCTCTGCAGACACCAAGGTCAGTGCAGAAGGAGAGGCGGGAAGTGCTCCAGGCGCCAGATCTGGGATTCCCCTGCAGCCCATGGTGCAGACCACGGTGAAACAGCTGTGCCCCTGCAGCTCATGGAGGTTCATGAGGGACGCAGAGATCCACCTGCAGCCCTTGGAGGATACCTATAGCAGAGCAGATGGATGCCTGAGAGAAGACTGTGACCCCGTGGGAGGCCCATGGGGAAAGGAGCCCACGCCACGGCTGCTTGCACTTGAAGGACTGCACCCCATGGAAGGATGACCTGCTCTTTCCAATAAAGTGTAAGATTTTCAACAACTTTCTCTTTACCAATGTAGCTAATGATTTATTGTAAAATAGTAATGGTGTGAAGCTGTAATACTTTGAATATTGATGTATTTCCTCAGCAATATAAAAAGAAAATCATGTGCTATTGCCTCTGCTAGTGCCACACTCTGTTTCCTAGAAGACATTTATGTGCATCTAACTTACTACAGTTTAAAGTCTCCTTACAGCTCATTTCATTACTTTTTTCCAGAAATATTTGACACTCACATATTTTTTAATTGGCAAATTAGCTACCTTTTTTTTCCTGAACTTAATTAGTCTAAATTTTAATCCCTCTAATTTCTTACCTGATATACTTTAATTTCTTACCCACCTCATAGTACCACAGCTGTTATTCTTTGGATCCTTTTCCTCTGCATTCTTTGAATAACGTAAAACTCTAATCTTAGCAAATCTAACCTCCACTTTTGAAATTTAATTTAAATTCTTTCCTAACTAACCCTTCTCTACCCTTCCAATTTTTCTTGGTCTTTTCTGAAATGTTTTGGATGTCCTCATCAGAAAATTCCAGATGTTCTATGGTAGAAAAGATTGCTAATCTGAAATTCTTTCACTTTACTTAACATGATCTGGCAACCATGAGAGAAATATTTTTGTAAATCTTCCTTTTGCATGCTAGCATAGATTTTTGTCAGGAAAACATGCTAGTTTTAATCCATATTGCCATCGTTCAATCTAGAACAGGAAATAAAAGTTCAATTTAAAATCCTGATTAATATTTCAAATGCACTTTCATTCTAAGCATAAAATCCAGTTCAGGTTTCATGCTTCATATGATCTATTGTCAGATGTAAAAGACACTGAGAGATTTTCTCTCTCAATTTTTTTTTTTTTTTTTTTGAAAAAATAATTGAGAGATAAGTACATATACTCTGCAGGTAATATACTCTACAAATTTTTCAGCATTTCTATCTTTGAGTCTCTCTCAAAGCTAATTGAAGCTGACAACTTCATTAAAAAATGCGTTCATTGGGGGCAGGGGAAGTATTTGGGTTTTTTTCTTAACTGCTTGCAACACAACAGAGATAATTAATTGACAGTATTCTCCATGGTGTAAGGCCTGATTTAGAAACAATTATGCAAGGTGATATATCCATCCTTGTCAATAGCTGATTTAATGAGAAATCTCTGAATATTTTTTTGAAAGAGCTTGCATGATATTTAATGACCTAATCACTTAAAACACAAAAAAAAAAAAAAAAGAAGAAGAAGAAATGAAAAGGCTTACTTGAGTTTTAGAAATGTGTTCATTTCATACAAATTAGTTTTCTGCAAAACACTGCAAACCTAATACATGCAAGACTTCTTTTTAAAATCAATCTACATCTGTCTGAAGACCTGGACATTCTCATATCCTGGTTGGGTAACTCACTCTATTTAATTTTGCAGAGTCTCTTGTAAAAACATATTCACTAACTAATTTCTCGACCTCAAATTAACATCAGTCTTGCCAAAATCATGTGGAAGTTTTTTTCTACATTTTGTACAATAAATTCCTGTTGAGTATGTTCTTATTTGTCAAGTATGCTTTGAAATGTAAAATTTGGCTCAGATATTTTATTTTTCCCTAAAATTCCTTTTTCACCCACTGAAAATAAAAGAAAATAAAGTAAAATTATTAAGACAGAACTAGTTATCTCTAAGAAACTAATAGAGACTTAACAAAATATTATTTTCCTATTTTAAAATCTGGCCAATCAACTTGTATCTTAAAAGCATATCTCCAAAAATTTAATTGAGCTTCCTCGTGGCAGTGTCCTAGAACTCTAAGAGAATTTTTCAGGATCTGACTCTCTCTGTTCTGTAAAAGATTTTTCTGTCCAATATAACTGTTCACAGATCCAATGTTAAGTTTTATTATTTTATTTTCAGTTACTCTGAATATTAGAATGGATAATCAGGACCCTTATAAAAGGTGGCCAACTTCCACATTTACAAGCTCAAGGTAGCATGGAATCAGTAAAAAATACTGTACTTAAGTTAATCAGTGCATAGAGAAGTGGATTTTGTAGCTTTCTTCCCAATATGAAATCTGTACCAAAAAAAAGCTTGTTACTGGCCCCAGAACTCTGGAGCTTCCGCTAATGCAGTAGGACTTCACACATGGCAATGCTCCCAGCCAAATTGTTAATGCACTGACCAATCTGGCAGCTGTCACACAGATCTGAATCAAATGAAAACATGCATCATGAAGTGAATCCCAAAGTAGACCTTAATTATTTCTAGCACCATCGATTAGGACTGCCTGACAGGGGTGTTAATTACATGCTAGGTTTCTAGAAATTAATGCTTGACATTCTGCATCAGGTTTTTTGCCATATGCTGAATTTTTGTAACCATTTCATTATAGCCACTTTTTGAAAAAAAAGAACAAAAATAAATAAAATTGTTGCACATGTTATTTTATTGAGGTTTTTCCTCCCTGAATCTCTATCCATTAGCTCAGCAGTTTAGCTATTTGTAATCCAGTGTCTATGTTTGACATATCAAGTTGCACGACCTTGGGTCAGGTTTACCTCTAAAACTCTTAGGCTTTGAAAAATAACATACAAGAAACTGCATAACCTGGAGTCATGGAATGTAAGAAAAGTAAAACAGAGATTAGCAACAGCTTGGGGATTCAGGAGGAAAACTACAGGTAAGAAAGAGCAGACAATGGTAAGTAAAACAAAAATGAAACAGTGAAACTACAGTGCTGAGCATTGATTGACATTGAACATTGGTCCATTCCAGGGAGCAACACAGGCCAATTCTTCCTGATCTAAGACTGATGGGCCAGCAAAGGCTCATCATGAGCATATTAATGGGCATATTAACCAGAAAGCTGAATAACTCATTAGTTCTGATGATCTGCTCTATGAGTAACCAATGTGTAATTGCTTGTTCTCTTTAGCTGTTTGTGTCCTCTCTACAGAATTTCCTTTATAAGTCAAAAGTTACCCAGTCTAAAATAACTGAAAGAGAGAAGGTTGCACTGCAGCTGACTCATTCTTTGGAACAAGCTCACTAAGTCAGAAAATATGACATTTTACTGGTTTTCTCACTTCTTATAAAAAGTCACGGGGCACATTTTTGGCATTACTGACTATACAAAATAACAGAAACTTTGATAGCACTGTTGAAGACCCATGTATAGAGATCATCATTACAATCCTAACGTTAACTGTATTTGTGCCATTCTCACATTCTAAAAATGTCATAAGTTTTCCAACATTTGGGAAGCTGGGTATAGCAAGACCAAGATCTCAGCAGAATGTCTGAATATGTTGTCAACATTGTCTCTTTACTGGGTGTAAAATATATATCTTTGATCATATATTTGGAGATTGTCATCAATGTACCTAAATAAAAAGCTGAGTGGAACATGACAGCTCTTAACTTGAACATTTTGCTCTCTGATGTTTACTCTATGGTTAACACTGTATTTTTTTATCAAAACCCCTCAAAGCAAAGGCAACAACAACAACCAAAAAAAAAAACAAACAAAAAAATCCAAAAATGTTTAGATTTCTCTCTTTGAATGTTGTAATTTGTTCTTTTTATTTTTAAGGTTTAGGAAGGTTTTGATGATGCAAGAAATAAGGAGAGAAAAAGTGGAAAAATCTTTTTAATTCTGGAAGCTCTGTGCTGCTCTGAATCATCAAAGAGTGCATTTCAATATTAGCAATTTTAAAAGAAGTGCGATAATCTTGAGCACTTCCCTGCTATATTATTACAATCTGCATTCTGTTTAAAGTTTAATTTTAAAAATAATTGTCCCTTATTAAAATCTCCCCCATTACATTACTGCTGGTCATGCAGAAAATTACTTTGCTTCAGGAGACAAAACCATTCAATAAAATAATTTCTGTCCTATAGATGAAAGAAAATTGGTATAATCACAGTGCAAAATCTTGGAAGTGCTTTGTTTACTAAACTGAGCTGCAAGCATCAAGAAGAAGATTTAGTGCTTGCCACTCTCATGTACTTTTCACTACTTTCTTGAAACTAGGAAACCATCTCCCAGGTCCTTCTGGCATTGTTTATATAGCATGGACTGAATGAAATGGAAAATAAACACATTTTGTAAGTGTCAGAACTATCAAAACTCTTGGAAAAAGTGAATGCAATGATCCCATTTACAAGAATAATTTTCTATACTTCTATTTATGCATTTTTTTCAGAAGATAGTGAGTTGACAGTACAGAAAAAATTGGGCAAAATTAGATTTGTTTTTTTTCTCTTTTTTTTCTACAGGTTTGCTCAAAAGAAAAAAGAGCATGAAACACACCTCAGGGCAGAAAATGAAAAATTTTAAAGTTAAATTTCTGAATTTCTAACTATCTACCAGTCTGAGATTTTTTTTTGTAGTGCTAGCAATAAATGCATCAGTAGAAACACTAATATGACAAATAAACTGAAAATGAGAATACTATTATGTAAGAGATGTTTCTTTTATCCAAGAGAAAGTAATTTTTATTATGGCAAGGCTGAAGTTTCCTTTTATTCTTATTTATTCTTATCCTATTCTACCATATAAAAGCTAGAATTCTCCATGTACCTATCCCTTCCCTACACTGACTTCCTTCAGAGGCTGGAGGAGAATTTGGTTGTAGCTATGGAAGGCTTAGAGAACCAAGACCCTGTGTATTCTATAACAGATGCCTGGTTTGGACAGGAAGGTATGTTTGCCCTGTGACATGATTAAACAAACATGTACCAAACATCAGCACTGAGGCTGCTGCACCAGGGCTGCTGGAGCAGGAGCAGAAGATGCTGACAGCCAAGCCAGGCTATCCCTAACAGGGTGTAGCCCAGCAGGACCCAAGCAGGGCCTGGACTGGGGCTGGCAATCCACTGGATGGCAATCCCAGGCAAGGTGAGGGGATGAGTCAGGGCTGGGGTCCACCCAGGGGGTTTGCTCAGAAAGAGTAGAATTTAAGACTGAACACAGGGACAACCACAACTCAGAACAAGGTGTGATGGGGTGTCCCAGCCTGACAAGCCTGAGCCCAAATAGAACTCCTGGACTGGCAGAAGACACCTGGGAAGAGATCCCAGTGAGGCTGGTGAGGGCAAGGAAGGCCTGTTGGTGGAACCCAGATTGCGGCACCAGCAGAAGGAACTGGCTAGGATGGATGTGCTGGAATTGAGACCTCACATTCAGTTTGCAGAGTATGTTTTTTCTGGCTAATTTTGGTTTATGAACCATGAGAGCAATATTGCAGGACCACGCCTATTTAACATTTTTGTCAGTCCCTTGGAGAAATTGTCAGAGCTCACTCTCAAAGATTACATATGACACCAAATGCAAGGAAGCTGGTCAGTAATTCTAGAGTGAAGAGGTACTGTTAATACATATCTAATCAATCTGGAGGAACAGATCAACAGGAAATGTGAGAAATTTGGCAAGGCCTAGGAGGTGCAAGGATATGGGCAGGTGGCTGTCTGGCTGGGAGCCACTTACAAAATACCTGCCAAGTCTCTTGTGGGTTTGTTTTGTTTTGTTTATTTTTCAATTCCCATAGCTTCATCTGAGGCTACTTAATTATAAGTAAGAAGTACATCAGCTGCCTGATGATTGATGAAAAGATCTAATTTATACTATGTGGATTGCTGAACAGGTATTACGAGTCCATTGACGTATATGAAAATTCAACACAAGATCATTTAGCCACTGACGATATAGTGGATTTCTCAAGCCTTGGAATAAACTTCACTGCAGAAAGCACAAATACTCTTTCAGGAAGGATTTAGAAAGAGTTTCAGATTCTGTGGTTTGTGTTACTCTAACTTTTCCTTTACCTCAGCACTTTTAGCCTTTTTGTTTCTGTTGCTGCTAACTAAGGGAAAACTACTGGTGAATTATGGACTGATTGAACAGAGGTGATATGTGAGCAAGCAAGGTACCCTACCTACTTTGATCCACTGGCAAAGTTAATTTGTATCAAACTGCCTTTTAGATGTATTACTGCTTCCAAATATGCATACTGAAAGGGTGAGACCATTAAATAGATTATTACACAAAGGTAAGTTGTAGTAACCTCTCTAAGACATTTAAGTGTGGGATTGGCAATAAAATGTAATGATAAATTCTAGTTTTAATAGATCTTGAGGAATATGTTCCAATAAAATTTTAGAGGTTCAATAAAATGTGATGCCTAATCCTCAGTAAAATACAGCTAGGCCTTCTGTATTAGTGCATAATGGTAGGTTTTAGTAATTTCAAGGGAAAGTTAATATTTTATATGAATATTTAAATACTTGACACATTATTAGAGAGATTGAGACCAAAATTCATATTACTAAGTGACTATTTAGTTGATTCCATTAGAATTTTGCTAATTTGTGTTAATTCTAAAAGTCATTCCTAATTTGGCCCATGCTAGGGGTCTAAACCATTTTTTAAAAGAAATCTGTCACCACTTCCTCTGTGTATTTTTCATCATTCATTTCACACGCATATTTGCTACTTAGTGAGAATGATTACTTATTGAGAGCTCAGTTCATCTCTCCTTGTCATTAAACATTTGTCTTTCTTAAAATGATCAGCAAGTCATAATTTATCATCACACGATGGACAGGGCATTTCTGTACTGGATAATAAGGTACATATTTGTTCTTTCTAAAATTATGTTCAGGACTGCATCAATTATTAAAAAAATATTCTAAAAGAAAATCATATTTCTCACAAATGAGACTCATAAACAGCAGACTTTTTTTTTATTATTCACAAAACCCCCATAGTATTTTAAAAATATATTGAAGGTTTTTAATTAGAAAGTATAAATAAGCATAATAAGTGTCTTAGTAGGTAACTATTTCTTACCAACTAACTTTGGTTGCCAAAGTTGCAATTCACATTTTTATTTTCGAAGGAAGGTATAAATCCACATTATTTCTAATAGAATTAATATTGATTGTACTTGGCTATATTAGTGCATTCCTGTAATTACAGTCACCACTCATAAGTAATTGGTCTAGCAAGGCTTCCAAAATACACCCTAAAAAGGAAAAAAGAGTTAGATTTTTGTGAAACACTGTCAAGCTCCTAATGCACTAAGTTGAAACAGGAACTAGCTCTTATCAGCAGCCAGTGGAATGACTTATATTTTCAGATAGGTCAAAATTTTAACAGCTCTCCATACTAATGAGGTCAAAGACAAAGACTTCCATGTTTTCTATGAATCAAAATCCCTACAGAGGCAGAAACATCTGTTCCTTGTAAGATGAGACTGTCCAAAACTGACCTTAGCTTTTATCAGTTTGTTGCTGGTCAGCACTAAGCAGCAGTAAAGGACGTAATAAAAATCATGCTATTTTTAGTCTGAGAAGGTCAAATCCATCCCTGGTCATTACAAAAATGCTGAGTAAGAAAGTATTTCCTGAGTAGTCAAAAAATGGAAGCTTTTCTTGAAATAAGTGAATGGTGATAGCATGACTTCAAAAACCTTATGTAAGATTTTCAGTATTTGCTTGCCAAACTCTGTGGTAGATAGTTCTATAGATTTTTTCATCAAAATTATAACTCTATAATGACATATTCCATAATAGGAAAGCTGTTGTCTAAATGGGGTACAGGAATTTCCATTCTCTCCCCAGATTAGAATTATCTACACTTAAAAAAAGATATGTACAAAAGGATATTAGGGACTGGCTTTTTACTAATGTAATCTGAGCTATGCAGAACCCCCAGACATCTTTATAAGTTTTCGTATGTAAAATGAAAAAGAAGGGAGAACTAGGAAAAGGAATTCTGTGTTACTGATTTACACAAGAATGAGCAAATTTGCCTATGATTTTTCTGATTCATTGCCTTAGAGAAACCTAGGAAGAACGCTATGGAAAACAACTAGTCCATTACTGTGTCTAACTATTTTAACATTTTTCTTCTAACTATTAATTTTCAAGATCTGTAAAATAGATAATCAAACAATCTGTGAATCTTCTTAATTATTCTGAGTGATCCATATGTTTCCTCCATTTTTCATACAGAACAGAAAACACCTGCATAGCAGAGCCCTGCATAGTAGAGCCTGTGTTGAAGAAATAAAAAAAAAAAATCCAAAGCATTTAAAAGTCATGCTGAAAGGCTAAAACTATGTAAAACTTTGCACTTCAGTGTGCTCAGAAAATTGATACAGTATATGATGCTATCTGTTCTTCCATTTAAAATTAGGAGCCTCAAGCTATAGATCATCAAAACTCATTTTCCAGAAAACTAACAAAATACAGTTTGACAGATTGATTCTTGTTAACAGTGAAAAGGTATTGCACATACTGACCTGAACTGATTTCAGGTTTTTTTTTTTTTTAATTTCTTATAAAAAGAACTAGATCATCACTTTTTATCTCCTAACATATGGATATCAGAAGATTTATGCAATTTTATAGCGTCAAAGAGTTTAACCAGCAGAACCCATAGTTTCTGGCTCAATCTGAGGGTTTTTTTAATGAATATGTAAATAACAATAAGAAAAAAAAAATTAGTAGGAAGTCAAAACTACTTCTAAAGGTAAAAAATAGCACATGAATATGATCACTATCGTACATCAAAATTCTTCCCTGATTCTGATCACCTACACCTCACCCTTCCCAGGGAGGAACCAAGTGTCATGTAGTGGTTTAAAAAGATTTGACATTTTTTAAGGGCATGGTGAAATTCTTCAAAAATGTAGTTTTACTAAATATTTATATATTTTTCATAGGTTCAAGATCAGAATTTTTCTTATTGAAGAATAAGGGTCATTCTAGAACTACCAAGAATTTCACCACTGTCAAATGTATGTTTGAAATCAAATTTTTTCAGGAAGATCAGGTCCTGAGCCACAACATTTCTCAGTATGACAGACACTGGTGAGACTGAATTATTTTGTAAGTAATACAGCATATAGAACATAAATTTACAAATCTTGAAAGTTTGTGATATTTGAAAAAATATAGGTAATAAAAAATTACCGGCCCACCACCTCTCCCTGAGGACAAACAATCTCACGATTCTTTATTAATCTTTAATCATGAAGATAACTGACAATTTTAAAAGTCATTACATAAATTAAACCATCTTTGTTTATCTATGGAAACATAGAGTAATTTAGAGGAGATAAACACGTAAGGTCCTTGAGTCCAGCCATCAGCCTAATAATACTGCAAAGTTCCCCACTAAAGCCTCTTCCATCCTTTAAATATCACTGTGGGTGGTGACTCAACCACTTGCCTGGGCAGCTTGTTCCAAAGGTTGGTAACACAGGTACCTTTCCAATCACTCTATTCCCAGCCTGTAGTGCCGTGTGGGGTTGCTGCCATCCAAGTGCAGGACCCAGTGCGTGGCCTCATTGAATCTCACACCCTTGGCCTTGGTCCTTTTATGTAGCCTGTCCAGATCCCTCTTAGGAATCTTCCTACCCTCTGCCCTAGGTTATACCAAGTACCACTATTACCTTTTCTGTGCTCGGCCTCAGTTTTCAGTTTTTTCTCATCCCTGCTAGTCACTAGAAAAACCAACTAAAATATCATATTTACCAGTAGGTCAATGAAAATCATCAGTATTATCAGTGTTGCTACAGTTCAAACCATCATATCCCTCAATAAATCCTGCAATGCAGGGACCGAAAGGATTGTGCTGTTGCTTTAAAAAGGGTACAATGGGGGTGATTCATGGGGATTGATTACATTTCCCATTATACTTTCTCCAGAGGCAAACCATTGTACAAGTAAATCTTCATTCTTTAAAATATCATTAGAAAATATGTCATGCTTTTATTATATCAGTATATGTATCAGGCTGTTAACATGCATGTTGACATTTTCATGAATAGTGTTAATTTCAAACTTATTCTAGTTAGTGAAACATAACACTGGATGGAAGCAAGCAATTAAAAAAAAAAGGTGTTATTAAAAAACAAATTTAATACTCACTTTGTTACCACTGTGAAAACATTCCCTGTAGAAAATTGTTAAAAAGGAACTAAGTATAGGAAGGTGATTTCTTAAAAAGGAGTAATGAGCTGATTATCAACATTTGATTGCAAGTGTAGATGATATCCTTATGGACACAGAGACATTATGAATTTCTTGTAAAATTTTCAATCCAAATTGTTAAATTCAGGTAAATACTTGTGTAGGAGTTCAAGCATAAAAATATACGATCTGGATTTACATTTCTGTCTAAATTAAATTCATTATATTTTGAATAGAAACAACAATGTGTTGGTTTAATGCAGTTAAAGTAATTTGTTAGAATTAAATTCACATTGATTTGATTTCCCTGAATGTTCTTATTTTTAAAATCATTGAAGGAAGGACTGGCAATCTTAATGATAAGAAGGTTGTTGTTTAAGGTTCTAACATAGGGAAAACATCCTGCAGAAGGAAGCACTACTTCTGGAAACTATCATTATCATTTTAAGTTATGTTCTCTGATCTGTAAGAGTCTGCTTCAAAAATAGAACCACATTTAAGTAAGCAACATTTCCCAACATTTATGTAAGATTAATTCAGCTAAATAACATGTACACAACAATGACTCTCTTTAAGTCATTAGCCTCCCACTCACTTTCTGTGCAGAAATATAATCAAAGCTTAAGGGAAAACTAATTCACTGCACCTACTTTGTGTAAAACCAGAATTATTTCAAGCTAGAGCAATACAAAATTTCTGCTCTGTAAAAGTATAGGTGGGAGAAAGAAGATGGAGGAATTTAAACTAATTAGCTTATGTAAAGGTTAAGTACACTGCTTAGAGCAATGATAAAATTGTGGCTCTTAGTTAAGCAAACAGGGTTGTCATAACTGTTTAATACTTGTTCTCTTTCTTACTCTGAAATATGGGAACAATTAATACTGAACTGCCATACTGGCAGAGATAAGAGAGTAAACATCTCTCAGTAATATCCAGTTATTATTGCAAAAGAGAAAGAGAACAAAGGCTGTTCTAACCTTATAAAGTGTTGTAATGTAACCACAAACTGTTCTCAGTGTACAGGGTATTCAAAGTCCAAAAGGGGAAATATTTTGCAAAATGAGCTCACTGCCCTCCACTGAAACAAAGGATTTCTATTGTGGAGGTAACCACTGACCCAGGTTTAGGCTAGGGACATGTGGCACACCTTCATTAAAACTGTATTTCATTAATTCCATCAGCTACCTGTGGACACAATAATAGGAGATTAGAATCCAGATTGTTTCAGTGTTTTGAATGTGGTTATGTCTGAGAGAGCTCATCAGCTATTTAGGAATACAGAGGTAAAAACTAACAAAGATGTGGCAAAGTTTAAGGTACCTGTTCAATAGAGATTTAGTTCTGAAAAGCCAGAGAAATACCTTTTTTAAACCTTCTCCAAATACACGTCTACTGAACATATGAGAGTATCTTCCCACCAAATGAAGTCCAAAATCACAATTATAATTTGACTAAAGAGCACAGGAAAGCCTGAGGATATTGTCAACATCCAAAGGAACTTGAATCAGCAAGAAGTGTGTTAAATAAAATCTGTATACTTATTCACAGATTTAAAGGGAAAAATAAAACAATAACCTTTATGGTATTAAAGCTGGTACTTTAAGTTGATGCTGCTGCATGTGTTTAAACACTGAAGCAGAGTAAAATTAAGAATCTAAATCCTTATAACAGAAGTGTTTTCAGTTTGCTGCACCAGACAGGAAACCCATCATTCTTACCACGCGATGGGTTATAACCACAACTTTTTGCCTTTGCATTCTTGTGCCATTTCTAATACAGCTCTTGGTGAGACTTAAATGTTGAAAAGTTTAGTCTTTAAGGCCTTACTCTTTAGAAACACTCTAGATACACACTATTTCTAGGTAGATTAAATATTTCTCTCATTCTATATGAAAAAAAAATTACTCAGATTCTAATAAAGTATTCAATATTATTAGCAAGACATTTCTTTGCAAATAGAGTCTTGCAAAAAAAAAAAAAATCACTCACACTCAAGCATTGGAAAATACAAAATAATATCTCCTGCCTGTCCGTACCAGCAATTCCCATCGCCTACTGATCTACTTCTTTCTAAATCCGCTAAGATTTTCACTGGGTCTTCTGGACAGTCCCATCAGAATACAATACTTAGTAGGAACAAGGATGACTTTTTCCAAGTGAGAGAAAGATTATTCACTCCCAGAATTTTAGAACTGTAGTAGAGATTGCCACCAAGGACAAATCACTTGAATAATGGACCTATTAGCAGTACTTTTGTTCCCTTCCGGGAGGGTTCCCTTCATCAAGGTATATAAAACATGCCTGATTTTAGAACATTTCTAAATTCAGTGTGTTTATGGTCCTATTGAATTGATTAATGACACTGTTTTATTATCTGGACTAATCCTTTCCTAAGGTCCCCGGCTTTTTAGCACCACTACATGCAAATTTAGATGTAAGAAACAATCTCATCAAGGACTTCTTCTACAAAGAAGCCTTTCAACTATTATCAAAAGACTAAAAATCTAAGCAAAATAATTAATTTCCTAGCACAATTTTCATATGGTTTTTGTAGGCCTGTACAACCCTAACATTTCCTGATCACTTAGAATTTGCATCCCTTTCATATCACTTTTTTTCATTGTGTAGATAGTGCTAACTTTAATAATTAATATTGGAAAAAGCTCAGCTCTTTCTGCTGACGATTAACTGCAATCAGGAGGCTTGTGATTGTCACATACAAAAAACTACTTCCACAGAATTTCGAGCTTAAAGTCCATGAAGTACAGCAGCTTCTTTTCAATTTCAAAAATAGAACAAAAGAAAACCAAAAAAGGAACAAATAAAAACAAAACAACAACAGCAGCACAGACACATACACGCACAAAAACCCCCAAAACAAAACCCAACAAACAAACAAACCACAACCAACCAAAAAACAACAAAGCCCCAAACCAAACCATAAAATTATGGAAGACATCTGGGAACGTTATATGTAATTTTAATTTTCACATCTACCACTGGCTATGCATAGACTATGTCCTGCTCAGCATGAGGACTATTTCAGATTTCTAATGGAGAAAACTGTGCCGTGTGCTTTATAGGGGTCAAAGCAGCCCCACTAATGTATCTTGCAGGAATATATACTGTAGCTCCTCATTTGCAGTTGTCAGTGACATTAAGCATACTCAGGCCGTATTACTTTTATTCTGGAAAGCTCTGAAAGTAAACTCCAGCAGCAAATAACCAGCCACTCAGTTGGGGTGATATAAGAATTTCTCATCCTTTTCTAAAATATTGTCATTCTTTGGTATGATGAGGATAACTTGTCCAGCTGTCTGTTTTGCATGTGCCCAGGAAGAAAGTATCCCACACACCTTCTTTTCTGTACAAAACTCAGAGCTAAGCTGAACAGAATTCTTAAGAAAACCTCTTAAGAAAGCAAAAGGCAGAGATGAGACCAGGAAATAATGCATTGGGAAAAAATGAAGAAAAAAACACAACACAAAATGACAAAACTCTTATACAGGTATAATAAAGTTATCCACAAAGCAATTTTGACTCTTTATATTCCTCAAGTAATATAGAGTAAGTAATATAAACTTCCCGAAATTTTGAGGAAATAAGTGCTTGCTAATTGTTGACCTAAACCATGCTCATAACATTGCAACTCTTGAGTAGTGAAAAGTTTACATTAGGATGCAAACCTCCATGCAAAAAGGAATAGAAATTATACTATATTTTCTTGTCATACTGAAAAAGAACCATTTCTGTTTCAAAAATGGTAAAACAGAAATGTAATTCCTAATGCACAGAAAGGAGCATTGGAATTACATTACATTGTATTTCTATCACATAATTAAATGAACTGGCCTTAGAAAAAAGTTATTCATGAGCAAGACACATTTAAAAATGAAGCCTTTTTTTAAGATACCTTTACACCAAAGGCTTTTCCAAACCAGAAAAAATTATTCAAGGACCAGTATTTTCTTGTTAATTGTGAATATAAGCAGCCAAGTTTTCATGTCATCTGTGTTCCTGCAAGACCTGTATTTCAATTTGGGATGGGGGGTGGAAAATGGGAAAACTTTTAGGAAGTGGTTTGTTTTCAATCTGTTCAGATTTCATTGTAAACTGCACAAAGAATCTTCACTAGTCTGCGATTAGCAGTGTGCCTGGGCTGCCAGGAGGGCCAAGTGTGTCCTGAAGAGCACCAGGTACAGCACTGTTTGCCGGGCAAGGGAGGGGATTGTTCTGCTCTGCTCTGCTCTGCACTGGGGCAACCTCAACTCCTATGTCTGTATGAAGTTTTGGGTGCCACCAGGCAAAAAATATATTAAGCCATTGGAGAGCATCCAAAAGAAGGGCTATGACAGTGCTGAAGGGCTTTGAGGGGAGGTTGTAAGAGGAGCAGCTGAGGTCACTTGTTCTGTTCAGCCTTGAGAAGAGGAGACTGAGGGCAGACCACACTGGAATCTACAATTTCCTCATGAGGTGAGAAGGAGGAACAGGCAATGATCTCTTCGATGTGGTGACAGGACCTGAGGGAATGTCCTGAGTCAGGGGACATTTATGTTGGATATTAGGAAAAGGTTCACCATGAAGAGGTGGCTGGGTACTGGAAGAGGCTCCCAGGTAAGTAGCCACAGTTCCAAGTCTTACAGAGCTCGAGAGGTCTTTGGACAATGCTCTCCTACTCATGATGTAATTATCAGGGATGGTCCTGGTTTATGTTATTAACTGAAAATAATTACATGGATGGTCTCTGGGTTGAGATTGTCAGCAAGGCATCTATATATACTAAGGAGGACCCTTTCCTTCTGGGAAAAACTTTTTTGTTGCCAAAATAGAACTGAGGGGATACCTCAGAACAGTTCTCACACAACTCATCTTTCTTTAATCCATCAAGTTCCTGCCGCAAGGTATTCTAAGCCAACAAATTGTTTCACTCAGTGTATAGCGATGTCTTTGCACCTAATATATGAAGGGAATTGTTATTAATGAGATTATTATGCTTAGCAGTTCTCACACAACACACTGATCATTTAATTCATTCTGAAAAGAGAAAGAGCTATAAGCTATACAAGCTATAGAACTGTCAAAATATGTGCCATGCCTGCCAAATTGACGAAGTACTGAATAAAGGACGAACCTGCCTCTGAATCTTTATCAGGTTGTATTTTCTAATAAACTGTGACACGGGATATAAGATCCCTCTCTGTGCTGTTTCTCTGAATCACTTACAGCAATAAAAAATAGGTCAAACATAGTGAACACATAGTTCCTGAGTAGTAATGGACTAGACCCAGAGCAGAGAATAGAGTAACGCCCAGGTATCTCATTAGTTTATGTTTGTATCTCAGATCCATGTTAAGAGGGCAGAAGACAGAAGTTAGGGATTTTATAATCCTGATTCACCTGGCTTTCACATTCCCTTCTCTTCCTAGGCAAGAAAAGATCAAAGAACATTAAAGGGAATATGTCAGGGGCAAGTCTACCTTGATTTTACAAGGGAGGGTAGACACTTGACTATTGGTTGGGAAGTCTCACTGCATGACATACTGCAATGAAATTAAACTCTTTCCTCAAGTCAGAAGACAAAAAAGTACAAGAAAGTGCACCAGAGAGAGGATGGCTAGAAGGGATTCAGAAAGGCATGGCAGGTGAGTAAGACGACCTCCAAAGACAGGAGGAGCTAAGACAACTTCTTCAGACTTCCTAGCCTCTGACATTCAGCTGGAAATCACAGTAAACTTAATTCTAGTGTTTGGTTTCATTTTAGAGTGGCATAAAATATGTAAATCCAATGTGGCTGTGGAAAATATGATGCTTTAATATCTTGAAAATTGCAGATTAAGTTTGTGTGACTTAAAGGGAAAACATTGAAAAGCATCACCAGAAACGTGAAGATAAACAAGGATACCAACTGCAAGCCAAGCTGATTTCTAAATCACACCACGGTATTATTTACAAAAACTTCAATTGACTTTTAGAAAAACCAAATGAGAATACAAAGAAATGCCCAGTCTCATAAACACTGACATTGGTGAGTTCTACTGTGGACCGGTGCCTGATCTTAAGACTACTACATTTTCCATATGGTAGCCTACATAGTAGATACAAAGCCCTCCATTTAACTTTTGAAATATATAAACTCTGAGGGGAAAAAATAAATATGATAATATAAAATATTCTCACTCTTCCATCTCAAGTTGCTCTGTGTAGTTTAGACAACAGATTATTTGTAAAGTTTGTAAAACAAAGTTTTGAGATATATATGTACATCTAGAAAAAAGTCAATTTAGATTTACTGCAGCTTTAACAACTCCGAAACTGCAATCTGTATGAGAGTCTAATATTATGCTCTCTCTTCTCTTTTTGACAATTATTCTTCCTCAAAAGTACCTACAGCGTGTGTTGATAAATGGCATGTTTAGACATAAAGTTTACTGAATTTAGTACTTTATGCTCTTACACACTTCAGCAGCTTTGATGCATCCCAGATTTAAAGAGAGATTAATGTATCCTTTTTTGTATCCTGTGTTCTTTTATAATGTTTTTTTTCTTTTTGCAAAACTATCAAATCTTTTAATAGATCTTAGAGTATTTTATGTATCAATAGCTACAGTTTAAAATATTTTTTCTAAGCATTGTATTTCAGTGAGACCTTCAAAATCAGCAATTTTTTTCCCAGATAGATCTCTTAAAAATCATTTTATATACAAATTGTTTTATATTTCATTCAGCCAAGTTCAAACTGGTACAGTGAAGTGGTCCAGCTGGAGATTGATTGTCCTTCTCAGACATCCCAGCTAGCTTTCCAGCACCTCTAGCAGTACAGATGGCACTATCCCAATTTCTGTGGCTCGGGACAGCGCCTAAGGCAAACGCTCTGTGGCACGACAGCTGCGCTACCTTGTGGTAAGACGTGGCTGGACTTATGGCTACAGTCAGCAGAAATAAGAAGAGAGCGGTCTCCAGCTGTGGTGAATGCAGGCTTACTGACTCCCAGGGGAAACCAACAGCCGAAGAGAGAGAGCGGGAAGTTGCAACAGCCTATAAGGAGGGAGGGACACGGGAGGAGTCAGTCCTAGGATGAATAGGGTTTCAGAGGGGAGCGGGATACAAATGATTGACTTAGGGAGAACACCAACGGGGATAACTTGAGGGTGGAGCCCCGACCCCTGAGCCAGTCACTCAATGCTCTAGTTAGAAGTTTCTAGAGAGTTCCAGAGAGAAGGGTGGGAGTGCCGAGTGACGGACAGGGCATCAGGGAGGGATTTGAGAAAGGATACATTAGTCTCCAAGGCAACTGGGGAGGAGCTGGGATAACTGGCAGCACAAAGGAGGGAGGGGACAACCAGGGCAGAACCATTACAAGATAGGGGGGAACAGAACAGTCCAACTTACACAGACACAACACAACAGTATAGTGCTTTGTTTCTCATTGCACCAAATGTTTATTTATTGTGACCTTATATTTTGTTAACACTTATCATCAATATCTTTAAATGCTTTACTCTGTGTGTACCTTTGCTGGCCTTTGTAGTTTTACTACAAATGTTTGGTTTATCTGTGCTTAATCCTAAAATACTTATTTAAGCTTTTTACCTGAAAAGGGTACTAAAAAAGTGTATTTAATATTTTCCTGTATGCTTGCCAGTTTGCTAAACCTACCGATAACCCAGTGTTAAAAAGTTCTTTAAATCCATAAAGAAGAAGACTATATCTGAAAGTGTTTGTGTAGTTTCTCTATTCCTAAGTCCACAGCGCAATGCAAAGTAGAAGCTCCAGACTGCTGATTTCAGCCACCTGCCATGAACACTAACACTCCTAGTTGAACCATATGCCTCCTTACAGATGCATCAACCTCAAGAGATTAGAGCAGGTGAAGCCTTTTCATAATTCCAGGATAAATAATTTGAATTTCAAGGTAATTTCTCAGTACTTCTAAACTATAACTAGTGTCATGTAGTGTGTAAAGTTGTCCCTGATGCCAGGAACCAATGGAAGATTAACATTGGCCTCAGGAGCTGTCAACTCACTGCACTTTCCTGGAAACTGCTTGCAAAAGGGTAAGTAAGCACCTGTGCACTGATGTCATTGGGGCTACTCCTATGCAACCTTCTGACACATAAAGCAATCTGTCTGGCCATAGCACGTTTCAAAATAAGTTTTTCAACTTGATGGCTCCCTATACTAAGAATCTGTTGAAAAAATTCAGCTTGTGTTCTCATGTAAAAGTAGCTGAAAAAAACATATTATTACTCCCTTTTTAAGGCAGATTTATTTCTCAAAGATTTTCTCTGGAGGTTAAACTGACAGGACCAATTTATTACTGACCTGATCTAATAAGTTGTAAGCAATTAAAGGACTAATTGTGAAGCAGTCTACTCTGTCAGTATTCTCAACTCACATTTAAAGAATTCATATACCAAAACTGTAACCTAAGAAACAGTTACATTGACAGAATGATAACACATGAATACAGTGCCATGATCTGAGAAACTATTGCACTGCAGAATTCCTCTGGTTGTGAGAAGAAACAAGCCATGAGTTACTTACATACTCATATTGTGTACACAGAGAAGATTCAGGGGCATGTGCAGCAGTGCACCCACTGTAGCACATTGGCTCCCCAGAATAATTCAAGGATCACACTTCCATGAAGAAAGTTGGAAACCACTCTTCCAATAACATCCAGATATCAGAAAATCCTGTAAGACATAGAAATATATTACAATTTGACATAACTATAAAGAACTTACACTATACATGGCAATTTTTTTCCTCAGCCAAAAGGAAAAGTTTTCTTCATTTCTGCCAGCTTAATTTAGAGAAAATAGAATCATTATCATTATTAAACCACTACTCAATATATAATAAATTGAGAGAGGCAGTAGGAAGGAGAGGACTATGTGATCATTAATATCTTTCCTTAGGATCTGTATTTCCTAAACTTACATAAAAAACATATTTTGTGAGGATGAAAAGACCTCTGTTGAGCTAAACTTATGCAGTGAAAGAAAAGCAGTAGGTTGCTGTTGTTAGGTGTGACAATTTAATAAAAGGAATTTTTTTTATAGAATTCAATTTCAGAAAAAATCAAATATGCTTATAAGGTTTTTCAAGGTTTTGAAATCATTGCTGAAGCATGGCAAATCAAAGGTATGAGATATGCTTTCTGAGTACCAACAACCTGTTCTTAAAGATGGTATTTGACTATTATTCCTCAAGCAAATTCTTCCAGCTACAGCACCTCAAGTGCTTTTCGAAGGAATATCTTTAGTGTCTGGTGACCTAAATAAATGGTAGTTGCTCGAGTTGCATTTACACATATTTTCTGGACAAAAATTTTGAAAAGGGAATTTAAGTTCATACCAGCTTATTTTCTGAGATATTAAAAAAAATAAAGAAAAAAAGAGATGTTTTGTCTACATAATATATGAATTCCTAGGATGTTTTGCTCTATAAAATTGAAGGACCTATGTAGTATCTGAATAAATAATTTATTTTTATTGGAATTTCTATCTACAATATTGATGCCTTGAGTTTTAGATTTTGTATTTTTGAGATCCTGTACTGCATTAATGTATAACCTTGAACTTCATATGGAGTCTCTTCACAGTTGAGTCAGACAAAACAATCCTTTCTCAGATGGAACCAAGGTAATCTCAGCCTCAGGCCAGAAAAGTATGAACAAAAGTGAATTGGGCGGGAGGGCAAACGGTGGGGAATGTGACTTCATTACCTGGAGCTGTAATTGCACAATTAATCCCTGATAGGCAAATGGACCAAACTCACATCCGTCCGAAAAACTGGTGACCATCTTCCATCTTGGGTGTAGCCTCTGCGAGGCTCCTACATTGCCCAAGGTGTATCCTTTGAAGGCCTTTCAAGAAATACCTACTTTATTTTCTAACTCAGTCTAGCCTCTGTTCCAGATGGCCTCTCCAAGGCATCAGTATAAAGGAAGAATTACAATTCCTAAAACAAGAGCTGTGTGGAATTAATTTCTATTTTCTTGTTTTGTATTCTGAAAATAATGTTTGCAGTCTATGGAAGGGCATGAACTACTTTATCACAGCTCTTGTCGCATTCTTTTGTTCTCATCAGCTTCATGAAAATATTGTTTCTCATGCTACTTTTTGTCTAACTTAAAAGTTTCTTTTAACTTAGCTTTGCTATACATGATGAAATTGAATTTAAAAGCATGAAGCATCTAGGTGAGACTATGGAAAATAACCAGTAAAATTGTTGTCATTTTATCTCAAAGGATTTTCTGCCAGCTAAGCATAAAAATAGAAGTCATCAAGGCCAGAGAGAATTTCATTTTATCATTTTTTTCCACAAGATGAAATAATGTGATATGTTAGTTCAGTCAACTGCTTTTTCATCTATTCATTTTTACATCTACTCACATTTATTAACACAGGTGTTTATATGACTTCAGTTCCTTGAATAAATCATTTTTATTGCTATTTTATTATGAGTCATATGCCTAAATCCCTGTTTCCTTCTTTAATGATCATTACTGATGAGCTCATATTGCTGATTTTTTCCTCATCAGAAATTCAGTGTATCTTCATGGTTGTTTTTGTGCTGCATATCTTATTCCAGTTTTCATAACCCTCACAGCTTGCTAAGCTACAAGTTTTATATTCCAATATTTTAATTATATATAGTTCATTGTGTCTTTAAACAGAAAGATTTGAACTTTAAATGATGTAACTCAGTGGAGAAAAGACTGTTATGATTGATAGAGAATTTTGGAATGTTACTTTATTTACAGGAATACAATTAAGAGTAACATAGAGAGTAACAACATGAATTAATTTACACACATTCATAGGTATAGATTAGATACAGATACAAATATATATATATATAAATGGGAAGAGCCATATTGATCAGGTGATTAGAATCACACCTTCATTCTCAAGATAACAAATATCCTTCAACAGTTTCACCCAGTAACAATAGCTTTATAATCCCTTGCAAAGAGAAAGATCATCATGAGGTGTCACTCTGTATAGGCCCTAAGAGCACTAAGTTCTTACAACAATGAGTAAGAATGCTATTTCCTTACGACAGGCACTAGTTTTGAGCAGCCCTTTTAGTGCTCAGTACTCCCCTCCACTTTGTGGTGAGAAGAGCTGTTGGAGTGGTGTCACTACAGTGGTCCCAGTGCAGCACATCACTGCTGGCTTTTGCAATCAGGGTGAGCAGCTGGGCCAGATGTGGTCAGACTACCATATGTCCACACATAATTAAACATATTTCAAATATTTTCTTAAAATATACACTGAGCTTCATCTTTGCTAAATCACATGAAAGGATAAGAAGTTCCTCCTTCACATTTCTCAGCGAAAAAGTAAAGAATTGTTGCTGCTCCAAGGTTATATGATTTCAGAATTTCATTTTTGTTATTAAAATACACAATAACACAATTATTACTTTATCTTGAAGTGATGTCAGGGAAATGTAATTATGATATTTACACGGATCTTTACTAGACAGAACAGTTCCTTTTTGTGATTTCTTTCCCTTTTGAACCTTTCAACAACAAATTTTTCCTTGTAAAAAATATCAGGCTAAGTGACATTCAAGTTGGTACAACTTTTACAGGGCACCTATGGGATGACAACAAATTTGCAGAAAAGCAGTAGCAACACCTTAAATCTTGTTTTGCATACAACTGGCATTTGGGAAAGCAGATATTTTAAATAGTTGGGTGTTTTACCTTCTAATATTCATACAAATTATCCACTTTTAGGAAGGGACGTAATCTTCAGATTCTTTTTAATCTTCCAATGTGAAAGTTTCACCAGTTTTAAGACTTTTTTTGCCATGTTGTAAATGCGATACCCAACTCAAAAGGCTACCTAGTCACTTCCTCACTGAAGACACAGTTGAGCCCTATAAATTTACAGTCTCTGACCTGTACCTTGTTGCTGATGCTGTCTGGGAGCTGCTCCTTGGGCACTCCCACAGTCCTGCTCTCTCTTTCTCACACTCCTCCTTTCTCTTTCTCAAAAGCATGGGCTTCTCCCTAGCAAAACCTCCTCAAATACTGAATATTGCAGAGACCTGTGAGCTCAATGTCTCTGGGCTCCCTGACTCTCATTTGGTGCCATACACAGCCTGGCCAAACCTGTTACAGCAGAAAAGGGAAAGATACAGATTTCCCTGAGACAAGGATTAAATGGGTGCTGTATGCCACAGGACCAAACCTACAGGGCTGTCTGTAGTACTTGAGGGATAAGAGCTGGGAATAGGATCAGGTAACTTTTGCTTAATCTGCTCATCCTTTTGCATTAATGCTGCTGTGCCACTAGTGTGATTTATAAGTAATAGTGCTTGTCAAAAGAAAATTGCTGTTGTTTCTGGCCATGCATAACTTGTCAAAATTAAATACATGCTTTGCACTAGGGATGCTGTCACCTCTGCTGCAGCTCATTAAGCAAATTGAATTCATAAAATGTTAAATACTGTTGGGCCTGAGCTTCCCTCAACCACAAAATTCAAGTCCCCAAGTAACTCTAATTATCCTCTTTCAGTTGGGATATTTTTTGCTGGGAGTTTATTTTAGAGCTTGTCCAGTATCAGTGCGTGGTGTCTACTCATGACTGCCTTTGGTGTGGGGCATAGTGCTTCCTTTGCTCTCACCCCATGAAAGCTGCAAACCTGGCCTGGTTTTGAGCATGCCAAGGAGCTGCACATGTGCAGCTTTGCCCCTGGAAACAACAGCTTTTTTGAACTAAAGACAGAGCTGCACAAAAAGTCAAGGTGCCAAATCAGCTAAATACACTGGTCTGGTGGAGTGAGAGTAACAGTGGTGCCCATGGAGAATTCTCCATGCTTAAGGAAAAATTGTTTATGTGCAATATATTTAGATATAGACATAGATGATATAGATATAGACATAGATGAATACAGAATATAGAAAGATAAAGATATAGATACATACAGATTAGTATTCTTATTCTATCCTAAAAATATATAATTTTAATTTACAAATCTTATTTGTAAAAAGGTAATCTTTCATATGTTTTGACATTCCAACATGAAAATGTCAGGACAAACAGCACTACACTAGTATGGTTAGAAAATCGGGGTAAAGAAAAGAAGCATGGAATCATGCATGCATATAAAATCAGCTTGTGGGAATTCTCATACTAAATATGTTAAAGACATAAGTTATGATGCTGGTTTGTGTCGACAATAAACAACATGTCTATCATGATAAGCTTTCTCTCTCATAAAGTGGTTGCTATAGAAAATAAAGGTGGGGAAATCAACTCTACTCAAACCAAAACCAGCACAAATGGCCACAAAGAGAAATATAGGAAATTACATATAATAAAAAATAAAAAAACTTATTTTACTGTGAGAGTTGTCAGGTTCCTCAGCTACTTTGTGCAGTTCTCACCCTTGGAAATATTCAACACTTGTCTAGATATAGTGTGGGACAAACTGTTCTATTCAGAGCTTCTTGAGGAGGGTTTCTGGACAAGACTGATAACAACTAACTGGGAGGACAAGTGGAAAACTTTCAGGAGGCCCAAAATGAGCTCCTAAGACACAATGATTTAGGCATTTATTTTTATAAAACTGGTACTGTTTCACCGAACTTTTATCTTAATTTCTCTATTCTCATATCCTTTATCAACTGGAAACTGAAAAGATCTTCTTCTAGAAATTTGTTTAAAGAAAAAATTCCTAAGGTATGAATATCATAGTCTGAACAATGTTCTCCCTCACTCTGAAATGATAAAATCTTTAAGAACTAGGTCAAATCACTTCAATATTTTTTTTATTAAGATCACTTGATTTGACTTCCTAAGTACTATGCTGAAGGCATTTTATAGACAAATTACTAAACTAGAGTAAATTTATAGGCTTGCTGTTGAGAAAGTTTAATAACTAGAAATAATAATTACCAGTAGCAGTCAGCCCAGTCACCTTTACACATTTCCTGTGGTCATTTCCACAGTCAGCATTCGATTAATGTGAATTCGTTGACCCTAAGGTAATCACCCAATCATTATCAGACAACAAAATTAACTTCAATAATAACTACCAATCAATACAATCACGAATGCAGTATGGCTCACATTAATGATCCAACATTCAGACTTGAGTTTGCTTAATATCCAGGTCAAATAATCCTTGTCTGTGTGCTTCAGAATACCTTATTCTTAAAGGGATGCTTGGATTAAACATCTGTTCTTTCAAGTGCAGTTCTTTGTACATGACATATTAGATTTTCCCACTTCGCATTTGCATCTCAAAATATGCATTGGTAAGTGTAGAACAATGGAAATTAAGAAGACGTGAGCAAGCAGGTTTAAAATTCAGTACACATTCACACTTACTCTCAAGTTCCCTTCTGACATCATTCTGTGGCTAGAGAGTGTAATTAATGATATTTCAGACTTCATCAAATCACTAGAACTATTGACTAATGCATAAAGACAACTAACCGTTTCATACAAGACTTCTTGAACACCCTGTTTTTACAAGTAGCAAAAAAACCCTTCTCATGCAGAGCACTTGCTGGCTGGCTTATAGCTAACATGTGCTTCATATAACTTGACATTCTTGAGTGAAGCTGAGCTTTCTTCCCCCATGAAACTTCTTCAAACTGAAATACAGTTTCCACCATGCTTCTTCTACCTGATTGCTCCAAGGGCTGCAAAGATATCCTCTCTTGGCTCTATAGAATGTTAAGCTATTTTAGATACATGGACTTCATGAGATTTTCTATTTATATGGTCAAAATACTGTGAATGGCTAATGGAATTTTACTTAATAAGTCTGAGGGCAATGGTCAATAAAGTTTAAAAACTTTTTTGTCTAAAATATTCCTAATGTCCTTTAAAGTATGTTAAAGATACATACCAAACTTTGTATACATGTAACTTATATAATGAAATTGCTGATTATGAAAACTTATTTACTTATGTAAATACACTTACTTATGTATATACATTTTCCATTTAATGTTCCTTATATTCAGCATTTTCTAGTTTAATTTTTAAAGTATTTTTATAAAAAATATTTATAAAATGTATAAAGCAATGAGCCATCGCTTGAATCAAAAAGTTTATTTTTAAATTTTAATTTACATCATTACTCCTAACACAAATCTATCTGAAAATTCTACTAAAGGAACTCTCAGTTTATGCTGTGTTCTTTGAATTTAATTAAGTAAAGTTTGGATTTTAATCTTGTATTTAAAAACACCACACAATATTTCTCAATTTCTCTTACATGTATAGCCTTAATATTACTATTCCATGATATTTAAAGTTTTCAGAATAACCATGACTGTGTGGTTGCTTTCAGAAGGAGGGATTTCTTTTTGAATGGAAAATCTTTGATATTAAACAAGCAAAATTTGAAAATCTTGAAAACTAGGAAGTGCTTTAATTATGCTTGGCAGAAAACACACACATAAAAAATGGATTTGTTTCATTTACCCAGCCCCAGAGCACGAATACTAAGAAAATTAGCAGCCTTTAATACAAACAACAAAACAATAACTTAAAAAATATTTTAAGGGGAAAGAAACGAGATGGAAGCTCTATCAAATTATTTCTATTTTAATTAACTGTGTTTCTATTTAAATTAATTCCGTTAATGAAAATGATAAGTTCATTTTCATTCTCTGTTTCAAAATATTCTCTTAAATTGCATTCTGAATCATAGTTCACTTAGCCTCAGAAAATATATTTCAATAAAAGCTATTGAAATATAAAGGACTTTCTATATTCTTTTAATAACTTTTCAGGCCTCATTTATGCTGTTTATTTACTACACTTATACTTTTATTACATACATACATTTATTACATTATCAGGCTTACCTGAAGTGATAATTGCCTTCCAAATCTATAAAAACAGCCATTTGAGGAAAAATATTTCTGCTTTTTTCTAGTCAGAAATCCCTCTGTTAATGAAAATGCACAACCAATCAGATGCTGGACTAGAAACAAAAGAATCTGTTATCCAGTTGCATTTTCTTGAAGATAAATGCTTGTATTTGTGGGGTTCTCAGATGAAGGAAAGAATGATGAATCTGACTCCATGTTCTCAGAAGGCTAATTTATTATTCTATGATACTATATAATATTAAAGAATACTAAACAAAACTATACTAAAAACTGCAGAAAGGATACTTACAGAAGGCTAAAAAGGTAATGAAAACTCGTGAGTCCTTCCAGAGTCCCGAGACAGCTTGACCGTGATTGGTCATTGAGTCAAAATAATTCTCATGAAACCAATGAAACAATCATCTGTTGGTAAACAATCTCCAAACACATTCCAATGCAGCAAAACACAGGAGAAGCAATGAGATAATATAATTTTCCTTTTTCTCCAAGGCTTCTCAGCTTCCCAGGAGAAGAATCCCGGGCAAAGGGATTTTTCCAGAAAATATGACAGTGACAATAAATTTTTATTCCAGGGCCCTTTGTTCCTTTGGCAGGTAGCTATGGGGCTGGAAGTCAGCATGCCAAGGACAGGGGTAAGTGGCATCAGGGTCACAAGTGCCACAGGAGGCACCTTGGCAGGGCAGCAGCACATACCAGCAGCAGCACAGCACCATCCCTGGTGGGCCTTGGGGGATGTCTGGGGAGGTTCCTTCATGCAGGGATGACATTGTGCTACTCCCAAACCCAGAGACTCATGGATTCCCCAGAAGTGGCTCCTGTGAACCTCAGCAGAGTGAGGAAGACCTCACCACCTGGAGAAGGCAATGCCATGGCTGCAGGTGCTGGATCACCACTGCCAGCTCACTGATGACTGCTCAGACACTACAGCCACCACTGCAGTAGGAAACCACCTCTCTTCTCAACAGGAGGCATGAGTGACCAGTGCCCACATCCCTGGAGAGACAGAATTTTAATAATCAGCAAGGACAGTGAGAAAAGGACTCAGAAATAACTTACAGACGGAGGAACTACATGGGGAAAACAACGCTTGGATGAGGTCCCGGGGGCATTCTGAAGGACATGCTTTGTCCCCAGGGTTGTCAGTATAAAATAGAAACATGATTGAGGTTAGAAACATCAGAGATTTTGAGCTAAGCTGCTATGAGTTCAAGTAACTCATTATTTTTACATTATATTGGATTTGCAAAGGAAATGCTTTAATAGGGCATAATAACCAAGGTGTTTTGATGGTTTGATAAAACATGAAATATAAAATATATCTCCTTTAACAAAAATATTTTTTCAGTACTGATATTTTTTCTTCATTTGTAATCTGTACCTTTGCAGACACAAAACAGTGAAAAGTGTCTTGTTTCTCTAACAACCTGTGAAACTAAAAGAATTATTATTTTTAATTTTGAAGGATATTACAGAATTTCCACAATTTTTTAATACTCTTGGTTTAAATACTTAATACATAGATGAAAAAATTATGATTTGTTATACTGTGAAAATCTACTAACCACTCTTAAAGACAAGGTGAAAGCATCTTACAAGAATGTGGAATGTAAACATTTTGAAATAGTGATTTTAAGTTTGAAACAGAAGCTGTACTCATAATTTCCAATGTATTTCTAATTGTATTTTTTATACAGTAAACATCACTCTTAACAGCAATGTGGTATGTTATCCCCATTATCCCCAAAATGTATCAGTTGCAAACTGCAACAAAATTAAAATAGGAGGATAGCTTGTGTTAATTATAAAAAGTGGATTTTTGTTTTTTGAAAGATGTGTTGTTCAGGTGGAGTCTTTTCTTTGCTAGAATAAGTGATATGATCATTCTGGAGGCAGAAATTAACTTCTCCCAGTGAAGTGCTTGGTTAACTTGCACTAACTCACTAATTTCTACCACCAGTAGCATGAGGTAAATATAATATGTCTCACCTGGATTATGCTCATTAGGAATAAAACTGTTTCTTTCTCAGCACAGATGATTTTTTTTAAAGTTCATCTCCCACCTTTCATTTTCAAGTTGCAAAATCCCCAAACATAACCCCCAGCCCCCCCCAGTTTTATTTAGTAAACTGCAACAATGGTTAAATGGCATCATTAAGATATCTTTGTACACCCACACCAACCCCAGATACAATTTAACATGAATTTTCTCCCTATTCACTTGCACATCAGCCTATTTGTTAACGAAGATGATCTTATTGCTCTGGTTCTTCTGTTGTGTCCCAATAGGCTTAAAAGAGCCTATATCCATTATGTTTTCTTGAAATCTGTTTCATCTGATTAGTACAATCACTTGCCCTCAGTCAGAAACAGAAAATAAACTGACTCTGGTAGAAATGCTGAAGGACAGTACAGACAAAAAGAAAAATAGACCTGTCTGGTGGAATCTGTAATCCTGCCATCAGTATAGAGCTAAGATGCCAGAATGCATGTACAGAGGCCAAGATTTCCTATCCAAACAGCCATAAAATAAATTAATTTAAGGTCATGGTATTGGATTCATAAATATTAGGCAGTAATCCATTTCCTAAGGCTGCAACAAGCTTCCTGTGAGACTGTGATAAAGTCATCTGTTTCATAGATTTGGGAATGTATTTCCAGACATAGCCACAAATTTTTTTTAACAATAGCACATACAATGAAGCAAATTGCTTAAAGGTAGGCCTAAAGTATTAAAATATTTTACTGAATGAAGATTTTTAACCTGCAGTTTCTCAAATGAAGACAGCTTTTTTTCTCCCTCTACCAGGTCTCAACAGACTTGTTATCTATATGCCCAGTTTTTCTTGTGTGAAAAAATCTCCATTCGATAAATAGTTTAGCACAATCAGTCCTTAGTTTATTTGGGTTGTACTTGTCTTTCAGAACAAAAAATAATGGTGTACCTTTTCCATTCTTTATATTTTCATAAAAAAAAAGGCAGATTTACCATTAAATATTGCTAGAAGACTCTCTCCCAAAGTCTTATGTAGGCTGTGAGATAGGAGGGAAACAGTAAGGAGTAGGTTAGAGGGTAAAGAAGTAATAATATCATTGTTTCTGACAGAGAAGTCTGAATTCAATGTGGGAACAGACACAAGCAAAAATCTATTTTATGGCATCCCTTGTAGTAATAAAAATTGCTGTTTGAGGCCACCTTCTGAGATACTGCTAAAATAATTTCCTGTGATCTTTGAAGGTTGTTTCTGTACAGATATATATATACACACATACAAAATTGTCTTGTATTGGAGGACAAAGAAATAAAAGAACAAAAAACTACTTTGAAGTTTAAATCGTATATCTTGAATTCAAAACCACTATTCACTTTCCCAGCAAAAAACTGTCTTTAAAAAAACCCAATCATACCAGACACCCATCTTTCTTTCAAGAATATTAAAGGAATAATGAATTGCACAGATATTTTATACTCAGTAAGTAGTTCAGACAAACAAGCAATGACCTAAACCTTAAAGATAGATTGATTAAGCTATTAAGATGAAAATTATCACACTGAAATAGCTCATCCATGAAACTGAGCATAAAAATTATTTTGAAATTATTCTAGGAGGAAAATTATTTTTTCCAGTGACTTGAGGTTAAATTACCTCATGTTATGTTTTAGCACTTAAGGTAGCATGGTGGCAAGACTGCAAAAGAAATGCAGGGATTTTTTGTGCCTTTGTTAATTATCTTAAAATAGTCAAAGGTGTTTATTTTCTGGGAATGTCAGAAAGAACAGTCTGAGTCTGCCCACAACAGGAATTTTTCTTTCTGATCTACAGTCTCCAACCCTGCCAGACCATCCCATATGTAGGGCAGATTTTCAATACTTTTGTCTGCTGTTGTTTTGCCAGGTAAATCTGGGCAGGCTGCCTGCAAGTTAGGTTATGCAGATGGTTGGTAGTCAGACAAAAACTATTAGGTGCCAGCATTCATGGCACTCCAAAATAGCAGTTTAGAAAGTAGAAGTAGTAAAAATACAGAAAAATCACAAAAGCACTTATACAGGTGCTTGACTGAAATTACTAATGCCATAGCAGAAACGTGGTAAGAAATAGACTCAGCAGCGCATAACTACTGCTGCTGTGAGCCCAGTGGGAACACAGATCTCCAAGAGAACTTGGGAGAATTAAAAGTATGCTAAATGTAATCTCTAAACAGGGCCTTCCTGTGAGTTATACATTTGTTATCTCCTTGAAAGGGCCTATTTGCCAGCACCAGAACTGCCGCCACATTGATGGGTCTGAGCAGTCAGCATTCCAGTCCTCAGCCTGATAAGGCTCTTCTACCTGCTCCTTCCAGCCCTTCTTGGTGCACACAACATGCCTTAGTCACTCCTGAGTAAAACATAGTAGCTATGTCCCCATTTCCTACAGTTTCCAAAGAACAGAAAGAGTTGGACTGTCCCAGATGGAGGAGGAGCCAGGAGATAAAGATGACCAGATAAAGCCATCATCCTCACCAGTGGGTGACATCCCTAATCATGTAAGGCAGTCAGGCACAAATATTGGAGGGCACTAAGAACACATCAAGAGCAAGCAACAAATCAGGACTGGGGTCAATCCAGAGAGGCCAGTCAGGAGCAAGATAACATGGGGGCAAGAGGCAGGACTGGAGTTACAACACAAGTGTGAGGGATCCAACCAGAAAACAGGGCTGGAGTCAGGCTGCTAATGGTATAGAATCAAAGCCATGACAAGAAGTAGAGCATGGACCAGACTGGAGACAGGCGCACCTGCAGTTCAGCCCAGGGAAGAGCTGGAGGCCCAGAGCTGCTTTGAAGGTTCCTGGGCTGACTGGTAGAGGGCGTAGGTGGTGGTACCAAGTGAGGCTGGGCAGGGTTATTATGACCTGTTAGTGTCCCAGAGTGCTGGCAACAGCACCAAAGTGGCTAGGAAAATCATCCAAGAAGATGAAAGTCATCTCAACAATTGGAGTACTATGTTAAGCATTGTTGCATATTTCTTCAGAATAGTGGTTATGTATTTCTTCAGAGTGGTAGATCAGCTTTAGTTTTGTTGTTCCTTTTTAAATCTATGACCTTTACAAAAATAGAAAGCACTCCCCAGTAATAAAGACATTTGTTAGGGCTAAATGGGGATTAACTCTTCTTTCTAAATCCAGTCACAGTGTCGATCAATTAACATAAAGCCTCAGGTGTTTCAGTCTGAAACAAGATATGGCTTAGACCTCACCTAGGCTAAAAATAATCTGTTTTGTCTTGACCTTGCCCACTCAGAATTCACACTGCAGATAAGGGCATTCTGTGCCATGTGACCCTTCCACCCACACAAGTTCACACGGACCTGTGTGAATTCTTTAGTCCACATAGACCAAGATTCAGACCTGAATTACTCCCACAGTCTACTTCTAGTTTTGGGACCAGTGTCCTGGAATGGAGGCGGTGTGTAACCATCTGCAGTGTGTAAGTCAGTTATTTTCCTCACTCCACTGTAGAGTTTAGATGTAGAGAGAGAGAGATAAGCAAGGGAATTTCCTCCATATTGTGGTTTACTCCACTATGAGTACTCAGTATTTTCTAACACTAAGGAAAATTTATTGAAGGAAATTTAATAAAATCTGGCATTCAATTATGTGCTTTGCAAATCTTTAAAGGATTTATTTCATGACCACAAATTCAAATAAACTTATATTCATATGTTCTTAAATTGTATTAATTTCAACTTACTTGATGTTTTCCATACATCTCAGTGTGTTACAAAGTCATATAGAAACTGTTAATCTGCCCTCCTGACTACATTTAAACTACAGCTTTTTGCATTTGGACAGCAGCCTGTGGTAAATTTGTCTGCATTCAGTAACATGACAGTATCTACAGTCTGAGTTAGTACCTTGGCTTTGTGATCTGAATTGCATAAGCAGTAGTCAATTTTTTATGGTTTTCTTGATTACATCTTTCTATTTCACACTTAATATAACACTGCTATAAAGGGTCACATTACACCATCCAGAGCCATTTTTCTCAAACTATTTGCAGAATAGAGCACTGCATCTGTGCCACTACACAGTTGGCATTTGGATGTTCTGGCAATAGAAGAGTGTATCTCTTGCTGTTGGCATCTGTATTGCTTAAGAGAAAAAAAGCCTGCTAATGCAGATGAAATCTCTAGGCATGTTGGTATCTAAATGAAATAAATATCAACATTTTTGATTTAAATTAAGACTAAGTTATGGCAAAGAAAAAAAAAAATCATGGGAACAGCATGTTCCCATGACAAAATTGCAGTAAAAAAATATATCAAACCCAAATGTCGGGTAGCACTTCAGCAAACATAAAAAAGGCAACACTAGATTTTGTCTCTGAAATTCAAACTTTTCTGTGTATAATATGTACAGAATTCAAATTTGATTTCAATTTCAGTTGTAAGACTGTTTTGGCTTAAGAGTCCTGTATTAATTATTACCCAGACCATCAAGTGTAGCTTCTACACCTTGACTGGATGACTCGAGCTTTTGAAGCCGGACAGTAATGAAGTACGAGTTCTGAATACTAATAAAGGTATTTTAAAAGTAAGTGTTCAGATGAATATTTTTTTACAGTATTCACACAATTTTTGAGACTCAGATGCATTTTGGCAGTAAATATGCATCCAGCATCCTCTGTGTGCCTTAGCTCAGCAGCTGCCTGCAGGCCAGCCAGGTCCATGCCTTTCAGCTGCCCTCATAGAGGTTTTTTTGCAGCTTCTGAACTACTGTCACTCATCCAAGATACATCTTGTCTTTTTTTTGAGCTACTTGGTACTTTTCAGTTTCTGTCATCAAGTTTTTGTGGTTCCTGATGTTTCTAGAATGTGTTCTTCTTTGTGTTTGTAAAAGAGAGGAATCTTATATCTTACTAGCTTGTCCAATCATTCCCAGTACCCACCAGAGCAGACAGTGTTCAGCATGCATTGCTCTCACATCTCAGATTTTGAAGGAATACACCCTTCTTTTGTGTAAGGATGATCTCAAATTAGAAATACAGAAACATATCGATAAAAAATAATAATCAAAATCTTCAGACTGCCTGCTGTCCTGACCCTGTTGTATGTTTGTGTAGAATGTGTGTGAATGGGCAATAGAAGCAGATAATCAGCAAAACTTATGCTGATGTGTTTTTTAGGTCTTACTGGAAATAGTTTTGTATGAAGCTGACATGAAGTTTTGAAGCCTTTTGAGGCAAGTCATGTCTGCACACCAAATTAAAAACATTTTCTTTTGACACCACAGTACCTTCCATATCATGTTGTGGTGAGTACAAACTTTAAAATTTGTCATCTATTATGTTTCTTAATGATTTAAGCAAAAGACAAATTCTTCACTACAATTTCCATAAGCACAGGTGGAGAAAACTTGTAAAATACAAATCACTCTGTTTTTTCAAATGTAATAGAAGGGAATATCTTATAGGGGACATATGGAAACTTGCAGATAAATTATGAAGTTATGCTGCATTACAGTGGTGTACAACAACACCAAAATGGGAATAAAAGTAAAAAACCCTAGGATCTTTTCAAAATGGATGTATAAAGAAAGAAAAATATAGAGCTGCTAGGGGTTCAAAATACAGTTTTCCTAAACTTTGGGCTTATATTTACAAAGATTTTTTTTCCATTAGATTTTGTGCAAATTGAATAAGTAACCTCATTTCTCAAAACCACCAGCTGTCGTTTGGATATTCACATCCCATTTCTGGATTTTGCAGTTTTTAGCTCCTACTGAGGCCAGTAAAAAATAGAAGAACTGCGATGCCTTTTAACTGTTTTAGACTCTATATCTACGAAAGTGACACATAATGACAGACTGTGAGGGCTTAAACTACCTCTCAGAAATGTGTCCAGTGGGTGTCATTGTACTGAATCCATCAGAACTGGTGGGTATGCAGTCAGTATGAGGTGGTGATCAGCTCCTTAAAAGATGTGGCTCAAAATTTGCTCCAAGTGCTCAGATTTGTGTATGCTTTTTTAAGGTCAGGTCTGAGTTAAGCCTGAAGACAAAACTGAGGCAATTTTTTCCTCTTGGTACAAATCTGTTTCATATACTAAACACATTTCATGCTTGACATTTCCACTGACATAGATAAGAGACTTGTGCACAGTACAAGTATAGAATTAGCAACATGGATCCCTGCTGATGAAAGAAGAGATGAACAACAACAGTCAAAACCAAGGCTCCTGCAGCAGATGTGAAGGGTAAGATTTTCAGTCTGCCAGGAACTTTTGATCTTCTTTTTGCAAAACTTAAATTTCAGTGAATTTTCTCTAAACTGTGCAGACATGCTGTTTATCTTATATCTCTTTTAATTCTCTTTTTATTCTCTACATGGTTTTAACTCTTATATGTAATCTTGTTTACCCTTGTAGCTTACCCAGTTTTTCCCCATTTAGTTGTTTACCTACCACTTAAAGAACGAGAACATATTAACCCATTTTCTGCTGCTAGATTAGTCATTCTGTGTCTTCACATTTGGATTAAAAGCCCATTGATGAGTAGATTACCATCTTTTTGGGTTTAAACAATGCCTATTATTATTCTAGTCCTCATCCCTTATTTATTCATGCTGATATGTCATTTGATATAATAACAATATATTTAATCATAGCCTAAATCAAATGTTATTCATTTTTTTCTAACTTAAAATGGAAGATTTCTAGTAATTTTCAAGTTTATTCTCTGAAATAATATATCCACAAAGCATGTGAATACACATACCTTGTATGTTTCACAAATGTCAGTACAAAAATTTCTGTTTTGCCTAAAGTAATGATGGAACATATCTAGATGAAAAAGAATGTACACAACTCTTCTTCTTTACTGAGAAAACTAATTTGCAAGCACAGTATAAATACATTTATGTGTTAAGCATATTTGTTCAGTAAGTCATAAACATTCACAATCTATTAAATAAGAAAAGACTGAAACTTGTTCTTTGAATCCATTTTACATGATGTTTTTCAGTCTTTCCTGTCTCCTCAACCATAAATCTCCTCAAGTAATTAAAAACATATTAAAGTCATAATCAAATAAACATCATTAATGTGTTTACAGGTGACTCAGAAAAGAGTGGCAAAAAGACATGCTGTAATGCAATTCTTCTAGCATAACACCTGTTTACAGTTGAAATCAATGTCTTCCACTGGCCAATCAATACCACCTCAGTCTGTTTATCACTGCTTGAAAGCCTTTTCAATAATTCTAATTTTAAAGAGTCATTGCTGAAATTGTATAGCCATTGATTGTTTAAAGGTTGCAGATGGCATGAACAAATTGAATTTTGGATTCAATTAAACCTGTTGAAAAATTGCAAATCACCTTTTCTTAAGAAAGTTTCGCGTCAGTCTTTCAGATGAAATCAACTCACATAGATCCAGTGCAACCACAGTGTGTCTGTTAATACAGTTCAGTGGTGGATCAATGTAGGGCAAGCTGCAAGCTACACAGGGGGTTGTACCCTAACCCAGGGTTGAAACAGTTTTCTCTTTTCATTTTCCCTTGACCTAAGCAGGGGCTGCAATAGACAAACCTGGATACCATTATATATTTTATGTTTCTATACACCTGTTTATATCAGGTATCTTATCTGGAAGAACCACACACATACTGCACCCCTCTTCAGCCTGATCAGATACAAGACAGCTTGCGTCTGTAAGCTCCAGGCCCACAGTAAATGAATCTTAGGTGAATATAATATCTAGTTATTTCAAAACGATGGCTTAGTGTCAGGTGTGATCATGCTGCAGCCTCTCAGCAAAATGTTCATATTTTTCAAAGACAACTGGCCACTTACGTCGGTGTCTCAGAAACAGAGACCTTCAAAAGTGTTCAGCTTTTTATTGAAAATCTGGCCCGTACATTAGCTGTAATAGATAGCAGAGTTCAGGTTCACAATGTCACAGCAAAAAAGAATTAGATGAGAAATTGTCACTGTGTCTTCTCAAAGGCCATCTACAAGTAACTTATTGCTGTCAATTTTTCTGGACCAGAAAGATGAACTTTATATGTACCAAAGAGAAAATGAAATGCTTAAAATGGCAGCTGTCCACTATCTGAGCAATTACTATAATTTATTCTATAATAACTTTAGTTCTGTGAGTGCATTTTTTCCTAGGACTTTGATTCAAACTTTTTTTTTTTTTATGGCCAAATGCTAGAAATAGTGATAAAATCCATATAGTTTATTTGTATCTCCTAAGATAATTAATAATAATAATTTCAAACATTTTTCTTTTGGGAACTACAGATATCTCTTCTTTGTTGGTTTGTATTTATTCTCACTCAGCTTTCTGCATTGCAGACAAATTTAAGTGGAAATGTCACTTGTTTTGCTCACCGGTTCTGCATGCAGCTAAAGATAGAAAGCAATCAATAAAAAAATACCCCTTTGTTATCTTTCCCAAATTGAAGTAAATAGTCCATTTTTTATGTACATGCTTATAAGCAAACCTCTGGTGAATCCATCCACCTGACTTGTGTTGATTTTAGATATTTTTGCAAGTCAGTAACTTTTTAAACAAGGCTATCTTAATTTATAAGCAATAGTCTGCTTTGGCAACTTGAATGCCCAAAACACAGACTCTTAAATCTTGTGTTTTATTGATAAGCACTTTGCCTATTTGCAGCTAAAATTTTTAATTTAAAAAAATTCCGTTTTTAATAACAGAATGACAGTGAATATCTATATGTGTCACAGCTTTTGATCAGTACTATCAAGTGTTTTCTTAACAGTGAAATTAGAAATGAGCCAGTCTCATGTGCAAGTAAAAGCTGTGTTCTGTTCCAATTTTTCTTACAGTCTTGCTTACACTATCTGTAAATTTGTACAGATAGTACTATTGTAAATTAGTAATGTTTTTTGAATGTCTTGAATAATTCTAAAGGCAATGATGGAGTTAGGAAAACCCAACCAACTCTTCTCAGTATTCTCTTCATGGTAAAAGCTTCTGCTGAAAAGAAAAAGAAAAGCACAAACCACATCAGAGATTCCTTTAATGGCTGAAACACAGAGAAAAGAATTACTCTGTTAAAGCAGCTAAAATGCTCTTACTACAGTAACCGATTCTGTTTGTAAAAATTACATTGGAGATACTGAGTAATCTCTGCTCTATCAACAGGTTAACTTGGACACAGCTATTCTGCATCTTTTCACCTTACAGGATATTTATTCCACCTATGGGAATAGACTCTCATACAAGAAAGGATTAAAGCAGATATACAGATGCTGTGTTGCCAAAGGCATTAGAAGGCTTACATTTTAGAGAAGAATGTGTTACAACTGAAACCTGAAGATATTGATACCTCCTTCCCTGGAAAGCACCTCACTATTGAAAAATGTAAAGCACCATACAAGGCCTTTGGTAACAAGAGCAAAGTGTTTTTATAATCATAACACCGGTAGAAATGGAACTAAGTAAACCTTATTTGCTGAGCATCTCCAAATTTGTGGTTTAAAGGATCTGAATTTTCTGTGTGGACCTCCTGTGCAAAATGTACTTGAGTTTTAGTACAGAAATATTTCAAACTACTGAAAAACTACAGTATCTGAAATTTAACTAAAACTAAGGTAATAAGCCATCTATATAATATATAGCCTATGAAAACTTCACGTTTACCTCAGTATGTTCATCACCTTTTTATGAATTAGTACAAAGTGTCATATATGGGAACACACAGTCAACTTGTATGTAGTAGGAACAACAGCTTTAGTGAGTAAAAACATAAAAATTTAAAGCACTCAGATGGATTTAAATGTCCATGTATCAATTCCATTTAAATTTAATTAAAAATATGTAATTTTTTCCTGTTGAGAGTAAAAGTCAAGTACATAACATTTCCTAGAAAAAATACAACTGCCACCTTTCATTATATGCAGCAAGTCTGAAATATATTTTGGCCCTGTTCCTTGGCAATACTTTCTAGTATGTCAACTCAACAAACCTGATTTAAGCTGAGTAATAGCTGGTTTCATGTCATTCTCTGTCCACTTTCAGGCTTCTGTGTAAGTCTGTCTCTATCTGCTTGCAGTGATAGAACTGGGTCTCACAACTTCATAGACTTATTTAGCCACTAAAACAAATAAAGGAAACAGAGAAGGGAACAATAATTTTGAAAATTAGTTTCAGACTTCCGAATACTTCTTTCCTAACTATTGATATTGATGCAAATTTATGTGTTTATCTGTATTTCTGAAGGAGAACCTCTTTTTCTGCCTGTTCAGTATGAGATTTTTCAGAGACCGGAATCTCACCAGCTTAATGTTTTACTAAACTTTTTTTTTTTTGTGCAGTCAAGTTTTTTTTTATATTCTTCTAACATAAAATAATTTGTTGCTAAATAAAACCTCATTTCACTCTGCAAGCTTGCTATGAAAGAAATGTCTCAGCTCTGCTTGTCAGACATATTGAAAAGTAACAACATCTGGTCCTCAGTATTTTCTTACAAAGCGTATCTTTGTATACAAAGATTAGGATCTTATTTTGTTTAAAGTCTAAGCTAAATATGAATAGGAAATTACTTAGAAAACAGGAGCTCTAGATCAATGTTGTAGAATTTAAGATTATAAGCTCTGCTGTCAAGATCCACAGTGCAAATTTAGATGCCATCCCCAGTGAGAAATGTTTATGCAAATACACATTTCATCAAGTAAAATGCCTCAAATTGAATTTGAAAATAGGGAGACGTTTACTCTCTTCCCTTCTTGTGTGTAGAAGAGAAAATGCAATGCAAAGAATTAGAGTGATTTATAAAGCACTGCTTTGCACAAGGGGCTGAGATTTCCCATTAACTGAAAGCAAGGCACATAAGAATGTGTAAAGACTCAGTACAATTAAATTTCTTATCTTTTTTTATTTTTTCTTATTTTTTTGTTTTGTTTTGTTTGAAATAATCCAGTCAATATATTATTGGCCAAGGAAGGGAAGATAATTTAAGTCATAATCAAAGAAAAGTAAAACCACAGGCACAAAATTTGCTGGTTTTCATGATTTTTTTTTTTCCAAAAGCAGCTATATATTTCCAAAGTATGTAAACCCAGCTATATGGAGTATTTGAATGAATTTCCATTCAAATCACTTCCAACAGTAACAGTTTACACAATTATTAGCTTTATCAGGATACTACATTTGCACATACCAACTGAAATGGAGTTGAATATTTTCTGAAGAGTTGTTTCCTGCCGTTTGCAGCTACTTGTCCACTAGGAGACACCATTGCTCCATAGAGCTGGAAGATGAGGTGGTGGCAGTAAATTATCGGAGGTAATACATGATAACAGTCGCTCTTGTCTTCCAGGTCATTCTCCACTGTTCATAAAATTTATATTGACCCAGATGAAGTTTGCTTTTCTTTTCCAGGCATGCAGAAAATGCATGGGATAGCACTTTCCACAGTCCAAGCTTGAAAGAAAAAAAAAAAAAAGGAGAAGGAAAAATTGGAATCAGGAATACTTGGTGAGAGAGTAAAAGGGAAATTATTTTCTAATACTTATGGAGAAACAATCAAAATTTTTGAATAAAAAAATTGCATTTAATACATTATCATTTTGATGTCCTAGTATATTTCAAGACAAAAACCTTCAAGGATGAAACTGAAGAGAAGATTACAACTTGAAGATGATGAGATTTTTCTCCTTTGTGTGATAATCTTCTAATTCAAGAATTTACCCCACATCAAGGAGTTGAGTTCCATATTTTCCATTAGGAAGATTTTGTACATGTACATAAAATACCTGTACGTATGGGATATGTACACATTCATAACCTATATAAAAGCTTAAAATATTTGTTAAGAGTTTATTTGCACTAAGAAAAGTCTTTAGGAGGACATAAAAATGGAAGGATCTTCTTACATCATCAGCTAACCAAAGCCAAGAATTAGTTCTTTGTAATTTTTGAACACAGATGTATTTTGTAATTCAAAATCCTGTAATAATATGTGTACAAGTACACAATTTAAAAATATATATAAATGCTACGTACAAGCTTTCTCATTATTTAATTTGTTAAGATTTTTTAGGGTAATGTTTAGTTATATTTTATTTGTTGTCTTTTAAAGATGGATTCTATAGCTGTATAATCAAAATTTATGCATTTCATTACTTATGATCTAGATATTTTAATTTCAAAACTGCAAATAGCAAAAGTAATTAACAAACAAGCTCCTATTTAAAACTAAAATTCTATTTGAAAGTGTCAAAAAATATACTCTTCATTAAATGCAGAAAAATCCAATAACTGAAAAAAGTGGGTTTGAACACATTTTCTTGGTCATTGAGATCAAAACCTGTAGGCCATACCATTAGCTGCTGTAAATCAGTGGAGTTTGAAAGAATTCCATAGTTAGGCTTCTTTGTAGTAGATAAGTATTTATATCTTTTGATGTTGCTATGTAGATCTTGTTTGTTAAAAAATTATTGTCTTTGATACTGCTTAAGGCAGTTCTAAACTAAAGGAACTCTTAGTGGAATTTTCAGCATTACAAAAGAAAAATGTGAGATTCTTCTTCACACTTGAAATATCTTGAAATATTAATGTGTCAGCTACCAAGAAAAAAGCTAGTAATATTTATTATTTTTAGTAGAACTGAGTAAAAAGAAGTAAAACAAGTAATTCTTTGAGATAGTTATGATCAAATTTTGAAAAAAAAAAAGATATCTAGACATCTCTGTGAATTTATTTACAACAACTCTAATGTTATTAAAAATGTGTCTGTTTTCTAGAATACTGTAGCAAATAGTCCCAAGAGGAAGACATTGACTACCTAGAAAATTGTTTTTGTGTGAGATCAATCTATTTCATCCATCAAGTGTTTCAGATTTGCTTTCTCAACATCTATGAGAACCTACAAATTCAGGAGAAAAATATTTAAAACCTTAACAGGGAAAATAACAACAAAATACAGGAAATTACTCTAGACAATTTCAGGTAGGAGTTACAGGTCTGATGTGCAGAAATTGGTTAAGGAAATTACATGGCCTACTGGATGAAATGGTGAAAAAAAACCTCTTAGATTTTGAATTCTGTGAAAAAAAAGTATTAACAGAAGGATAGAACAAAACAGATCCAAAAAAATTTATGATTTATCAACTTTTTGCTGTTTTCTCATGCACTTGAAATGATCATGTCCAGAATGGAACCATTTCCTAACAATCTACAGTTGCCATTTGTAATTATTTTTCATCTAAGTCACGTTGCAAAGAAAGCCAAATTCTTTGTGATTCACTTCACCTTTCTTAGAAGTGTGTTTTCTGAGAAATAGCCATTCTGAAGTGATAATGCCTCATTCTTGATCTTAAATAAAATTGATCAGATAATAAATAAGATAAATAGTGGTAATAAAGGTGCATGACTTTTACATTTGGAAGCTGAAATGCTGATCCCTATTTATCTTTGCTAGTGACTGCACTCTATTCTTTTAGGTACCTCTTGATAGGCAAATTAAGCAATTTTAGAGGACAGAATAACCTTCTGCAGTCTTTGGCTAGGCCACAGATATTGAACAAACAATTACTATTAGGGCTAGAGCACATCCTTCAAATATTGTACTCAGTTTCATGGTACCTGAATATGGTCTTTGTTGTGCAGCAATAAAAGTTCTAAAGCCAGGAAAGTAAGTTAGGTGCTGTTGTAATTTCTCAGAATGCGGATAAAATAATTAAAAAACATCCTTTTTCTGCTTTGCCTGCTTGTTTTTCTGGCAGCTTCCTTGACTCTGCTTGGATAGGCAGGACACCTTATCTGACTCCTCCATTTGTAAATGTTTGGATCCAAATGGTCTGAGCTCCCGAATGACTGAAAAGAGTCCCTGCAGTTTCTCACACTTGACCCAGCTCTTTTCTAGCTTATCTTCTATGTTCTTTAGCACCCCCCCCCAACTAGATAACTTACAAAGCACTGTATAAAGTCATTACCTCTCTTGCCTTTTGACAAAATAAAAGACTAAGTTCATGAATTTGCCTTATGTGCTACTGATATGTCTCAGTCAAAAGCACAACTCGTCTTTTACTTCACATCTGCATGAATGAAAAAAAAAATGGATTGTCCTTTTCTTTTTACCTGTTTGTGCTCTCTTTTTACTCTTTTATATATTGACATAGATAATAAAATTATTTCGCTGAAGGGAAGATTTATTAAAAGCAAAAGGCATCTTTTTCCTAAATGAACCTGCATGACTTTGTTTATCACTTCTCAGAGGGAAGTTACATGTCATGGAAGAAGTGAACTAATAGGATATATAAGCAATGCAATGAGCCATGTGAAAAAGAGGTTGGAGAATGTCTTACCCAGACAGTTAAAGGTCTGAGATGGGGCAAGTTACCAAAGTGAAGAGAGGCTATTAAGCAAAACAGTCTAGAGAAACTAGACTGGGAATATCTCTTAACTCATTAACTCATGAGTAATTCATTTGCAAAGTTGACTATAAAACTTGACAAGATTTCTAATGTAATTTGATATTAATAAAGTCCTCAAGAATATTTGATGTTCAAGAAAGTGCTGGATTCCTTGCTCTTAGAATGAAATGAAGCTCCAGATATTTGAGAATAGATTAAGAAGTACATGGAAACAGATAGAGTTATTCTTTTTAGTCCTATTACACTTCCTTTTGTCTCCATTGTTTGGCAGTGAAGCATGATATATTTTATTATCTATCAATACATATTAGACATATTTTTTGTGATGATCAAATTTACCTACTCTCATCAATAAGTTTTAAAAATATGCCATTTTGTGGAACATTATTCATCATTCTTCAAAACCCAAATAATTCCCACTGTAAATATAAAGTTAATATCTAAGATATTTATCCACCCCTACCTCCCTTTTCCTGATTTATCTACAGGACAGTGTGCCTCACACACACAAAAGTAATCCCAAAAATCCTTAGTTATCTAACTTGTTTAATACCACATCTATATCTCTCTGTGTAACCCTTTTGCTGTAGGGACAAGACCTTCAGTATTCACTAGATACATTTTTTTACTAAACAGGTGATGGCAGAAGCAGTAGATTGTGTTATTCTGAACAGAGTATATCCGCAAACTTCTGGGTGTTAATTCCTTCTTTTTCCTTGTTTGGGTTTCTCAATACTGTTGGAAGCCATTGTCAGAGTTTGAGTAAACTTTTCCCTGCTTCCGTAATATCTGCAGCAAAAGCACATTACAATGCTTGGTTAAATTTGCCATCTGTAATTCCAGAACCTCAGGTATATCTGAGCCAGCTAACTGCAATTCACAATAATGATTTAATATGTCATAATTTTCAGCATTCAAGCATTCGTTTTCACTTGGAAATGCAGAGGATGAGATTCATAATGGCACTGAAATTTCCTGTTAAATTTCCCATCTGGCGATCCTCTCTCACTACCACTACAAAATTCTGTGTTTCCATCTATTTGCAGCTGTAGCTCCTTCCCCTGTGGGATCAAAGTTGCACCTGGCTAAGCAGCCTTTTCAAAAATGCTACAAATAGTGCAATATGTCATTCTAAACGGTGACGACTCCTTTTGGATTTGGAGTTAACAGCGGGCAGCCCATAACTTGCTGGCACACCCTACACAAGACAGCAAATCCGAATATTTCCATTCAATTGAAGTAGACTTATTGATTTGCTAAAGGCCACAGAACAGATCCATTTTGAAGGGGAGAAATCATCTTTAGTGGCATCCATAGGCCAATAATGCAACTTAAAGCAGCTGTTCTTAAGCTATATCAAAGCCAGGACAAGCCCTCCTAATTAGGCAGCTCCTTCTCTGCCTAATGGCTGTGCAGTGCAGATATGCACTTCAGGAATGAAAAGAGCTGCTGTTCTTAATGCTTTGAGGGATGACTGAATCAACAGCTTGACAATTGCTGGAAGCATTTGAATACATCTTGCTTCTTGGTTTATGATGAAGGCATTTTTGTGACTGCTTTTTGTGACTGCTACTTATAAAAATCAGCTGTGGAGGCTGCTGGACAGAATAGCAAGCACAGCCCCAGGAGACCAAGATTCTACTTCTTGTCCTTGCCAGTGGCTTGCTGGGAAACCCTGGAGAAGTAATTCCCTACCCCTAGCAGAATTCTCCCTTCTCTACAGCTTACTTCATCTAAAAATACACCATTAAAAATCTTTCCTTCATTCAGCCCACATTTCATCTAAACCCATTAGCCTCAGAATCCCAACACTGAAGAGTGCTGAATATGACAAAACAGAATTAAATCACAGTTGAAGATAAAACTGGAAAAAGGAAGCTGTAACTCTCTTTACTGAGGGTTGTTGCATATTACCTTGGGACTATTTCCACTATTCATGCCAGACAGAGAGATATTTATTTTGTTTTGACTGTTTGGTTTAACATTTTATGCGTGAAGTCTCAGAAGAAGAAATTGCTGGAGACAATTTCATCTCTGAAAAAGGCTCACAAGGACTCTTTAGCTGCATCCAGGCAATATGCTTGGCAATTAATTACTGAATGCAACATGTCCAGATTTCCCAGGTCACAGTTATAGGTAAAAGCTGTTGAAACCTGCCACCATAGTAGTGAAACCAGGGAGAAAATGGGACTGCTAAAGAGTCCATACTATTTCAAGTGGTAGCACTTGATTGTAACTTAGGTGATAATGGGTGACTGGGGGCCTTTTGCTGCAGTTTTAGTTCTCTTATCTCTTTTTTCCCCTGAAGGCTTGCTAAAAATGGTAAAAGCTGTCATGCTGTTTGATTTTCGTCTTCCCTGAAAATGTTTTAGTCTTCCACATAGTAAAACGGACCCAACACATAAGACTTTATCTCCTTAGTAAACATGGAAGATGTATTAAAATTTGGCTTAGTTTGGTCTACACTGAAGTTGTTACAGTCATTAAGTTATTAATTGATATTTCTTTTATTTTACAAGGACTTCCAGTCCTTCACATGTTTATATATAAAAATGTGTGGGAGTGGTCACACTTCATGCACATGCATTCAAAAACTGTTAAAACTCCATAGCTGACCCTGAAAACAAATGGATTACCACTCTGGCCTTTAACTAAACCAATTTTATCAAAAGAAAGAAGGACCTCAACTGTCAGGGTCCCAGCACCCCTCACTGTCTGGGGCTTTGAGCCACGGTCCCATAACACTGCCCAGCCAGGCCACCCTCTGAGGGGCGGATCCAGGCTGCAGCTCTCAGGCAGGAGCGCACCCACAACACTTCCATCACCCTGTGGCTGATGCCTTTCTCACAGTGAAAGCAGAACAAATACCACCAGGGTAAAATCTGATTTAGGGGCCACGACTCATGGGGTATGTGTATCTCCTGTGTCTGCTGGCTGGTCCTGTGAGGGATTCTTCAGTACGATGCCTTGGGATCTCTACATACCGTTGGCTCTGATCAGACAGAAAATATGCTATGTGTGCCTGAGGCAGCAAAGAAAGCAAGAGGATTAGCAAATCACTGTGACAGTTTTGAGTTTGTGCTAAAAGAAATGATTACTAAATTTATTTATCTCTAAGACAAGGGGGAAAAAAAAAGTATCCCTTTTGAGTTCAGGACATCCATTGGAAATAACTGCATGAAACCAAAGCTGCTTATAAATTACTATTTTATATAAAATGAAAGAAGAGCAAATACATGTTGCCCTGTGTTTTATGGCCAGGTCAGAATTACTGAAGCAGTTACAGGATACACAGAAGGTCCATAAGAGTCTGTAAAGAGGCAAAAATCTCACTCAACAAGACTTAAAAGTTGTTTGTGCACTCTGAGTTAGAAGCACAGGAGAAAAACTGATAAGATGTTCTCAACAGGTCAAAAAACCAAAAAGAACTTTGTTAGCAACTTCAGAAAATCAAAAAACTTGCACAAAAGGTGTTAAGCAACATTGAGGCAATATAAAACACTTCCCACAGCTTTAACCTGGCCCATTCAACCCCACAAAATCTAAGCCACTCTGATTTTATTTACACAAAAATTCTGCAAAGAGGAAATTGGAAGAAAGAGAGACAGACAGACAAGATATAGAAAAGAGCAAATATAGATACCACTCTGGCTGTAGAAGTGCTCAAGCTGATAGAAATTCCAAGAGGAAGTAGGGTCAAGACATGTGCTCGCTGCATGTTTGACCTTAAATACCACTTGGCTTTCCTGGGTGCTTCTCCTAGGTGGGAATTCCATTCATTTGGCTACTCAGGAGCTGGGTTAGGGGCTCCAGAGGCAGGTGTAGAGCATTGTCTCAGTGTGGCAGGGACTGACAGCCACTGCACGGTTGAGATTGGGCTTTAGTGATGGGAGGTGTGGAGCAGCACAAGGCCTCACCTGTCCCTGCCCTTACTTCAAACTCTCACCCCAAAATGTTTCAAGGCAGTCTTCCCAGTCTCTTACATAGCCACAGCCTGAATTTTTCCACAGCTTATACATCACATTTGAGCTAGTTATTTCTGTTTCAGATGCATTCATATTTTTTGTAATAATGGATTTGCACTCCTGAGATCTAAATATAAAGTTGCATGATAAAGATTCAAATGCTCTAAAACTGGGGAATGTATCTAGTAAATCCGAGCCATCCCAAAGACAGTCATTTCAGAGGGCTAGAGATACGTGGTTTTTTGAAAACAGATTTTACCACAGCATATGCAGTCATGATCAGTGTTAACTTGTGACAGCAGTGTTTAATGAGACTAATTTGTGTGATAATGATATACACATCCAAGAGTAGGTATCATATGTGCTTGTCCTTTCCTTACTCTTTTTTGGATGTTCAAGTAAATCCATTGATGGAGGAAATTTCTAGGCTAGGCTCACCCTTTGACAGAACAGGTGGGATTGTAGTTTTGATTACAATTTCAACACACAGAGGCTTTATTAGGGTATTTACTGCAGTCTTTGTAGCAGTTTTTCTTAGAAGAGTTGGTTCATTGCTGGAAATATTTGAACAGCTGAAAAAAATGAATGTACAAGAAATAGACAAGTTATGTATTTTTTCATATCTGCTTCCAATCAGGCAAGAGCTGAATATTTAATTTCAGGTATGAATATTTTTAACAGATTTTTAACAAACTGCTAATAGCATGAATGACCCAAAAAACCTCTTAATATTTTTTTTCTTTTCCACCCTTGGAGAAGAGAAAAAAATCCACTCTTTTCACTCAGACTACTTGGAAAGACTGAGAGTCTTGTTAGCACATGCTGGGATTTGTGCACTTAAGCTCTGAAAGGAGAGAAAAATCAATTAGCAGGAGAATGTGTAACTTTTTTGTCACTGTCAGGTATAAAAGTTTAAAAAGAATATAACCTCTGACATTGGAGTATACTTCAAAGGCCAAACTTGTGGATTCTGTAAGATATGGCTGGAAGGACAGAAAGTTCTACTGAATGATTTACTGGCTGTCTGCCATACTCTGAATTGCTGTCTGTCAATGCCACATGTGGCACCTTTCAGATAGCATATTCTTTCAAGCAAGTCTATAAAGTGGCAGATATCAAGAGTGTGAAAGAGTGCTTTTTTTAATGCTGGAGAGTATTTACATTGACAGCTAGAAAAAGAGAAAACTCTTAGTCATTGTTTCTGTACGTAGCAACACAAAATGATCACATTCACTTCACTAATAACCAGCTTTTATTTGTATTTTGAATCTAGGGAATCCATATAATTATGTCCCTCAGTGATCAAAATAATTTTAGTTTCCTACCATGCAAACTGAATTATGGACTTGCAAGTCTCTTCTCATGAAAGAGGTTTTAATTCTAATTCTTGATTTCTATCTGTGTTAAATATTGTGTTTTCAATCCTTTTCACCATAGACCTACAAGTTATAAAATTAATTTATGGTCTTGGAAGGAAGCGAAACAGCAGTAGTTCAAAAGAATTAGATGCTGTCTGAAACACAATAATGTGCCTACAACTTCTCTCTCCATGTTATTACCTACTAAGGGCTTATCACCATTACACTATTTTTGAATAGCATTTTATGACACATATGGTCGACCTAAAAGACAAATCAGAATTTAAATGTTCTCTAAATGTTTCATTCTAAAGACAAATGTCTTTTTACTAAGCATAATAGAAGCCTGAATCTCCATTACAGGCCCTTTACATTACCAAGTTTTAAATGAAAAACTTGACTCACACAGGAAAAATCATTGTACTGTAGGCTATCACTGTATTTTACTATGTCCATCATCTTAGACAATTTGAAATATATGCATTTTTATGTAAATTAGGGGATGGGAGGAAGCAGAAGCAAGGATTTGGAAAAAGAAGTAAAGTAAATTAAAAAGAAAACACTTATAGAAGTAAAGCCAGTGTCACTGCTAAATAAAAATTAAAAAGAAGACAAAACTCTCTTCTTACACATTTTAAATTAACCTGAAACCAGTAATGTACACATTATTTAGCCAGTGTAACTAACTGGGGTTACCATGCTTCCATCATCATTTCCTGTCTTTTCCATATTCATAGCAATGCTATGCATCATTCCTGCACCCAGGCATCCGCAAAGATCTCTGCAAGAGTGAAAGGTTACATTCCTGAACCTTCCAGGGCTGAAACTTTCCAGTGCATGGTGTGCAACACAGTTCACACCATGCACTGGAATTTCCTTTCAAGCTAGATATGTGATGGTGGATCCAGCTGAAGTTGCTGGATCCACCATCACATATCTAGCTTGAAAGGAAATGCTTAGTGCATTAAAGCAAATGAGAATCCACACTGTTGTTAAAGTGTAGACATAAACCTTTTTTCATCTAATCCTGTTAAAGCAGCTAGCAGTGATATATTGTAATGTGGCAATAGTTTCTGAATTGTTTGCTGTAAGCAGCAGTAGCAGAAGTGCATGCATTTGCAGAATATGTTCAGACTGCTTTTCTTTTCATCTGTTGCTGACTAGGTAGTTTGGGTATTCTTTTAATTGTTCAATATTTAAATAACAATTTTTATTTCTTATTTCTTTTCATGATACTAACACACCTCTAACTTCCCAGGAGCCAAGGGGATTGGATAAACAAGGTTGGCTGACTGCAGCCTCCTTGGTTATTTTGTTGGAGAGTACAGTATCATCATCTTGGCAGCACGTGTTCCATTCATTCATTTGCACTATCAGTGCTTGAACTTTGCCTGAAGGATAATTTAGGTGATATAATTAAAAACAATCATTAACGTTGTAAAAGAAGAATAATAAAAAAATGCTGATGGATTAAGAAGAACAAAAATCAGTCCCTCACAGCACATACAGAAATATATGTTAATTTATGTAATTATTAATTAATTTATGTAATGTATGTTAATTTAGGTCATCATTGGAATTACCTCGTGTAGCCATCCATACCTGATGTAGTGTTAAAGAATAAATAAATAATATTTCAGTGTCTGCAAAGAGAGAAGGACAACATAAGCTTAGACTTTCTAATTTTCTGGGCTGTCCCAGACTAGCCCCTACAGCTATATCACTGTCATTTATTCAGGGACAAGTTAAAGAGTGTCATAAAGGTGACTTTCAGTCCTGAGAGAATATATATGCTGTGCTGGGATGAGAACATGTGGCATTGATCCAGGAACTGGCTGTGGAAGACACTGGCCAGCAGCACAACTACTCAGATTTCTCAAATAGCACAAGTCCAGCTCTTTGATTCCTCTTGGTCCCTTAAGATGATTTTTTCTTAGCTGAAAAACCATGTTTTCATCTATTCTCTAGAAATTTACATTACAGCTAAAGGTCAATGATATCTTGGTTACACAGTTTGTCATAAAGGTGTTATGATATTAAACCACTAAAAAACAGCCCTGGGAATTGCAGAGGTGGGAAGAGCAAAAACGTAATTGGTACATACGGAATGTGTGCAACAGTCTGCACATATTAAAGCTAACTATTATTTGCTTTGCTTCAATATTATTGTATATTTCCTTAGCTCTTGAGATGGACAAAACTGATCAGGTAATATCATTTAATAACAAATTGTTATTACTACTCATATAAAAAAGTCTGGTTCATAAAATCCTGAGGCAAAGCTTTTGATTCTGATCTTGGTAAAAGTCAAACAAGTAGATATACATGGGAGTTAGTTGAAATAAAAATTGAAATAGATAATGACCTGAGAAATTAGTGAAGATCATTGAATATGTGAAATACATTACTGAATATAAGCAGGTTATTCTAGTTGTTGTTTATTTAAACAGTACATTAATTACAGAGTAATTAATTGAGACTATTTTTCCATATTATTATTAGTATTATTATGGATAGCTATATTGAGGAAGAGCTTTGTTTAACCATATTCTGTTTGAATAGCCTGGTAATTTACCACTGACTTTAATTGTATCCCCTGGATGAAATAGCACATGGTCCATCAAGAGAGACCATGCTACATAGTCCCATTCTGTTCCGTTTTCAGAGTCTGATTGTATATAAATATGAAGGATTTCTGAGCCTTTCAGTAATACCAGTGCAATATCTTTTCTGAATCTGTTTTTGGTTTGGTTTTCTTTTGTTTGTTTGTTTGTTGTATGAAAATCTATGCAAAAAAGGAAAAAAAAAACCACTGTCAGAGGGGTATTATGTGTACATTCATTGTAAATAGACTGGGAAAGTAAATTCATTATCAGCTTTTGAAAAACAACCAACCTTTTAGAAGTAACAAGCAAATTTAATAATGAAAATCGAAGAAAGATTAAGTAACAACCATATTCCCATTTCTTCTTTTTATTTATTTAAGACATTTTGCTGTATTCAGAATTTGAAATGTCTGGCTGTATTTATAATGGGTTCTATTTTGCAATAAAATTCTTCCAAATGCCGGTCAGCTTCATGTTTTTATACATTGCCAGAAAGAGAAACTGTATTTGGCTCTTAATATAACTTTTTCTTGAGAAGTAATGTGTCTTGAGTGTTCCTCATTTAAGAAGCTGTCCATGTAACTCACAGCTGTGGCTTCACAGATTAAATTTGGTGATTGCTATTTAAAAAGCAGTCTTATCCTATGAAGCTGTCCTAAAGTTAGCTACAACAGCCTATTTCAACCCATAAAAAAAAACTAACAAGGTTTTCAGAACTGTTGCATACTTGTATCTTTCATTTATTTCTAAAGAGGCTGCAGGTGCCCTGAATTGAAAGTAATCATACATATGGTTAAATATGATTGGGAATAGAAACACAAAAATAAAAAATATCTGAAAACTGTTTGTAGCGGGTTTATCGTAGATGGGTTTCAGGTGCCCAGTAAGCTGCTCTATCACTCCCCCTCCTCAATTTGCCAGGGGAGAGAAAATATAGTCAAAGTCTCTACAGATAAGGAAAGAAAATACAATCAAAGGCTTGTGGGTCCAGATAAAAACAGGGAGAGATCATATAGAATTGCCAGATTGTCTCCATATTGTCATGGTCAAAAGAGACTTGATTTAGGAAAATTATGTGAATTTATTGCCAATAAAATCAGAGTATGGTAATGAGATAAAAGAAATCTTAATACATCTACCCCCACCCCTCCTTTCTTCTTGGGCTCAATTTCACCCCCCAGTGTTTCTGCCTCCTCTCTCTGGCTGCACCAAGGCACAGGGAATGGGGCCTGGACATGGTGTGGCTCTTGAGGATGGGGCCGTGCAGGGCTAGGAGTTGGACTCCATGAACCTTGTGGGTCCTTCCAAATCAGCATATTCTGTGATCCATCAAAAGTTGTCTCTGCTGCTCCTTCCTCCTCACACTCTTCCCCTGCTCCAGCTTGGGATCCATCCACATGAGACAATCCTCCAGGATCTTCAGCGTGGGTCCTTTCCACAGCTTACATTTCTTCACAAAATTTTCCAGAGTGGGACCCTACCACAAGGTGCATCCCTTCAGGAAAAGGCTGCTCCAGTGTAAGTCCCACACAGGGTCACAAGCGCCCCCAGGGAACCTGCTCCAGTGTGAACTCCTCTCTCCACAGGGCCACAACCTCCTCAAGACACAGCTGACCCTATTGTCTGCCAGGGCACACTGTTGCCTCGTATTTAACTTGCTTGAAGATTAACAAATTAGAATAATATATAAAATTTATACATTGAATTTTAAAAATTAAGAGAGAATTGTGCAGAAGAACTGTAAAGCTGAAACGAATTTTTTTTTATGCTGCAAAAGTCTTTAATCTTTGCTTTACTGATTGAGAATATATCAACACCTTCTAGAAAGTTGTTGTACAGAAAATCTGTGATATACAATTGTGATTATAAATGGCTATCTTAGTTTTCAATTTGAAGCACTTATCTTCAAGAAAAATCATCCAATAAATTTCATTTTCATACAATCTGCAGAGTATATCAGAACAAAAAATTGCATTACTTTAGATTTAGCAAAGCACTGTATGTGTAAAGTAAACATTACAAAACTGGATCTGTCAGCTAAAATAAGGTAATATATGCAAACACTTATACACATATATTAGGTAAATAATGAAAGTGACTAAACTTTTTAAGTGGTTTTCCCTAAGGGAAATGGAACAAATTTAAAAGTCACTTTTTTAATTTTTTCCCCACAGTGGGATCTCTAGTTTTCTTCTCAGCTATGAACTAATTTAGGCTTTAACATAGAAGTTTCTCTTGGATCTTACAAGAAGCCCTTGCAATAAACTACAACTCAATTTCAAAGCTGCTATTTGAAAGAAAATCCAATAGAAAATTGATGTAGTGATATAACACAAATGTAACTAAACTCATTCAGAGCTCTTAATTTCCTATTGGTCTAGATACTTGAAATTTATTTTGGTATCCCTTATTTTTTTTTCCCCAAATTGGCATTTAAAGGATAGATGAAAATTTTTATTGCTTATATAGCAATGATTAATATCCAACAAAATTCCATTAACAATTCCTGCAGTATGGCAAGAACCCCTCAAAAAATGTCACATCCAACATGGGCAAGTCAATGAGATTTGTTCTCTCAGCATGTGTATTTTAGGGGCACAGACACTCTGCAAATGGATAAAAACAGAAAATGATTATTCATTTCCACAGTTCTTACTATGTGTCTCAGTCTTGTAGTGAGATATAGCAAAAAGGAATGGGTGAGGAAAAGAAAATTATTTGATTCTGAGGTGAGAAAAGTTGTTATATTTCCAATGAAAAAATTTATGTAAAGTAAAATTTGTGTCTGATGTCCCTACCTTTGAAACCATTGATATAGAATTAGAATTATAAATCCTGCCTTCCTTACAAAAAGTTCCACTCTGTTATATGCCAGCTGAGCAAAAGAACTTGGACTTGCTCCATAAACTGTGTTTGAGTGTCTACACTGACAGTCAGTTCATGTCATTATCTTGAGACACTTTAGTCCTTACATAAATATAAAATTTCCACTAATTTCAGTTAAACCAACTGTGTATCTCTGTGCTTTGAGGAATCAAAACCTCATAAGAAGTTCTCTTTTTTTTTCCAGAACGATTTTTGAATGAATAGCTTCGGTAATTTTATGTCTATAAACTTGGAGTTGTGCAAAACCAGTGATTTTTATAAAGCTTTCTAAAAATATTCTGGAGTACCATTTATAATTAGAATTCACTGTAAGAAGAAATTAATCTAAATGCTTTGAACTCTTAGCATAATGCTCATTATATAGAAGTTTTAGCTGCTCATCTACTGTATGATGTAATTCCCTGTATGAAATTTTGCTTCTTGATCTCCACAACTTAAGTTATTGATCTCCACAACTTAAGTCATTGGTTGGTTTCAAATATAGAGATCCTAAGGAATACAGCTGTCTGAAATTTATAAATGCTGGAAGACCATCATAATGATTTTATAACAGTTCAAGGCATCTGATTTTTATCTTTGCCACAGTGAACAAAATAAGTAACAAATGGCCACAGTCCCATATCCACAAAAACAGTGAATCAACACTGTGGGGTGACCATCAAATAAACTGTCAGCTGTAGCCACAAAAATCAGGGATAGTGTAGGTGTGTAGAAGCACAGTAATAGAACTGAGTAACACATAACTACCAACAATTATACTTTTAAATCTGAACAGGCATTTTTTGGGCCCTTGATGCACCTTTTTCTGAATTGCTTTAAGCAGCTCAGGAAAAAACTTGATAAGAATTGGCTGAAAAAGATGAAGGTCAGTATATCTGTGCATGATGGAGTTTAGTTTTCCAACCACATTTTTTAAATGGCAGGGAACTTAAAAAAAAGGCTTTGAGGTATTAGAAAGCATGCATTGGAATAAATTTTGAGGTTTGTGTAGTGTTCTTTTAAATTCAGACATTTCACAGATAATGAAAGAGAATAATTCGTGGTGGTGTCTGCTTTAAAGGACCCATGTAATTGTGGATATGGGAACAAGCAGAATCAGAAGTAGCTACACAAATCTGCTTGCTGCTAAAAAACTCAAATGTGTGGAGTCATGCTCTAAAAAATGTCATAGGCAGCTGAGCCTCCTGTTTACATATTCACTAGTATGTGAAATAGGGAGCACACATCATTATCCACCTCACGGACATCCATTGCTTTGAAATATACAATTCAGAATATTATTGTGCTATTTTCTACGGAGGTAATAAAAGTCAAACACTCTGCTTTCAAATTACCTCTAAAAGACACAACATCTCAAAATTTTATCTGAATGTCTGATAAATGTTTCTTCAGCAATGTGATGCACAATTTTTCATAAACATGCAATAAAATTCCCGTACTATGAGAATATGAATTATTCAAAAAAATTCTTATTCCATTTGATAACAAAAAGTAACATCTTGAAAGCATCTAAAATTAAGAAGCTTATTTAAACAGGAAGAGGATACTTTGACTATTTTGTAATATTGTCTAGAAAACAAAAAGAAGTAGATTTTAAAATTTTTTTTTTACAAAACTATAGCTAGAAAATTTCAGGTCAGCTTTCTACACTCTCGAGAATAAACAGAATAAAAATGGATAGTTCTACTTTAAGTAAAATCAGCTGAATTATCTCTCTAAAATAATCAATTATTGAGTGTACATTCTTTTAAGTAAGCATTTTAGTGAAAATGAGTCACTGGCTTGTGCTTCTATTATCAGCTCTAGGTAAGCTCCAAGTCAGAATGCATCTTATTGGCATTTACTTTTTACACAGAAGCAAAAACCATATGCCACTTTTTAGATAGCAGATTTATGTTATTTTTCACCTTTGGGAAAACTACTCATGTGTTTACAGTGAAGAGAAAATATAAGGTTACAATTTAACACACTTTTTATGTCAGGAAAGCTGGTATCTCCACAAAAATAAGTAATCCACGTCTTCACATAGTTGCAGCACTTTTTATGGAGTCTTTAACTATAGTTCTATGGTCAAACAGTGAATTTACGCTCAAAATATTTTAGATAAAAAAAAAATTTAGATAAATCCAAAAATATTTATGTATAATCCTTCTCTTTGTGTATAGATTTATGAATGTATATATATTTAAATTTCCATTTTAGAACTAATCATCCCACAGCTTTGTTTATTGCCCAGGCAGCACAAAGTCCTATATAGTGCTGAAGCAGAAGTGAGCATTAAGAACCACAGAAGAGGGAAGTGAAAGGGTTGACTTAAACAATTTTAGTTTGTAGATCAAACTATGGGAAACACAGACTATTAAAATTTTATGAGATGGTAATTTCTGACAATCTAATGTCTAACCGATGACATTAACATGTACAAAATAAGAACAATTACCTCAAGCGTACAAAAAAATCATAATCTTACATTTGTCATAAAATATTTTGAATTTTATTCAAACTGATATTAAGCAAAGTAGGTCTTTTAGTGGTTAAATTGATTAAATGGATTAAATTGATTGCTCCTACAGGAAGTATCTATAGGATTTTCTGACTGGTAGATTTTATCTCAGTTATACATTTCTCATTGAATCAAAAAATTAAGGTTTTCTTACTTTTTACAGCTGTGAATGACTTGACAATTAATTTTAATTAATTCAATAAACTGCAATCAGGAAAATACTTTCTACACATACAGCAGAGGCTAGAGTTTCTCACTGTTACTTGACACAGTGAACGTGTTTAGGTAGCGACATTCAACAAGGGGTTTGTCTTCAAAATTTCAGAAGCATATAGTGGAAAAAAAAAGATAATAGATTTTGATCCATTTTCATTGGAACTATGGTTGGTTAACGACTTTTTTCTAGCCTCTGACATTATCATTGATCACAGCAACATAAGCAAAAATACATTTATTTTGTGGTCTGAGTGTGAATATCAAGTCAAAGCAATGTGATTTTTTGCATACCTTCCGAGCAGATAAAATTAGTCTGATTTGCATTTTAGACAATTCTTCACTCCACATGTCATTTTTTGTTCTGTTTAAGTCATGTTTGTTCCTGATAAATTTAATAAGATCTGTGTGTGCTTTAATCAGTTTTGTATTCAGCCCAGTGTGCCCAGACTTGATTTCAGAATATAAGAATTAAGGTATGGGCTTAAGTGTCAAGGACAGGCAGACCTAGAGTTTTGTACATGTGGATGGACATAGTCTTCAAAATTAGGACAAAAATTAAAAACACCAGGAGAATCCTAATTTCCAGTAATTTAAATTCTGACTTCTGCAGGGCTGAAGTTTCTGCAGATTTTTGAGAACTTTGAAGGTGTGAGAACATGGTTGAGAGCAGGGACCTTTGCCTGTTACAAAGTGTACTGATAACCTGGTTTGTAACATCGCAATAGGAAAAAGCAAGGTGACACAGAGGGCAATGTTTGAGAGAGACAACAACTATGTAATTCAAGAGGGGTTTTTTCATTATGTTTATTTGATAATTTTGTTTGTCCTTGATATGTTAGAGAAAACTAAAGACAATGTCAGCTTTTCCCTGTGATGTACCATTACTAACACTTCCTCAAGGAGAGACTCCAGGGATGTGACAGCTTTGCCTGATGTGTTTTACTGTACGTCCATGGAGGGAACTGGCTTTGGAAACCATTGCAGAGGTGATTAAAAGCCATTTTGACTCTCTCCAGGAAGTAAATGTGTAAATGCTTGTGACTCCTGGGAAGAAAGCTTGGGAAGTACTAACGGGAATGTCTTGGTAATGAAGGTCAGTCCAGACAGGCAAAACAGATTCATTAGCAGACATTTGCAAAGAGAAGTTAAAAAGAATTTCCAAGTGAATCAACGAGGCAAAATACTTCTGAACTAGATTTTAGAGTGTTTCTTGACTTTTTCTTATGTTGAAATAAAGGATCATATTTTAACAACAGAATATGGGCAAAGAAAAATTGAATACCTTGATATAAACAGCTGTGAAATACAGTCCTTGCACAGTGCAGGTTGATGATCCTATTGGTATCTGGGGCTCTGACCTCTGAGCAGCCCTGCAATGCTGAGGGCTGGGAAGACATGAGCCTGACTCTCAGCTGTGCAACCATTGAATGATTCAGACAAGATAAAGGGAATAAAAGAAATAAAATAAACTTTTAATATTAGCATGAATGTTTTTAAAGGTTTTCAAAATGTGAAAAGAACAACTGTGTGATTTTACAGATTTTCCTTCCTTTGTTTTCCAAGAATTTCGACTTCAGAATGTAACATAAATGAGAGATTATAAAATAAATCATATTCGAGCAATTGTTTTTCCCCTCTAGAAATTACATGCACTAGTACAGAAAACTGAGTTTAACTCAGTTATTTAAAATTATAATTTAATTTCTGTTGTTAAAAAGAAACCTTCTTGTAATGAATCAGGAAAACACTGAAGAGAAGCAGTTGTGTTATCTTAAAAATAATATAACAACAAAAAACAAGAATGGCTTAATTGTAATCAAAGACAACAGCAAGAAAAATATTACAATAAATTAGAAATTGAAATTCATCCACAATACAAGTTTGTATGTGAAAATTTCATTAGAACCACATTATTAATTTAGTTGATCATTAATATCTCTTTATAATGCAAAACTTGTTTCTATTGGAGAATATTGTTATTTATTGTAATAATCTTATTTAAAATAGCCACTAAAAGCAGATTTCAAAGAAAATTTTTGAACAAGTTTATGTACCAGTACACAGACTCAGTTATATAGTTCTGCTGGTTCATACAGTATTCCATTTCTAGTCATCACAGAAATAAGGATATCACAGTGTTGCACTATATCAAGAAAAAACAACTTAAACATGTACAGCTTGATAGTACGTGGTACCTTCTGTAACCTAATCCAGAATCAGTTTTTCTCCTGGAACACCTGTGTTTATTTTTAGTTTTTTTTTTTTTTTGGTTTTTGAGGGTTTTTTTGTTGGTTTATTCTATTGTTTAGTTGGCTTTGTATTTGGGTTTTGTTTTGTTTGAATATATAACTACATACCTCTCTCTCTTCTTCAGTAGTGACAGATATTTATCTTAGGCCTGATGCTAAAAATATGTAATGCAGAATTTTCAAGACTTCAGTCTTTTAATTTTCCTTGTCTCCTAGAATCCTATTTCAGTCTAATATGCAATTTTGATAGATATATTTGTTATTCTCCAGAAAGCTTAATGTATTTTTAAACTGCAAATATTTTTAAATACGGGTACAATTGCTGGTTTACCCTTTCCTGTTTCTTTACCCTGAAATAGTTTTATTGCACTGAGATTACTGCACCATAGCACTTTCTTAAGAACCAGGTATTGGTGCTACATTCCTCTTTTGTGTTGGAGGAGGGTGAGGGAGAAGCAAAGCAAGCATCACTGATGTCTCAAATTTCTCCTATTTCCTGCCTCTTGCCTTTCTTTATTACTGAAAAGCTTCATGAAATGAATTCTGAAAATATTATTTTTAAAGGACTCACTCACCAAACTGTAGTCAAACCATTAATGCATGTATTAGAATTCTTTTTTTTCCTATGCAAAGCCACATTAATTTTTCAAATACTACAGACACTTGCAAGACAAAGCTCCAGTTTTTGACTTTTACTATTTATAGTGTCTTGCTTTTGTTTAACATTTATCCCACTACATGCCTTACTCTTCCTTACTATCAGGAATGCTGGATACAGATGAGAACACAGTAGCAAAGATATTTTTCTTGGCAAGATTAATATCTACAACCTATGATTGAGAACAAATTGTTTAATTAGAATATGGATTACCTTTGCATTGAAATGGAAAAATTGACAAGAAACACAGTGGAAAGAGACTGTAAAAAATTTATTTTTCCTTTTCAAACTGTGGCTTTTTAGGTCTGTTCCATGGAAGGGCATGAAGATAACACCAGGACTGAGAACAGAAGGCAGTTTGAACAAAACTGAAGGGATGTAAGAGGTGGCTCACAATTCGAATATCACGACATGTTTATTGAAAATCTGCCTGTATTTTAAAACCTCTCAGCTTCACCAGTGTTCACAACAAAAATTATGTCAGGGTACTACATGAACAGTAAATGATCGGTGAGCATCAGGATTGGGCAGATTAGTGTTCTGTGGTCCAAAATATTTAAGTTTCTGGCCTCCACACAATGCATGGAAACAATGTGTAGGGATCAAAGCAGCTGCCCCCAGAAGTGGTGCTGTGTGAAAAGCACACCAGGCTGACATCTCCCCAGGTATGGTGGCGCATCCCCCTGCACTGCTTCATCCCCAGGGCTGCTGTACAACCTCAGCAGCTCTAAGTGGGCCTTGACCTTCATGTAAGGGCTGGCAGGTGAGGGGTCCTTGGCCATACCAGGAACTCTTGCCTGGCTTATGTGGGAGTGCACTGACCGCACACTAGGGATACCTGTTGACTTATCAAGAAGGTGAAAAAGGAATCACCTGACAACCTTGGAAAATTTCTCACCCAAAGTGTAACCCAAATTGAATGGCACCATTGATATTATCCTTTTAAATATTTTAAGTAACTAACTCAGATTACAGCCAGGACGGAGTTTCAAAAACAAGGGGGTGTGTGTGTATGTGTGTCTGTGTGGGTCTATGTTATTCTGAACCTTGTGAGTCAAAATGATGGTTTCTTTAACCCTTTGTACCCTAATTACAAAGACAGTGGGATTTGTGTTTTAAAGGCTTGAAATATGTGTTACTCTTGTTCTACTAAAGCAACATGGACAATTTGGCTGGCAAATAATGAGCAAACAACTGGAAAAAACCCAAATTGAGGTTAAGAATCCAATAGTTTCAACTCATTTGTATTTAGTCCTTCATTTCAAGCTGGAAAAAAGCTTCTTGTATTGCTTAGTTCTAGTTTCTTGTTGCTTTGCCTTTTTTGATTTGAATTACTATACTTGATTTTTATGCTTTCTACATTTCTGGTTCAATACCTAACTTGGATGACTGTCATGAGAGCATAAAATGCATGAACTTCCCGTGAAATGAAGGATTGTTGCCACCTATGCAATGTTTTGTGATAATTTCTGTTCAGTCATTTTATTGTTTTCAGCCTCACTGAATGCTTGCCCTTTGCACATTAAGGAGTGAAACTAGCATGGCATGGCACCATCCTACATAAGTAGAATGTCCTCTTGAAGACACAGGACCTCACTTTCTACAGAGTGATAAGCAGAAATAGTGCAACTGTTTTGCCAACAATTTAAAGAAAAAAGACCACCATATTTTAGGATATATTCTTTATCAGAGAATTCTTGCAGTGTATCAAGTAATGGAATATAAACGCTATTTCCCCACTATTCCAAATGCACTGTATTAAAAAAAAAAAAAAAAAAAAAAAAAGAAAAACTTCATATCTCAAAGGAATTTGGTGTTTGAAGATTGGATGTGGAATGTGTTCTTTGAGTTTTTAAGCTTCTCTGTCCTCTGAGATGTAACTTGTGGACTGAAGGACATTCATTTTTTATCAGAGAAGTAAGGATGAAATGAATTTGAGGGACCAAAGGTGACAAAATATTGCTGAGTGGCAGTTAGGGTCTGGAGGTTATTAGTAGAGGGTTTGTGAAGCTGCCATCAGTATCCACCTCCTCCTGCAAAGAGACTTCAAAGGACAATGTCTCCTTTCCCTGTAGTCTGCCTTGTATTCACAAGTACTGAAGACAGAGCTGAACAGCACTGTATTGAACTTTAAGCTAATCATATGAGGCTGTCAAGTAGTTCATATTTCTTAACACTGTGATCTGATAGACAAAATTGAGATCAATAAATAAGAAAAGCAGCAAGGAAAAAAACTCCTCAGCTCTGAAATTTTTGGAGATAGGATAACTGGAGCATAACTAACTTTTTGGTCAAACAAGCATGATCCTTTCCTCTTCACCTGGTATTTTATAGGCTATATCGTTACTAAAGCTTGTTGTATTGAAGATAAAGTATTTCATGACTTGTCAGAGTCTGTGTTTTTTTAAAATATGTATTGAAATCAAAGGAATTTGGGGACTTTTAATCTAAACACTTAACAGATACACGTGTCTTAAAAATTCTCAGGGTTTTTTTCTCTCTTTGTCCAGTATGCACAGGCTTTTTTTTTTTTCTTTTTTTTTACAAGTTGTGATACTTTGCATAGCATGTCACACAAGAAGAAGGGGAGCTTTTACCATATGGCAGAGCCAATGTTGTAGCTCAATCCTACTGCAAGAAAATATAGATTCCTGCTAGATTTCTCGGAACATGCAGCCCAGGATAAAGACCTTTCTACTGCTCTGTGATCCCACCGATGTAGCAGGTCAAAGAAGCATAGAACCCTTAAGCTTGGAAAAGACCTCCAAGACCATTGAGTCAAACCTTTGACCCAACACCAGCATGTCCTTTAGACCATAGCTATGATTGCCAAATACAGTCATTTCTCAAACCCTTAAAAGGATGTTGACACCACCACTTTCCTGTGCAGCATGTTACAATGCCTGACCACCCCTTCAACGAGGAAGTTCTTCCTGATGTCAAAACTGAACCTCTTCTGGTGCACTTTGAGGCCATTTTTTCTTGTCTTTCCAGTAGTTGCCTGGGAGAAGAAGCTGATCCCCACCTGATTGCAACCTCCTTTAAGGCAGTTTTAGAGACCAATAAGGTTAACATCTGAGCATCCTCTTCTCCAGATGAAACAACCCCAGTTCCATCATCCACTCCTATAGGCCTTACACTCTGGACCCTTCACCACCTTCATTGTCCTTCTCTGGACAACCCCCAGCACCTCAATGTCTTTCTTGCAGTAAGGCATCCAGAACTAACATGATTTGAGGTGTGGCCTCACCAATGCCATGTACAAGGGGAACCATCACTGCCCTGGTCCTGCTGGCCACACCATTGCTGATACAGGCCAGGATGCCTTTGGCATTCTTGGACACCTGGGCACAGCTGGATCATGTTCAGCTGCTGTCAACAAGCAGCCCCAGGTCCTTTTCCTCTAGGCAGATTTCCAATCATTCTTTTCTCAGCATGGAGACAATATTAAAGGCTTTACTGAAGCCTTGGTAGACAGTAACCACAATCTTTCCCTCACCCACTAGGTAGGCCCCATGGGCATAAAAAGAGATCAGGTTGTTCAAGCAGGATCTGCCTTTCTTAAATCCATGTCGGCTGAGCCTGATGCCCTCATTATCCTGTATATGCCATGTGATTATACTTATGATAATTTATTCCACAACCAGATCTGCAGGGCACACTATTCAACTCTCTTTGGTATAGGTGATAACAGTTACCATAGTTCCTAACCCTTCTTTTCTGGGTAGAGGCCTTGTGGCTTAGGGAGGAAAATCCCAAGCACAGCATGAAAGAGTGACCTGGTCAGAGTTCTTTTGTCAATTTTGTGTACGTCACCAAGAAAAGTCACTGTTGTGTGCACCTCTGGCTTTGCAAAATGAGAATGAAAACAGCTTTCTCTGCATTCTGCCTTAAGATGTATGAGAAAAGAAGCTTAAATCAGCACTACTGGTTCACAAGTAACTAAAACTGTGATTTGCATGAGTGCTCTTTTCAAGAGGGCAGTTTTCTTGTCTTAACTGCATTAAGATGATATCCATGAATTTCCTAAATAATGTAGGGGAGTACCAATGTGCAGAATACAGTTTACTTTACTGTTTTGAGATATAATCTTCCTGAGTAGATGCAATTCCACGACATGAGGTTCATACCAGCACACATGACAAAAAAGATCTGTGTGGCTACTGGGAAATGTGACATTCAAAATTCATAATCCTCCTTTCATTCCATCAATAAAATCATTACTGCAAAGCTCATGATTCAGGCCCAAATCTCTCACACTTAATTTTAAGAATTTGAGGTGTCCAAAATGCTGTCTTTGAGTCAGAAGAGAGAAGCAGGAGCTTCCAAAATCGATTTCAGTTTGCTTAATGTACAAATGAACAGGCTTACCCTCCTCCTCTTGGTCAGCTGAAGTAAGGAACAAAGTGTGGCCATGTTCTGCACTCATTTTATGAATATATAATGCAGAAAAACATATATTTGTCTTTAGACACAACGACTGTATTAGATGGCTACAAGAAGCATTTCCTAATACAATGGTAATATGATTCTAAACTGCTCTAACGCTATAATATTTTTATTTACATGCAAGAATTTTTTTCTAAATTATGAGCATGAATCATACAGGAAGTTATGCAAAATAGAATAAATTATGCAAATAGCATTCTTTGAAGTTTTGAATTAAGTGCTATGCTCTGGAGTACACAACATACACACTGAATGCTTGATGGCAGTAAAGTACTTTATGTTTAGAATAAACTCCAATAATGTCAGTTTGTGTTAATCCTTTCTGACTATCAGAAAATTGCTGATCTTCAGCACCTCATTACCTCTTCTTTTTCAAAAATCCAGTCACATGAGATAAACCAAAAAAACCTCATAATTAGGACTTGCCATTAGTCTGACAACTGGAGCACATCACATGAGCATAGTCAGGTTGCCCTGACATTAAGAAATATGAAACCTTAAAACCACCACAGAAACCACATGAAAGAAACTTCACTACCCCAAACTGCACATATTAGAGGACTTTGAAAATCCCATCATAAGCTGATTGGTAATTTCTCCTTGTCTGTGATGAAAAAGTTGTTCTGTAAGGCTTTTTGGTAAAAGGTGTAAGTTTCAAGTACGATCCCTGTGTTATTCCAGGTTTACCTTTTTCAGCAGATGGTAGCCATCACTCAAACTAAAGTCAAAATTAATATGCACAATCTCTTGTAAAAGAAAAAAAAAACAAAAGAGGAAGGGAAGCAATATTTCATTTCTATATTTCTATCCTATGTTTCTACAGTTTATTGGTTAATTAATAATATTTTAATATACATAATAGAGCAACTATTTCTTTATTTATTCCTTTGGGCTAAAAATTACAAATATTCTTCCAAAAAATCAAACCAGACTTTTGACTCATTAGACTGATTTTACTTTACTATGCATTGCTTGTTAAGAGGAACAGATTTCCACCTTTATAGAAAACTAAGAATTTCTGGTTGTATTTCACAGAGAAGCCAACATCGGTCAGCATAAGCTAGTGCTGAAAGAGGGAGAAAACTTGCAACAATGGGTGGGGTAATGCTTGCTCCACACTGCCAAAATTCTTGATTTCAAAGACCCCTCACTATGTAAAAGAAACACAGGAGGTTATGTTTCTGTCAGAATTACAGGATTATTGCTCTTATAAGAATTTATTTAATGCATCATGCTCTAAATATCTGATCAGCTGTGACATGTCATCTGTAAAAGACTTATCTACATTTTAGATTTTAGAAGCAAAGTATATTTCAAGTGCTGTCTGGAAGGAAATTTTTTTTAATCCCTCCTAGTGTCAAATGTTGGCAAGCAGTCACAGAATGCTATGTCAAGGTCTGGGGTTTCAATTTTCTCAGGTTTATAAGAGAGTTCTATGTCAGCAAAAATTTAAATGGAAGTAAAATACTCATCAGGCAGATGGGCAGTACCTTTCACCAAGCAGATGCTAAATGGGCACTTTAACACAGTCAACTTTCCTCTCTTGCTGTGAAAAAGGTACTGAGAAGGACTTCTGCAGTGAAATAAAGAAATGACCTGGCCATTAAAGAGTTAGAGGTCACTGCAGAGAAAAAGAAAAATGGGATTAAAAGCACACTGAAAACTCTGTCCTTCTTTCTAACATCTCCATGCCCACATCTGCTCCCCCACCATATTGTATTGTGTCCTCCCCTCTCTCTTCCATACCTGAGAGGTTTGTCTTGAAGAACCTGAGTTCTCATAATTTTTTAACTCTGCAGTTGTTTATTCAAGAGAATTTCTGTTATTTAAGGAATACACTTCAATATAAACATATTGAAGTGTATTCCTTAAAGTCAGAAACACCAGCACACATTAAGCATGTCATTACCTCAGCATTATTTACTTTTTTCTTGTGCATTTAATTAAGAATGGGTAAAAGGTTGTAACGATAGACTCATTCTTTTTACATGTTTTGTAAAGTGTGGCTGTGAAATTACACCCTCCTCTACATATGAATATACATATGAATGTAGAGAGCATTTTTCCTGAAATGTAAGCTAAACATTTTCAAATGGAAGAAGAGCTGGAGAGAAAGGAAAAATATTAGGATTCTGTTCTTATTTCTTTCCAATAATTTTCTCAATCTGAAGAGCATTATTGGCATAATGCAAAATGAGCTCCCCTCCAAGCCTCAACTCAGTTGTGTGAAGAAAATCTGATGACTAACAGCTTTAAAATAACCAGTCTTTTATTACAAAGACTGTGAAAAATCTATTATATTTCAAATCAATGCTTACATGACAACAGAAATTTTTAAAGCTAACTGAACCAACAAAACCAATTTAATTTTAATTTTGTATTTCATGTCCTTATTAAATCTGTGTAGAGGCTTCTATATATACAAAAGAATGTTGCGTATTTTGAATTTGGTGAGCTGGTACTGTTTTTGTAGTGAAAAAAAAGAATGTGGGAACTCCAAAAAATGGATTCTAAGATGCTCTAGAAGTGTCCAGTTCCTAACAACATGGTTCCAGTATGAAGAATAGTCTTCTGGTAAGCAGTAATTACCAGAAAAACATTTTTCTCAAGGAAAGAACAATACAGCAGAGAGAGCACTTTCAAATTGGTGCTGCACCAGAAGCTCAGATGGATTTGATAATTTTCTGTCTGCAATTTCATCACCGTTCTATTGTAGGCCTGCTTTCAGGGACAGTTACAGTTCATGCCACTTATCACTCTCACAGACTTCCCCAGGCACTCTTAAAAATTTGCTATTATAGACAAAGTCTAAGCTGCCTGAAGCACCCTGTGGTTACAGACTAGTTTTACTGATTAATGAAAGGTAAAGTCAGAAGTCATAATTACTCAGTATTTGCATGTGTTCGCATTTTGAGTCAGCACGAGAAAAGCAGAGAAATGTTAGGATCAACTTCCAGACAGGTCCAGTGAGAACAACACACGGTGGAAGCACCCTGCATCTCCAAAAGCCCAATTTGCGAAATTTAGGCAGGGTACAAACCAAGGAGACAACAACATGGCTGCTAAGGTCTCACCAGTTGAGCTCCCCATACCGAATGTTTTTCTGAGCTCTTACTATCTGTGTTTACTCCATTCATTCTTTCCTGTTGCTATAGTTGAGGCATTGAGGGAAAAAAAAAAAAATCATTTGCTCACTACAGAAAAATGGCAGACATGATGGAAATAACCAGAAACAGCTCATTTGTCTGCTTTCTCAGTGGACGCCACAGTTACTCTTTGTGTCACATTGTACCCACCAAAAACTCACAAGCTTCTACTGTTTGGAATCCGAAGGGATGTCTCACATTGAGGTTAATCAGAGGAAAACAAATATTGTTTCTGTCATGAGTAGAGGGTGATGCAAATCTGGTCTCTATATGCCGATAAATGCACTATCTGAGTCAGCATCCAAATAGCACTCAGCGTTTTCAACTTGCTAATACAAGGATACAGACATCTGACAAACATGTTTTATTCTGTGTATTTGGCATTATTTAGAGAAGTGCATCCTTCTCAAAAAATTATCATTCTCCTGTCATATATGAACACACCTTCTACAGACATGGCTTCTTGCTCTGCACAATTGGTCCCCCAGAGCAGATAGGTAATAGTGCAGGTTATAGGGAAAGTTCTTCTGAGCTGATCTCTTGGTATCTATTTTGTATTTTCCCAATGATTTTATATGTATTGGTATCGGTTTTCCAGGACCAGACTTCTTAATATTTCTACTTTAATTCTCAAATAGGCAGTGCAATGTTTAAAGGAAGATTTTACTGTAGAGCAGAGGAAATGTTCACACTTGATTCCAGTTACAACGGCACAAAATGCCAGCAAGATAAGCTGCTTAAGGACAGCCAGGATATTCATCTTATAATGGTCTTTATATTAGTTCAACAGAGGGCTAGAAAAATCATCTTAATTTATGTCATTCGGCTTAATATTTCCCATTTCATAAATTTCTGAGAATAGTTCAGAATAAAGTCGAAATATTTCCGAGCTCTGTGGCTTTATGACAATTAATAGAAAGGCTATAGGAATCTCTATTAAAAGGCTGACAGTTATTTTTTGTAATAGCGTTGAGTTATCTCCACATCATTCAACCTAGGCAGGAGAAAAATCAGATAAAAAAGACCAGTTATCTTTTGGACAATTTCATCTCTGTGAAACTATAACTCATTCTGAAATCTTGAGTACAACCTATCTGTAAATGTGATTCTTCCCACTACAAGGTTTTCAGATATGGACACAAAGGTAAATTTATTTAAGTATCAATGAAACACTATGTTTATAAAACTTTGTTCTCTTGAAGGAGAAAATGCGACAAAGTAACAGAAAAGGTATCATGAACTTGTCTTGCAAACTGCTGGAAAGTACAGCAGTTAATCTGCTATGAATATGTCATATGCTTTGAAAGGCAAAAGCTGACCCCCAAAATTAGACAAAGTGCATACATAACAATAGAATACTAAAAGGATATCTGACCAAAATAGTTAAGAGCTAACAGGTTGACTGCAATAGACCTGACACTGAAATGAACACCTATCTGTAACTAGGCAGAGCTTTTTTACCCCACAGAACTGGGGAATGGGCGAAGATCGGAGAACCTGAAATTTTTTGAGACAATTGAGTGAATACTACTTTTTTGGCAAAATGTGAGAAGTCTACAGCAATGATAACTAATGTTTTCAGAGATGACTGGATTCCCTTTTTTGTCATAAACTATCCAGATATAAGTTTATATTTTCTCACAAGCTCTGGCATGTGTAGCTTTGTTGATTTATAACATTGTCACTCGTGCTGTCTGCCCTTCCTCTGCATTGGAAATTCATCAGAGCAGTGTTGGTGGACTCAAACTGTGCTGGCTTTTCCACCACTGCATCTTACAGTAAATACTTTCACCTGAGCCATGCTCTTTGTCAGTTTAAGCTAGTGCTGTGCACAGTGAACTATAACAGAAGTAAATGTGTTGCCTTAAAACTCATTCCTCAGCACTTTCTGCTGTTTCACTGTTGTGTGAGCTAAGAATTAGCACATTTGATTTTCCGGCTACAACCAAGGGGCACAGTGGTGGGTCATGGCAACCTCATAAAACCTGCAATGCTGCAGAGCACCATGGAAAAAATTCCTCTTGTGAGATGCAGCTGGAGGTCCAGATATCTTAAGACAAGCTGCATGGGTTCACACCTGCATTTCAAACTGTCCTTCATTTTTAAACCCTTTTTTTTTCTTCCACCAGTTCTTGTCATTTCATATCTAACTATGAGAAATTATTTGTGATCTCATTTTTTTTAACTAAAGGAAAGATACTTTATTATTTATACCTATTACTCCTGTTAAATCTATTAATTTATTCATGTTTATTTCTGCTGCAGCAATTGACCACTACAAAGATTTTAGAATCTGATCTTTTATTGGTTATCGCTGATAAATAAGCTAAAGCTGAATTCAACTTCATCTGCTGATATTTGTGTTCACTCAAAAACATTTACAGCTCCAAAATATTTTAATGTGAATTGAATCAGTTAGTATAAAATCATCAGCTATAACCTCACACAGAATGTCTTAAAAAGGAAAAATATTCCCTTTTCTAGGAATAATGAAGCTGCATATTAACAGCCTAATGTGTATCTGTTCTAGCTGCTGTAATTATTATAAACATGTATTTTCTCAGTTTTTCAACTTTCTTCTTTTTTAGTTCTCCAACTCAAAACTTTTAATTTCAGGTCCCTCAATATATTTAATTGATTATATTCTCTGTGATTTTTTTTTTCTTTTACTATATTTTAAAAAAAAGGTATCATCTTTTTCAATTTATTTTCTGAACTCAGCTACATAACCAGAAGTGTCTTCTTCCATTTCCTTTTCTTTCCCACTGTATATGGAAAATCTGTTCCTTTAAATCCTTTCATTTTAGTGGTGATACTATTCTTTATCTATTCCTCTGAGTATCAAGCTTTCTGTATTTTCTGGCATGGTTGGTTTTGTCCTCTACAAAATTTGTGGCAAAGTAATTGAAATAGCTCACACTTTTCCATTTTTTTCCCTGTGTTTACATATAATCCAGGAATTACAGACTTTTAAAACCTTCTCAAGATACAGATCTTGTTTTGTCACCTAAACACTGGCATATTTATGAATTAAAAAGATATGAAACCCATTTCTGTTGTAATAAAGTATTGCAAATTACTTCATTGGGATCCTAGAAAAATCCAAGGTAATATTTTTCTCAAGTCTGCCAGGTTGTTGTTTAGAATATGGAAGGGGGTAAAGGTAAAGAGTAGGAGTATATGGCATTTCTAGTTAGAGACTACTTTTCTAATTTGTTGATAATTAAACCACATTTTGAAACAACTGGCAGATCTGCAATTAAATTTCTCATTCTTGCTTTGATGAGCAAAAAATTCTGGCCTACTATGAAGATAAAATAACAAAGCACACTACTGGATGAAGAGTCCAACCATAAGAGAAAATTGAAAATTAGAGCTGACAACAATACATTAAGCAATGAAACTACAGGCGAGTGATCACACATAAAAGCCAATTAATTAAAACCAAATTGCATATAGCATTTAAGTTCTGTTATATATTTTCATCATGCTTCAATGGCATTCTTAGATCAAGCATGAAGTAGCTTTTTATTTTATTTATTATAACAGACCAAAACTACTTCTTCCTCTTGTAACACTACTGTACATTCCAAAGTAAGACAAAAGGCGAGATAAATTAAGTAGCTGAATCTCATAATGAAGAAAATCAATTTCCACTGCCTGATAAATCAAAGCAAATTCAAAGTCAATAGAGTGATCCAACATTTATGCCAGAATAAAGCAGAACCTTGTTTTCTTCTTTCTCTCAAATACCAACTGAAGCATAGGGCATTTCAAGGAGTTTAATGACTAACTAGATTTTATGGTGCTTGACTGCAGTTCATACCTTCAACTTCTCTCACTAGTTATCAATCCCCAGGAAATTATCTGTGCTTCAGTCATGAATGTTTGTGAATGAATTTTGAACAGTTTTAGAAGTTTTAAAAACAAGAAATGATGTCTTAATGAAAAGTATTTGAATCTATAAAACATTTTTCTTCCCTTAATATATTAGATTTTCATGGCAGTATTTGATGACTAATCTCCCCTGGTTCTTATCTCAGCTAAGGAACCTTTGTTACATTTTCTCTCCCCTGTTCAGTGGTACAGGGGTGTGCAAATAACATTTTTATGTATAATATCCCCAATAATTCTTGAATGACGAATAACTATGCAAAAATTCAGTTTGTTATTGAACATCACCCATGTAATCCATCATATTTCCTGCAGTGGGATTTTTACCATGAGTTTCTTGATTCTCATTTCTTTACAGTTACAAAAACAAAAGAATATTTTATTCACTAGATAAGCAAAATAATTGGTAATAGTCTTTAGATCACAAACATGCTAATTACTTAGAAGGAATAGATTAGATCAGCATTATTGAGTCTGATGTATAAAATTGTAGAAAAAGATGCAAGAAACAAGGGAATGTTTTACCTTTCCGTTTTTTTTTTTTTTTTTTTTTTTTTTATAAAGGAACAGTCTAGGGAGAGAAAAGTAGATGAGCCATGTAGGAAAATCACCAGGGTTGTTGTTTTCTGGGGGTTTTTTTGCAAGAGACACGGTAAGTATTTTCTGCAGCATTGGCTTTATGAGCCAGTTATGTGTGTCTTCAGGCAGCATAACAAGGAAATTAATATTAGCAAGGTTGTGCAGGAGTTTACATTTATACAGAAAGAACATTGATTGTTTTCACTCTGCATCTACCATGTAGGTATCACTTGAAGGAACAGGAAAGAATAGGCAATGGAGAACATCAGTATTAAAAACCAATTAAAAATAACTTTATCTTAATTAAGAAAATAAATGTTATCAGAAATAAATTTAATCTAGTCAGAGAGAAATATCTAACTGAAAAGAGGCCTAAATTGATCAGAATTTGGAGGCTTCTCTATGGGGTGCAGTCTGCAATATTGCATTGATTTATATTGTGTCAAGGGTAAGGCCTATTGGTTCTGATCTGAAGGAGCTATCCTTATATCCATATTCCCAGGAATTGGAAACATGGGGTTTCTTAACCCCTTACTTTTTATCTTGGATCTGAATGCTTTCCTTGACTGGAGTTCAGTACTGTGCAAGAGACAAGGTTTTAGTGCCTTTGAAAAAAAAAAAACCATGCCAATATTTAGGCTACTGGACTAGAACTTCGGAGATGAGAAACCTCTGCTCTGCTCTGCAGACTCAATTCAGAGCATGTTTTCCTGGTTATTATATCTGAACTGCAAACCGTTGGGGCAAGCAGTCTTTCACAACATGTATGTATTTATCCATTAGTTGTTCTAAGGGGCCTCTGAGACTAATATGGATCTCCGTGTAAGTAAAATAATGAAAGAAATATCATTAGATGTGCATTATCCTAAATTATAGTTGTGAAACTGAAAGAAGAGCTTTAGTGATTGTGCTTTGGTTTAGGTCTAACAAGCTTGCATAAATTGACAAAATGTAATGCATTTCATAAACATTCATCTTCTTCTTCAGAATTGCCTCTGCTTTGCCTCAAAATGTACAAAAACCTGTCAACTTAATATTCATGTAGCAATGGATTGTGTTTTTTAACATACTACTCTTTAAATAGGTATTCATTTGTGAGGGCCCTAAAGTTTTTATGAAATATATTCATGTATAATGCATGGGGAGTACATTCATTTATAAGGTCAGTATTCTTTTGCTTTTCCTCTTTAAGGCTTTAGACATATTTATTTTAAAATTTCTTTCTTAGTTATTAATTTATGTATATTAGGGACCATTCTTAACCACTGTCCTTCTAAATGGTTGCTTTCTGTAAAAATAAGTTCATCTGAGGGGATTCCACACACTGACAAAGTACATTACAAATAATATTTGATTTATGATAGTCCCAGGAGCCTGAGCTTGGACTACTCCTTTGCTGCACAGACAAGATGAGTAAAACAAATTACCTGATTTCAGAAGTGCATGTAGTTCTTGTTATACTGTGGCTCTGTGGACAGCAAGGCTGCACTTTTTATCTCCAAACATCACCTGCTGATTTTTAGCTGACCTTTCAGCAGAATATCTGAGAAACAGCATGTACAGGTCCCAGTCACCCTGTCCATTGCACTGTAGCTTGACAAATCACAACCCAGTTGCAGCAAGACAGAAACTTGGCATGCTTTATCACCCAGACAGACGTGAGCCTCTCTGTAGGTCCTGATATATTCCAACCAGAAATACTCTAGCCAACTGTTTGCTATACTATGAGCAAGAACATGATCAACAATGAAAGCTGGCAATTTGCAGTCATTTTTCAGTGAATAAATGTAGAATTTTAAAGAAACCCAATCTGCCACTTCTCTACATCTAACTTTTTCTACTGAGAATGCCTCGCAGCTGAGGAAATAGCACATTCGGCAACAGAGCTAATATGCAAAAAACTGAATGCAGAATTATGCAGAAGAACCCGAATAAATGAGGTATTTCAGAGCTGAAAGCACTAGCTTCATTCATGTTTCAAGCCTGAACTAGATCTTCTCTTCTGCCATGTGAATGACTTGTGAATGTGTGCTGTGAATAACCTAAGAAAATCGGTTACAGAATGAGAAAGATTGTGCTACATAACTTATAATAAAATTCCAATTTGTTTATTGATACTTGCTTTGTTTCCCTCAAACCTTCTTTCTAATATATAAACACTTCTTTATATATTGACTTTTCTCTGTCACCTCATTTTGTGTCTTACAAGCACTTCAACTTCCTTTACCTAGCTTTAAACAACCCTCTAAATTATCAAGACAACTCATCATCACCAGGTTTTTGTTAACTGTTGTTGATCAAGGACAAATTATATATATGGAACAGAGTAAAGATAACAAAGAGGTCTCTTTTCAGTCTGATGGCAGTGGGTTATTCAACTTGTTCTGAATTTTCAAAGGTAAATAAGTAAAGGTTCAATCTAATACACTAAAAGTTTAAAGAACATTTTTTGTTCCAAGGAATTAAAAGGGAGCTCATAAGACAGTTGTAATCTATTCAGAATGGCCACGAATAATACAAAAAGTTTTCTTCTATTTGTCTATGACTGTTAAGCTATAAAAATTTTATATCAATCTTGGCTGAAAAAAAAATAGTCAGACCTACTTAAATATCCTAAAACTAAAAATTTATTTTCAATCTCTTGGGAGAACGACCTCAAGAAATTATCTGAAGCTTTACCTCATCCAGGCCAGTCTAGTCATACTTTGGCTGCACTACAGATGCATCTACAATCACTGTTCTCTTCTGCAAACTGGAATGTGGGATTCCCTGTGCCTGACACATACATTGTCTTTGATTCATGTTCCACTTGCTTTACCTGATGATACTTAGAGTGGGTGGGAACTTACCAGCTGAATTGTAGAGAAATTTGCTGACAGGAGACTTGACCTACTGTCACTACAGGAAACTGCTGAGGGCAGAAAGAGCTTAACTAGAACAGAATACGTTATCTTTTGACAGCTCTTCACACTTCAGTCTCAAAAAAAATTACTGTTATTAGAGATGGAAAATTAAGGTAGTTTTTTGTTTTGAAAATAAATTTTGGAAACGAAAAAACGACTGAAATATCAAAGACGTGTTTACTTATGAATGAATCACACTTATACCCATAAATACTTAGGAGACCAGTCATAATCCAAGGATATACCCAGTCTTACTCTGATTTTCAGTTAGCAGTGTCCTTCACCCCATTTCCTCTCAACAGTCTGCTTGTTGGCAGTATATTTTGTATTTTGGAACTACAGGTGGCAGATGGTGCTGGTGGAAAGCATATTATGCAGAGGGGCTCACCACCAAGAAGAAGGATATGTCATGCAGAGGGCATCAAAAGGGGGCTGTGCCTGGCTGTGTAATCAGGGGCAGATACTGGTCACTTTTGTTGCTGAGAGGTGAAATGGGATGTGTGAAAACCTGTGTGGAGTCTATGCTGAATCTATTTCAATAACAGCCTGAAGTGTGAAAAAAAAATCAAGACAATGCGTTTAAATGTGATTTTCACTTGAATTTACAAGAACTTTAGTTTCTGCCTGGAATGTGCATTGAACTGATACCAAAGAAACAAATCCATCGCAAAAGGTGAATGGGTCCTGAAACAGAATTAACATCTTGGATATAAATCTTGGCAATATATGTCACATCCACAATAAGTATATTCTGAAATTCTCCCAAACAAAGCAGAATTGACTGTACCAAAAGGCAAAATTAAATCCTAATACTAGTGAAACATGGTTTGCTTACATGCACCTTTCTAGGAAGATAGAGATCCATTGTGACAACAAAGGGATTTTTATGTCCTTTGAGGCAACCACCTCATTTCAATGAGCATGTGGAAAACACTCAAATTAAGCTAAGTGTACTTGTGGCTTAGTCATGAATCTGCTTATGAATTACATAGAAATCTATCAAAGAACTAGATTGCATAACTGTTTTTAAATTGGTGCAGCTTATAACAACTTTGCAATTTTAAGTTCATATAATATTTAAAGTAAGTTTCTGTACCTTTGATTTTTTTAATTAAAATTCTGCAGCTTTCTTCATCCCTATATTGTAATGATTATAAATAGGAGTGCCTCATAGAATAAAATGAATTTGGATACATTGGAACTTTTTTTAACAATAACGATATATGAAAATACCCTGTAGTATTGCACTATATCCTAATTTCTTTTGATTATTTTAGTTTAGATTTGTTCTTTTTGAGATATTTGAGATATATATTTTTTAAAATTTATTATGTTAAGTTAAAATATAGTAACCTAATGTAAGCAAAAATATAAGCTAAATCTCAGGAAATCATTCATGAAAGGATGTTGGCAATCTTTGTAACATTCTGTACTTAGAAGTGGACGAAGTCCATTCAAAATTTATGAGAGAAATGTCTAAGAAACACTTTAATATATATTTAAAAAAACCCCAAAACATGAATTGGCAAAGTAGCAAACTTAAATGTGAGTTAGCTAGTGTTTCTTTCTCCAGATATCTCCAATGCTATGCAAGGGGTCACTGTACAGCTGAAGAAAACTCTTGTTATGTTTTCATAATTTCCCAGTCTAGTCAGTAAACAAACCTAGTGTGTAGTCTATCTAGTCAAAGGCTTGGAAATTTACCATGATTTTCAGATTTGCATTGGCCTCTCTACTACATTATGCCTCTTTTGATGTAAATATATAAATTTTCCCATTTCAGTCATGTTGCTCACCAATTATAAGGATTTTGACATGTGTTGCTATCATGAAAATACAGACTTTTCCATCCCTGAAAAAATTTCAAGTTCAGTATGAATTTGAAAGTATGGATAAGCTGATGCTTCAAAACATAAGGTGACAAGGTAGATGAGGAGGACTTCGAAAATTTTCCATAGTAGGAAAGAGTCCAATCTGACAGATGGGGTGACCAGCCTAAATTCTCAACTATGAAATTTCATTATCACTTTCTTTCATGCACAATATTCAGTGATAATATGGATAATAAATTTATTCATTGCTTTTATAAATCCATCCACACTTCTGCATTCAGGGTTACTATCTTCTCTGATAGCACATTCAAAGACTGAGAACACACTCTCTGAAGAAATAATTCATTTAACTTCAGCTATTTTTATGCACTTTTTCTTTTCCCCTGGTGGTCCATAATTCTTATTTGTATCATTTTAAATACCTGTGTAGTCTTTTAGAAAATTCAGATCTAAGGAAATATTAAAAGGTCTTCCAGATAGAAATGCTTTCTCTGACACAATGTTTAATATTGGCTTTGGCTCTACTGCTGTTCAACTTCAACCCTTGAGGCCTTTCAACACTAATATTTGTGCATGTTTCTGTTTCCTTTAGATAAGATAAATCAAAGAACTGAGACAATTTCAAATTGACAGATAAAAATTAATTGTATATATTGACAAGCTAAAGTGAGTTATTAAAAGTCTGACATTATAGGCCTTCCACTCCATTAGAAAAAATATTTGTACAGAAAATTAATTACTTTAAATCTTCTCTTTTGTGTATAATCATGGCAGTAAAATACACTCAGGGAAACAATTAAAAAAGTATTGCAGTTGGATATCCAACATATAGCCCAAGATATGGAGCTCCTCTAATTATTTGTTTCTGTTGTTATAAAGCTCACATATAAGTTGAGATGCTTTATTTATCTGAGTTTTCAAATATTTCATTACTTGCATATTAGAACTTTTCAAGATATTTCTGAAGTTTCCTTCCTTCAGGTTATGTGCTGGACTTTTTGTTTTTGTTTTAGAACCAATTATATTTTATGCCAATGAAAAAACTGTCTTCTTTGTCAGAAATTTCCAAATATTTTTTCATATGAGGTTATCCACCACTTTTTTTCTCCTGGGAAAGGGCACAATGGACACGAGTGCAGCAGATTCACTTTTCTTGCACTGATCTGACCTCTCATGCACACATTCATTAAGGTTTTATGAAATCTCTTACTGATATCTAAGCGAGAGACTGTCATTCTTTATCAAGACTGTTGCTGTGAGATCCAGAATACCCATCACACTTCAAGCCACAAAGAAATATTCTGGGTGCTTACACAGGGGAGAAGGACATCCTTAAAGCTGAACCTTGCTAGTGCCAGGTGCTCATTCTGCAACATAAATTTTCTCTGTGAATGCTTAGATTCACAGTCTTAGTCATGATACTGGCCTAGCTCTAAATGAAAATAACTGCCAGCATACAAATAAGAAAGGTGGATAGGATAATGAAAACACTTGGACAAGAGTAGATTATACAAATGGAGAATCAGTGGGAATTGCAATGATTTAGACTTCAAGGGAATGTTTAAAAATAAAACTCACTGGACAAAGGAACTGCAGAAAGGCTTGGAACAAAGATGTAAAATCACAGTCTCCAAAAAGAGTACAAAATTAGGGCAAAATAACATTCAGCTTGGATTAAGGGAAATACAATGTAATAATGCCAATCCACTGTCTAAATTTATAGAAAATAAATGATGGATGAAAAGTTGGTTTTGAATATTATATTATATTATACATTTTTTTGTATACTACGATTCTTTAGGAATAGTCCAGTACAAGTGTGGGAACTAAACACAGGAATATCTCAGAGACATTCTTCCTCTTCTTACTTCACTGCAGATATGTGGTTGTATTATGAGTATCAGAGTATCTCTCCAAGACAGACATTTTGCAAGTTCCAAAGAAAACAGCACACTTCAGAGAGCTCAAATTACTAAATTGCCCAGAACGAATGAAAGCTTTAAGCAGTGAGTCTAATCTGAAATGTCTGCAACACCATTATAGTGCCAGGAATTTCTGTGAAGCCCTGCTACACCTGTTGTTTTTCTGCCAACTGCATGTTTCTTAGCAAACAGAAGGATAAGAGAGCAGACAAAAACGGTTTCAAACAATGGTATGGCATTCAGAAGACCTCATTTTAATTCCAAGTGCTCTTACCAATTTCCTATCTTATTTAGACTAAGTACATAATCCTTCTGAGATCCTATTGTGTGCTCATAATGGTGCTTTCGTGAATTCTTTGTAACAGAAAATATCCTTTGCTATGTTTATATACCTACATACTATATTCATGGTATTATCTAGAGTAGTACATTCACAGCATGGCTGCTATGAAATTAAAGCTTAGTGACAGAGGAAGCAAGTATGGTTTAGCAATTAGGACAAGCAGGAAATTTAGAGTAAATTAAGATAGCAAAACAAGGACAGAATATGAGAAACAGATTGATGCTAATGAGAATGATAGCCATGGAAAAAAATTCCTTGTGTTCTAAGGCCTTAATTGCAGGAATTCTCTGAACACACAGGAAAATAGACTTGCACTGAAGGTGTCCTGTATGACCAACAGGTCTTTTCAAAATTTATAAGATGCATTGCAACATTAATTACATTCCATAAATAAAACAGGAATATATCTCATACTGGTTAGGAGGGCAACCAAAATGATTAAAATACCTTGTTCAGACTATTTATGATGTATCAAGAAAAATATTTTTTAACTAAAGTCTATTCTAAAGCCACCTGAGAGATTCAGATGCTCCAGTCCCTGTTAAAATTAAATCTAGTAGGCAGGTTTGAAAGTCACAACTTAGCAGCAAAAACAAAGAGCTGTCAATGTACAAAGACTCTTGCAAGTACAAACCATATGTTGACTCTGTAGGACATCCTAAAATTAACCAGGCATCTTGGTTTCCATTATATTATATCAAAAACAAAAGTTTAGAATTTGTATTGTTTCTAAAAAGGAGGATTTATTAAATTCAGATCATCTCCATCTGGAGACCTTTACAGTCATTTGGATTATTCTAGCTGAAACTGCTTTTATGTAGCAACTTTATTTGTACCAGAACTTGCTCTTTTTGTCTATACCATGAAGTACAAAATATTAAGATAGAGAGGGTTTAAAGATGTCTCTACAGAATGCTAGTACTGAACAAAATGTATGTCCATATATACACATATAATCTTGTTCTATATGTTTCTTTAAAATGAGTGTAGTGAGGGAAAAATATGTTTTTCCAAAACCCAATCAAAAAATCCAATCTGGCATGCTCAGTTTCATTCAAACAATACAAGATGAATTGCAACGATGGGTTTTCTTATGTGATTCAAATGGGTAGGAAAGAATCTTCCCCTACCCTCCAGCAAAAATCTGATCTGTATCATACAAAGGTAATAAAAGCAGGATATGCAATCATTCTTTTGATTTTAGGGACCAGTCTTTACATGCAAGTAGATATTGCAAAGGTAAGATCAGATAAACACTTTGTTTACAATATTAATATGGAAACTCTTTCGAAATGCTTCTACAAAGTGTGCCAAAGACTCCAGTTTTACTGATCCCTTATTGCAATAATTGGCAATTCCCTGCTTCTTCAGATATCTTTCTCAGTTTCTCTACATTTTAAGCTTCAAAAGAAATGACATACACACAAGTAGATGAGATTAAGAAGATGATTTGCCTCTGGGCAGGTTATTCCATAACTGTTTATTATGTGTGCTCATTCCCTGAAGCAGCTGGTATTGACCACTGACAGAAATAGCACATTGAATTAGCAGATCAGTGGTTTGACCTGTAATGGCAATTCCAATTGTCCTTTGCTGCCATGAGCACAAAAGTTTAATCAAAATGGATGTAAATTAGCTCAGACATCTGAAAATTGAGGCATATTACACAAACTGCATAGAGAAAAAAAAAATCTTCTAATGCAATTTTTCCAAATTTCATCTTTAGCGCAAAGATAGGAACAATTAAGAATCTAGATTTTCTGAGTAATCTCTTACAGGGAAAATTCATGTCTTACTGCCCATCCAGGTCCACCATGAACTTTATCAGTTCTTGCCCCAGTGCTGCACTCTTTCATTCCTCCCTCAAGAAAATGACTTCCAGTGACCTGAAGAAATCTATATTTCCTATTTTCTCCAGTTACCTGGAGAAATTCTAAGTAGGAGCTATGTTTTTGCAGAAGGATGAGATGGAAACAACATGGAAATATTTGTGACAAATAGGGTTTCTGACAATCATGAGAATATTTCTTCTCACCTAGAAAGACTCGTTAACACTGAAATATAATATTTGGAAGAACAGCCAGGGTATAACAGATATTCTACTTATGACTACTTCAATAAAAGTATTACAGTGTGTCAGGATGAGTGCAAAACCAAGTAGTTTTGGCAGATTTAAATCCATCTACACGTTGACCTAAGCTTTTATGAAGAGCAGGTTTTATTTAACTATATAAGTTGTAAATGGAGTGTAGTGTTATTCCATTACTTAACACACTTTTAAAATTAGTTTGAACACTATTAATACAGACATTACAATTAAAACAAAATCCTAGAAAGTAAATCACCTTTATAAGAAGATACGCTAGAAAACCTCGCACATTTTACCCAAACTGAGAATTCTGGGTTTATTCTCTTAATTATGTTCAGTTCTATAAAGGAATCCAACAGAGTAATCAGACTTCCTTAGGAGAAGATGTTCTGAGACCATAAGATATCTCAAAGTCACGAAATACTTCATAAATAAGTTTAAGAATACTTTTAATAAGTATTTCATCAGGGCATTGGTAAGGCAGTGGTCATAATTTAACTAAATTTAGGATTAACAGTGGAAGTACTACTTAACTGATTAAATTTTTGCAGCTCTCCCCACTACTCCCCCTTAACTTTCTGTTTCTTACTTAACTTTCATGAAAGGCACCTGAAACACAGCCTCCTCAATTTCAGTTCAGGTATACTTTTTTTTCTGTGTGCTTGATTCCTTTTTTTCCAACAATATAATTTCAAGTGTTGAAGTTTATATTAATATGTTCTGACTTTTTTAAACTTTTACCATGGGGACAAAAGAAGAAATGTAGGTGTTTTATTTGCTGGATATCTTTGTCTCATCTTCTACAATGTAATGTTTCATTCTGTTGACCTTAGAGTTTAATCATTTTCTCATTATTTTCAAGGAGATTGAAAATAATTTCTGGAATATGCAAGAGGTGAAAAAGGAGGTTCTTGTCTTTATATCACTATACCTTTCTTACAGTATTTCCTTCAGAAAATTAGTTTCATACCTTATAATACCAGTATAATTTAGGATCATTTAGTTGAGGTGGGGATATAATAAGATTTGCTATTAAAATTGAGCACCTGAATTTTGCTGATGGGAAAAGAGACAATTTTGTGTTATGCTGTGTGAACATGTGCAAAGCAGATGTCTAATTTCTAGTTTCCTCCAATAACTCCAGGGGTGATAGGAGCCTAAACCAGGTGTGCTTGAATAGTATCTGAAGATGAGAATAGAAGATAAAATTTCCAATTGCTAGTCTGGAACCAGTTTTGGTTCGCAGAAACTGTTTTAGTATGTTTGAGTGACTTTACACTTACAAATTGAGGAAACACTATGTTTGTAATAGTGTAGAGAAGTGTAGGCCAACAACATCTGAATCTGCCTGCAGAGATGTCATGCTGAGTTAAAGCAATGTTTTCCAGCTCTGGAATGATGGAGCTTGATTTAGACTGGAGTAAATCAAACGACAGCAAAAGATGTCTCATCACATAAAGGGAGAATAAGAGAAGCTGTAGAAGGACTTCCTATGCTTTAAAAGGTGATGTTTTTGTGATGTAACCACATGCAGTTTTGCAACGGCTGGAAAATAAAAACTGTTAGCAAAACTTCTGGAGATGGCAGAAAGGGGGGGCAAAGTGCAGATAGCAGAGCAATTCAAGGCTACTGGAAGAAGCTTGTGTGGGAAAAGTCTATAATGATACTTAGCAGGACCTTGCAGGACAGATGATGGGAGAGAAAGACTCCCTTAAGCTTGTCAAGGGAGGACAGGTGGTAGATGAGAGAACAGCAAGAAGCATCTGACAGAACCAGGTCAAACGAGCCTGGGAAGCCGGACACACTGATTAAGCCCAGGAAAGCTTGGGTTAATTTTCCTAGCTAATTATGAGCTAGCTAGCTAATGGTCTGAGCTAATGCCTTAATCGCAACCTGTTTAATTTTTCATACAGATCTTGTTGCTGTCCATCTAGAATCTGTGGAAGTATTAGATGCCTGAGTATTAGATGCTAGTAGAGATTAAGAAGTACAAATAGAAACATCAAAAATTGTTGATATGTCTACTTTAAAAATCTAGGATTCCTGGAAGTCTTGTTCTGGCAGGGAATAACAGACCAAAAGTTTTCTTATGTGAATTCATCAGTGCCATTTGCAAACCAAGGAACTTTTTTTATGCACAATGAAGAACCATCCTGAAATACCTAAGCTGAAACCACACTACTTTTTGAATGTGAAGCAGTTTAAATCTTCATCTGTGTGGCACTGAGAAGTACTACCAATTAGCTGCATCCCATTGAAGCAATTATTCATGTTCCCAGATACAATTTGATATGCCAGTTTGAACTATTCTGGGAAAGTGCACCTGGTTCCTATGCTATCTTAGGTAATTTTAACAGTACATTTTGCTGAAGATAATGTTTTCTTGAATTTTATACTATCTTATGGTGAAATTAGCAAGTAGTGTGGAACAACAAGAGTAGAGCCTGACAGCTGTTGCTGGGGCCACAGTGTTTGTATCATCTCTATTACAGGCAGTTTTGCTCTGCAGGCCCAGCCAGGTCCTGCAGTCCCAGTGGTATCAGCATGACCTGCCTTTCTTGAGCACATCTCTGCTTCAGCTTTGTCTGAAAAGAATTCAGTTCAGCAACCTCAGGGCTTCTCCATGACATCAGATGTTAGCAGGCACAACCAAGAAATATTCTTCTAAATCAGACTTACAATACGACTCAAAATGATAACATAGGTTCATCTTTGTATACTTCTGGGTATACAGAAGTAAATAAAGCACTATAAAGCATTTCTGGGTTAGTCCTCTGTGTTTGCAGATATCTTTCTTGTATCACTGATGCCTTAGGATTTTATGAGCAATACTACCTGCTTGGAAAATAAACTGAATTTGTTTTTGTTGTTGAGGAGGTTTGCATGAAAAACAGACACCTTTTGTTCTAAATTTTAGCACCAAAAATGTGGTAATAATCAGTTCCATTATTCATCAGTTCCATTAATCCATTAACTGGCTCATAAATTCAGCATTCAGGTTTCAGTGACAGAGATGCTACTATAATTTGTGCAATATAGCAGTTATATGCCTGACCTTGACTGTGGGAGCTCAGAATATCGCTCCTAATGTCCAGAATGTCCGAAAAAACCCTTGGGGGGTTCGGAGGTCCTGGAATGTTGCCAGACATTCTTAGTGGCTGGACTTTGACCCTTCAGAGGGTGTGTATGAGGACATGAGAATGACCACAGTTTAAGTGGTGGAGGGATCACGCATTCACAGGGTGAAATATGTATTTTGTGATTTTGGTACAGGGGGGTTATATCTTGGTACAGGGGGGTTATGGAGGCAAGATGGAGGAATCGGGGCGTGTCTCATGCTTCTTCTTTCTTCTTCTTGTCGTCCATCTTCTGTGGTGGTGTTGGCACTTGGGGATTGGTTTGTGGTGAAGATGCACTTGTTAATAAGGGTGAAAGGTATTGGGGATAAAAGATAAATATGATGTACATAGTTTTTATTATAAAAGGACACAACTGCCCCATGGGTGGTTAGAGTGCTCTTGGCTGCCTTGCTGGTCAGATCCCGGCTGGCAGAGAGGTAAACTCTGTATGATAAGAAATAATAAACAATTTCAAGACTGAAGTATCGAAGAGTCCAGACTCGTCCTTTGAACGCGGGCTGCCCCAAACCATCCTGCGCGTGTCTGAGCAGAGACAACAGCCGGATTCGGACACTTGACTTCATTTTGAAAGTGAGCAAAACAAGGCTGACTAGTCTGTTAGAGGATTTTCTACAATGATCAGTAGAGTGAATGAGACCCTTTGTGGTGGGTTGACCCTGACTGGATGCCACTAAAGCAGCTCTATCCTTCCTCTCCACCACTGGATAGCTTTTTTTTTTTTTTTAGTACTCTCTCTTGTTCTCCGGGGGGGGGGGGGGGGGGGGTGAGTAGGCAACTAGATGGGTACCTAGCTGTTGACTGGGGTCAACACTCATAACGGGGAGGAGAGGAAAAAAATATATTTTGCTGAAAAAAATTAGGCTTGCAAACTGACTCTCAGTAAAATGAATTCCTTCAGACACTCTTTGTACTGCTTAACACTACAGAGGAACAGATACTTAGAAGGGATGCAAACCTATAGTCTAGGACTAGAACCTGGCCTGAGGGAAAATTACACAGTAACTGTTTACTGGACAGAAAGTAAAAGGAGCTTTTAATACAATGTCAGAAACAACAGTAGAGAAGATATCTCATTGTTTACCTAAAGGGGAAATTAATTCAAACAGAAAATAAAATACATAAAAGAGGCAGCTGTCTCTGAGCACACTACCATCCAGTATATGAAGGAACCCTCTGTGAGCAATCCTGCCTGCATTCAGGAGTGCAGACAACTGCTGAAAAAAGGCTTCAAGGAAAGGAGCAACACTACCTCTGACTAAACTCCATGGCAGACAGAAGAGACTGAGGGGTAGAATTGCTTTTAATTAAAATCACTACACAAAATACAGCTAGGTATACAAAATATGAAGGAAAGCATTATTTCTCTGTGCTTTGCCTTTACATAAAGGGCACAAAAGTAAACAAACAGACAAGAATGAAAACCAAGAACAAAATACATATTGGATACCTACTATTTAAATGCTGGGAAATTGATTCAGAAGACAAAACATTTTGAAAATATGGTTCGACTCTGGAGTTCCTCAAGTTACACTGGGGTATTTTAGAGCAAATTCATTGCTACAGATAGAAATTTATTCCTCCCCTAGCTCTCCTTGTAGTCTTAGCTGCAGGATCACTTGAGAATGAAAATCCTTAATACATCGATGGGTTCAGAAGGTGCACATAATAATGCCAACCAAAGTTGTCTTATAGGTGAGGAAATACACATAATTATAGAAAACCCCTTGATATTTGGGATTCAACAATGTTTTACAAAGTTGCTGTTCCTTCTAATTTTCCCTGTCCGGAAAATAGTGCTTCACTCCATTCCCACAATCCCACACCTTAGGTAAGCAACAAGCTGCAAACAATGTGAATTAAGGACTCAGGAACTAGGCAAAGTTCTCTTTCTGAACTCATACATGCAACAAATGAGGATGGCTAATCTCTTTAGCCCTGCCTAATATTAATTTTGACAGTCAGAAAGATATTTCAGTATGAGTATATCTGTTTTCTAAATCAAATTTCCAGATTGGGGCCACAGTGTACTAAATAGAACTTTGCACTTTGATCTTCAGTCTGTTTCTACAAATTTCTTGACAAAACCCCTTTTTAGGCTATTCATTTTTGTAGATCTGGTTCTATAGACATAAAGACCCCTGTCTTGTCCATATTTTGAGAAACAGCATAATGCATTCTCCTGTCTCCATATCCTGGTTTTTAACTTTTTATCTTTTAAAACTCAGTGTGATAATTAGACTTACTTTTGTTAGTTCATCAATTTTATTTAATTTAAACTGAAATAAACTTAATCCAGATTGATCTAAGGTCGTTATTAATATCATTTGTTCTCTATGGTTTGCCTAGCTCAGTATTACCTTTTTTATTCAGTAGTATTTATCTTTTTAACAAAATTAAGGATAGTTTTATGCCATAGCAGCCAGAGTAATAGTTGAAAAATCCATTTCAATATTAAGTTTTCATAGATAATTCTGATTAACTGTATGGCAACTCATATTATGACCTACATCATTGATATGAAGCAGGAGTCAAGCTGGAATTCTTAGGTGCTTTTCAACATTCTTCTTATGAGAAGACCCTGAATACCAGATATATATACAATTACATACAAAGTCTTCCCCAAAGTGAAAAAGTAATTGGCCTTAACAGGCCAATTCTCCTAACAGTCATTCTCCATCCTGAATTTTGAAGGAGGAAGTGGAAAAAAAAATTGTGCAGCCTGAAACTTTCTTATTATTTTTGGTTTTACATGACACACAGTTTAATGCCAAAATTATATTTACCATAATAGAAACGGGAGCTGGGAAATAAAAGTAAAAACTCACAAAATGAATCTGTCCTAGTTTTAGGACTATGTTTGACTCAATGAGTCCAGATAAAAAGTGGTAGAGTAATAATGATGAATTTTATTTTGACAGGTCTTGTTTCCCCCTTACATGTATGAAATGGGGGACAAAGAAAATTAACATACTTGATTTTTGCCTTAAGTTTTTCAATTTCTGTTTGTTACTAAAAAAAGAAATAAAAAAAGGGAAAGGGAAACCTTGAAAGACTTTTCCTAAAGAAGGTACTGAACAAGGAACTAACTGGTTTTTACAAAACACAAGAAAACATAATAAAATACAAAAAAAGAAAACAAAACAGAACTACAATTTTCCACATGACTGCTTTGATGAAGGATTTTGATTTTGCTGACAGAACTGTCAAAATTCAAGTTTTAAGAGACTCACAAACAACATTTTCTGTGAACAAAATATTCTAGAATGAACATCTGCAATCATTTGTCAATGTCTCTGTAACTCTAAAGGAGTCCCACAGAAATAGTTTCCATGTGAACAGGACAGTGATGCCTGCTCACAGACTATGAAATCCAATCTCAATTTTGCAGTTATTAAGATTATTAATAACCTTCAATATTTTATTATACAGCAACAGATGTTGCAATCAAATAATTTTCCTATCTATAAAACACAATTATTAATCCTTTATAAATATGATAAATGTAACCATGTTACAAAATGCAGCTATTCAATTGTTTCTGAAGAACCACGTGATATGCAATGAAGATGTAAACAATGTGGTACAATAGAAGGAAAAAATAAACTCTGTAGAGCACTTTTGGTTGATACTGCAGAAAATTGTTCAGGGCTTGAAAGGAACTGGTTCAAGACCAGCAGCACAAGCATTGGAATAGATACAGGTCTCTGTCCCTTCTCATTAGCTAAACCTAAAATATTTTTTTCTAGAAAAAGAACACATTTTTCTCATAAATTCACAAGACTTGATCTTGTGTGCACAGATCTGGAGGACACAGCTGATGCTGAACCCAGAACAAATCTGTGCAGCTAAAGCAAAGTACCAAGTCAGTTAAATTCTGCTGTGCTAGACAATAAGAAAAAAATCTGCCCTCTGAGCAAAGTTCCCATATACAAGTGCATTTTTCATCAAGTGTTATGCATCATGGGGATCCATATGGCTTCAAACATTCTAACAGACATCTGCATTTTTACAGAAGTGGCAGCATCACGTAAGAATAATACAAAAAATCTGATTTTGTTACACAGTTTTGGTTTATACAATCAATTTTATCCCTATTTAGAACAATTTTTGTGAGATATATGTCTTATGAGATAATACTACACTATAACCAGTATAAAAAACAAACAAACAATCTATTTAGGAAACCTGCAAATGAAGGATTTTATCCATGAAGGAATACCAAGGCATCTTTTCAAGATCAAAGTTACACAAGTATTTCTGGGCTGACTGTGCTTCTAATAGATCACAGATTATTACCAACAGTAATACAGTTTGATCCAAAATTCACATGGAGAATACTCAGCAATATTGCACTCTTCAACAATAGTGGCCACTGAGAAAATTGTCCTTCTCTTGAGTAAAGCCATGGTTCTAATTTTGCTTTAAATTTCATTTGTTTCATGAGTTGCTAGATATAATAAGGAAATAGGTGATCAAGTTATGTCAAAGAAAGGGCATATATATATGTGCACACACGTAAGGACAGTCATGTCTATGTACACATACATAAACACCTGCTTTTGAAGGTATCAGCAAATCTCCACCACCACAGGACATTTACTGGTCAACTTTTTAATCAACTAAAAGGAGCACAAACCAGATGTATTAATTTATAGAAACATAGAAAAACAGACATTAATTCAAAATATGAAACTCTGATGTCATGTGAACCTGAATTTCGTGCTTCATCAAACACTTGCAACTTTTCCAGTTGACTGCTGCAGAAGAATCAAAGACAAAATTTTTCCTTCTTTTTAGTACAGCTATGCTATAGAGGACTTCGGATTGTTATTTACAGCCAGCCCTGATTCAAAATGTGATTTTTAAACTGATGTTTCAAACTTCATTGCTTTTTGTTTTTTAATTTTCTCACAAAATATGCTGTGACCTGGAAGGAAGCCACAGAAAGTTCTACTTAGGAGCCAATGAACTGACAAGAGAGGACAAATTATGTTTATGGATTCCCACAGGGCTATGAATAAAATGGTTCATCACCCACACAGATTTCTTCTACTTAGAGATTTAAAGTACATCATTCTCAAAGGGCATACAGATACAGACAATCACCAAATCCCATGGGAATAAATGCAAATCATAATCCCAATATACGAGCTGTCAAGGACCACTGGAGACTGCATTTCAATCATCTTGGCAGTTATAGTACATTGAATCAATATAGGACATAGCATTATTACTCAGGCATGTGCATTACTATTTAGTAAAACAACAAAATGTCAAGGGAAGATACTAAAAGGTAGCAATAATTCTGGGTATTGCAGGCTGTTAAAATTCTAGTTATCTGAAAATTAGAAAAGGCACTTTTTTCCATTTATTAAATTATTACATTTACAAAAAGAACTGCAACATTAGCGCCCAATATTCCTAACCACCTTAAAAAAAATACATGATAACAGATAAAAGTTTAGATAGATAAAAAAAAAAGTTTAGAAAAAGTTTAGATTGATAAAAGTTTTCTTTCTGTAATACTAACCTATGAAATATAATCTTATTCACAGTAAAGTTAATTAAAATTCAGAAGAAATAAAAACCAACTTATAAATATTACTATATTCTTTGAGACACTTAAGCACTCCGGGGGAAAAACCCTACAACAATCCAATAACAAACAACCCCATATAAACCTGTCATGTAAAGACTGTGGTTCCACATTTTGTCCTGAGTTGGTGAATAGACCCAGAAAGACTTTGGCAAGAGTTTGTTCCTAAGTGCTCTGAAAAGGACTGGAATTCTTTCAGTACATCTGTGATTGCGAATCTTGTTTAAAAACACACACAAAACCCCACTTCACACAAGTTATATTAACTCTTCCATTGATTGAATTATTTTAGTATGTTTACAGATTTCTTCTTATTTTTCATCCATACAGTGCCTCCTGAATTAATTACCAGTTTTGATCTCTAAGTTGTACTCTACATGCTATCAGTGAAACACAATAGTGTCTTCCTTGGTGAAGCCCCTGATTAAAATCAGGAAATGTGCATCTGTTTCTGTGATAATTTTTTTTCTTTATCTCATTTTAGCTAGCTAAAGCATTCTAGAAGACCTTTGTCTTCACGTAGAGTTTCAGATTGTACTCAGTGTGCTATAAATGGGATTCAGTGTGATTCCCATGTACTATTTTTACCACAGATAGTTGAGTCACAGGTCACAACTAGTCAACCTTAACAGTGGCAAATAACTGTTGGACTATTCTACTCTGCATAGCAAGATGTCATTTCTTGTTTAGATTTTTTATTTTCTTGAATTCCCATGTGAGGCTTTTTTTACTAAGGTTTTTCCTCCCTATGCTATGTTAGGTAAACAGGTATTTAAAAACTCACAGAAATATTTCTCCTTACAGGATTATGCTAATATTATGCTCCCCTTCAAACACACATATCACACACAAAAGAATGTTCTTACAAGCTTAAAATGCTTCAGTAATAGTCTTTGGTGCAGTTATGTTCCTATAATCACATATGGTCTTCAGAGTTTCAATAACTTGAATTACAGAATTTTAAGTAAAAGTAACGTAGATGTTTAAAGTCATTACTTTAAAAACAACTTCATAAATGCCACATGCATACATGTGGTAGAACTAGAAAAATTGCAGGTAGTAGCAGTACTCAATTCAAATGAGCAGACTTCAGCATATATTCAAGTTCAGATCTATAATTAAATTAATAAGATTTTTACAATTACATCATTGGACTGTCTTCATAGCCCAGCACTTACTTCCTCTACCCTTAATATTTAGCACTTCTAGAAGTGGATACTGAAGTTTTTAAACTTGGATGTACAAGACAATCATAACAGAAGATCTTCAGGTCAGGCGGAAGAAAAGACCTACAGTGTACTAAATTGTCCATAACATTTTGAAGCAGGAAAGAAAAAAACAAAAGGAGTAAAGGTAATAGAGTAATTTGATTCCTTCTAGGATGGTTGACAGCATGGACATGAGCAGTTTAAAAACACTTCCAAAATCCATTAAATGAGACAACAAGTACTTGCTTCTATTTCCTAGGCAATTATTTTGTATGTGACTGCATGTTATTTTGGTGATCTGGTGACTATTAAACTGATAGAGTAGTTTGAATTTAGGGCTGCTTTGGCAGTGCTTCATCATGTTTCTAGTAGAAGCTCCCTGTGCACAAAAAAACCCCTCTGTGATGAAGATGAATTGCAAACAGAGGTGGTTCTCTCCCGGTTCTTTTCTCATCTCCGTCTCATTTTCAAATCTTAAAATGCAGTAGAGTAGTGATCATCAAGTCAACCTTTCCCTGAGGTTCTTTATTATTGGTGAAATGCAGAAATTTGTGTTTGTTGACTAAGATTCAACTGCTAAAACTTTGGAATGGCTGCAATACATAAAAAATATATTTGTTTAAGTTACTTTTGAAAGTTTCTAATGCTTTTTTTTAAGGTTTTCACTTAATTTTAGGGAATTCTTCTCACATCTCTGACCAATATGACATTTGAAATGGTAAAATATAGTCCTTATATGGCTGAAAGTGCAAGAAGATTAGGAAATTAATACTGGTTTTTTTTTTAATGGTTAAACATGTATTTATGTATTAATGATGAGGATGCACACTGTAAGGACACTGTGATACCTGATTGACACTGATATCTAATAGGTCAATACATAAAATTATTATACTATGTCAAATTAAAAAATGCCTTCACCCAAGTTTCTTTCATGATTTTTTCAGCTGTAGGTAAATATATACACATCTGAAGCTGGACTATATGTCTGAACACTGTTTTCAGTTCATTTCCTAATTAAGTCTCACAAACCTTGCCATTGTATCTTGTTAAATTGCTGTCATATTTGCCACTGAACTTTATTAATTTGGCAATTTTTAAAATAAATCATATTATTGTTTACCTCTCAAAAATGAGGTGCAACGCTTTGTTCATGGCACTGAGTTATACTTTGCATAGCTATAATTGTATTTTTTTACCTCTCATTTCTCGTTAGCTGGAAAACATGTCATAAATCTACCTGGGAACAAGATCACTTCAACACTTCTTCCTCAGTTAGCAGAAAATAATGACATTATATACTGTAAAGAAAAGCATTCAGTTGTAAAATAAAAGTTACTTTCATTTTTTGGTAGAAGATGAACACAAGGAAAAACAAGACAGGTTAAGTTTTGCTTGTAGGAAAGATTGTCTCTCATTTAAAATTCTTCTCAGCCATGTTTTGCATCCTTATATGTCTTACTTGAATATTTATAACATAGATTAGTCTCCATGTAAGACTCAGCTACTTGCATTTATTTTTTATTTTTATTTTTCATGCATTCATTTATTTGTAATCATGCCTGGAAATACTCTGTGACACTTTTTTGTCACTTTTAAGTGGTTTGCCTTATCTATGAACCACATCGAGGAGAGCTCCAGAGTTTTGTCTTTGACAGTACAGGTAGAAATCTCATCAGTAGATTCTTTAACTGTACACAGCACAAAAATTATTGAAAGGTCGTATCAATTTCAACAAATACCTGTGATCCTGTTGTCACAAATCTCTGTGCTTCCTTATAATATATTTCCACCCTACATCTTGTCACCACAACTTGACTGTTCATGGTTAGGACTAGACTGTAGGGTATTTTGGTAAACAAAGTATTCTGAAGACAACATGTTTATTGTATCCCTCTGACTATAAAATTAATCTCAATCAGATTGTTGTTTGCAAAAATACCCAAAATATTTTTCTATTAATTCTTAAATAAAAATAGCACTTAGTCTACACGTATTGTAGGTACATTTATAATATTTATTTGACTATGTTATAAAAGTTTTTTCCTGAAACATAAATTTTCACAATTAGTTCTTCCAAAAAAAAATTACCATTTAATTGAAATAGTTCAAATAAAGATTTAAGACAAAGGTTTTTTTATCATAAGCCACCACAAAATTACTGTACACTGAGAAAAAATAAAATTGAAAAAATTCAGGGCTTTTGAAGCTTTCATGCCATTTCAACTGATGTCTTTGATCTGGATTTTTTGATTAATAAGTAATTTACAGAAAAGTTTATTTATGTGATGTGTAAATTTACAAATTAATTAAAACTGTTTTGAAAATAAAACTCTCTACCATCATGCCTTATAGAAAAAATACTTAAGAATTCAATGGTTTGAAGAGACCTGCAGATGGCATAAAAACACTGAGAAGAATCAAAGACACTGTTCTAGAAGCTAGAAAGGAATTATTTACATATGGTTCTTGGAAATATAACTGAAGATAAGAATGAAAGCAAATTATTCAGAGTGTTTCTGCCTTTCTGATGCCATTAGAAAAGAATGACACAGAGATGGAGTTCTATGCACATGGCAGTGAGAGAGGATGTTCAATAAGCAATAATTTCTGTGAAAAAATTCTGTTCATATTAAAAGAAATATAATTCCTATGCATAAAAATTTAAGTTTTTCTTACCCACTTTGATAATTATTTAAACATAAAGCATAACAACAGAAGCAAAATTCCTTTCCTATGAGCTACAGTGAGAAAACCACAAACCCTGGCTTATCTGAGATGCATTCGGTCCTACATGTTTTGAAAGACATTAGGCATTTGCATTTCTAGCACTACAGTTGTAGAGAATTTGGATGTCTTCTCCAGCTCCTACTTTATTGCCAAATTGACCACTGAGTCCATGAAGAGGAGCCAGGAAGCACTGAATTACAGGTCATTCACAGGTCAGTGTTTCTTACTGTAAGGCTGCTAAGTCTGAAGCATGGGTAACTTTGTTCCAAGGCAATATTCAGTAATGGATTGGTCAACAATGCACACTGTAAATTAGAGGTTCTGACCTTATTTTCACTGGACAATCAGGCAGAAAACTGTCATGTAGACTAAATGCTAAGTGCTGGTTCAATGTTGTCAAAGAAGCTTTTTTTTCCCTGAAATATAGTTTTACCATGAAATTCTAGAGCCTGCAGCATTTTTTATGTATTGATGGTTAAATTAATTTCACAATTATAACAAATACATCATGCATTCAATACAATACAAAACATTCTCCCTCTGATAAAACACAGTACTGAGTTTTCGCAATCCTTTTTTCTTCTCTTCCATTTCACCTTCAGCAGCAGCAGGAAGGTTAAAACAAGCTGAGTAAGACTGGCAATATTAGAGAACATGTTTTAAGGCTTTTTGAGGTGTACAGATGGTGATCAGGATGATGAGAATCTATATAAAATGGATTGAGCATCTCAGTTCATTGACAGTAACTCTACCATCACAAATGAATCTTTAGAACTCTCCAAGAAGAGTATGATTCATAAGGCAAGGTTGTCACAGGCTTTAAGTCTTTATCAGTGACTATTCTATCTGCTTTCTTTTAGATCTGTGACTCACAAAAGCCGAGAAGATTTGAGATGAAAGAGGTTAGCTCAACAAATCAGTAAATTTCTTCTGCTCCAGTGCAGGATCAGCTGTATCTCAAAAGTGCTTGAGAGATATTTGTCTAACATCTCTATAATAATGTCTAAAAGGAAGGGATTCCCAGTCCCTTAACAAATCTGTTACTGTCTGTCTTTGCCATTAAAAAGCTATTATTAATGTCAGGTCTAAATCTCTTCTGTTGCAGTTTAAGCCCATCATGACTTTTCCCAGAGGATGTGAGGAAGAGTTTATTTTCTTATTTTTTCAGGAGCTTGCTGTTGTTGAAATCTCCTACTAAGGTGTATTAGGTTTGCATGGCCAGCTTTTGGTATTGGGGGCTACAGAGGCGGCTTTCGTGAGAAGCTGCTGGAAGCTTCCTCTATGTCTTGCAGAAGCAGTGCCAACTACATCCAAAAGAGATGTGCCCTGGTCAAGTCTGGGTCAATCAGAAATGGTGGTAATACCTCTGTGGTAACATATTTAAGAGGAAAGAAAAACAAAATGTGGTTGCGCAGTTGTAATTCCTGCCAGAGAAGAGCGGGGTGAGAATATGTGAGAGGGACCTCACTGCACACACTAATGTCAGTGAAGAAGGAAGGAGAGGAGGTGCTTCAGGCACTGGAGCTGAGATTCCCCTGCAGCCCGTGGTGCAGACCATGACAAGGCAGTTGTGCCCCTGCAGCCCATGGAGGTCAATGGAGATGCAGGGATCCACCTGCAGCCCATGGAAGACACCTGTGCCAGAACAGATGAATGCCTAAGAAGAGACTCAGACGCTGTGGGAGGCCTCTGCTGGAGCAAGTTCCTGGCAGGGACCTGCTGACCTGTGGAGAGAAGGGCCCGCTGTAGAGCAAATTTTCCTTTTAGGACTTGTGACCCTGTAGGAGCTCATGCTGGAGCAGCCTGTGCCTGAGGGACTGCGCCATGTGGGAAGGACTCACACTGGAGCAGGGGAAGGATCCTTTTCCCTGAGCAGCAGCTGAAACAACTGTCCATAACTCCCATTCCCTGTCTCCCTTTGCTGCTGGGTAGGAGGAGGTAGACCGGGGAAGGAGGAAGGGGGGGGGGGGGGGGTAAGGTGCTCTCAAGGTCTTATTTTACTTCTCACTATTCTGCTCTGCTTTTGCTAAAAAAAAAAAAAAAAAAAAAAAAAATCAAGCAGTATCTCTATTTCAAGTGTTGTTTTGCCTGTGGTGTCATTTGGTGATTGATCTCTCTCTGCTCATATCTCAATCCATCAACCCTCCATTACATGTTCTCTCCCTTGTCCAGCTGTGGAGGGGAGTGATGGGATTTGGTGGATGCCTGAAATCCACCAGGGTGGATTCAGGGTCAACCCACTACACCTGGTCCAGCCCTTTATCTCCTTTCCTTTACCTTAACCACACACCCACTACAAACTTCTGTAATATTGGATGCTATATAGCTGTTACTATTTTGTACTTTTATTAGAGACAGAATCTCTGCAAGTACTAGTTTGTAAGAGAACAGCAATCCAAGTCGGTCTTGGCAGATTTTAAGGGTAAACTAAACTGCTAAAACCTCTAATTCTTAGAGGGTGTTAGCCTGCAATAGTGCAGTTATAAAATTATATAGGAGAACTAATTTTTGAGGTCATATCCAGGCAGACAGCCGCAAACATCTGCGCATCTGCTCTGCCTATGCTCAGAGGTGGCTGGAAGTTGCTCAACCATACTGCTAAGGCTCATGATCTGGGGCTCTGACTCAGCACAGCGTGCTGACTTTATTGTACCACTCCAGGTTACGAACAGCTCGCATCAGCTTGTCTTGGAGCAGGAATAACAGAGCTGCATGGCCATGTGCACCTGTACACAAAGATATATAGAGATGTTTTGGAGCAATATCTACGTCGTTATGAGCTGCAGTCAGTGGAATGAACCTCAGTCTTCCCTGGGACCACAAGATGTTTTTCAATGCAAATAGCCAAGCATGCACAAGCTATGATAATACAAATAGCCATAACCATACTCCTAGGTAGCCTATGCACATGTACATAATTTTAGATTGGTTTTGCTTACATGTCTATGGTACAGCTCTATGTACAGAGATGTGCCCATAACTGAGCCAGACCAGCACTATTCACATTCAAGATATTCATTTTTAGATAGTGTCATAGGAATGATTCATTAACATCAATAATATGGATTTAGGACTCTATTATGTTGAAAGGGAAAAAAATCACCTTTAAAAGAAAACTGATTTTGATCCTTATCTTTTATATCACAATGCTAGTAAGCCTCAGTGCAGAGTAAAATAAGACATAATTTTTTTACTTTAAAAAAGCTTTTGATACATTGTTATTATCAAGTTTTGAGAGATGCCTCAGCCCAAATTAAGGTGCAAATGAGACTATATGCTAAAGCCAATAGTACAGATTTCATGCAGCAGTAAATGTGAGAGAAAAAGAGATAAAAAGAAATAGCCACATGTTATGGTGGTTTGTCTTATGGCAAGTTCCTTCTGTGGCCTTAACAGTTTTTGAGGCAACTGTGATCTTTAAGCCTCTCATATATTTTAAATGTGACCTTTATTACACAATATATAGTATTTTATGATTAATAACCTCCAATGTTCAAGGAACTGATATGGCACATTGTATGAAGGTAGGATTTTTACTAAATTCAGGTATGCAGTAGCCTGAAGTCCAAAAACATTTGGAAGAGCAGTGCTGGAATGGGGAAAGAAAATACAGCAAAAGATTTGTGAATTGGGATAAAGGACAGGGAGAAATTGCTCATTAATTTCTGTCAGAGAAAAAACAGATTTGATTTGGGGAAATTAATTTAATTTATTGAAAATCAAATCAGAACATCATAAGGAGAAGCAAAACAAAAAACATCTTAAAAACACTTTACCATCTACCTCCTTTCTAGGTCTACCCCCTTTCACCCAGTGGTCCCAGGAGATGGGGGAATGGGGTTATGGTGAGTTCATCACATGTTGTTCCTGATGCTGCTCAGGGAGAGAAGTCCATAACCTGCTCCCACGTGGAGTCCTTGCCACAGGAGACAGTTCTCCAACAACTTCTCCAGCCTAAATCCTTCCCACAGTTCTTCATAAACTGCTCCAGCATGGAGTAGGGTGCAGTCTTTCTGACGTTGCTTTCTTCATTGGCTGTAGGTGGATCTCTGCATCCCCATGGTCCTCTAACAGAGAGCACAGCTACTTCATCATAGTCTGCACCACAGGCTGCAGAGGAATCTCAGCTCCACCACCTGGAGCACCTCCTGCCCCTCTCTCTCCACTGACCTTGGTGTGTGCATCAAGAAGTCGTTTCTCTCCATATTCTCACTCTTCTCATGTCTGAGAACAATTACATGTGTGCAATGGCTTTTTACTTCCTTCATAAATGTGTTATCACAGAGGCACTACCTGCCATAGCTGGCAGAGCCTTGGCCAGTGTGGGCCTGTCTTGGAGACAGATGGGATTGGCTCTGTCAGACGTAGGAAGTTTCTGGCAGCTTTTCAGAGAAGCCAGCCCTGTAGCTGCCACTACCAAAACCTGGTCACATAAATCAAATAAAGATACAGACAAAAAGCTTGTCAAAATTTGGCAATATTCATGAGCCCCATGATGTCTTCTGTAGTGAAACGTTCTATCTCTAAACGTAGCGCTGTTCTACCATGAGAAGCATCTTCAAAAAACATGCCTTAATTTTCCTGTTTCTCATTCTTTTGACACCAGATGGCACGGCAATATATAACCATTGTAATCATCCCAATTAATTTTGATTAATTTTGATTTTGATTTTAGGGGAAGAAAATCTTCATTAATCAGTTTGCATACTAAAACTATGTGATCAAAAGACTTACTAACCCTCTTGCTCAATTTCAGTCTTCCAAGCAAGCAGCTATCATAGTACCAGGGACTATCTTAGTCTTCTCGTTATCAACACTCAAACTACAGTTAAGCATTACCATAAATTTTGTTCACCTCTTTCAGTTTCATTAGGCTTTATCTAAAAACACTTGCTTACTGATCAAGAAGGGGAAAAGTGTCAGATTTGGGAATTATGGATCAAGTCCACTTGCTGTGGAACCAAAATCCACAGCCAAAATGAGAAAGTAGCTGAAGTTCTAAAAGACCCTCACTTACCACCTTCCAGCTCATGTGCTGTAGCAGGGCCTGAGCTGATCATCAAGGGAAGGATACAGCACAGCCCCTAAATCTGAGCAGAGATATTTCTATTTTCTTTACCACTTTCTGATAATTTTATATCCCTAGCAGTCGCTCAAAACAATGGAGCTTTCTTCAGCATATCTTGCAGGTTCTTCCCTGATTCCCTTCCACCCACTCTTCATGAAAGAGTAGCCAAGTATTATGTAAGAAACGTTATTACGCAGGAAAGAGGAATTTCTGAATGTTAACAGAAACACTTAAATTACTTCTCTTAATGGCTGCAGAGAATTATATAAGCAGCCAATGTTGTTTAGACCAATGGCTGAATGACTATCTCTATACATCATGCATAAGATCAAAATTTCTGCAGGAAACCAATGTAATAATCCTGGGAGATCAAAATCATATCAGTATATTTAACATGATGTCTGCTGAAATAAAATACAGAGGAATCACAGAATTGTAGAATTGTTAAATTTGAAAAGGACAATTCAGGTCGTGTTCAAGAATTAACCCAGCACTGCCAAGTCCGTCACTAATCCATCTCCATAATTGTCATGTATATGTCTTTTAAACACTTCCAGAAATGGTGGCTCCATTTCACTAGTTTGGAAAGTCTGTTCCAATGGTTGAAATGGATTTTCAGAGCCAATCTATTAATGGCTTTAAGGATATCAACAGTGTTTTCAATCAGAGATAATTATTTGAGCACCAAAAGAAAGCTATTATGACGAGTCAGAAAATCTCTGTTGCAAAGAAGAACTGAAAATATGTTAAACAGCTGCCAATTTTGTGTGAGGTAGGCTGAAAATTGCTAACTTCTGATCATGCATTAAGAAAGACTTAAGGGCTTCTACTGCCTAAATTAAGCTTTGCAAAGGTCAAAGATAGTTTACCTTCTTGAGTATGGCCTAGCTTTGAATAAGTTTCTAAGAATAAGCTCTCTGGAGTATAAAAAAAACCTGTAGAGGGGCTTTTCAAAACACTATTTATTTTTGAGCTATAAACCATTGATATTAAGGCTTAAAGCCTGAATTTAAATTTCAACATTTTGGCATAATTAATTTCTTATATAGTTGCAGACTACCATATATAGGAGAGAAATATAAAGGTTCTTTACAAAACAGATGCCCATAGACAAGATTTATGACGTGTCATTTAAGGATGTTTTTTTTCTGCTTGTTTTTTTTTTCCTCTTCCAGTTTGCTCCAATGGAGTTCACAGATTTTCACCAAAATAAGTTTCTCACATACCAGATGCTTGTAAATCCAGAGCAGGTGTGTGTATGTGTTGATTTATGTCTCCGTGAAATATGTGGGCAGCAGAGGGGAAAGAATGATGCAACAGAAAAAAACTCAAATGGCCCCATGTAGAAACACAAGTCCTATTCTTTTCTATGCCTCTCCAGTTATGAGAAGAAATTAAAATAAGTTTTCTTTCTCTAAGACACATGAGAAATATTGTTGTGCTTCCACTGATTTTTGTACCCATTTCTTAGACTGAACTTTTCCTCCTCCAGAAAATCTATTGTTCTACATCACTTTGTAAATCTGTGTACACAGCTGAAAGAAAAAGTTATTAATCTTTACTCAGGAGGGGTCTCATCTGAAACCCAGTCCTTCACAACATTTTCGCATAACGATTCATAAAATAATTTTAATTTTAATTTGTTTTTAACATATCAGATTACAGAAAACAGAGCACGTATGTTTGAGTGCTAGAGGAACTGGAGCTTTGTATAGTTCCTGTAGTTATATCTGAAGACCTTTATAATAGTGGTTTATGAAAAGAAAGTTTCATAAAAGTTCCTAAGACCATATTGCAACCATTATTTTTATGAATTAGGGAAGATTTTAGAAAAAAGGCTACACCCCTCCAAAAACCCCAAAACAAAAAAACACCTAAATTCCTAAATACTTAAAGCAGCTTATGTAACAACATATAATATTTATTTCTGTATTTTATATGCAAGAAAACCTTTTGCATGATTTTTAAAATACCTTCTCTCTCATCCTATTTATGTGTATCTATTAGATGATATATTTTAACAGTGCAAAAGGAGCTGCTATGTGTGTGATCAAATTTCATTTTAGGTTGAAATTATATTATGGAAACTGGCACACACTAATCTCCTGTTAGTGTGGCTGTCCATTACACAGTATAACAAAAAGACACTACTTTTTTATGGCTTGCAGGGGTCTTTCCTACCCAGGGGCTATGCTTGACCTTGGTCTTGATGAATCCTATAGTGTTCCTGCTGGCCATTTCCTACAGCCTCTCTAGGCCTCTCCTGCTTGCAATGTCCTTAAGAGTATTACCTTGTCATTCTCCCACAGTTTGGAGTCATCTGCAAACTAAAAGAGACAGTTCTTCATCATCTCTTTCAGTCTACTGAAAAATAATGTTAAATTATTTTTGATAATTTAAAACATTTTAAATTATAAAAAATTAAATTCTTATAATTAATATTTAATTATTAAATTTATTTAAATTTTTATTATTAAAAGTAATAGAATTATTAAAAGGACAGAGTCCCAGAACAGAGTTTTGTGGTAGTCTGCTTGACACCAGGTTTCAGTTAGAATATGCCATATCACGTACACCTCTACATACCTGATCATCCACCCTTTTTTTTACCTGTTCATAGCATCTGAACTGGGATACAGGAATACAGTGACAGATAATGTCAAAAACTTTGCTGAAGTCCAAATGAAAGTGGCCACAATTTTCTCTGACCCACATATTTCAGCATTTGATGACAGAGGGGAATCAGTCTCGTCAGACATGGTTTACCCTTCAGGGAATTCAAGGTTTCTGGTTTCAATCATCTCCTGTGTGTGCCCAAAAGTGGGGTCCATGAGGACTTGCTCCAGCATCAAAGTTGGGTGAGCATGGGTGGATTGGTTTTTTTCATTTTGAAGATGGGTGTGGCATTCATTTACCTTTATCCAGTTATTGGTACTTTCCCCTGAACTCCACAACCACCTTTCAATGACAAGATAAAGCATCTTTGAAAGGACGCTGGCCATCTTTTTCAGTGCTTTGGATGGAGCCCTTGGGTCCCAAGGATTTTTCTGGATCAAACCATTCAGCTGTGGCCCTGTACTTTCATTGTTCTACCTCCTTTCCACAGAAGTATGCAAAATGTGAAGAATATGCAAGGTGAGTCTTTGGGATGTGGGGAGTATAGGAGTGCAGTTTTATTTGGAGGGGAAAATAAGGGTGGGTTGTTCTTTTGCTTGCTGTTTCACATATTTTTTCATTTTTTTATTAAGCAGTATCTCGAGGACTTTCATCTTGTTGCTCTAACAAAGGCAACTCACTTCTCTCATTTGCTATATAGTGGAAATGGAGAAAGAAAAAGGGGACATAAAATAAAAAAAAAAAAAAAAAAAAAAAGAAAAAGGAAAAGAAGCAAGACAAAAATCTACAGACACATAACAAAAGGAGAAAGAAGTAGAAGAGTGAGCACATGTCAAACTATTTTGCAAAAGCATAGTGGGAGAAGATCACAGAGCTGCAGTCATCCACCAGGCTTTCATAAAAGGAGAGACTAGAAAAAAACAGAGACGTTGAAAAACGACTGAATGTAAGGCACAATCACTTCAGTCATCCTGAGTCTAATAATTCTGTCCTGCCGTGCTGTTTGAAAATGGCTGACAACAACAGCAGTGCCTGTCAGTCTCTTTGCTGGCTCAGAGGTTTGAATCTTTTTTCTTTTCTCAAAACCTAGAGATAAAGAACCACAAAAGATACATAAAATAAAATGAGCAACCACCAGGCTTGCATACAGTCAAGTGACAAAAAGACAAAATTCCAGGAAAAATTTGCAGTAGCATTAAGAAAAAAATGCAGGAAAAAGAAATATAGACTAAAAATACTAAAGATGAATGTTCCTCTTAGCACATGCAGGTATCTGAACTTCAGGATTAAGTGGAGGCCTAATCAGAGCTTTTCAGCATTTGACACCTGGGCACATGTACATATAGATGTTTAAAATAACCTTGCATTCCCACAATTGTAGACTCTTAAGGTGAAAAGGGGGTTCCCAATGACTCTATCACCAAAACATCTGTAGAAGCAGATGTAGAGTTGGTGCTGTTCTATATAATTTTTCCTATATACATTCCTCTTATCATACAGAAGATGGTCTGTGTCTGTCAGATCTTGCATGGTAGAACAATCCCGGCAATGAGTGATCATCTTGGGAAAAAGGTATATAGGTATTCTGATGAATTGGGAATTTGAATCTATGTCCACATAAGCCAGAATGTACTGACATTTTAAACTTAAAAATGGATATATTTTCTAGGACAATGTGGTTCATTATGTGCCATGAAAAACTTGGAAATTACCTAAATCTTTGGCATAGTGACTTTTACATATAACTTTCCAAATAGAGTAAAATGGGTAGTCAATGCATGAAAAAAGGAGATGAGAAACCAAAAAAAAAAAAAAAAATCATCTAAATAGTAATATTTAAATGGTATATCACACTTCTTTTTCTGGAGTAAAAAGTGGATGTAATCTTAGTAAGTAAATCCTCCATTTTAGAACAGACATTTTAATCAGGATCACATGTTTTTAGTTCTTAACAACTTACCTTCTATTACTTTCTCCAAATAATCCTCCCGTTGTACACTTACTCAAGAGGAACCATTTCTCTTTGTGCTTATAATGACCTGCTTTATTAGAAAAGTTGATTCAAACATAAAACTTCAATACTTCTTGTCGATGTAAATATTAATATTACATTGAGAATATAAAATATCCAGTAAGTGCAACCAATTAACAAGGTGATTTATTTTAAACTTTTTTTGCCATATTTTACAATAATGTGAAAGAAAAGAAAGCAAACACAAAGTCCTTTAAATAGGAGTTTAAAAATTTCTTTTTTAAATTTTTTAAATTTAAAATTTCTTAGTCAGTATTGTTTAGTAAAAGGCTTCTTTGCATGAAATAGAAGTGTCAAATATCGAGAATTGTGAAGTCTTTAACTACTTTGCTTGCTATAAAAATGATTGCTCTTGCCATATTGCATTGTACTAGTCCGAACTTGGTTAAGAGCAAGCAGTTAGAGTTTTTCTTTGAAATTTCATCCAAAGCAAAGAAAGAAAAAAGCTTTAAGGGCTAAGAGTATTAAGAGTCTAAGAACAGTTATACCTTGATTGTCACTTTCCATCCTAGCTGTCGTTTTATTTAATCCCTTTGTCCTTCCCAAGATGTGACTTTTTAATTTCTTTTATAATTGGTCCAAGAGATTGTCCTAAAGTGATGTAAAATAGGAAAAGAATCATCAATATCTAATGAACTACAATGGTTCATACCCATTGAAGAGTGTCTAACAGCACTCATTTTGTGACAAGTCCAGATATAAAAGTAATTATTCAACTATATTTCAAATTTATTCAGCTAAAAGCATTGGACTGTTACATTTTTCCACTCATATGCTGGAGTATATTTAATGAAACCAATGCTATTACTCTGCTCATCTCAGCAGTGACTGAGACCTTCTGTGGTACAGAATGCTGTATGTACAGCTGGCTGCAACTTACTGTTTCTCTTTGCCTTAGTAGGCTACCTCCTGTAAAAGAGACTGAAATTGGATCAAGTAGCTTCTATCTCTCATAAAAAACACCTATGGTTCTGAATTCCATAGGAAGGCTGCTGGGTGCACCTACAACAGAACATATGATTTTCAAAGATTCAATAGATATTCATTCTCATAGTGAACTCTGTTTACAAACCAAGTGTTTGATAGTAAACTAGCCTGATCAGAAATTCTGTAAATCATTAAAAACTACTGCCAGCCAAACCTGGTTGGTTTTAATTTCCCTCACTTCACAATATTTAATTTAATTTAATATTTGATTTCCTTCACTTAGCAATATCCCTCACTTTCTTATATTTAAGTTCAGGAACATTGCACTGAGGCAATTTTGATATTGAAGTAAAACTAATTTTTAACTTTGAAAATAAAAGCACGTCCAACTAGAAGATGAAATAAGGTCAAGTAGTTTTAAATTATCAAAAGTAAACAATTTCATTATCCCTTAAAATACTGTTCATTTTTTGGATGTTGGATAAATTTTGTTTTTATTGAGATAAAGTTTGGAAAAAAGTTTTGAGAAAAACCCCTCAGGAATATCAAAAATGCTCATGTGACAGAAAACTTGTTACCTATGTAATCGAGTCACACAAATACTGCTATTAAATCACTAAATAAATAGTAGAAAATATATTGGCAGGTCAAATATTTTTCTGATGTATTATGACAGACTCATTCTGAAAGCATAGTGCCATATTTGGAACCTACTAATTAGATATTCCTTTTTAAAACACTATTCTGCATGGATTCTTCTATGATTTTAATAAAATCTTTACAATCTTCTGCTTTAAATTTTTACTATTATCATCAAACTTGGCACAAATTATGCATTCTTTGATGAGAGGTAAAACCACAGGGACAAAGACTGATGAAGTCCTGTGTTATGGATTCTAGGTAATTTTTTTCATGAATGTATTATACAATAATAGAGTGAAGTTTGCAGTCACATAGCTGTATAATACAGTAGTGTCATTTACAGTAATAGTCTACAAACTTTGCACAAAATTTATAAGGCCTCAGGACGAAGGTTTGCCATTTTAATCTGCCTAAATTATTCTTTACCTGTCTGCAACCTGATTTTACTTGATTTAGTTGTGACAGCAATTTCTCCAGTTGACCAGATGTCTATAGCTAATTTGTTTTGCTTTTATTTATCTTTGTGTGGTATGATGACATTTCTATAGAGGCAGCAGGAACCAGAATTTGCTTTCTGTAGAAGAAATTTTGCATTCTTAACAATGAAGTGCAGAGAAATACTTGGCATTATAGCTGCTCTCCACTCAGAAGCTGAAATACAGTATGTGGTACAGGATTAGGAGGAGGAAAGATGAGGTGTGGGCTTGCAACACCATGGCTATAGACAACCTGCCAGTGGTTGGTCAAAAACATGCACAGCTGGAATGGGGCAAAGCTGGCTGTTTGGGTATCAGGACAAAGAGGTAGGATCAAACATACATAAAAGCCATAGGTCAAATACACCAAATTTGGATTTAACATGGACTTGTGGAACAATGAAATGTAAAAGCAGGTCATCAAATGTGCAAATAGCCTCAATGGATGTCAAGGGTGGAAGATACAACAGGCCTCAACATGGAGGTCTCCAGATACTGAAGGTTTAGATTAACCTCTCCAAATGTGTGGACTCTAGATCCAGTGTTGCCATGACATAAAGAAATAAAGACTTCTGTTATCAGAGTAAATCTCACTGACAGATTGTCCAAAACTCTAAAAGGGATTTGCCCTCAGGTATTAAAAACATCACAAAGCTGTAGTGATCACTACAAAGCTCTAAAATGTTCCAAGCCCATTTTATTCGCCATCTTCAAACCAGAGAAATGTTTTACCTCTAAGAATAGAAGTAGACAATCCAAAGTCCATAAAAGGAAAGAACTGTCTTTATTCATTAATCTGTCCTTGAGAAGTAGATAAGAGGTGAAATAAACAACATGGTAGCCATGTCAGACCCAAAAAACTCAAAGGGATAGTTCAAGATCCTGCAGTGACAGGACTGTTGAAGACGCAACAAAGCCATTGTCTGAAATAAGCCACTTCTGTTTGTGGTGAGACAAGTTAAACCAAGATTAGCTCTTAAAAGCTTCAAATCTAAGTTGAAATTATATTTTTTTGGCATCTATGCAAGAAAAGTGTAAGCCCATTACTTGGTCCATATTTTAGAAATTTAAATTTAGGAGTGCAGATGACACACCTATTTAGGTCATAGAGATGGACAATTCTTTATTGCTTTAGCCCAGATTTAGTAATGGCATGACCTCATTTTCTTTAATTTTGTTATAATTCCTGATTTTAAATATCTCTCTTGTCTAAGGACAAGATTATTCGTGTCCTTAACAGCCAGCTAAGTGGTCCACAGGGCAGGATCCCAAGTTCTTAATTAGCCTGGGCTTCAGAAACCAAGGCCATAAAGACAAAAGATTTTAATTCAGCAAAAATCCAAAAACTGACTTACAGAAAGTTGGTTATCTATAGGGAAAAATATTGGATAATTATTATGGAAGATTAGATATTATTTAATCCAAACAGTTATTATTCTTTTTATTGTTGCTGTTGTTGTGTATTTTTTATATTTAAGTAATACTGACAAAAAATGGAACTGGCAACTTTGTTTTATGTGAAATATTTACATTTGTAGTAAGTGTTCATTATGAAATGTGTGACAACTTCTTCCAAAGCATATCTTTCTCATGGAAAGTGAGTTTGGCAGAAAACAAAAATTATAAGATGATCTGCCTATCAGACTGAGTTCTTTCTCATAATGACTCCAAATTTTGTTAAAATAATTCCCCCAGTTTCCTGGCCTCTTTCTTCATTTTCATAAACATTATAAACTGCTTGTTTGATTTGTTGTCATAACCAAGTTAAGCAAATGGTTTTTGATCCTCTTAAAATCTATGCCACAGTAACATTATTAGTAATAAGCATTAAAGTAGGAGTCTTTTCTGTGAATCTTGAATGGAGAAAAAAAATCCCTACGATAAGTCAAAGTATATTTAAAATTGTGGTGGACACCTTTGTTCATTTCTGAATAGCAGTTTGGCTCTCTGTGCACTGCAGGTGCCATCTCAGCTCAGAGCTGCCTCTCACATGCTGTCAGGAACTTGCTCATGAGCCAAACAAAGTTAGTTGCCAACTTGGTGTTCAGAAAACAAGTGTGACTCTGTTCTCTGCATTTCTCACAGTGACAGTTGTACACTGTTGTAGTCACAGGGGTCTGGCACAAGAGGAAAACAACATTTTGGCTGCTAGAGGCCAAGATGCTTTGTGCAAACTAACGCTGACACCAGTTGTCAAAAGAAAAGACTTTTTCCCTCAATCCAGGTAAGCTAATACTGTATGCAAATTTATTTTTTATCAGTCAGTCTTGTACTAAGCCATGAAACCCAGGTCCTTATAGAATTCTAATACTGTAATTTTCTCTCTGAGCTTTGCCAAACATTTCTTAAATCAGTATTAAGAGCTGATATAAAATAATCATAATAATATCAAAGAAATAATGAGAAGAATGAAAGGGGTAATGTTACCCACATCTAATTGGCAGCTCAATAGGCTAGTGATGACTCAGTGAGATATACACCAGTTATGGGGCAATGCTGAACACCAGTACAGACTAATTTCATAGTGTCCCTGAAGGGATATGCTCCCTTTGTATCCACATTGTGCTGTGTAACTCAGTGAAATTTTGTTATTGGTTTCAACAGGATTAAAATGGGATCAAACCCATTTTGTACATGAATTTTTGTACATTCTCATGGCAGGAAAATCTTGTGGCTTTTTTTTTTTTTTTTTTTTTTTTTGTGTGTTTTGAGGATCCAAGAAGAATACCATGAAAAAATCCTCAGACTTGAAGAACAACCTAGTACTACTCAAAAATGAGATACTTCAGGAACACTCATTTTTATATTCACAACCACTATTCCACTTAAACATATGACTCTGAGGACATCTACAGACTTGTGTGCATTTAAATGTTAACATTATTTCATACTTCAGCTCTAAGGACTCAATCTCCTCACCTCAATCCCAGCTCCAAGTTTCCTGTGAAGTGTGGTAGACTCCAGAATTTAGGCTGTCACAGATTAATAATTCTCCACACAATAACTTTCTGCTATGCCAAAAAGGAATTCAAGATGCATCTCAATAAAGGCTATGATGCCTGTGATGAGAAGAGACTTGAAACTACTTGGCTTTACAGAGAACAATTATTTATTTGATGGATTGAGAGGGTTAGAGACCTAAGTGATGCGGACTGTTTAGTCTTGTGATGGGACAAGGAACTGGGTTGTGGTCTTTGCTCCAATACATTTTCAAGTATTTTACATTTAATAACCCCTAAACCTTTGTGTTAACCCTATACCAAATAGTTAGTCAAGTAAGTCAAGCAAGATGTGAACACTCATGAGTTTTGTCATCGCACGGCTTCCAAGTCATGATCCTTTTCACAACTTTTATCTAGGCTAATGACCTTGAATAATTTTAAGCATTCTGTATCTGGACAATGGGGTGCCAGCAGCCCTAGAAGAGTCAAAATTTTGGTCTTTCATAAAATCTTTCTGCTGACAAACAGGACTGTTATTAGTTACAAAAGCTAATTTGTATTTGGGAAGCACATAATGCTCATGTACGAAAGAGTTTCAGCAGCACAATGGTGCTCAGCAGATGTTCTACAGTATTCTGGCAGCCCAAAACTCTGTGCATGTTAGTGAGTAACTGCCTGATACAGTCTGTCATAATGAATTTACTTACCCTGAGAGTTTGCCATAGTACTAAGAATCAACTTAGGCAAGATGAAAGTATTAAAGATGTGTTTCCAAAACCATTATGATAACACAGTAAGAGTTAAAAATATATTATTGAGACTTACATTTAAAATTTAATCTATGTTGACTGTCTCTAAGTTTTTTGAGGTTATACTATTAGCACTAGAAGTCATACAAAGGTGTAATGTCCTGAATAGTTCTGAATATTTCCTATTCTCATTTTGAAAAAAGACTACTTCATGGAACATCTCTGATAAGCCTCTAACTTATCCCCCCAAAAAATGGCATACCATAACTTATTTGTATTTCATAAGAGATAGGGAAAAGCAGACCTGTGATAGGGCAGTGATACAAAACATGGTAGTGCAGGGCATTCTGTTATTTTTCCTTTCTCGTCTGGTCTGGTCTCCTCTCCTCTCCTTTCCTCAAGACCTCTTAAGATTTAATTTTTTTATCTTAATCAGACTTATCCCAGTGCCTGGCCTGAGGCTGTTTTCCTCCACATACAATCCACATAGAATATGGTAGCATTACTCTGCAAATTAGATGGCATGAGAAATATTTATTTACAAGCTTCTTTCAATATTTTGCATGTTTGCCTTCTGGGAAGCCTTATATGAAGACTTAAAATAAACCCTGATGTGACTGCTTTGCTAGATCTGGGAAAATCTCTCTGGGCCAGGAGGTGTTTACAACAGAAAAAAGAAAAGGTATTCTCACCTATTCTTTGAGAGTAAATTACCAGTAGGAATAACAACAAAATAGATTAATTCCATGCCTACTCATGGGAGGGATAGTAAATAGTTACACGTTCTGCATAATCAAATGACAAAACATTCAAACTATTGAATAAAAACAATCCAAGTCAGAGCATTACAAATGAAATAATATTTCCTTTAGAAAACAAAACAACAATCAAACTTGAAGTGTGAATTCCAGGAGACGTGTAGGCTCTGATTCCCCAGAAGACAGCAGCCTTCCCCTAAGGCTGTGAGAAATAACTAAGTGGCAGGAAATAATAAGATTTAAGACATATTAGTTTCCACAAGATTTTTCATTGACTGCTACTCCCAATCAGAGCTCTTGCACGCATGAATTCCACTCTAAAATATTATACATGTTGTGCAGTACCTTGCTCACAACTAGGGTAAAAGTAATCTACAACTTTGAAGCCACTGCAAAAGTTCGTAATATCTTTTATGATTTTATCCCTACATAGTTGACACCGTGAGACTGCAAAACCAAGGATTATGAACTGTTCTTGTGATTTTTGAGATGTAGAATTCAGAAGGCCTTTCTTCTTTGATTAACTAAAGAAAAAAAACGAAGAAATGAAGAGAGAGAGAAAGAAAAAGAAAGAAGGAAAGAAGGAAAGAAAGAAGGAAAGAAAAAGAAAGAAAGAAAGAAAGAAAGAAAGAAAGAAAGAAAGAAAGAAAGAAAGAAAGAAAGAAAGAAAGAAAGAAAGAAAATATTAAAGAAAATCAGTTCAACTAGCAGAGAAACAAATTTACTCTATTCCAAGACAACATAAAATATCTTTCATGATTACTTCACCTCTCAATGCCATCAAGTGTTCATTTTCTTGCCAAAGAAAGAAAACCTCAACCCACTCAAGAGTGACTGCACAGAAGGAGAGAGATCTGTTATATCCAAAATCTGATAATTTTTTACAGACTTACAGTCATTTGAAGAAAATGGTGACTGATGCTGACAGCAGCTCATTCATCCAAATTGTACTCAGTGATATGAATCAGTGATTCTTGACCCTGCTAAGCTGGAGAGCTCTAATCAGTAAATTGCCAAAATCTGGAGCTGATTTAGGACCTGAAAATTCTCTTTCTTTTCATATGCACTACTGCTAGAATCTGAGTGAATCTGATTGAGCTTAGAGGTATTATTTGTGTAATGTTGGTATGCTTAGGCCACAAATTTGTACTGCAAACTTGCAAGTGTATCATTGTGGTTTTGTGATTTTTTTTAGCATCAGCAGGATGAAGTGGTTGCTGATCAGTAAAACAGGCAAAATATTTTGTGAGTTCACGACTTCTTGCAACAACCTGTATGAGCAAAGCATTGCAAGGAGTACAGAGGAAGTTGGTTCTCTAGGGATTCAATCTCTAGTGATCAGGAAAAACTATTTGTATTTTACATCTGAAATTCAAAATATCATGTTCATGTTTCATGCTATTACATGTATCATCTGATCATGAATTCCAAGACTGATTTTTGTTGCTTATGTAGGTGCTAGAGTTAAAAACATTCTCCCTGAATGAGACCACAAAACTGATCATGAAGTCCCATACAGATCACAGGTTTCTACTCTCTCCCTTTTACATACAGTATGGGAAAAGATAACAAGAATTTTAAATATACATTTCATTAGAACATGTAGTCACATACTCTGCATCTTATTCCAAAGGAAATATATCAATGCTCAGTAGGGGAAATAAAAATTGAATATTTGAAAACAATTTCTCCAATGATTTGGCTTAGGAGTAGACATTTTTGTCAGTCTCTCTTTTCAAGTTCTTCATTTATTATCATTCCACAGTGACTCCTGTAAGGCATGGAGAGCTGGTTTTTTTTTTTTCTCACATCTCAGGCTAGGCTTGTGATCAGCCCCTTACAGCAATCAAGCAACACTGTGAAGGAAACAAACCACTGTGCTATACCATTTTGTACAGTATGAAACATGAACCCCTATCTTAAAAATTATGTTCTTTCTTGTCATTTCAGATAGCAACATTGTCCTATCCTGCTCTACACCTAAAGCAGCGTAGCCAGCAGGGCAAGGGAGGGGATTCTGCACCTCTGCTCTGCTCTGCTCTGGTGAGACCCCGCCTGATGTGCTGCCTCCAGCTCTGGGGACCTCAACACAGGAAGGACATGGACATGGAATGAATCCAGAGGAAGGACATCAACTTGATTAGAGTGATGGAGCACCCCTCCTGAGAAGACAGGCTAAGAGTATTGGAATTGTTCAGCCTGGAGAAGAAAAGGTCTCAGGGTAACCAAATTATGGCCTTCCAGTAATTGGAGAGAGTCTATCAGAAAGATAGAGAGAGACTATTTACAAGACCATGTAAAGACAGAACAGGTGTGAATGGTTTCACATTGAGAGAGTAGGTTTTGATTAGATGTAAAGAAAATAATTTTTAGAGTAAGGGTGTTGATGCACTGGAACAGCTTGGCCAGAGAAGCTGTGAATGCCTCATTCCTGAAAGTGTTACAGGCAAGCTTGGATAGATCTCTGAACAACCTGGTCTGGTAGGTGTCCCTGCCCAAGGGGAGTGGGGTTGGTGCTAGATGATTTAAGACCTCTTCCAAGCTGAAGTATTCTAAGATTCTCCATGACTTGAAAAATCCATTTACATAAAAATTCCACAAAAAAGGATGTAGTTGACAGTGTTCTAATAGCTGAGGTATGGTTACGATAAACCTTTTTATTGTTAATCTTGGTTCCGTAGGACTAAAAATATTATTGCACTGCAGTGGATTCTCAAGTTACAAAATTATTTAAATTTTTTTACCATGAAAAAATATAAAAATTAGGTGGTTAAATCTATTGGCATTTTAACTTGGAAAGTTAATAGTTCCATAAATATGAGGAGAGATTTGTGTGATTCTCAGAGATGAAGTTTTAAGTGCAAAACACAAGAAAGAATGTGTAGAAAACAAAAACCATCCCTTTATCCATAGTTTGTTCTTTCTGTTTCAGCATTATATGTGGGCAGGGACAAAACCAGGCTTTCCAGTGATAGGTAGTGGGATGGTGTGCTAAACCTTGAGGAAACAAGTGCTGATAGAATTCCTCATCCTGCTCTAGCAGGTGTCAGCTACCACAAACCTCATCTGAAATGTTTCTATACCAATGCATAAATGAGGAGTAAACAAGAGGAACTTGAAACTTTGGCCATGTCTCAGAGATTTGAGATCATTGGCATAAGCAAAACCTGGTCCTGTGCCTGGACTGTATGGAGCCCATGGTGCACAATGGCACGATTGAGAACCTCTGGTTAGGGATTAAGGGACAAGCAACTAGCGTGGATGTCATTGTGGGAGTCTACTGTAGACCACATAATCAGGATGGTGATACTGATTAATTATTTTTTGAGGAACTAAGAGATACGCCTAAATGAACTGCCCTCATCCTTAAGGAAGACTTCAGCTTGCCAGAAATTAACTGGGAGCGGCATAAAACTGATACAAACAGTTACAGAAGGTTCCTAAAACACCTAGATGATAACTTCACAGTACAGGTACTAAGGGAGCCAACTTGGAAAGATGGATTCCTTGATTTGTCGTTTCTTAAGGTCTCATGAGGGAAATGGTGATTGGTGGTTATCTTGGCACAGCAACCACAAAGCAATTGAGTTTAAATATCTTCTGACAAGAGGAAAAGTGCCACCAAAACTCCAGCTCTGGACAAGAGGATATCAGACTTCAGACTGATCAGGGAACTAGTGGGTAAAGTCCCCCTCAAAACTTTTCTGAGGCTGGAAGGGCCCCTCAGTGCTGATTATATTTTAAGCACCACCTCCTAAGGGCACAGGGGCAGGCAATTCCAAAATGTCAGAAGTTAAGCAAGAAAGGCAGAAGGTTGTCTTGGTTAGCATGGACCTTCTTTCGGATAGAAGGCAAAAAAACGAGGTGTATGCCCAACAGGATCAAGGTGAAGTGATATGGAAGGAACACAGAGATGCTTCTTGCCACTACATGGACAAAATTCATGTGCTCAAAGATCAGTTGGACCTGCAGCTGGCCAGAACTGTGGGGGACAATAAAAAGATGTTTTTATATACCTTAATGGCAAAATGCACTGCAGAAATAACATTGGCCTGTTAGAGGATGGGGATGATTGCTTCACAATAGTGGACATAGACAAGACAGAGTTATTAAATTCTTTCTGTGCCTCTGTTTTCAACACCAGTGATGGACCAAGTTGGTGCCAAGCCTTCACCTGGAGGACCATGGCTGTAAGAATGATGAACCTGCAGTTGACATAAAAGTTGTGTCATTGGGATCTGCTTTTCCAGCTGCATTCCTGTAGGTCACTAGGGCCTAAATGGGCCCCTCCAAGGCTTACATCAGTATTATACTAACTATTTTCCAGTTCAAGAAACCAGATTTAGTCATAGTTTTGCATTCCAATTTTGAAAAACACCAGGAGACATAGTAAATTGATCAGCATTTTGTTCAAGGATGCTGTCTTTTAATATAGTTCTCTAGCAAGCGATCACTGCACAGATCTACTGACCAAAATGTAATTTGATTAGAATTTTGTTGCACTATCACAATTTAAAAGAGGAAAAGGAAAGGAAAGGAGGGGAAATCATTAGGAACATGGTAAGAAGAACTGCTGTGCAGAACCCTTCTTCTCCCAATGTAGGCAAATATGTAGCAAACCACTTAGTAATGCTGGAAAGAAGAAAGAATATGATGATAATGACATGGCCTGCAGCTTTTGGTTAATGAATACATCTATCAACTATCAAAATGAGAAGTATTTCAGTTACCTATACAGTGACTGTTCTGGTTTAGGGTAAAATTTGGGAGAAAACCTCTAAAGGGGTTCCTCTAGAAAGCAAATTTTAGTGGCCCCTCCCCAAACTGGTTAGGAAAAGTATTTCCTTGGAGAAAAGTGGAAAAAAATTGTTTATTTAACAGGTAAAACATTCATCAGCATAAAAAACCCCAATTAGCAATACTAAACAATAAAACCTCTTGCCTCTCTGAAGAGATGGCAAATTCAGCAAGCCCCCTTCATGGGCTTGGCTCACTCACTCTCTTATCAGTCCGTCCATCGCAGGACATGCTGAGGCCCACGCCCAGCCCAGTGAACCACAGCTGCAAGCTGCTGGTGCTCTTCTGGGTGTTCAGTCCAGAGTAGGTTTGAACAGGTCCAAAGGAAAGAAAAAACCACAGTCCACGGAATTTTTCTCCCTCAGCTAGTTAGAAACTAACTAAAAGCAAAGGAGAACTCTGTCCCACTGTCTGGCTGTCTGCAGACAGCACGGTCCAGGAGAGGAAGTGGGGGAGCAAGGGCAGCTTCTGATAACAAACTCTGCACTTCTCTCCCCAGCTTTGCTCTCACAGCAGTCTTAAAGGTGCAAATCCTATTTCTGGGCTAAACAGGTGAATGAGGATACACGCATCATAAAATCACCCCAGGACAGTGAGTTACTGACATATTTAAACAGCAGACAGAGGATGGTAAGGAACAGCTGCATAGCACCTGCTACTCCCTGCAGTGAATTGTGATGATATCAAATGAAGTAAAAACCATTAGCCTGATCACAGGATGTTTTTTCAAGGGTATTCACAGTATTATCATGAATATCTATGAGTTAATTTTACAGAAGAAATGCAAGGTACCTTTTTGACAAGGACTTTTCTGCATAAAACTACATTCAGGCCAAACTTTAATTTTCTTTTCCTACATCTGCAAATCATTAATGCATTGTGTAAAAAGAGAACCAATGCACATTTAAAATTAAACATGTACCTAGGTTATTATCACAAAAGATTTCCTTGGATGTAGCCCTTGTGAGCAACCCCAGCACTTTCTGAAGCATGGATCTTTTTGTACGTATCCACAGAAACCGAGCTACTTAGGAAATGCCCAGTTTATGAAAGGAATTTGCACAGCCAGATGGTGCTTATGTCTGAGATTTCAAAATTTATGGCAAATGTTGATGAAAGTACCACAGCTGCTGCATGCTCACACAAACTGAGCCATGACTGGGAACTGTCATGTTGTACATCATAATATCCCTGGAAAGAAGAGCACTTTCATGAGCTCTTTGTAGAGAAGGGGTTTTTAGGGGTCAAACTTATAAGGAGAACAGAGAAAAAAAGTTACAATGTGTTCAAACTTAATTTTGGCAAAGAAAGTTTCTGGAAAGTCAGCAAGTGTCTGGAGACAGAACAATGCACGCAAAATATCAGCAGACAACATCACTGAACATTCAGTCCCTCGATTCAGAGGTCAGATATTGAAGTGCTACCTAACTGACTGTGTGTGGGAATATAGGGAATGACATTCAAATCGATTAGAAGTGATTTCAGCATGGGTATTAAATAATTATAAGCCTATGTGAAGACACAAAGATAGAAACAGAAAAAAAGAAGTCATTTCACAAATGTTTTGAGAAGCCATGACCTCTTCTTAGTTACGCAGACTATTATGGCTTGCTAGTGAAAACAGTCAAATTTGTTTTGCTTGCTGCATCTCACACACAACAGAGTCCTCAGTAAGATAAATTTAAATAATTATATGTATTAATGTTCACTGAATTTTGAGTGATGAACTCCATTAACATTGATGTTAGCAAACAACTTTATTTGACAGCTGACTCAGTTGCTAACTTAGTATCTACAGTGGGGTCTCACAGAATGAATTGTTTCCCCTATATAAGGGTGCTCCAAGATGGAATGCTTTAGAGAGTCATTTCCTCATAATGGATTTCAGGAAAAGGGAAGAAGAAGTTTTCATTTTAAGCATTTTCATGATGGACCTTCATAGCACATTACCATAATAGGGTGACTACTCAAGTCAGATCAAGAATTCCTGGAAGTGTATGGATTGAAGACTGACAAAAATAATGATTAATTATTTGCAAATATGAAAGGAGCTTTCAAGTTATGTAATCCATATTTAGTGTCTTTCTTGTATATAAGCATGGTAAGTACCAGCATATATATTTTTCCTTAGAAGCTTGTTACTGCACTGACTCTGCACTCACTGCAGGAGCCAGCCACTAATAATGTAAATTTCCTGGGCATAAGAGCTCCCTTTTCTGCCAGCACTGGCATAGCTTGAAATGCACTGAAGTTAAATGACTTTGTGAACTCTCAGCATCTCAGTATTCTATCTGGAAGCAGAAAAGTTTGCAAACACTTCTCAAATCAATGGCTAGTCTACAGTGGACCGTAGAAGCAACAAACTGGGTCCATGTGGTGCACAGTACTGTCAGCAACGCATACAAGTTTTGCTGGACAATCTGAAAAAACATCAAACCAGCATCTGGAAGTATAAAGAGAATGACAAAACCTCTCTTTGAAGTTGAAAATTTCCATGCTTAGCATTACAGAGAAAAAAAGAAAAAAAAAAAAAAAGAAGCATGAAATATATTGAAGTTTAAAATGCTTAAGAAGAAAGACTCCAGCTGAGATTTACATTGATAACCATCTGGTAATGTCTTCAAAACAACAGACAACAGTTTCAAGATTTGGGGGTTTTTCTGAGAATGTGTCGTAAGAAATAGAGCTCCCATAATCTTCCCTTTTTTTTTTTTTTCCTAACCATGTATGACTTTAGCCTATTTAAAACTTAAAACTGTTACATGTGAGAGACAGCTTCAGAATCTACACTGTATACTTACACAGGAATATTAGTTGTTCATGTTTTACCCAGGTAATTTAGATCAATTCTCTCTAATCCAACTCTACATAAAAAGAGAAAGTTAGAGGGAATAAGCAGTTATACCTTCTTCCTAAAGGGATAATATTTCATATGCCAACATAACCATGTTTTATCTATTTTCTTCCATAAATAGCACAACACTGAAGCTCAGAGAAGTCCTACTTTTCTGAATTGAGCATTGACTTAGGTTTGTAAGCCTCAGCATTTTTAAACCCTTGTAAATCTAAGCTGTTCCCCTAAAGTTCTTCATCTCCTGATTTTCAAAAATACTTTTACATTCTATAGGCTTCCATATTTTCATACTTTTACTGATGGCTGAAGACAGTTTCTCTTTTTTTTCCTCCCCATTCATAGCTATTGTACAACCTCTTTTCCCCCTCAACATTCAAAACACTTCTCTTTTTACTCCATATTTCCTTCTCAACTCCTGCACATCAGCATTAAGTGCAGGATGGGATTGTATTTAACACTTGAAACCATCTCTGGGTGTCTAGGGGATGGAAAGTTTGATCCTGAAATCTTTCCTGAGGTACTAGCAAATCAAGTTGTAGATTAGGAGACAAAAAATTTTGTCTTAGATTCTGAAGCATGAGAATGCTTCCACATAATTGACTTCTAAACATATCATCATCACATCAGTTCTTTAGCACAGCAGAATCCTCCACATTGTGTATAAGCAGATGATTTGCTCCCACTCCTATTTTAATAGTACCCTTGCACAAACAGGAAATTTCCTCAAAAAGAAGAGACTGCAAACACCATTCTTAACCTGTATGTACCAAGTGATGAATACAGGAGGCAACTGAGTAATTTCACTACCTTATATTTTACTCTTAATAACTTTCTAATCTTAGAAATATCTCTCTAGCTTGAGTCAGATTTCCCTTGTTTAGGCAAAACATACATACAGAATTCAAATTTGAGCAGAATTCAAATTTTTACTGTCAATATTAAGTAAATATGCAGACTACAAATAATTATTCATAGAATTACACTATTACCGCTTTTATGTACTCATTTAAATTTTAGGGATATCAGCTAAATGGAAAATTCACTCCTCTTGCTCTCTTGACTCCTCCTGTTTGTTCCTCCACATGAAATTTAAACCTGTCATTTCTTGCAATGTTCTATTTTTCCAGTACTTCACAGATATTAGCTGAAAGCTCATATAGACTTCTAAAGAGTTCATATTACAGTTTGATTGAAAGAACTTCTCTATTTCTTCCCGCTGTCCATGTTTTCCAGTGCACATGAACACAGTAAAATATTTTTAAAAGTTTGTTGTCCTTTAGCTCAAGTGTTGTATAAAGTAAAGGGCAGACACCCACGCTAACTCAGCAAATGATGTAATATTGAATTTCCAGTCTTGAGTTTTTAGTACTCATCAAAAGCTACGAAACAAAGAAGTGCAAAGACCATAAAAAATAGCTGAGTAATACATAGATAAAAGGGTGTGGTTGATTGTTGTTTCTTAAACTGAGGAAGCAAATTAAACTCAAAAGAAGGCCTAGTATTTAGTTATTTTCAAGAGTCTAGAGACAGAAAGTGGGATGAAGATAGTCCCAATTTTATGTCTACCCATGTTTACGTTTTTTCTATAGATTACACTGTATTGAAGCATATATGGACATAGAATCTAAATATGAATATACAACTTCATGCCATCCCTGGATCTGCTAATTGATTCTTCCATCTACAAATCAAAACAAATTTGTTCTTACTACATACACTGCACCTGTATTAAGAGGGTACTTCAAATTACACACTGTTAAAACTAGTAATTGGGCCTTCTCCACTTGAGAATGCTATTTCAATTTAATTTAAAGAATTTTAAACATCTCTTAGTCTAGTTTTGCCAAATAACATATTCCAGTTCAAACTGTCTTCTCTAGGACCAGAAAAAGAAAAATACTTGGACAACCTTCCTAATAGTCTGTAGTTTATCTTCCTAGGCAAGTTTCTGCACAAAAAGCATTTGTTATTTCTAGACTAAAATACACTGTTGAAACTGCTGCTCTATCCTATGTGGGTATTGCTTAAACTAGGTCTAGAGTAGGTTTATCTGCTCTTTGCTGGTTGCCATGTCACACATCATTGAGTGACATTTACAAAACTATGTGGAAGGTGAGATCTAAAGGAATTTTTATCTATATTGATCAGGCTTTATTTTTATCCAAATGGGTCAGGATTTATTATTTTATAATAAAAAAAATAGCAATTTTTAAACCCACCTAAGGATACTTCCAAGATGCCTCAGCCACTGAAATGAGCTGGCTTAAATTTACATTTCAAGACTTAAGTTACACAAACAAAACTCAGGTTTGAGCAAATTCTATAATTAAGATTTATGGGTTTTATAAGTTAATTTACATATTAAAGAAAATGCATCATTTAATGTATGCAAATATAAAAATCAATGTTACAGATATCAACATCACATCTAAAGGATTTAACACCCATTGGTTTTTTCTGTGATCCTACCTATTGCTACTTATTTTTACTATATTTCCTACTTTTTTTTAATGCTAATCTTGTATTCCATGTAAACATCCTTTACACATTTTTACTGCAGTTGTCCACAGTGACAAGATTGATAAGTCAGATTCTTGCTTACTGGAACTGAAAGAGTATTTTTTTTTTTTCTGAGCAAAAAAAAATGATATTTGTATGTGTAGTGAGAGGTGGAAGTGGGAGTATGGGAGCAAGAACTCGAGCCATACAAGGGATGTTAAATTCTTTTTGGAGAAAGATAAGCTTCCTGCCAAGCCTGTAAAATTGTTTTTAATATAAGCCTCTGAAATATCACATGTTAGCTGCAAAGTTCTCAAGATCTCAAAAGGTGGCAACTGCACAGCATACGTTCTGTCCCTTTCTAACTCCTATCTGCAAATTTGCAGTGTAAGGAGTATCCCCACTGCATTAAATGAGTGTTCTTTCTCCAGCACAGCATGATAACTTTCAAAATTCAGGTATAATTTACCTGGAAAGGCTGTTTCAAATTCTTTAAACCCAGGCCCATAAACAAGAACTAAATAGGTGGCTTAAATGGGATAAGTGAGATCAAGACTGATAAAGAGAAACATGAAAAAAAAAAAAAAAAAGAAAAGAAGAGGCTTGGAAACTCCATTATGTGAGAATGTAGTTAGGAGTTAGGGGAAAAAAGAACATTAGGTAGACAAGAAGGCAAAGGTTAATGGGCAGAAGGCTTATCCACAACAGAGTATATGCTCATCAAGAGACTGAGTCTAGAAACTTGCCTCTTGAAGCCTTAGCATACTCCTGCAGTCGTTAAAAATCTGTGAAATCTATTGGAGAAATAAGTTGTAACTTCATAAGTGATCCTGCTCAGACATTAGGTCTCTGGCCCACTACAGCAAATAACTAAATAATTTAGTCTGAAATTATTTTAATTACAAAAAATACCAAAACCAAAAACCCTATAAATCCATCTACTAAACAAACTAACAGCAAATATTGCTATCTGATTGCAGGTACTTGACAAAGGCTTTCACACTGCTGCAGAGTAACTGCTGTGTGCCAGAACAGACAATAAGACCCTTTCTCCTGATTTTTGCCTACTGGATTTAGAATTTGCAGATTATGAGTACTTAAGAGGTCCTTCAATAACTTTTGTAATGACTGCTAAATCCTACCATGAAAGAGAGTCAGAGTCTCTCCAGAGGTAAACTTGCAAGGGTGAAATGAAAAGCAGAAAAATCACAGAAATTTCACAACAGAAGCAGCCTCTAATACTCCAGAATAAAAGTATTTAAAATAAATTGTCAGTCCTAGCTGATACTTGGATGGTGGGACAGCATACACTGAGTACCAGATTACCCACAGTTAAAATCATGACAAATAGGCGACAGCAAGGTTAAAAAATCATTATCAGGACAAACAAGACTCAATGCAAGTTGAGGTCAATCTTAAAACTTATGCTATAACCAAAAAATTGTATACATGATTAAATAAGTACATCTATCTATCTATCTATCTATTTATCTATCTATCTATGTTCCTATTCCACCTAGAGCCAATCAATGGGATGACAAAATTCTTGGTTTCTTCATTAGGATATAGGATTAGTAGAAATTTTTGTAACAGGCTCTAAAATTTTTGTAGAGGCTCTAAACAAATAGATAAATTTTAGATAGTGTAATAGAAATTTTTCATCCTTGACTAAATAGGTGGATGAAAACTGAGATGCCACACACTGAAAGCTTACCCAGGAAAGAGTTTTTTACTTCTTATACATATTATACAACGATCTGTATTTGAACTGTCACATAATAACTTTTGCCAAAGGCAAATTTCCTTGGTACTTTTACTGTGCAACACAGCAATTTAAACACTATTCATTTAACAAAGTTTTCTGTGGATGGTACTACTGTACACATGGAATCTTCAAAAGAGTCCTGAAAACTACTTTTTATTTGAAAAAAACCTGTCTTTATTTCTTTTTCTATCTACAGAAGGCAAAATATAATTTTTGATGAAATATCTATTCAAATTGAATGGTAATAATCTTAAGGCATATAGCTGATATTCCCTGTCACTTCATGCATTCAAAAAGCTGAAATTTTCAGTCCATTTGAATTCCATTTTCAAAGATACAGCTTGTTAAATATTGTTCCTTATGCCAGTGGCATTTTTTGGACTTTGAAGCTGCTTTTTGAAAGACAGTCCTTTCCAATTAAACAGAAGATCAAGGACAAAAAAGGATAGGTATAGATCACTGTACTAGAAAATTAAATGTAAATCTGCTTCTAATATTGACTATAAACCGAGAGGAAAATCTGACAGCAGATGAAGCTCTTTATAAATACTATGGCTATCTCTAAATTTGCTAAGAAAGCATGCAAATCCAAGAAATGCTACAGCTGAAACCTAACATTCTAAAATTTTAAAAATGAAATGCACTTTGAATTAAACTACTGGAGTGAAATTCTCTTATTAAAAGTCCCTGAGTAATACTATATAAGTAAATGTATATAAAAAGAAAAATAGTAAAACATCAAAGTAAAAAATATTGGAGAGTACTCAGAAAATTTTTTATCCCTCACATACTCTCTTCCTTTTTAGCTGCAAAACCTCTGCTCTGTTCAGTTTTCTTTTTAGTGCACACAGTTTTAATCTGCAGTTCTGAATCCTCAAAATTACTACTTATAGTTAGAAAAGCATAACTAATTCATCCTTCCTTTCATTGTAGAAAGACAGAAGAAACAGAGGTCTGGAGGGCAGATTTTTCATTTTACCTTCCTGCTGGACATGCAATAGCTTACTTTTAACTCCTGCTTGTACAGCCATCTTTTCCAAATATTTTCTTCTATATGTCTTTCCATCAAGGAGAGAATAACTTTACAAATAAAACACCAAAAACCCTCACATCACCAAAACCAACTCAAAGAATTAATAATTAATAATAATTAATTATAATTAAGAAGCTAGATGTCTTCTGTTGCAATATCTTTGCATGTTACTTCTGCTTTGATAGATTGTGACACTTTGAAAAAATTGTATATTAAACTGACATAGACCACGGGGGATAGTGGATTGCTTGGCATCTGCAATGAAAGGTATATGGGGAGGAAGGAAATCAGATCTACATCTTCAATTAATTTTTGTTTGCTATTCAACTGAAGGAAAAGCTGATATAATTTCTGGTTTGCAAAGTAAAAGTTAAGCTGTGTGCAACTTGAAAGAGAGCAGAAGTTGCCCTTTCTTTCTTGCGTGGCCTACAAAGTAAATGATATTAGTCTTAATGACCACTAGAAATTATTTACCTTATAACTGCTTACAGTTTTTGTAAGCATGAGAAATTATTTTTATTTTGCTGGTAATAGTATGGCTCTTCTTCAAAATTTTTAGAAATAAGGCTCCCTAGAAACAGCTTAAAGTACTCTAATATTTGTCATCATTTGCAGATACTTTAATCTAGTGTTTTATAAAAATTTACTTCCATGGGTAAAAATACTGCAATAGTCTTCCATGGTTCTAGGATTTTGAAGCACAAGGAATCCAGATTCTATTAGATGAATAATTTTATTATAAATAGCTGATTTTGTAATCAGGTTAAAAAAAAGAAGTGTTCTGAGGAAAAATGGATTGTGATGTGTTGTGTGTGCCTTGAAAAAGAAGCCAAGTCAAATACACACATGTTCTTTGCCCCAGAAAGATTTCTTTTGCATAAAATACACTGCAAAAACAGCTGCATCCCCTAACTGGTGGATTTTTTACATAGACGAGAATTTGTAAATCATGCAGCAGGAATGTGACAGTTTCTGAATTCCTGCTTAGATTTTGGCTGACATGCAGCTTGTGCTAAGGGCTGAGGTAAGTTAGGAGAGTACCACTATGTCAAAGTGGGGCAACATGTTGTCAGGACCATGGCAGGAAGGGCAAAAGGTAATGATGCAGTCACCATCACCTGTACTTGCTGTCTCCAGCAGCTATAATCCTGTGTACTGGTTCTCTGGGAGTTTCTCCAGAATCCGCTAACTAAAGCAAAAGGTATAGACCAAACTTCCAAGCTGGAAAGTATATCAGCTTACCCAAAAGAGTTTTTGAAGCAGATCCAGCAGCAGCTTGAATGGTGAAGGTTTTGTGCTTCCCAGCATGTTACAGGGAACACCCACACCATGATGGGGGAGGAAGGATGAGCACCCTTACTGTCAGCTTGGTAGCTTTTTTTTTCTTCATAGGTCTACAGCTGAGGTTAGATAGTATCTGTCTTAAAAACATCATGAATTAGGTGATTTTTCAGTGAATTTAGATATCATACAACTCTGTACAAAAGGAATTGAGCCCCTAGATGTTGTATTTTGTTTTCTTTGCAAGTGGGCCCAAAAAATGAAGTTTAATTCCCAGAGTACATTATCCTAGGAAGTTGAGAGATCCAAATGGACCATTACACCATTGACCATTACTTATGATCAGCTGTAACATGACTGGAGTTAATTACCTAAAAACAAAACAAAACAAAACAAAAAAAGAATTAAAAAACCCACCCAAACAATAATTCTGATGAAAATGTAAAGTGCAAAACTTTGCTTGCAATATATTTGAAAGAGTGTTCTAGTATGATTGGAAGCTATCTTCCTCCAGTATATAATTTCTAAGCATTAAGCAATTATGGTCAGATGGAAGATATTTACACCCAAAAGATGAACAAAGCCAAAAAAAAAAAAAAAGAGAGAAAATTTCAATTGAAACACATTAAGCAATGGGACATGCAATATAGGAATAAGTGGCATGATGGGGAATAAGCCATACAGGATAGGTTCAACACTGAGAGTATTCAACATGCAAATAAAACATCATGTGTGTTTTCATTTTGCATACCATGTAGATTTTGCTTATTGAGATACATATTAAATATTCTGAAATAAAGCATAATGCTTTTAATAATATACTGAAGCAGTTTTTCAATTCATTAATCCCTTAACAGGAACATTCCTTCTTATTAAAGTATCTAAAAAGATGCATTTTTCACATGTAAATCTAAGAATATATGCATGGCCTATTTTGTGTAATTAGATTAAAATGCTGCTTAATTTGTTTTCCTTGTTGATTATTAAGGAATGATGACTCATAGGAAGCAATAGATTATAAAAATTGAATGGAAATCCACTGTAATTTGAGATCTATTTTTTAATCATCACTTTTAATTGTAGTAGACTCCTGTCCCTTTTTATAATGAGATAAAAAATTCAACTGAACTGTGTAAATTTGGTGAATTATGTCATTCTGAGTTTCCAGTATTGGTTTACTTAAGAAATAGTAATTTATATTGCCTTCGACTTTTAGTGACTTCATGTTAAAAACTTCCACATTAATTTTAGCATTTAGGTTTATAGGACAGTAATTAGCAGGTGTGCACTTTTCCCCTTGGCATAATATTGACCTAATATTGAATGTTAATGAAGTGTTCTATGAAAAAAAAAAAAAAAAAGAAAATCAAATAAAGAAAAAGAAGAAATTATTTAAAGTAGAATGACACAGTATTTATCTTTCTACATGTTCTATAGACCAAGGAGGATTTTTCTTTTTTCCAAAAATTATTGCTTTCCAGTAGCATTGACTGGTCCTGCATCAACCCACCAGCCCTGGCAGAAGACTCCTCCAGCCTTTGCATTTTGGCTCTTCCCCTCACTGCTGTGCATTGAAGATTCACCTCTAGGGCTCTCTCTTACAGTTCTCCTCTCCAGGTATCTCAACTGAGTGTCTGACAGTACAACAACAAGCACAGGGTGCTAAACTGAGCACAAAGAGTAAGTGGACCAGGGCAGACAGATGGCAGATCAACTAGAGATTAGAAGAGTAAGAGTAAGAGGCAAGGAAATCCAGAGGATTTAGGACAAAAGAGAAACAAACACAGAAATGTATTTTAATATGGAGTGAGCTTTTCTCTGGGTAATTCCTTCTCTATGCCCACACAGAAGCATTTGTAATGCATCTCCTTTCTACCCTTGTTTTTTGGGCTGCTGCATACATTTGCTTGATGCTGACTTTTGGATTCACAATCGTTTTCTGCATCTATAAAATAAAATTAGTCTAGAAGAAACTTTGAAAGATGACTAGAAAACCATCTGACTCTTCTAAAAGCTTACTAAATTAATTGCAGAAAGTGTTGATTCAAAGATACAACTTTTTTTTTCAGTGCTATAGAATAGCTGTGCATGGTTGGAATGGAAAACATTTTAATGAAGGATGGATGTTGTGGTAAGCAGTTGCCTCAGGTAGTCATGAATCAGCATAGAAACCAGATAAATTTTTAATGATATTTTACATTTTCAGATCTATTTCTAAAACTGACTGTGGAAGATTTTAATCCTACAAGAATAATCCAAAAAACAGAATGAGAGCTGATTCTCAAACCAACTGAATCTTCTCAAACCAGTTGTTTTCTTGTACTTGCACGTATAAAGAGTCTATACTCTTTTAGTGTGTTTTGCAGGAGCTGTTTCCCACAAGGAAATATGACTTTTTTATTACTAAGACTGATAGCAGGTTGGCTTCCTAGCATGGCATTTGAATTAAAACTCCATCCTGGACACAGGCATAGATTTTGCTTGGGCTGAAAGCTTGCATAGGAGACAGAGCTGATTTCTGTTATGAAAACAGAAATTTTGAGCTGAACAATAGATATTGTACACCATTTATTTTATAGACCTAAAAATTTGACCTTTTAGCCAATATAGTGTGTCAAGCATGCAGAGGGCCTTTGCAAAACATGAATCCAAAGATGAGTTTTGTGTGATTTGCAGCAATTTAAAAAGAATGTCTATAGAAGTCAGAAATAGTTAAGAGTACATTAACTTCCAGCACAGAATCTTTTAGCCAAAAGTAGTTAAGCAGTGCAAGTACACTAATAAATCCTGGAAATTCATCTCTTGATATCCTCTGAGTTCCTTAATTTCTCACAGCTCAGAAAAAATCCCGGCTAAATAAACACATAAATTTCACCCCAAAGACAAGATCAACTTGGCAGAATTTAGGGGCAGACCATTTCTTTCATTCGGCCATTGGAAACCAGCAGAGGTCACTGAGAACAAGATGTCCTGTTGCTGGTCAGGAGGCTTAATTTTTATGTAACATCTCCATTGCCAGATTGATTTTTAAGCTCATACACATGGTAGGAGTCCTAGTATTACTGGAGAGTTAACCATGCAGATCACACAAAGGATGAAAAGAGATGGTGCACTGGGATATATCATTTGAAGACAGTTGGGACTATTCAGTGATAATGATGCTCAAATGAATTAAATATATCTTCAGTATGGTAAACATGAATGCTTCCCTTTTGCTTTTCCTCCCAACACTTGTTATAGAGCATAACCAACAAGTATGCATCTGTCCAGAAGGAATAAACTTCAACAATTGTGCATTTATCTGACACTAAAAATTATAAAGTTGTTTTTCTCCCCTTTATAACTAATCCTGTCAAACATAACACTGGCCAATTTTATATTAGAGTTTGGAATTATCTCTTTGATACTGTATCATTACAAGTTAAATCAACTTTAAAAAGAATAATCATTAGTTGAAAGAGCAAGAATTGAAAGAAGGCAACAGATACATTTTTAGATTAAATTCAAGCAATGATGTGAAATCCCTGAAGCTGTTGTGTAAGTGAAAGTTCACGGTGATCTCAAAAATACATATAATCTTTGTAAAGAGTAACAATACAACTTCTAAAAGGCATGAGGTCTGAGTCTTTGTTGCCCCTCCTACAGTTGGAATAACTGACCTATTTGAAGGATAACTCTTGAAACATAGAAGGTACACACTTCAACTCAGTTCAAAAAAACCAAAAAAAAAAATATTATCTGGGAATAGACAGCCACTTCTTGCTTATTTATTATAACTGAACTCTCTCTAGGGCTGTGAGTAGACATATTAGCTGTTAATCATCTGTTAGGCACTTTATAAACATTATTTTTTTTCTTCATAGTACTCAAGGGTTTCAGCTATCTTAATTTATCTTAGGAGTCATATTCTGAGAACTTCCTAGAGGATTATATTATTCAAACCCCCATGTTTACACTATGAGTGAAACTTAATTTGTAGGAAAATCAACAGTAATATTCTGGGTACACAGCTGTCTAGAAATTATTGGATATTGAATGGATAACAGAAAAATGGATGCAGACATAAAACAAGGATTGGATGAAGAAGAGATGGCAATGTACATGTGTTTGGCTGATTGTTGATGCAACTTCTGCTTTATGGTTTTACACTAGATATTCAGAATCTAGAATAAGCTCTTTCCTATGGGTTTCCTGCATGACACAAATTATTACATACATGGTACCAGCTAGGCTGGCACTGCACAAAGTATAATAGAAGAGTTCATTGCGTTTCACCTTCTGAAGAGTCCACCTTTGTGGGGAAAAAAAAAGGGAAGGAAGTAAAGGAAGAGCATACGTTTTGGAATGCCTTTATTACCAACAAGTAGGATTTAAAAAAAAAATCCTAAACAAACAGCAATTTAACTCAATAACTAATCATAGTCCGCAATGCAGACTTTTTTGTCCGATTACAAAATACCACCCAAATCCATGAAGAAGATGAAGGACCAGTGTCATGGTTTGACACTGGCACAATGCCAGTGCCCCCACGAAAATTCCCTCCCCCTGGCGTCTGCTCTGAGGTGGTACCCAGAATAAGCAAAGCAGGCTCCTACTTAGGGGAAAAAGAGAAAACTTTATTAACTAAACTACAAAAACTAAACTACAAAGAAAGAAAATAAACACAAGGAAAATGAAAACTGCACAGAAGCACCCCCCCTCCCACCAAATTCCCAATACATTTACATTCCCCAAAAATGATCAACCCTTGGTCTGGCACCACCCTTTGCATAATCAAATCCTCAGTTCATCAAGATTAGAAGGAGTCCTTCCTTGTGCCATGGGCTACTTGTCACATGTAGCACCGCCCGGAGATCCTTTTGCTATCTTGTGACATCTTCCTTCCATGCCCGGTTCTCTCACCACGGTGCATGGGGCAGGGGCCTGCTTCAAGGGTGGTCTTTTTAAGGATACCTCATCCCATTCCAAACAGAGCACAGTCTCATCTCTGGGACCTCTGTCCCCCCCATTTCCTTCACACCCCCTGGGGCCGAGGGGTCTCAATACTCAACTCTCTTGGCTCTGAAGCCCTGCCTCCCCCTGGAATGCAGTCTCTGTACCACAAGGAAACAGTCCATGGCTATACAAAAAAGAGTCCAGAAAAAATGCCACTCCATCTTCTCCATTCCTCTAACATCTTTCACTTGCCAGACTCCACCACTGGCCCATTTCCTTCTTCATTCTCTACTCTCATCTCTCTTCTAGGAAGGGTTAATGTTCCGTAAAGTTTTCATTGTTCACAAAGGGTTAAAAGCTCTCACAAGCTGCTGGGCTTCTCGCCGCGCCACACCACCCCCCCCCCCCCTTCTGCCGCAGCAGAACATGGTATCACATTCCAACATAAAAGTCCCCAGCACAGCGCTCTCTCTCTGGGGGATGGGGGGCTGTGCGATGGCTCCTGGGGTCTCTCTCTCTCTCGGCCCTCGGCGGCGCTTTCGACGCCCTCTCTTGCTCTCCTCCAGCCGCCGCGCCACCGCATCCGCAGCGCAGCCCTGGCGAGGACGAGCTCCGCCCCAGCGGTTCGCTCTGGGAGCGGGGAGCTCGCAGACTGCCGCCCGCAAGGGGGAGAGGCCGGGGGCGAGGCCCGCGCCTCGCCTCCTTCTCTCGCCCTCTCTCCGTCTTTCTCTCTCTAGGGGGGGGGAAGGGTGGGGGTGCTGTCCAATGGCTCCTGGGGTCTCTCTCTCTTCCACCCTTCCACCCTCAGGGGGCGGCAGGCCTATTTCTGCCAGGCCTTGTGGCTTTTTTCCCCTCCCCCTGCCCAGCTAGCAGCCGGGCCGTGGGAAGAGATGCAAGGCTTCCCGTCAGAAATTCAAAAGCAGGGAGAGCCCTGCTTTTAACCCCTGTGTGAGTGTTCTCAGAGGCATGTCCAAACATCCCCATTGGCCACACCAGGTGCCAATATGAAAATCTGAGCACCTAATGGTCTGACCACAGCATATCCCACAAATCCCGAAAAACATATTTTCTGTGAAACCACCACAGCCAGCCTCCACCCTAAAACCTCCATTATGCTCTATTTATATCACTATATTCTAAAACCCTTTTCATCCTGTGGAAAACCTTTAGCATCCTGTGATATTACACACTTCTAATCAAACTACACACCTGTAATCCCAGTGCCACCAATCTATTTTGGAAGCCTTCTCCATGGCCTTAGGTTAAATGCAGTGCTCTCTTGAGGGTCAGAGTGTGTCAGCACAGAAAGTCTAAAATTCTCAACATCCAGAACTCTAACAGGCACCAAACTTCTTAGAGTTCAAGGAACATCTGGTCAGTGCTCTTGGCCATATTTTATATATGTTTATATAGTCCTGAGAGAAGCAGAATTCTATGATTCTAGGATTATCCAAGGAAAAAAGAAAATTCCCTCAGCCACTACCAGACCAAAAAAAAATCCCCCAAAAAACCATTCTATTTGAAAGGGAAAAAAAAAAAATAGCTGGGGCACAAAGTTTGATGCTTTGAAATTAAGGAAGAGTAGTGGATACTTTTTTTGGTTTCTTTTAATTTAAAGAGATTAGCTCAATTAATTTATGGCAGAAAACAACATTTCAGATATAAAAGGGTAATAAGAAATTGACTCAGCAGGACGCACAGCTAGAAATGTTCGTCTTTAGAGAGTATAATTTTTTTTTTTTTTTGCTTCATCCCTTGTTTTGCTGTACAGTTGACGACTTTCCCTAACACTCAATCACATATTAAGCACACGGAAAGAGGAGATTTATCTCAGCTTTTAAGATGATAAAAGACAAATATCCATCTGATCTCCAGCACAAGAGAGTCCCACATAAAGGACCATAAAGGTCCTATCTTCCTCTGTAGCCATTTTGCCTCCTTGAACAGAAAAATTCTGCTGTAAGTTTCTTGCCTAACCATTGAATATTGTTGAGAAAGTGAATGGTGAATTAATGAAGAAAGCCACCTGGGGATTAAAATCTCATCTCTCACTTCTGAAATAGGTTTTAGTAAAGCTCAGAAAAAAAAGCATTTGTTGATCACTTGCAAAGTTTTTCATAGAATTTGCAAATGTGCCAGAAAGATGCTAGCAAACTTTCCAAACACTAAAAATCTTTCAAAATCAAAGAAAAAAACCCTAAACAAACAGAAAACATTATTTTCTTCCATCAGAAACAAAGAAAACAATCTCATTATTAAGAAATATTTGAGATACCCCTTTGCTCTCCATCGGGGCAGTAGCTTGGAATCAACAGCTAATTTTTCTTCCCTGTATCTTGCTGATTCTGCAACTTTCTGTACTTCCTGATAACAGACCTTTACTCTCTACAGTTCCATTTTTCTTTCTGGACTGAAGAGAGTAAATGCTCCCAGTTTCATCTTATAAAATAAACACTATCTTTCTCTGTTCACCCTAAAAATTGGGTGGTTTTTTTTACTCATTTATATATTGTTTTCTTTTTTTCTTTAATATGACTAAACAGAGTTACAGAGACTATTTCACTGTTATTTTTGGGGTTTTTTTTGTTTTTTTTTATTTTTTTTTCTCAAAGGATGAGCTTTGGTAATCTTTAGTAGAGCTAATACATAATCATGGGCCTGCCTTCTATGTTCTGCACTCCAAACACACAGAACCATAATCTATTTATTAACATTTTGCAGCTTTAATAAAGAGTTGTCAGTTTATTTGTAACCTGTCATTCAGTCAGGTCAACAGTGTAAGTGAGACATGATGAAATAATTAATGCTAAGTTTTTCAAGTATTATTACTGGTCTTCACATTCTCTGGCTAAATTCATGGAGAAAGAGAAGGAGTACATCTCTGAACAATTTGATGCTCCTCTACACAAACTCACGCAGTTATTACCTCTGTGTGTTCCCCTAAATTCTGAAGCAGAGTTGTGGGAGCTCAGCACATCGCTCCGGATGTCCAGAGTCACCGAGAGAACCCTCGGGGGACTCGGAGGTCCTGGAATGTTGCCAGACATTCTTGGTGGTTGGACTTTGACCCTTCTAGAGATGTGTATGAGGACATGAGAATCACTAGATTTTGAGTGGTGGAGGGATGACACATTTACAGGGTGAAATATGTATTTTGGGGTTTTGGTACAGGGGGGTTATGGAGACAAGATGAAGGAATCAGGGCGTGTCTCATGCTTCTTCTTTCTTCTTCTTGTCATCCATCTTCTGTGGTGAAGCTGGCACTTGGGGATTGGTTTGCAGTGAAGGTGCACTTGTTAACAAGGGTGAAAGATATTGGGGATAAAAAGTAAATATGATGTACGTAGTTTTTACCATAAAAACTGCCCCGTGGGTGGTCAGAGTGCCCTTGGCTGCCTTGCTGGTCAGATCCCAGCTGGCAGAGAGAAAAACTTTGTAAGATAAGAAATAATAAACAATCTGAAGACTGAAATATCAAAGAGTCCTGACTCGTCCTTTGAACCGCGGGCTGCCCCAAACCATCCTGCGCGTGTCCGAGCAGAGACAACAGCCGAATCAGACACAGAGTAACACAAATCAATTTTGTAGCTTAAAGAAGGATGCAGGACATAAATACTCAGGTTTCAAAGGGTCCTCTAAAAAAATAAAGTCAGCTTTTTACCATTTTCTGATGGTAATAACCAAGATAATGAGTGCACAAAAGACTTTTTCAGAGGAAATGTTACACTTCTGACCTGTTGTCACTTCAGACATCCTCCTGAAGTGTATGAGGCAAGATCCTCATATTAACAAAGCTGATGATAACTTCAAGAATTTTAGAGGGAAAGCATAGGTTACTATGACTTCCTGCTGAGGATTTCAGCCCTGGACAGATGACATCAGTGGAATAGTAGTTATACTTAATAAAACTGTGAAGCTTCTTAATGGAAATTTCTACAGTTTATGCACTTCAGTCTGCACTGTGAGGCCTTGACCTAAAGATTCAAAATGAGGTATAGCCTTTACATTATAAGCACTCTTATAAATTACATACATACCTAAGATTGCACTGTTTGTACAGTGGCTGAATTGGCAACATAAAAAGCAATTGCTTGCTTGCAGTACCACAGCAATAATGAAAAAACCCCACAATTCTCTATGAAATTATATCTGTTTTGACTTCAATATCCCAAAAAGATGTAAAATAATAGCCAGAATGAGAACAATAACTGGACTTGTACAGGGGCAACAAAACCATTCTTTCCAGCCATCCATTTTAGTAAAGGCATTGGAACACATTTGATTTTAGTTCCATTATGGAATAAATACAAAATTTTGGAACCTCAAAGCTCCATGAAATTAACCTGTCACATTCTCAAGGTCTCTCTAGTATATGGCATTTTTTGAAATCTGGTCCTTTCTTTTTGTCTTAAAGAGACAGGTTGTTAAAATTTAAAACAGTGATACATGATAACCAATAACACCCTAGGGAGATTTTGCATGTATTTGCATAACTTTGCTCCCTTTAAAAACAATGATGCAAACATGAAGCAGACCCCTTGTTATTTACACATTTTAAAGCCACCAACATACATTTGGTTTTGACTTTTTTTCAATTAGCCTAATCTCCTACAAACCCATTTGTAATAATCAGTATTTACTGCCATGACACATATGGGCATGAGTGGAACTAATCATCTGCAGGCTGTCCCTGCTGCTGAGCTGAACAAACAAGCTGTTCAAGACTTCTTCCTGCAAACATTCCTGCTTCATAAATCAATGGGAACCTAATGTAACATTTTCCTTCTTTATTTATTTATTTTTTTTCCAGAGACTACAGTGAGATTCACAAGCTCATTTCTGAATGTCACCCAAAAAAGGAAAAAAAGAAAAAGAAAGACATGGACCCAAAGCAGACTAATAAACAAGCATGCTAGTCCAACTGCAGCTTTAATCTATAAAATTAATATTATATGTTCTGGTGCCCACACCTGTGACAGATGGTCAACAGAGAAGAAAGCTATCCCTATCAGAACTGCCGAGTTCTGAAATCCCAATGCACAAACCACAGATGGCACTGCCAGAACAGTTCAAAAAAGTAGAGATCCAGAAATAGACTTTTCCTTTCCTGTATTGCACTCCTAAAATGTGTGGGCACTATTTGCAAATTACCTAAAAGCAAACACATCTTTGGGTTAAAGCAACTTGTCAGCCTTCATTAATATAAATGTTAGATAGTAGGTCAGGGGCAGGCTAAGCCAATAGACTGATCAATTCTTTTTACATTTCAGAGCTCAGAATTTCCACTGACTCCGGGGAAGGCTTGCAGCTCACAGACCCTGAACATTTTTGTGCTACACACAAGTAATCAAGGTACTGCTTTGCTCTCCAGGCAAATGATCAATCTTGGAAATCTATTTATTTTTGAAAAAATGTCACTATATGGATGTGGATACAGGTTCCCTGATCAAATTTTGAAGCTATGAATGCTACAAAAATGTTTGGAGGACTTCAAGTGATTGTTCTATTTCACCTTTGTGTATGAGTCTGAGCCTCCAGACCCCTACACAGATATGTCAAATGAAGCCCAGGACCTAAATCTGTAGAGGTAAATAAAAAGGGCACTTTTGCCTGGGAGAAAAGACATTATAGTAGCAGGATTGAAATATATTGAATTTTTAGTATATAATCAGAAAATTACTACTTTAAAAGAAGCAACACATTCCTAGCTCCATATATGCAGTGTCTTCGCTTTGACCCACCATAAAAGTTTGAATGTAAGAGGATAAATTCTTATAAACAGAAATCTAAATAAGATATTGTTGGCAGGACTCATCAAAAGGTTAGAAAAATCAAACACAGCTGAATTCCTATGAATTTCAGGAGAGCAGCCAAAGATTTAAGCCTGTGTCAGCATGGAGGTGGGTATTTAATTGTGTCTTGAGTGCAGAAACAGTGTTTGTCCCCAGTGATTAAAAACAGATTTAACAAATTGGCTTTTTTTTTTGTTTGTTTCTGTCAGATATGAAAGAAAGAAGATGGGAAGAAACAGCATGAAAGGGTAGAAAACACCAATTAAAAAAATAAAAAACAAAAAACAAATTTAGCTTTTATGTTTTAAGTGTAACAGTCTAGGGCTATTGCTTCCATGGGATTGCTGACCTATGCCGAGCAGAGTAGAAGGACAGGAGGGACATAGGGAGGTGGGAAAGAAGGGAGAGAAGGAAAAGTTCTCCCTCAGCTCAAGGAGGATGTCCAGTCCTTTGAACAGTGTGTGAGGTGGCTGTAAATGCAGCTCTCAGCTGGAAACTAATTTGCATGCTTTCCTGAAAATGAGCGAAGGAATGAAGACAGAGAGAGCGAGCCCATGGCTTTGAAATCGCTACGGGACCTGTGTCTGTTCTCCTTCCTTCGTCAGTCGCAAAGGAAGCCTCAAGAGATTAAGACAAGGTCAGTTGCTGCTGGTTTTGTTTCCCAACCTCATAATACCAGTCCAAGTCTAGCTTATATGAATTAATTTGTCTGTACATCCAAATCTTCCACTGTAGACAGCAGTTTACTGTGCCAGTGGCATATAATCAATAAAGAAAGGCAAGGTTGCAGAGAGAAATAAGTTCTTGGGAGAAACAAGTACCAATTGCTTGTGATGTTTTGGACAATATAAAAAATTGGAAAAAAATAGAAACACACAAGTAAGGGAACAAAGCGTGAGCTAATAGGTAATAACTCCTTTAAAACAAGAACAAAGCTGCAAAATGTTAATGCCTGTTGGAGTGATCTCCACTGCATACAAATATGAAGATTAAATGCACTCTATTACATGGCAGTCTGTGACAGTAACCAGCAAACAGTTGATAATTAAAACATTAAAAAGCCATCAGCTACTAAAGACAACCTCAGCTGAAATGAACACCACTGAAATGACAACACTGCTCACAAAACAAATCAATGCACTTCAAGCTTTACAGCTGGATTAATGCAAGTAGAAAGGAGGCTGGGTTAAAAAAAAAAAAGTCATTAACTTCTGCTTTATTTCACTAATCCTAAATATGCACTCTTCCACAGGATGCTAAGAAACACTCACAGCATCATCTTGACAATTATTATTCCACTACTAGGTGGCAGCCCTACTTTAGACAATAACAGCAAATAATTTTCCTATTCTGTGGGTCTAATTAAAGAAAGGAAAGGGGGAAAAGGAAGGGGAATTTTCAGAGATCTAGGAAATACATCCTCAACAAAAAATTCAGAAAAAAGAAATAATAGCAGATAGCTGAGTGTACACTTTCTCAAAAAATCCAAACCAACCCCAACAGAAAACATCCGAATAAGAGACTGTGGGTTTGTTCTCTAGATGACAATTTAGACTTTCTAGATTAAGAATGCTTCTTCCTATCTAACAGTTGTAATTCTATACTGAAATTCTCCCCAGACCCTTTACTACATCCAACTGATAGAAAATCATGATTTAAAAATAAATCTGTCTTAAATTTTATATCCCTCCTTATTTCATGTTGCTTAGTTATGCTTGTTACTTTACCTGTGTTGATTGCAAATGTAATCCCTTAACAGAGAGAGAATGTGCACTTGGGAAAGTCTGTGTTTGTTAAAAATGGAAGAATTTTATGGAAGAATTTAATGAAAAAATCTGCTTTTCAAACAGCTTTTTTAAAGCAATAATTCCTAAATGATTCTGTAAAGGCTTTCTCTACCAAGTAGTAGCCAAAAAGTTTACTTTGGCTCTGGTATTTGTTTAAAACATGTCTGGCATCTGGAAAGCACAAGAGTTTGACAATGAAATTTAGTTTAAATCTTCCTGTTGATTCAAAGCACATCAACTATCAGAAAATTATGAGTTTGTTCCAATAAACAATCAAAAATGAAATTGCAAAATATATCCGCCACTACACATGAAACTTTCTAATAAGATACACACAACCAAGGAGCAAAAACGCCCAGGTTTCGAAGTAAGCTTCAGGCACACTCCGTCTTAGAAAAAAAGACAGGCATTTGTACACAAATTATTATTAGCATGTGAGAACAAATTTGAAGGGTGTTTCTGAAACTATTAAAAAAATACACTTTCTTCATCTTAATATTCAGTTAAGGAGTTTTTTGTTCATACAGTCATATAGTTTTTCTGTTGCTTTTACATACTTTTATTTTTGTAGATTATATTGCCATTTTTAATAACAACAACAACCTTCTTTATGGATTATAAATTGTCACCTCCATATCACTTTATCATTAGTCCTATATGAATAACAGTTTGTCCAGAACAACAAGCAGTAGAACAAACAAGCTAATATGAAGGTTATGAGAGATAAATACTAATGCATTAACAGCTGGCTGCATTCTTGAAATGGCTTAGCCCAGATTCCTGAGAAGTGTTAAAGGATGTTGCCAATATAACGTCACAGTGTCAAACCCTTCCAACTGATAGTACCACCCTTGAGGCAGGAATATCTGAATTGATTGTTAATTGGTCCCTGAACCCCCAGATTTCAACCAAATTAACACACCTTAATTTGTATATTAATATAAGACAAAACTGGCTTTCCTTAAAAACAGGGCATAGTAATTGCAGTAGCTTGAGAGCTCAGCACCGGTCACCTGTTCAGAGAGTTGAGTTTTCCAAAGGAAATTATAATGCCTGATGCAGACTCTGGAGGTATGAAGCCACTGGCCAGGCTCCTGTTGTTTACTGTGACACTGTTGGTGTTGATCACACTGCTGTCATCTCCTTCCCACTGTAGGTGCCAGAGGGGAAGCACCGTGGTAGGCACCACTGCTTTAACTCAGATGGCATTTCTAGCATTTTCATAATAACTATTTTTTGCCTTTTCCACTACAGCCGAGTTCCCATGCCACTGTATTCCTGTAAGAATATAAGCATTTATCTTTAAATTTAATTGGTAAGTAAATTGAAGGGTTTGCTTCAAACTGGCATACTCTTAAAACTGAAAATTCCCCAGCATGTAATTTTTTATGTTCAAATAAATACATTAACAAAAGAGTTTCTATTTTTCTAGAAATGTAGAGCTTTAATAAGTAATAGAAGTGCAATTTTAAGCAATGGACTCTTATCAGTGAATTATAGATAGTATATGTATTTCAAGAGAAAGTCAAGATGGGTATAATTTTGTGGTTTCCTATTAATGCATTTTATGTTTGGTAAAATTAATTTCATTTGCTTCACAAGCTTTAAAAAATAAAAACAAAAGCCTAGTAAATGTGGTCAAATAATTTCTCTAATCATTTGTTTCTCAGATTATTCAGCATTCATATCTCTTTTCTGTTCCCAAGAGACCAAACTAAACAAAAATATGGTCAAATAGAGACCATTATAGCATATGTTTAAAAGATAATAACTCTTTACTTCTTCAACTAGTCTAATGGAAAAGCAGGAACAATGTTGCAATGGGAGGGACACAGAAAAAATATGTACTTGACTTGTTGAAAAACATAGCCTTCCAAAATGTTGTAATGAACTTAATGCAGATAAAAGACAAATGCTTCAGATAATTAAAAAAATTAGATAGACTTCCTAAAGGTATTACTTAATTATAGAATTGCTTTATTTCATTTTCAAGGTGTATATATGCCTGTTATATCTACTTCTTGTACTAGATTTTTAGAGTAGGAATGGAATATATGTTTTGATTTGTTCAATGCATAGGATTAGGAGGTCAATATGTGACATAATTTCTAGCTAATACTAGTTAATCATATCTAATTTCAGTTCTAACCACTTGCTAGCATCTCCAAATGTCAGTCATCATATATGCAAAATCCCTGGGAATATAATACCATAAATATTGCTTGCATTAGTGAAGTTGAAGTTTCTGCTTTATTTAATAAGGAAATGGAAAGTTCAGAGCTTAAGAAAGTGAACCTTTTCTCATCAACAATGGTGTGATGTAAGGCTAGAATAATGAATGAATTAACTGTCCAGTGGTTGTGTTAATGCCCTACAAAAATTGGCATGGGAAGAAAAAAATTACTTACAGGACGTTGATATGCCTTTTATAAAGCAAAACCCTTTTATATTATTAACTCTATTATCCCAGCATCCTACTTCCAAGAAAAGCCAACGTGTGAATATGAATAAACAACAATTATATTAAAATTGTCAAGAATTCTAGAACTTTCTAATACATTTTGATTTTGCAGTTTTACCATCTATCCTATCTAACAGCAGTAAATGAAGCATTGAACTTAACCCCTTCATTTCTTAATCTGCTGTAGGCTGAGCTTGCTTTAAATTTCCTCATTCAGCTTATCAAAGAAAGGATTTTGGCATCTGAGCCCAACAAAGATGACTTTTTTACCTTTTTGACCATAGTCAGACTACCTGACTATGGTCAGGCAGTCCATAATATACTCTCACCACAATGTTGCCTTTGTTGCTTTGATCTCTACTTCTGACCCCCACACCCTCAATAGGTTTGTCACCTGTTTGGATAGCTGAAAAGCTCCATAAATCGGAGCTGCTCCTTAGTGCACTGACAACCCCATCTTTTCCCTGTTCCCTGTCTTTCCTAAGGAGCCTTATCCAGACATCAATCCCCTACAGCCCTTCAGACACACAGGCTGTCCCCATCTCAGTTACTGCAATCACATCTTAGTTTTTCAGTCACACACACCACATGTGGTCCTCCTGCTGGTTCACCAGGCCGTGTGCATTTGTGTGCAGGAACTTCAGAAGCGCCTTTTGACACGTGTTTCATCCTTCCCAAAAGCCCTTCTACTCCCATCACAGCATCCCATTTAATTTACCTACAAGCTGTCCTCATCATTCTCAGTGTATCTGATTTAATATTCTCTGCAACAGACAAGCAAGACTGGGGCAAAGATGCTTTTTGGCCATTACTGTCTAGTGAGTCCCATCTCTTGGTGGCAGTTCTCATTACTCAAAGAGAGACCTGTGGTTAAAAAAGCCAAGACACCACTCATGACATCAGGCAGTTGCTAACACAGTATGTATCCTTTCCTACTTGAGTCCTGTTCCTTCAGTAAGAGAACTGAACTGAGAGAAACATTATTTGGCTTTCCATGTACTTATCTTTGTCTCCAGACTACTATAGCTATTTCTTCCCAGATCTTCCTCAGAAGTGACTCACCTGGACAAAATGAACAGGAGCCTCAGAGTTGGGAAGCTCTTGGCAGTCTCACCAGAACACTCCTTCCTGCCTTAGTCTAGGATATTTGCAAACAGTAAACCTCATGACAAGCAAGTGTGCCTTAGAACCTCTGGTCAGATGTGGAGTGCTCCCACCCTGCAAAAGGGAACATCCAGCCATCACTACCCCACACTTCCCCTTTGTGCTGGTGCTCTTTGCATGCCCAGTTCACTCTGAGGCATCTCTGAATGGAACTTGTTCCCTTACACAGGGCATTACTATTAATCCTGTCAGTTCAGATCTGAGGTTAGATAAGTAATCATTCTTTTGCTGCCAGATGTCACAAGCTTCATGCCTCTCCCATCTAGTGAATCTTTATCCACTCGTTCTAGCATGGTCTACATCTGTGCCTCCTTCCCTGCATCAGAGGGTTCATATCTTCCGTGGAGAGGGTTCCTTGTGAAGCCCCTGTCAGGATCATGTTCATTCCCCCTGACAGCACATGGTCCACTCCATTCCCCCTGTAGCTGCTTACCCTGACTCAGGGCCCTGATCAGTTGCTGGTGCCCCTGGAGAAGCATCCCGTTACTCCTTGCTGCCACAGACTTGACTGCTGCATTGTGTCCAAGAGCTCTGTCTGGTCAAAGACATACCACTAGTTACTCACTTCTAATTTTTGACAGTACAGAGGCTGTAAACGTTCCCTTGGACTTCTTTTGCCAAGCTAAAATAGACACAGTATTTCTAATTTTCAGCAACAGTTTTTTGGGTTTTTTCCTTGTGTAATTCACCTTATACCTTAAAAAGCTTGTCTTCTCTCATGATAAACTTCTGTCAGTGATATCCTTTTTCTCTGCAGATACACAAAAGTCTGCTCTCCCTGGCACATGAGCAATCTTGTTGCAGTGGAAGTTGTGTAATAGTCTCTCAGAACTGATAGGTCACAGGATAGAGTTCAATAAGGTATAATGTGTAGTTTACCAAAGGTAGAGAAAAAAAAATTAGCACATTATTTCACAGAATACATATTTCAAGAAAGCAGGAAACTCCTAGTTGATGATAAGGGAAAACCAACATATAGCATTGTAACAAAATGCCTCTTTAACTACAGATAAACTCTCCTTATCCATGCAACTCCAAAAGAGCCAATGTGAAGAAATACCAAAAAAAGCTATTCACAGTTTTCTGTTATTTTTGTACTTTTTAGGTTCGTTGCTCTTAAAACTAGTTAAAGATTCATATCTGAATTGCTTACAAAGATGATCAGTAGTAATACATTATTTCTAAGTTTTGCTAGCTTGTTTCATAGTTTTTTATGGTTAAGTAATTGGGGATTACTCTCCAATTTAGTTCTCCCTACAAGGCACTTGCTTGCTACCTCTTGCCATCTTCAGCCCCTCCACCCCAGCCCAGCCCTTGAGTGGCCTGAGAGGTGAATTGATGTCAAAAAAGGCAAAGCTCATAGGTTGAGATAAAAAGATAAGATATATTTACTGGAAAAAGCAGTAAGATAAGAAAAAGAAGAGCAATGGCAATGGTATTAAGAACAAAATAGTATGAAAGAGAAGGTGATTCAGGCAGAATGCTGCTTCCCAAATCCCCCTTCCCTACACCTGACAATGACCTGAGCTGGTAGAGAATAACCTCCCCATCTTAGCCATTCCCCCTCTGACTACCACAAAAGTTAACCCTAAAACCAGGACAATAGTAAAATGCCTAAATATCATTTTTAAAAAACAGATTATTTTGAAAATTTTGAAAGAGGAATCTTCACCTGTTACTTCAAACACTCAGCTCTCCAGTTTAAGGTGGAATAAATGTCCTGGCCATGATACCTTGAAAGGACAAAACCTTTAAAGTTTTTCACTGTAGTTTAAGGACATACATTTAGACTCTCTTTCTCCTACATTTAGCTTAAAGGTATTCTTCCACTAGAAAGCTTTCTGACAAAAGCACTAATTACATAGCCTTTCTCGCCTACAAGCTTATTATATCTGGGAAATCTTAAACCACTGGGGTATCACAGTCCTCCCCAAGCACAAATTTTCCACAAACTGAGTAATGGCATGTCTATTATGATACAGTCATTCATATGCCTTTCAAAAGAGATTGCAAAAATTCAGATAAAATTCATCAGAGTTTCCTTTTTAAGAGAAAAAGGAATCAATCATCATTCACAAAACTTTAACAATAATTCTTAATGAAAATCATTAATCCAAGCATATAATTAGTAGAAGTAATATGAATGAAAAATGTTTCACAACATGAGGAATAAAGACTGCAATAGTGGAAACTTATACACAATGCTTTCAAAATAAGCCAGTTTCTCAATAAACAGGAATTTCCCCCCCCCTCCTTCTAAAAAAAATTCTGTTTCAAAGAGGACGAGATAGAAAGAACCAAATCTACTAACATTTTCTGGTTAAAATTTTCCAAGTTAAAAGAGACATACCAACAATAAATTATGTGAGAAAGCAGGTTGGAGAAGACTGTTCAGTAGCCATTCTCATTACATCAGTTGGCTTTAATGCTGGGAGGAGATACTTGTGAAATCCTCTCCTGCACCAGTTAGTTACATAATACCAGAGACTATGGGGAATTGTGTGATGCTCCTCAGTCCTTGACTTCCAGGCATCCTCAGCATGAGATTCCCAAAAGCACACTGAAACAGCCTGGACATGTTGGTTTCACTAGAAAATAAAATATTCATTTCATCCAATGGTGAAGAGCCCAGATTGCATCCTATATGGAAAACACCTGGAATCATTAAAGGACTGGCATTTCTATCCCATCCTGTAGTCTCAGGTTCTCCAGCTCTCAATATATATTATAGCCTATATGAATTAAAAAAAAAAAAAAAAAAACAAAAAAAAAAAAAACAAACATCTCCATACTTAGTAATTTCATTTGTTGGGTACTTACAGTGTGTAAAGCTTGGTGAGGCTAAAGAACTTTTATTTGAGATAAATTTTCAACAGAAAAGCTGTTTAAATTATGTAGAACAAAATAAACACAATTGCTGCGTGTCAAAAAGCTAAGTGGAAAATCTTCCTAGCAGCTGGAGTTGGAATTTTTTTTCTTTTTTTTCTGCCAATAAGGAGAAAATTCATTACTTTTCATGTAACTTCAGGTGTTGTTTTGACCCATAAGAATACTTTATTGTGAGAACTTTTGAATGTGATTCACTATCATGATGAAAGAAATAATATTTTTCAAGATTTCATGGAACAGATTAAAGTTCTTGTAAAATTTCTTGTAAAAATTTTTAAGGCAAGTAATAGTAATAAATCAAATACAAACAAATTCAAATCTTGCAAGAATTGAGTTTCATTCACAACCATGTTGCACCTATGTAACTCATTTGACTTCAGTAAAGCATGCAATTTCTGATCTAGGCAACTAAATGGATAGAGAAAATGAGGCCTTTTGAGCTCTTCCTTTTTTTTTTTATTCCTCATTTAGAGAGTTCTATACAGACTTCACTGTTTTTGAAAACACTCAATAGCTTAAAAAATAATTACTTGCTGTATAAGGTTCCTCTGTTAACCATCTATCTTTAATGTCTTACAGTTTTCAAAATTTGAAATAACATTATGCTGACCTACCCTGGGAACAAATGAACATTTCTTACTAGGTTATATAAAGCTTTCAAATGATACAGAGAAATTCAACTGATAATTAAGTAAATTAAAACCACCTGATGCTTCATAATTTGCAGCCATTGGTGTTAAATAATTACACAAGGAAGAAAATGTTTTGGCTTTTTATGCAGTCACACGATAATTAAAGAGATTAATGGTACTAAGTGTATTTTGCAAGCATTGAGCCATTTTTGAAAACACTTGTAGTATGAAATACAATATAGCCTAAAGACTGAAGTGTACTTGGAAGACAATTACTTTAGCTCCTAAACTATCCAATATGATTTTGCTCAAGCAGTAGTGTCTGAAAAAGAGCATATATTACATTTGTTTTTGTGCTTTAATCTGTCGGTTTGTTTTTTTTTCTGTCACTTCTATTTTACATCAGTCGGAAGCATGCTAAATTTGGATGAAATATCTGCTCTTTCGATGTAAATGATGGATATAATATGATTACTTCACTCAAAGCTTGAATCATGAAAGGACCTTTGTCTTATATAGCTTCACATAGGTGAGTCAAGGTGCATATTATATGCATGATCAAAAAGCAGAAAGTCTGACATTTGAAGGTCAGATCAGAGAGGGAAATAACAAAAAGGAAATTATTATGCATTCTTTTACCATAGGAAAAGGGAAGTAATAAAGGTTATGTGAGAACAAAATTTCCACCAGATTCATGATAAACTCCTATAATTACAGAAGAATCAAACCACCTCAAAACCTCAAGACAGTTGCTGTGAACCATTCCTATATTGCCTTATAGTTAAAATTGATCTCATGCAATCTCAATATGTGTATTTATATATTAACATAAAGCATTGGGGAATGTGAAAATCTGCCTGGATGCACTTCTGTGCTTAGATTGTACTTGGAGACATTTTTTAAAATACAATGAAACATGTAGAAATTACTGAGGTTTATACCAAGAAAAAAGAGCATAAGTAAGCGATCTGATAACAGAAACTTTTAGAGGAATCTGAGAAATTTGCCTCATAAAATGTGTAGCTTTACTCTGCGAATACTCTGTGGGAATTACTTACTGGTGCAATGAACTGGATAAGCCATAAGTCAAGAGCAGGCACTGCAATTAATCTACTCTCTTTTCCTGATTTTGTGATGACAAATGGTAGACTGGAAAGGGACTGTACTAAAGACCCAATTAGACAATAGTTGTTGGTGTGAAAACCATGGAAAAAAGGAGTTTAAATTTGCCCTTGCATAGGCAAGACTTTTGGAAAGAAAAGCTAAGCAGCTCTGTGACAAAATACCCCATTGTTGCCATGCTGAAGAACACAAACCACCTTGTCCAGGTTCACATACCTGCATGAGTCCATACTGATACAGTTCTCTGTGTTAGTAGCTCCATCTTTGAAGGTGGAATACAAACTAAACTCATTCCAGTGCACAAAATCTGACAGGTAACTGTAGGTAGTGATCTGCATCATAAAATTTCAAACAGAATAATGTCACGCGGAAACAGATTATTGTCATTTCAAGACACAAGTAGTCTGTGTGCTGCAAATATGTCTTTTCAAAATATTTATGATGAACATTTGATAAAAATAATTTTATTAATCAATTTTGCTGTTGATGAAAAACATTAGGAAAAAATCCCAAATTTAACTCCTAAAGGGAGGGCTTTGTCAGAAAATTTTATACCCTTTCTCTTCTCCAAGAACTTCCTAAATCCTGATCTCCACAATATTTTATCAAAAGTTATGATGATATTAATTCAGATAAAGCAGTAGACATCAGCATAGGGACTTTGTGCCACCATCCTCTTCTGAACACTACTTTATCAAAGCTCTGAATTGTGATATGGAAGCTATTTTTTCAATAAAGTTTTTAATCCCACTGATAATTTTTGCTTCTTCTCTCTCTCACTACACACAGCAAGATAAAAAGGAATTATTAATGTTTCTATGTTAAGGAAACACAGAGACTTGCCTAAACAAATAACTGATCATGAAATCTCTAACAATGAAAGAGGTTTCATTCCAACTTATCTATGTTTTATGTTCTTTTTATAAGGATGTATATAAGGTGTCTTTGGTAAGTAAAGAAGACCTTGCCTTCCTTAAACATTCAAAAAGCCTCCCACATAATTTATGATGGTTATATATTCTGTAAGGTCTTCCTTTGTTGATGAATATGACAGTTAATGAAAACAAGCTTTTAGAGGTTTTTTACAGCGTGCTGCTTCTTAGTTAAAGTCAACTGAGTTTAATAATATTTCTTTTAAAAAGTAGGTTTAAGATTAAATTCTGTTGACTGAGAATATTTTTCCAATTATTTAACCAATGATAACACCTTTTACATGCTTCTTGCATGGTGTGTCAACATAATATTACTACCAGGAGAAATAGCAGAAAAACAATGAAGACATTGTATATGTTTCACAACTTTAAAATGCCTCTAACCAGATTTGAAGAAAAAAAGTATTACTATGGTCTGTAGATGTGCTACAAAAACATCTTGGAGTCATGAATTTTACTTTCAATACAATGTTAAATACAAATGACAATTAGGAATATAGATATGATCAATTGATTGATCAATTAAGCAGAAATATCCCACTAGTAAGCATACTAAGACAAAAAGAAAGTTTCCTTAAGAAAAAAAATCCTGCAGATTTAAAGCAGATATTACAGTGGTAAAAATCTAGGCATTGAGATATATGTTTTGAATGTTATTTCCAATACAATTCAAGGAAAGCTGTGGGTTTTGACCATCTAACATATCATGCCCATAAATCATCATGTTGGGTTTTCTCCTTTGCTTTATTTTCATTTCTCCATTTCAGTCTGCTCCTGCCACTAGGGCTAAACACAGAATGTTTAAATATATATATATATATATATATATATATATATAGGAATAGGATTTTGGACTTTTAGTAAACTTAGGCAGGCAATTCTCTTGGGGCTGTTAGTAGGCATCTCTCACCAGATGGTGGGTTTTTGTTGTGTTTGTGTTTGCAGAGAAGGTGATTCCAAAGTAGATCGAGAGAGACATCCTGATTCCCTTGTGGTTTCAAATCATAGTATAAAACTGTACTTTCTGGTGAGACAGTTTTTGTTCCTGTTCATACAAAAGTGCACTATTGCCCACAAGTACCACATTATCATTCTAATCTTAAGATAATGTGGAAGACTTTCACAGCCTATTACATCTGATTCATTGTTAAATTCAGCTGAAGTCCTATCCTCTAGGACAACTCCACTCAGAATGTAACTTGTGGATGAAGTTCTGCAAACCTACCTGTACAATAGCAATACAAAAAAATCTAAGTACAAAGCTGTCAAACAATAACCTAAATGCAGGCATTGAGTGCTATAAATAACTTGCTGTGGGTAGTGCACAGGTGAAAACAAAAAGCTACTATGATTCACAGTGGTGACTCAAACTATAATATAAACCTATAGTAATATCTGAGGTACAGAATATAATTCTTAAAATGTTAAACTCCCACTGATATTCACATAAATAAAAACACATCATTCAAAGCACTATTGACAGACCTGACCACACTGCCTTCAAATCAAGGCCAAAAATTTTACTATTTTGCTCATAGATCTCAATATAAAGGGCAGCATGTTCCAAACTTGATGATAGAATTTCCTGATGGGGTAGAATTCTCTTAAATAAAGGCTGTAAAAGTTTTATTTCAGCATTCTGCAAATACACCCAGAGGGGATGTAGAGGATTAACGAAGTTCAGATATCTATGCTTGTAAGAGCAGATGTTGCTTCTCATACTTGGAAAATCATAAGTTTTTATGCCAGGTAATAGGATTTTTCCTTTAAAGAGAGTGTCCTAAAACTGCAATCCGTGAAAAATCCTGGTACATAGTACTCCAAAGAGACTGGGCACTATATCTGTGTGTTATGCACACCAGCTGGTGGATTTGTTCAGTTATAAAGATTTCAAGGAACAAATGGGAGGACACACACAGCTTTACATTCTGGAACATTCCCAAAGACATTTTTAATCCAGTGGGATATAAACTTCATGGTTCTTCACTGGGAGCGGCATAGTTTACTTTGAGATAGACAAAGGCTGAAAACATCCTAGTGCAAGTCTACAGCTCTCTTTAGCAGTTCAGAGCATCAGGCTAGATGTTAATCAGAGGCATCCGTCAATGCTGACTTCCTGAAACAACAATGTTCTAAACATCTATCTAAATAGAGAATGTTGCTGCCAGTTTTCCAGGCTGCTCCTAGCTTATATTTATGTATTATCTCACATTCTCACCATTGTTTCTCAGTCAGCATACAAAGCTAAAAGATAAACAAAGGTGAAAGACTTCAGCCCTTGGGAGAAGGCAATAAAATATTTGCTTTCTTATCTATGAATCTGTATGAAAATTTTGCATATTTCCCTTCTTTGTTGCAATTATTATTCAAGCCATTGAGGGGAATTGAGAGAGACAGCTGCAAAGGCATAAACCTAGGAAAGGTGAAGGTTGTTTAGGAGCACTGCAGAAGGCTGTCTTCACTGTAAGCAAGCTAGAATAGTAGGAGTTAAATCTAGCAGTCAGTCTTCAGAATATTTACATATTGACTTGGGAATTTACACCAAACACAAAGTCCTGAATTTTGACAAAAATTGTTTTGAGAGGGTTTAATGATCATCCTTAGAAGAATGATATTAATGATAGTAAAATATGAAGTGAGATATATTCAGACATTCATGGAAATGAGATGGCATTTCAGGGCCAGGCATATGTCAAGGTGGTTTGTAATCTTAGGATCTCATGAAAGTTAAATTTTTATTGAATATAGAAATGTCTTTTCTAGGTTTTATTTGTTTCAGCAGCAATAGAAACACACGAATATCACATTGAACTCATTACATAAATCAACTTTCTACACTGCATATCAGTTCGAGAGACTATTTGAAACACCCTCGAATCCTGGGATTTCTTCACGACAGACTGCTATAAAGTAACAGACATCTATTTAACCCACATGCTGCAGTGCTTGTCATCCTGCCATGTCTTTTAACTCCCATGACTGAACTGTTCAGTTTTTAAGGCAATGATTTGGAGCGTGGCATTTTTAACACTATGCCAAAAATTATTTTCCCTCATATTTTTTGGTGAGTTTCAAGGATAACTGAGAAATATTCCACGAATTTTTCATGCTGAGTTTTGCCAGTGAACTGCACCATAATTATCAAATACATGGGAACATTCACAGCTCTTTGTGGCTCTGCTTCTGTCTTGGGTGATCTCAGAAATAAAATGATGTGTAGCCTCTCTACCTTGTTCTGGTTTTTAACCAGAGAATTCCTAATTTAAAGAGCATTGACTAACAACACGCACTGAACAAAGCTGTAGCACTGTGCTTCATCCATGAAAAAAACTTATATATCTTTGTCTTCCTTTTACTTTTATTTTTCATTTTACTGAAGATGTGTGAAAGCAAACATGTAAACACATCTGTATTTTAATTCATTTTCAGAAAATTCTCTTTGCTTACTCTAGGTTTAATTACACAGAACTCACTGATTAAAAGAAACCCCACTGTCTTATTTCTGTCACTTTGATATATTACTCCAATTTTAACAGAAGATTTCTTCTGGCTCACACTTTTAGTTAGTGTTTTCATAAATACCTTCCTTAGGAAATTCATTCTATTAGGAATGTGTATGACATTGGAAAAATCTTTTTTCCCCTCAGACTAGAGTTGCTGTGATTTATGGACCTGATCTTTTCCTGTAAAGTAAATAAAAAAGTCCCTTTTGAACTAGATTCACCATAATGTTATTCCAGATTTTCTGCAGAAGTGTCTCTATTACATGGAAACTGCTTGTGAAAAAACTGCTATAGTCCTATAGCTACCAAGGTAAAGTAAACAAAGGTCAAAGCTTTTCAACATATTATTCCTATTTCCTAGGGCTGTTTTTTTGTTGTTTTTGATGAACGTTCTTAATTTTCATTTTTTTTTAGCTTGAGCAAATTACATTGTGTACATTATGGATATGTACTCTAAAAAGGACTAAACCAAGTCTCAGATAATATAAAAGAAGCCTCGCATATGATATTATAGCTAATAGTAAATGTTTACTATAATAGAAAAGCTACACACATATTTGCTCCCACTTTGAAATTAAAAAAAGGAGGAATAAAAAGTTAAGATTCAAAATATTAAAAAATATTTTTTCTGTATCGTCAGATGGCTATCTCCTTGCTTCATTTTTTTCTTTTTCCAGCTCTCATAGAATCACAGAATCATAGAATAAATCAGCTTGGAAGAGATTTGCAGAGACCCTCACATCCAGTCTTTAATGCAGAATAGTCAACACGGAATGGAGCCAATTGCTCTAGTAGGGTTGTAAAAACCTCCAAGGAGAGATAGTCTACAGTATCTCTCTGAACTACACTTGCTAATGCTCAATTATGCACAAGGTGGACAAAAATTACTTTCCCCTTATGTCAATTCAGATTCTCACAGACAGTTTCAATTAAGGATATCTGACAATGTCTCATTCTTTTGGGGGAGTAATTCTTCTACTAGCTGTATACGTGGGCAACTCTTTGATTTTGCTTTGGTTTGTGTTTGGTGGGTTGGTTTATTGTGCTATGCCCCAACACTGCATGCTGATTTAGAGTCCAGAATTTAAACCAGAATTTTAATAGGTGCAAAATATGAACAAAAAAATAGCAGAAAAAAATACAATAAATAAAGTGATGAATTCTTCCAGGGAGCCCAGCGAATCCTCAAATTCAGAGTCACCTCTAGGATTTTCAGGAGTATAGAGAAGTTGAATTCTTTCAGATGAGGAATGATAAATTCCTGAGGAAGGATGTCACTTTACCATCTCCTGGTACTCAAACCCACGTGACAAATGCTGTATGGTTTATATTGCAACCACAACAGAAAAATTCATTTTTCCCATAGCTGTCCTTTAGTTACAATGCAGCTGAGTGTCAGGGCTGCGCCTGAGTGCACACACAGTGGATTTAGTCATGAGTTCCCTGGGTGGTTCAGGAACTCCACTGCTCCTCCTTCTGCACAGATGGACCAAAGGACTGACTGGAGAGATAGGCTTAAATTAATTCCTTCCACCTTCATGTTGTCCACCTTGGACTGTAATGGAGTTGGAGATCCTCCCAGGTGGCTCATGCTGTGCCTGAACAAATTGGTAAACATTATCCGCATGGTTCAATTATCAAGTAGCAATCTGAATGGAGAATCCGTTTATCCCAAAGACTCCCCAAGCTGGTTGCTGTTCTAAAATAGACTAGGCTGTAGATAAGTAGGATACCCTCAATAGTCAGTTGAGACTGTTCCTGAAAATTCAGAATATTCAGATAGGTCAGTGTTTTGCTTTCTGAACTCCTTCTATGAGAGGAACCCAAGTGTGGCTGGGTCAAACTTTAGCTCCACACTTTGCCAAAGGTTTATGTTTAAAGGATTATACAGATATAATTGAACTTTTGTACAACTAGTCCATCCAAAGGATGTCAAACCTGATATATTTATATAAATACAAATATTTATTATGACTGAGTAAACAAAAATATTTTAATCACAATTACTTATTAAACAGTATAGGAACTATAACTACTAATATAGTAGAGTACGTGCTTGCTAAGCCATATTGAAGCAATTATATTAAAGCAATTGTTTAAAAGCTAGCAATACCAATGATTAAATACAGATTGATGTTACTCATACCCACTACTGTGGGCAAATTTCTTTTTCTCAGACACCTTGAGATGGTATCCCTATTCAAGCAAGAAATCTTGACACACACCCCAAGAAGGGGTATGGTACAAGACCCTGCTGTTAAAAAGTGGGATTTGTATTATATACTTTGCAGTGAAAACTGAATGTCTGTCAGTCACATGTCTCCGGGTCACATGTGTCAGCTCAGCAGGTTTAGAGAAGTTAATAGCAATATCACTTGTTTGTTCCTTTTTCTGGGTATTTTAGTAGTTCTACCAGATCTTCACCTCACTGTAAGGATGTTTAACTTCGGAATTGATGAGTCAAATTGGTTTCAGCACTCTTCAACACCAAAAACTATATTATGCCCTCTCTTCCATTCATCATTGGTAGATTTACCAATAGAGAGGACATTGTTTGAGTTGGTTTGCCCCATTCCAGGTAGAGCATCCTGCTACAGGTACCCAAGATGAAAGTTGGCCTAGAACAAAGACAAGCAATTTATAGTAACAAAATCACTTAGAGAAATATTTTACACTAGACTAGTATCTACAGACCTTGTCAATTGCTTGTTATGCCTATGGCTATGCTTGGAGCCTGATATCTTAGCACAATTACAAAATTTGAAGGGAAAATTTGATTTTTTATTTGATTTTCCCTCCATAAAGTTCACTGTCTCTGATTCTCAGGCATTCTCAGAAGTCACAGTGATCTGGAAGGCTACAGCAGCCCTTGATCTGTAACTGAAACATTCATTACAGTCTGATTTTATTCATGTTTCTTGAAACAACTGCTTCACCACACACATTCACAACAGCTGGGATATACAAATAATAAAAAATTGCATTGTCAGTAACATATCGCCATCTAGCATAGCAGATTACATTCCAGTTTGGAAAGTGGGGGGGGGATATTTACATGTACTAATAACTTCCAAGAGGATTGAAATGTGGAAGATATTATACTGGAAATAATTGTCATTCCATATAGTTGGAAGACAGTCTTTTTAAAGCTTCTGAACTGGAACTTTGAAAAGCAAAGATGATTTATAGCATTCTTTCTGACAATATAAAAGCAATCAGTATTGAGTAAAGCTATAATATATTTGATATGCCTATTAAAATATGCAGACACAGATATTTAGAAACATAATAAAGAAATTTAGGTTATTTTGACATGTTGTTTTCCATTATTAAGTTGAGCTACTCAAAATAATGTTACAAGCAATATAATGTATCTGACAAAAGAGGTTTACATATTAGTAAAAAGTTTTCTGATAAATGATGCACACTACAGAAATCTGTTCAAGAAAAATTTGGAATATTAAACAGAAGTTTACTTGCTATAGGTAGGAATATATCTTATCAATGAATTTTTAAATATTACATAATGAAAAATAATTCAACCACTTATTTTTGGAATACTGAGCTGGGAAGAGGGTTTTTTCCCTCTCTTTTCAGATGTCTGCGTTGGAGGAAAATCTATTCCATTATCCTTTTTCATTCCCCCCCTCGCCCCCATCCATAACAAGTGAAATTTAGAGAAGATGTGCAAATTTCTTGTTTGAATTGAATCAACTAGAACAATAGTAACTAGCAACAAATATTTAGGTTATGGTGGAAAGAAAAGAAGCTTCATTAGAGGAGTTTTGGTTATTTGACATAATACAAATTTTCTATGATAGGAAAGAAAAATCATGTGCTAGTCAATACAACCTGAGAATGCAATGATGAACATGTAAAATTTGTGTCCTAAGAGAAAATATTCAGCTATATCTAGAGAATCAAGAAAACACAGATTGATGACATTTTTTAATTTTCAGTACTTAAGTGCAATCAGTATTTGTAAATACTGCTAAAAGAAGTCAGTTTTTAATGTCCTTTTACAAGTTCTTAAGTTATTATGGAGAAAATATGATTCTTTTCCTAGTCACAGACATCATCTAGACAGCCTTGTGATTCATCAACCAGACTGAACTTTTAAATTTTTTTCCTGTGGACCTGATGATGGAATCTGGTAGCCTTAGCTGGTTGTTACCCTCCCTGTGAACCAGCAAGAGAAGAAATGACTGCAAGAGCTTCTTGACAAGAAAATAAAGCTTTCTTGACAAGAAAATAAAGCAGATCAAGTGCTGATTATTATTTACCCTTAGTAAGGCAACCATGAAGCTAGAAGATCAATCTGATGCTATCTAAAATCAATGTATTGATTAGGACTGTAAAAGCACCATAACCCAGTAATAGTCCCATGCTCACTGCATCACTGGAGTTGTGTGACAATAATTACATAGAAGAAAAAGTACCACAGAATTCAACTTTTCTTCTTGACAGCCATTATTGCCCAAGGCATATATTTTAACAACTGTTTGTTTTTTTTTTTTTTTTTTTTGTTATCTTTAAAAATAATAGCATAAGTCATGCAATTTTCTTTCCTATGACACAGAAAGAAATAACTTGCTGAACATAATCCAAATTACTTTGCAAAACAAAACCTTCAATTAAGTTAAAATTAAATGACTCTTCTGGTGTAAAGATTGATCAGACCTTGCTACCCAACTGCATATACACCTAGCAGGCTCTTTTCTTGAACTAAAAAAATAAATTTTCATAAACATCACAATTGAATCAGTTCCCTAAAAGCCTCTTATCATCAGACCATGTAATATATGCAGTTTAGGTAACTCAAGCATATCAGGACCATTTCAGTAGTGAAGAAGAGTATACTCCAGCAGTCATGGATTTGCAGTCATTCTCCCCAGGCTGGAATTTGCCTTTCTGTTCCATCCTAACAGCTGATATCTAAGTCCGTTGGTTTCTTGCCCTGGATCCACATGAAAACCTTCTGTTCAACTTTATGAAATTACTTAATTTCATGCCTACTGCTTTTATTTTTATAATTTCAGAATTTTATCGCAAACAAGAAAGTTTTTGACCACATTTTCAGCTCTTTCGCACAAAAATCACAAGTGGTTTTGTTTTGGAGTGTAGTTCATTTTAGCTTCAATCCCAAGAAAACTCAGAACATTTTACAGAAGCCAGCAGCAGATTTTTTTTTTTCTGGCCTTTATTAACACCAACTATTCTTCTTTTAGTCCTCTAACCTTAGAGGACAAGTACCAGCTAATTAGTCACATCCCACAAACTCACTCTCTCTTTCCCTGCAGTTCATGGCAAAACTATGACTGAATCATATGAGCAAATTTTTATTTTGATGATGGATCTCTGTGACACCCAGATGATTAATATTTCAATGTACCAGCATAAAAATTGATGACATTCTGTCTCTCAGTGTGTGACATAGCCCTAGATATCCTTCTATTTGCACTATGACAAAATTATTGACTTGAGACCAGATGCTTTGTAATAGGGAAATGAAATGTCATTTATTGCAAATACTAACAAGATAAGGGAATTACAGTTTGATGTGTAGCAGAGCATTAACTTTTGAAATATTCTAAATCAAACTTTTCTCTGATGAGTTCATTTTCACATGAAAAAAAAAAAAGATTAAGCATATTCAATATGGACAAATAAAGATATCTGTAAGAGATTAACCAGAATATTATGCTAGGAAGACCGAAACCCTGACCGCATAGTTTGAAATCATATTCACTTATCCTTCCCTGGTATTGTCCAGCCTACCAGCAACCTGCTATATTGTTCTCCATGGGGATTGGTAGGGAAAGAAGAAAAAAAGAAGGGATATTACTATTACTTTCTTTTTTGTGCTCCCTCAGGTATTAATTTTAAAATAAAAGGCCATGTAATCCTACTTCCTCAAAAAAGGATGAACAAACATGATATGGTTTCCAATGCTACTTTTCCAGACAAGCCTGTGATTTTAGGAATCTCATTCTTTAGCCCCATCTTAACACAAATTACTTTCTCTATTTCCTTCTTCTATTTTTTTTTCCTTCATACATACATGCAGGAGAACATGTCAGCAAATTTCACTCCTCAGAAATTATTCTCCTTCTCACCTCATAAGAAGCTTTTGCTCCAGCTTGATTTTCCCACTATTTTGCTTTATGCGCTGTTTCATTTCTTCTCTCATTGCTAAATGAGAGAAGATGTGTGAAATGTAAGATGCGTGGCAACCTATCACCATTAACGTGATCTGTGATAACTTACAGGCTGAAAAGAGTAAAAAGAGGTCAAATGTTCAGCAAGGTGGATGTTGTGAGTTCAGGTCAGAGTTCCTCCAGTAGGAACGGGAGTAGTAATTCCAGCTGTGAATTCTATTGAGAATCTAAAGTAAATATTGAAACTACCAAGTCTATTCATATATGGCTTAACTAAAGGACTAGAAAAGTCTCTCAATGCCCACAGTGAGATTCAGTAGCACTGTGGCTCAAAACACATACACACGCACTAACACATATCTTGCATATCAATCTCATTTCCTTCTGAGAAAAAAATCATATCATTAAATAATGTTGCTTTTCTGTTACAAACTTAATTTTGTTAAATATTTGACAAGAGACAGAGCATAGCATAAAGAGTTTGTCCTGTATTCTTTGTCTTGACAAGTTAATTTCCACTACTTCTGCTATTATTTTTTCTTCTAACAGTATGTCACTTGTGGTTCACTGCAACTATCATAACAAATACTAGTTGTGCTAGATTTTGTTTACATTGTGGTTCACTGCCACTATCATAACAAATATTTGTTGTGCTAGATTTTGTTTACATGGATAGAAGTAGCCGCTTTTAGTAAATGGTTATGAAAATGTACCAGGGTATATTTCAGCTTACATGCAACAGATAACTGTGCTTAGAAATAATTATAAAAAAAGAAAAAATTCAAATAAATAAACAAACAAATAAATAAATAAATAAAATACTACAACAGCAACTTGAAATTTTGAGTATCCTATCTATAACTTACCAAAGTAACCATGACTATAAAAATTACTCCAGATACTCCTGAACTTTTTCAAATTACCTTCTGTATTTTCAATTAAAAAATCTGGATATGAAATTAAAAATCTTTCCTACATAATATTTACTATTGCTTAGTAAAATGAGTTTGTACATGTGATATCTTGCAAATTTTCTGTGGATTTGTATTAAGGGAAAAAAAATAAAGATACAGATATTTTTCAAGATATTCCAAGGTCAATGCATATTTAATAACTTCTGACATAGGAAAAATATAGAATACAATACCACATACCATTGTATATTGTATACAAGAGCATAAACATAATAAAAGCTAATATGAGAAAATCAGTATACAAAATACTCCTCACAACATCCAAAATCTTCACCTCTGCAAGGCCAAAAGAGAGCAATAAAATCTACCTGACCTTGCACTTTTCATTGAAAAAAGCCACCTTGGAGGATTGAAGAAAGGTATTCCCTTTCACTTGAATCCTCCTAAACTGAATTAGATGCGAGGGGTTTAATTGTTTACAGGAGAACCTTCTGTAATTAATGATGTTTTGCTTTCAGTGCTCACACTCTCATTGTGGTATTTCAGCAGAGAAGCACTGAATTTTCCTTCTGAAAGCTAATCTGTTAGACAGAAGGAAGAGAAAGAGGTACAAGAAGGCAGAGGAGCAAAAGGGGTTTACAATTACAGCTGTAAGCCATGGCGGCTTCTGAGGCCAGACATGGATGAGTTTTACTCTGAGTCCATAACGACCTGAAGCAGTTGCCTCCCAAAGAAAAAGGGTGGCAGCTCTGTGAAAAGTAAGGTTTTCCCTTGCCTACAACAATATGAACTCAGGAAGATGCAGAACAGAGAAATCTCTGCTTTTTTCTGAATTTGTTCACAGTGAGACCCCCGCAACATATGTCCATCATACCCCATCTTTCATTCAAACTTGTGTCATATTATAAAGCATGATTATTCACCAGCTTTTAGCATCCAAATAAATACTTTTTGAATTAAATTTTTATCCAGAAAAAAACCCCATAAACCAAAATGTGAAGTCTATTCTTATTCAGAATGTGTGCTTAAATATGCTTTAAGATGTTACCTTGTAGAGATGCTTTACCTTGATCTAAAGCTGTGTCTTATTCTCAATGCATTGGGGATATTTTACTCTGTTATTCACATGTACTTTTGTTTTCAAATGAGACAAAATGTTATTGCGACAGTTTACTCCCCAGTAACCATTACATTTCTCAGATTATTTATTTTTCTCGTATTTTCATTTTCCTTAATGACAAATTCTGACATGTTCTGACATGTTCCACAGGGAACACCTTTATGGCTTCTGGTGCCTGTTAAAAGATATCCCCTCCCAACAACTGGCAGCTGGCAGAATGAACAGTGCAGATGATGCTGCTTATTCTATAAAAGAGATATGCTCAGAACCATTTTATATCTTCTCCAAGGCTTCTAAAGATAACAATATGCAGGGTAACTGACATAATTATAGGCCATAACTTTCATTAATAATAGTCTAAGAATTCAGGCTACTCTCCTCACTCTTTGTATCACAATTTGTCTGGAAATTGTTTGTTTCTAATAATAATGTTTTTATGGACCCCTGTACCTCCCCATGAATATAACAAGGTAAAGTGACTTCTATATTCCCAACAATCTTCACCCAGACCACCAGCTTTGACACAATATACCAGTCTTGCTCTAAACACACATTTGGCTCATTTCCTTATAATCCAGTAACAGGACAGTCACAAACTCATCCCTGCTCCCTCTCACTTATCTTGTCTTCTCCACACTGCTGAATGACAGGACATGTGCAACATTCAATCTGGCAGGAGAGAAGACAGGAGACAGGACTCTGAAGAGTGTGAGGGAGTTCCATAACTACAGAAAGGTACATATTTGTACATTTCATTGGAAGATGAGACTGAGATAAATGTCCTTCTGAATGCAGGGCAATTTGGCAACTTTGGCTTTTCTCTTCTAGTGCCCTCAGCCTAAAGCCCAAAATGCACCTATTTATCACTTCTGATTTCTGAACTATTACCATATACTGGTAAAGATTAAAGATAGTCTTCATTGCTGAATTGGAAAAGTATTTTGGGTTTTCTAAGCCTTGCGAACAAGACTGACTTTCTGAATACAAGATTCTTCAGCATAAGCAGCAAGTGGCCCAATGAAATTAACTCGGGTTGCGGTTCACGGGTATTGGTAAGTACATTCAGAGTGGAACTGTAATAACCCAAGAAATCCTTCAAAAATGGTTATAGGGATTTTAAACTAAGTTTTAAAATATTATACAAAGGGATTATGTATGGCATCATATGACCTGCGACCTTTTAATTTTCTTGATTTCAAGTCCTTTAAAAAAGCATCAACATTCTTAGAATCACATTTATGTTAGCAGATGCTTACATTGCCATCACCTCACTTTGCAATGATTCAGGTCCCCAGTTTATGTCATATGGAATATAAGCAAGTAAGCAAGACTAAGTTGTTTTAATTAAAAATATAATATTACTACTAAATTTCATGTACCGTAGTATGTCTCACAGACAGTAAACAGGATAAGTAGTGTCAGCCCCACTGTGCAATAAGAGAGTTCATGCTTCAAGAGATTAAAACCTTACTCTGCAGAGTTAAAAATGAAAGAACTTCCTTTCCAAATATGTAGAGAACAGAAAGAGTGTAAGAGGTTTTACCAACATCTCACTGTGAGTAGCTGAGCATAACCTAGACTATTGAGGAATTCCTCTTAATTAAGTACAGTTTCTGAAATACTGTAGTAAAAATTCAACCTTTCAAAAACATTGATACAGATGTTTAAATTTTATGGGTTTAGATTTTGTTTTCAATTTTCAATTTTGTTTTAAATTTGACAATTCTCTAACATAGTAGCAAAAAATAATTATAGAAAATAGTTTAACAACAGTCTAATTGTATAATGCACTTGCTATCTGAGGTCATGAAGTAATTAAGCTTTTCTGAGACAACCAGCAGACTGGAAACAATCTGTGTTCAAATTACTTCTTGACTGTCAGGACCCTAATTGTCTTCCTTTAAGATTTGCTCAAAACCTAAGTCAGAAATAAACTCAAGGAACTGGTCTCATTATTTCTAAGGATGAAATGACTTCTGATTCATTGCCTATTCTATAACCGATAAATGGAGTTCACAGCATGAATAAAGGGAGAACCAGAGCCACAAAACTGAGTTATTTGACTTACAGAGAAGTTAATGAATACCTAATAAAAACCTGAGTGAGCCACTTGAAGTCAAAAAAAGCGAAGGGAATAATGATATTTGGATCCTGTTTCATAGATGAAAGAGATAACACAGACTTGCTTCCCTGCTTATTTTGTTCTACACAAATGTGATGGTGCATTTTTCAGTATATATGCATCAAATTTAAATTCTACTATTTTCATACAGAAAGAATTCCACAGATTTCTTCTTTATTAAAAGAAAAATTCTCAGCTTTTATTTTGTTTCATTCATATATGAAACAGTCATATGCCTTTGATCCCATAAAGTTGTCCCTAAAGCAGTGTTCTTTCACCCAGTGCAAGAGCAAGTGCAAGAGCAAGTCAATGCACTGATTCAAGACATTTAATTTTATTATCATTCTTCAGAATAGGATGACAAGCATGTAACAAAAGCTGTCACCCCTTTTAAAAAAGGAAAGCACACTAACAAAGGTAGCAAAGAATGATACTGAAACGGGTGGTTTGTTACTCATGATTCTATAACTAAATTCTTAACATGCATGTGGAGGTCCTGTTGCAGTTCATTATACAATCATTTACATATGTAAATTTCCCCATGAGTATGTCTTTTAGTCATCTTAGGTAACTTGAAGTATGATTTTCATCCTATGAACTACAACTAAGTTATTAATTAACCTTACACTCTATTAGAGTTTTCACTTGAATCTGTTTTAAAAAGTGATTGTCAAACAAATAATGATTTACAATATTCTCTTTCTCAAGACTCTTTCATTCTGTTCCTGGGGACCCCTCATTGCTCTATTATTCCAGCATCCCTTTATGATGATTTTATTGCTGTTTTAGAGTTACTGAGAATATTTTTTTTTCTCCGCCTAATGTTAGTAATGCTGGGAATTGCAAGAAACCGGTAATTTTAAACTCCTCCTAACAGAAAAATTAATCAAAATGCATTATATAGCATCAAGAATTTAAGGTACAGAATAAATTCTATTAGACCCCAATTGTTTTTAATATACTCATTGTCCGGAGATACTCTTTCATTTGGGCTTTTGTTAGAGTTTAGTTTCTGAAATTTCTGCACATAAGACTGTGTTTTTCTTTGAATTACCAGGTAGCATTTTAAAGAAGCCTAACAAAGACATCAGCCTCAGACACATCTTCAGAACAGCATTTAGCAAATACTAAGTTTCAAGGAAATGTTTGCTAAATGCTGTAAATGGGACTCAGTACCTTCTTAAATTGGTGGTTATTAAAATTTTTGCCTGTGCTAGAACTAGTGGTAAAAAACAATGTAAGTGGTGTAATGAAATATGCACAGTAAAGAAAAACTGACAGCAAACTCTGGATCATGCGGCATTGTTAATTGAAGGTATTGTATGGTTTTGTGTTTCAGAAAGCACCACTGTCTCTTTATGCATACTTTAAATAAAACAAGTGGTAATAAAAGCCAGAGAAAGATGAAAGAGAAAAACTTAGAACTCAAAAGGAACACAAATTGTCAAAATAAGATACTCTGAAGCATCCTGTAAGTAGGTTCCCAAGCTGCCTTGAAACACACTGTATTAAAATTAAACCATTTTTATATCCTAGCCATGAAGGTCACTCCTTGCCATAATATAATTTAGGGATGCAACATCTCTATGTAATAGACTTCACCACTTGCTCCTGGGTGTACTATCTTTTGGCATAACATAAGGGTCTGATACGTGCTCAACACTGTCAGGAAATCAGTCCTGGGTTGCAAGAGGAAAGAGGACATCTAGACAAGACTGGTGTGCTCCTCACTGGCTGAAAGTGCACCTATCTTCTGTCAGGTTTTGCAGGTTCACATGTAGTGCTTTGCTTTCTAGATCCTACACAATCCTGTACATGATGGCTCAGTTGATCCCTCTTTCACCCTACTGTCCTGTAATCCAGTGCCCAGGTATGATTCTGATATTACTGGTACCAAAGCACCTGTGGGGTTCTCATTCAATTCCTCAGGGAAAACTAAATATGGAACCGATTTAAAAGAACATAGATCAAACATATCAGCAACCCTTGAGAACAATGAGACCTAATGTTTTTAAAGTTTAAGTTTTTTGTAAAAGGAAAATGTGAGAAAATAAATTTCACAAATTAATGTAGGAATTCTGTGATAAAGTTTCAGACATTTTCAGATGAGTTACTTTTGAATTCTTATTAAGAATGAAAAACTAACAAATTTCTATCCTTAAAAATAGAATTATAAAAATGTTTTCCTTATTACCCATCTATGCTGCAGTTATTAAGATAGTAACATTTCACAGTAAAATAGCAGAGTGACAGAGAATAACTGCTCCTGAACTCAATTGCATTTTTCAGTATTTTGCACAGAGATGTTGCACACAGATGGAGAGACTACCCTAGTCTTAGGGAGCCTCAATGTCTGAAATGAAGTAATTTCTCTTTCCATTTCTTCACAAATAACATGCATAAAGGCACATGAGTTTTCCTCAGCTGTCTCAATCATTATTCCTTTGCAGATTCACAACCTATTTTTATAAACTGTCACAAAATTAATCATTTCCCACCCATGTGCAGTTTTCTTTATTTCCCAACAGCCTACCCTATGCCTTCACTTTTGTATTCTCTTCTAGCTTCTTTTGTTGATCTCTCTTTTGTTTTACATTGCTTTTTATAACTTTTCAAAGGCCTCTCTCCCATTGTCCCTTGCTCGTACCTTGCTCTGCTGAAAAATCTGCAGCAGCAAGGCTTTTTTTGAAAAAAATGACAAGAAATGCTGCTGATTCAGTGCTGCAAAGATGTGATACAATGAGAGCAGTGGGTGGTTTTACAGCTTGTGTCAAAATATGGGCTGGCCTTAGTTTTCTTGCAAATTTGTTTAAATGACTGGGTTTGATTCTTTGCATCAGGAGAAGCCAAGTTCAGAATAAAGTTTTTGATAGTTTGGGAGCTTTTTTGTCTATCTAAAGTCCTGCATTTTTCTCATAGAATTCTTGCAAGATATCCTCTCCCATGAATTTGAAGATAGCTCCATACTTTGAGAACTGGCTTCTCCAAACCAAATATTTTTGAGGGGCTTTGTAGCTTACATATATTTGCTACTGTTTCACATAGCAATCAAACAATGAATGAGTTCCAATCTTTCTATATAAGGAATGTCCATTTTGAAAGGAACAAAAAAACCAACAAAAACCCGACAAACAAAAACAAACAACAAAAAACAAACAAGCAAAAACCACAAAAAAACCCCACCCCAACAAAATAGCAATTCCATAAATGAAAAAATCATAATGGGCTGGGGTTTTTGAAATGACACTGCAGCAGAAACTGCATGTGAACATCCATTATTCCTTCATGGAGTAGATTCCCACACTACATCTTTACTGGGCAATGCATTCTGTCATTCCTATACACGTTGTTTACACTGCAGTAGCTGTAATTGCAAGTACATTTGGACTGTCATATCCCTCAGTAGCCATCTTCCCGTTTTTATTTCCGAAATGTTTCTGGGCAGGAACAGTGAAGAACAAAAGAAAGAACTTTCTCTTACCCATCCAGCCCCTGTTTCTATATATTGAGAAACTGAAAAGGAATAGAGGAAACAAAACTATCACATTTCTAGGCTAAGAATTCAACATCATTAATTATTTAAACAGAAGGAGTACCTGTAGAGAATATTAATCTGAACTGAAGAATTCTTGGAGTGTTTTAAACAATCCAATAAGAGACACACCTACTGGAAGAAAATCTTCTAGTTTCTGAATACATGCAAAAGATTTTTAGGCAAAAAATCTTCAGTTAATAGAAATGCCAAGTTCTAAGCTAATCTCTTCTTCACCTACATTAAATCTCAGAAAAACTACAACAAATATGTCACAGAGTTACAATTCACCACAGACAAGTCACTGGGCATGACTGTGATTGTGCACCTTCCTAATCCATGGCAAATGCAATGTTCCTAGGAGAGAAATTTGTGATGAAAGAGCATTATCATAGATAGTCCTGTTTCCCAGTGGGTGAGTGTGTGCATTTGAACTGTTCTCAAAGTTTAGGTGAAATAGATTGAGTAAAATACCTTACTGATATGAGCAATATTTCTTTTCATCTTGGTTTACATCAGGTAGGATGCAGTTTAAATGATTGTTATATAAGGTCATATTTTTAATAAAAGTGTCTAAACAGAATTTTATTAGTCTCACTAGGAAATTTCTCCTATGTAAACAAAACTTAAGGCCTTTCTCTTACCTTCTTGGCCAGCAGCACTTTGAAAATAAGGCACAAATGAACAGAAGTAACTTGTGAGCTTCATTCTTTCATAATCAGTGATTATATTTCATGGTCTAAGGGTCAGAGTTCATATGAGACTTCCTGTCTGACCCTGTTTCAATTTTTCAAAACCATTTTTGTCTTTCATAAAGGGGATGAATTGTCTGTTATGTGTATAATGACTGTTGTTTCCAGCATTTTCTAACGCCTGCTATCTAACATTGGTGCTATGATAATCCTACTTTGATCTTGGCTGCACTGTAGGAAGCTGAAAATCAGAAGCTGAAATCTGGCCCTAAGGAAGCATGTCTTTTATTATGAACAGGATCAGCATCAGATCCTGCTTTGCCAGTCCTTTTTTAACTTGGCCAGAAGTATGATGAAAGAAAATAAAACCAGCCTGTTTTAGGCTCTTTCTTAATTCATAGTATGCATAATATCTTTTCTCCTTACCAGTGATGAGCCATTCTCATGTGAAATTCACAATTTATAAATATAAATATAAATGTATTGTCATGGTTTCAAATAACCTCATTAGTTTGGCAGCTTAGTTACAAATAACAGTTCTAATTCTCATAAGAGCAATCTAACAGTTAATTTCACAGGAGGTAATGACCATACCTCATCAAAATATCATTTTCACGATAATAAGAGGTATGAAAAAGGTATTTAATTATTTTTAATTCAGAGTATATTTTACCTCACTTCTTGCAATATCTTTGTTGCATGTATATGTGGGTGATCTTTGTTTTTCTTTCTGTCTATTAAATTATTTAGTTTAGAAAATCCTATATCTACTTTTTTTTTTTTTTTTTTTTATATAAAAGCTAACAAGCAGGGATTTTAAACAAGCAGGATGTTTTTCATGATTGGTAATTTAAGTCTTTGGGTGAACGAGCTACAGTTGAAAAGTACCAGTACATAGAAGATAAAGTGATTATCCCAGATTTATTTTGAGACTTAGATATCTAAATCAGAGAGGAAAAAAAAAAGGTCCAATTTATTGGAGCAAGACTTGACAGAGGGAAGAGGTTGAAGAAGAGAAGAGGAGGAAAGAACTGATTAATAGTAAAGAAAGTAGAAAAAAAATATTCCAAAATATTCCTCTTTGTTACATCTTTGCAGCAGAGTTATGACATAAAAGGTGAGAACACAGAGTGAAACACATTGGCTGAAGAATGAGAATCTGGGTTTATTATGCAAGTTTTAATTTATCATATTAATTGTATTTCAGTGGGACCTTCACTTCATGCCCTTGAAGTGTCTTGTCCTGCCAGAATAGTTGCCACTCAAAATATAGGCCAATTTAGTGTTCATTTGACTCCTCATGTATATACTTTACTCTTTGAAGCTAAGATAATGCTACCAAAAAGGATTTAATGTTTACTGTGCATGTTTAAGTATAAAATAAGGCTTCTATTTATTTTCTCTCATAACGTCCAATAGAAAGATTTCACATTCAATTCAGAGATTTTTCATAGACTTATTCTAACTCAAGTACTTTTGAGAGTCTGCTATTTCAGAAAACAAGTACTTTGTCCTTGCACAGAAACACTGAACCTGTGACAATATACCAATGTACTTTAATCAGAAATAAGTTGCTCTTAAAACCTGAATCTTACTAGACATCTTACTGTAATTTGACCTTTTTTAAAAAGAAATCTCTTCTTTGGAAATTCCTCTGAATAATTTTAATAAATAACTTAATGGTCAAAGTAAATAATCCAGCTTTAGCATGAGAATTTCTTCCCATTATAATATAGATAACAAGAAAATAGTTCTGTAGGGAAAAAGTTGCCTGCATGATTTTGCCACTTCATGACACACAGTGCCCCAGTTTTCCAAATGTCTGCAGCACAAGGCTGATGATCTCCCTAGTCTTTCAAAGTAACTATGAACCAGTAACTCTGGATGAAGCTCTGGGGATTCTGAGAATTTAATTCATGTTCCTCTTTTCACATACTTCTTGTTCTGACAATGTATGACACAAAGTGTGAGAATGTCTATCTCCCTCCTCAAGTGTAACAAGAAGTTAAGAAATCAGCATTTTCTTCTGTTATTTCTACCTCTGTCAGGCAATGAGAACAACAAAAGAGAGTCAATTAAGCGCATCAAAACAGGAAGTGTAAACATTTGGGAACATTTCCCTTTAATTACTTTCTTTCACTTTGCCACACTGATGTTCTTTCCTGACATTCATGTTATGCAACATGTTACTTATAGAACAATTATATTACAAATGTATCTTCCATCAGATTAATGTTACAGCTTTTATTCTTATATATGCTTTAAAATTGTCATAATTTCTTAATTGCATTTTTTTCTTATTTTCTCTTACTAAAAAACCTCAGTTGAACTTTCTCATTGCAGAGTTTTAAGAAAAATCAAGATGAAATTTAATAAAAACTTGTTGTATTAAAGATGATACACAAGAGTGTATTTATTACCCTCTTCATTAGAGGCCGGAATTTGAATATGAGAACACTTTCTGTTCCAATATTCAATGATGCTGGGAAACACAGAAGACTGACCAAGACCTAAAAAAGTGTTGCTAATCATAGCGGCAATCAAAAAATTTGCAAAACATGCTGTCAAAAAAAAAAAAAAAAAATCATATGAATGTACTTAATAATGGGCTCTATTATATGTTTTTTATTTCAGTAATATTCCTACTTAGAATGTAACACTAGTCTAGGATTATACCTTAAAAACTAATGGTTTAATAATGTGCTGTTGAGTTTAGGAAGAATTGCATTTTCAGGGTGAAAAGATTCTAAAATATTATTTCTTCCCCCTTTTTCCTGTAATAAGCATGTGCTGTGCTAGTTTTTTGCAGTAAAAAAAGTTTAAATTAATGTAGTACGCCATATTGGCACCTTGACAATCTTCAAAATATAGAGGTTGGTTTCAGAAGAAGTAAACAAAATTAATGTTTTCATTGGAACAGTGAAATATCCACAGGAGAAGCCTCAAGGGATCTCCAAGGCTTTATCTTACAGTGTTACATAGCCAGATACACATTTAAAAATCTATTTCTCCACAAAATGTGTTGCATTGCCTAGCCAGGTTGTGTTTGTACATATACTTGTGCTGTTTCCAATGAAAACTAAATATACCGCAACTTTGGAAATGAGAAACAGAAGTAACTTCAGCTCTGTTATTTTCTGATCATGTTTTATGCAATCTTTTCAATGCAAGGACTTTTTCTCATCCAGTGTGCCTTATACTTCAGCTCACTTTTTTAGAAGCTCATGGCATGTGATGGCTTGGGTTTATTGTCTGCAGCTCTGGATTCATAAAATGGGAAGAAAGTGTTCTTGTTATCATATCCATAAGAATCCATGGAATGCCATAATATAGATAATTCTCTTATGAGAACATTTTACATATGAGTATATTGTCCTTGTGAAAGATTTGTTTTGTTAAAGATATATTTTACAACAATGTTTTAGAGTACAGGAAGAAAAACTAAAAAAAATTAAACATAGTCTGTTGGAAGGACTTCTAGATTAAGTAATTCTATCCAGGATTAGGACTAAACCAGTCTCTTTGTACTGGGGTGAAGTATCCTCATAAACTTCAGATTTATCTATTATTTTGGAGTGAGAATGGGAAAACTAGCTTTTCAGCTGTGCTTTTCAGATGACATATCTAGACTCAGCTAACAATAATGATACTTAGTGAAAAGATGAACAAATATTTTGGTATGTGTAATTTGAGCAGGATGATTAAAAAACAAAAGGTAAACCAAAGAAATATAGTTATTATAGCCAAAACAAAAAAAAAGTATCTAGTAGAAATAGAAATTGAAGCATGTGGAGGGGTCCTGCGGGCTGACATTCCTTTAAAAAATATTAAAAAGGAAAAACTATATGTATCTAAATTATAGACGTCCAAAGTTCAAAAGATGAGTCAGGAAAGAGAAAAAAATATTTCATTAAGCTGACCTCATTTTCCAAGAGAAGCAGTAAAAAAAGCTGTTCTGTTCCAACTGCCTAGAACACTACTGAAAAACATCTCTCAAGGACTAACATTGACATGACTAAAGATCTGAGCTAGAGGACTGATGCAAAGAGCTTTCTGCAAAATGTTTTCATAAACTTTAAAACTATTTTACCGTTTAGTTGTGTTTGCTTTTTTGTTCTTTTTCCATTAGCATTCCACAAAAGTTACTTCAATTTCCAAAATGTGATAGGAAGACAGAAGTCTTACAAAAACATATTAGTAATAGTTCCTTCATCATACCACAGTAGAGCCTACAAGTTTTTCTCCCCATTGAGAGTCATCTCCCTCACATTATTTAAAGCAAATAACTAATCATTAAATCAGATGAAGAAAATAAATGAATGCAGATATTTACACTAGGAAAATGTGGCAAGTCTAAAAAATTTTACAGGGTAGAAAAATGATTGATGAGAACTTCAGAGTATTCTTACTGCTGTCAGCCACCAGCCAATGAATGGCACACATGAAAGAAGAGTGGGAGATATTTTCCACCCAAGTAAGACATACAAAACACCCAAGAAAAGAAAAAAAAAAAAGAAAAGAAAAGAAACTCAGATTTAAAAACTTGAAATTTTCACCGTTGACCCCTCTTTTAAGAGTCCAGTGTTTGAGGCAGTGCTTGACTTTGATACTCTACTTTCACCCAGATCAAGGCTACTGTGCATCAGAGACACCGGGTGCTTCTGTGTATTGCTTCTCTTGGACTTACACCACATGATTGTCTGCACTGGCAAGACAGCAACTTGATAAGTCCAGGACATCTGTTGTGGTCTTTGATTCCTGGATATAAATAAAGTACTCTGTTAAAAATGAGGACTGAGAGTATGCCATTCTTATTAGAAATGCAAAGGTCTAAAAATGAAGAAAGATGGATATACTCGTGATGTGAATTGTAATAAAGAGTTATTCTCCATCTCTGTACTTCCAGTTGAATTTTAATTTATGCAGTTCAATATAATAATTAAAATATTTTAACCAAATTATTACAATTATATTATCTGGCATCAGGACATATATAAATAATCTGTAACTAGTTCAGCAAATTCATTTGATTTACACAGACTAGAATTTCTAACAGACTAGACTTTGGCTCCCAAAGAAAAATCATCTCAGTCAAGACTGCTAATGAAATAAGACAGCACATGAGTCAAAAGGCAAAATTCAGGAACTCATGACAGAGTCTGCAATATCTGAGATGTGAGGAAGGTTTCATGGAGGTATTTGGCATAATAAGTCAGGTCAGTTGTGGATTTATTGTTGCAGAGATCTAGACTTGCTCACAAACAGAAGATATCTTTAGTTTAGCATGAAGATACTGGCACATGTGCTCCCAAACACAGAAAAAAGGTGAAAGACTAAGTTTAGAAAGTTAAGATAAAGCTTCAAGAACTTTAAATTTAAGAAGTTTAATCAGGAATTTTATCAGAAAGAAAGGTTTTTTTGTTTTTTTTTTTTATGGACAGTTTTGGAAACTACAACAATTAAAATATTAAGCTACTTATCATACTTAATAATCAAGAGTACTTCATGGCCTTTGGGATGAGTGGAGAACAGTCCCAGACTGCAAAAAAATCTTATATTTATTGTTCGAATTCAGAGTTCCTTAAAGCTGTCAGGTGGTGAATATAAATAGGATGTCAGTATAAGTGGTTTTATTTTTGAAGGCTTTTTGTGTTTGCTAATTTATTTCTTTATTTAGTGCTCCTCTTTTGAAATATTGCCAACCTGCATCTCCTGGTCTTGCACATCCTTAAAATTCCCTTTCTACCCCCACAAAAAACGGTGGGTTTTGCATTCCTAAGTTCTGAATCAGAACCAAAGATTTTGCCCAGGGAAAAATTTTGTGGAAATGGGAAATTTTTTGTGGAAAATTTTCAATTTAGTTTGAATACTAAGGTCAGCTCTTGTGGTATTTTTTTAATAACCATAAGAAAAATTCCTAGCAGCCTTCCTGATGTTGATATTTTTGGCAGCTAAATTAATGTGGAGACTTTGATTATTTTGTAGGAATTTCTGTTGGTGTTTTGTACATAGATTGTAGCTAACTCAATTTTGCTGTATGTTTTTCATTGTCTTTCATCATATGAAAACTTTGAGAATTAATATACTAAATCTTATATGAAAATTACTCAGTGGTTTTTTTTTTTTCAGGAAGAACATTGAAATCTCCCATAAATTCTTATTAACTACATAAAAAGATAAAATTTCAACAGGATTAGAAACAATTGATATTACATCAGAGTTTGAAAGTTTTGCTAGCATTAGGCAAGATAGGAGATCTTTCTCCCAAAAACTGGACATTTGAGATATTAATAATTACAAATTTTGGGGGTTTTGAGTAGTGGTAAGCAGAAGAAAACCTGGAAATCAAGAAAATAGATTTTAAAGGAGAAAAAAATGCTCATTTGGAAACATCAAAGCAATTTTATATAAACTTTTCTGCATTTCTTTGGAAGCTCATATGTTCTCCCCTGTCATTTTTTATTCATTCACTAATAGGTTTTGCATATTTGTTATGGCAACTAGAAAAAAATTATAAAGTTGACTAAAAAAAGTAGCATTGTTTTTTGGCAGGGTTTTTCACTTGTCAAAGTTAATACTAAAAATAATTTGGTTCCATTTGAACTAATTTTGACTTTTTTTTTTGCAGCTCAATCATCAACTTGAAAGAAAGCCATTATTCTTCCAGCTTCACTTTGAACCTTAGGAACAAGATAACAAACAAATTTTTTTTTAGATGGTTCAGCACTTAAAACAGCAAAAGTATGTTGTGAGCTACATTTTAAAAAACATAAATATTGAAGAGGTATTGATGAGTGTTCAGGGTTAATAAAGGAGTAGTGATGTTGCAGCTCAAACTTTACTTCAGATGTTCTCATTATAGGTAATACTGTGTTTTTTGCATCCGTAAAAACTGGGTAAAAACTATAGGAAAGATAATAGAGGAAATGGAAGTCCTTTTAATTAATTTACTTCATTGAGTGGTAGCTGTGATAGGTCTTCAAATTTTGATTTTAGACATCATTTCTCCTGGCCATAGCAGCAGAGTTAAATAATTTTATTTTTAAAGTTTAGCTTAATGATTAATTAGTTCAAAGATATAAAAATTGGAAATGCTAGGGACAGTTTGTATGATTTCTAAATATGTTTTCAACAGATGTCATATTAGCAATGTATATATAATAATCCTGGGGAAAATGTTTTGAATTAGTAACGATTTTGAAAACAGTTGGTTGCACTCTGAAGTTGACTTTTGAAATTTTATTACTGCTAATAAAAAGAACTTTTGATATTTTGAAAATGGATAACTTTGCTAAAGAGGTTATGAAGTGATTGGCATTGACATGACTTCAGAATGCAAACACTAAATATAAAAAGGGTCAGAGATTTCAGCTGATATAAAATTTTAGACTCTATGGTCACTATCAAATACTGCGTGCATTTTTGGGTTTTTTTTTTGGTTTTTTTTTTTTTTTTTTTTTGTTTTGTTTTTTTTTGTTTTTGTTTTTTTTTTTAATTTCATTATCTATTCTCAAAAAACTGCATTTAAAGAAAATTCTGAGCCCTAATGATCTGATGGGTATTGATACTTCCACTAACAGACTTGCATGAGTTCACTGAGGTTCAAGACATCACACCCATGCAACTGAATGCAGAATCCAGTTGGTAAGTTTTTTTATTGTACTGCATTTAGATGCAAATTACTCAATTTTATCTTGAATAAAATCATGCTTAAATGGATGGCAGTACTTTAGAGCTACTGACTATAATATTCACTATATTGGAAAAGGATGCATTTCACATCCATTAAATTGTGTTATATTGTCATTTGAATGGACATTTTAAGTATTCACTGCATAAAATGAAAGGTAATAAAACAGTGCTTAGATGCCAAAGATATGTAATGTCATTCTTCAGACTATCTCTGTATCCAGTGAGAGCTAAAATTCTGTTTTAATGGTATTAGCCATTAAAATGTACACTTTCCTCTATGGAAGAGTGAAAGCTTTATTATTTTGTCAAGCAGAGCCTGGCAAACATATATGACTATACAGTATGCTGAAGTCCACTAAAATATGTCTTTCCTTGGGACTCAGATATTCATGAGGTCTCTGTGGTCAAAAAACCAGAGGGAAAACTCATGTCAGTCAGTTGAGGTACAGGTTTAATGGACCATTGTTAAATCTTTTTTGGCTTTGTGGTCATCATAATGTCTGAGTAGAATAATTATAATAATATCTATTTTAAGCCAAAAGATCAATTTTCTCATTATTAATAATAGGTAGCACCATATGATGAAAATGGCAAATAGAGGTATTATCCCATTCATTTAAAGTAAGAACATAATGAGAAAAAATTATGGACATAGGTCTGAGAAAAAATAGCTTTGGTTATTTACCTGGCAGAAGTAGAAATACTAAAATTAAATTGATTATGCCCAAGAATTATTAGGGGTTTTAACTAACAATATCAACTATCTCCAGGAAAACAGGGCCCCACAGCATGTAACCATTATTAGGAAAGACAAACACTATCATTCCAAACATTCCCGCCTTCTTCCTTCTTCTTCCCACTTTATACACTGAGCATGGTGTCACATGTTCTGAAATATGCCTTTAGTCAGTTTGGGTCACCAGTTCTAGCTGTGTCTCCTCCCAGCCTCCCATGGACCCCCAAATTTCTCACAATTGTGGAAGTACAGAAATCAGACAAGGCTTTGGTTCCATGTGAGCCCTGCTCAGGAATAACAAAAACATCTCTCCTTTATCAACCTGTGTTCAGCACAAATCCAAAACAACCCCACACCAGCCACTGTGAAGAAAATTGATTCTATCCCAGCAAAAACCAGCAGTCCATGCAAAGCAGATAATTCCTTGTTTTGCTTTGCTTGTGTGCAGATCTTTTGCTTTCCCCATTGACAGTCTTCATCTCAACCCACAAGTTTTCTTCCTTTAACCTCTGATTCTTTCCCCCATCTCAGCAGAAGGAACTGAGTGAGCAGCTGCATGGGGCTCAGCTGCCAGCAGAGAGTAAACCATGAGCAGTAGTGAATTTAAAACATTCTATTTTCACTCTCATCTGGAACTAAGAGAAATTTTGAAATCTGCTGTGAAAAAGAGTCAGTACTCTGCAAAGTACTTGTTACCCCATGGTCAGTGAGACACAGTGTAATTTTCACTCTTGCAGGTTTAAATATTTGATTATTTTTCTTTCAAATATTTCCTGCCAGCTCCTGTGAATGGCTCTTTTTCTAACTCCTATCAGAGATTTTGCAATTTTTTTTTTTCAGGTGCATAAGAGGGAAATAACAGCAGGAAAAGATCAAAATTACAACAATTTAAACTGTAGTAGCTTTAATAACATAGTTGCATTTCAAGTTTTCCTTGGTCAGCCACGTTCTCCAGAAAAATTCCTCAGCTCAGCAGCTGTTTTTACTGTTTTTACTGTTGCCTAAGTAAAGAAATAGCTTTAGTCAGACCTCTGACAGGTGGCTACAATGTCAGAAAGTAGCAACAGGCAGTTTTCCTTCAAAGGCTAAATAAACCCAGATGTCTAAGGGTTGTAACCTCCTAGACAATAACATCTACCATTGCCTCCCACCAAGGCAATGCCAAGGTTCGCCACCGCAAACGCTCTGTTGGGGTAAATAATATCCATTTCTCCAAGTAGCAGATAAAGATACCAGCTTCATGCTCAGCAGGTCTGATTGAGTAGAGCACTAACTTTCACAACACATGATGATTCCTTTGTATTCCTCAGGCCTCTATAGCTCTGATACTCATCTCCTTCTTTATAGAAGTTATCAGTGAACTTGCTTAACTCTAAACCAGACCCCTATTTCGCTCAGGGCGTCTATGGTCACTGCCTTTGAAGGTTCACTCAGTATCTGCTGGACGCTAGTTTGGGAAAATTGCCATATTCTCTTTCTGTGTTGGCTTGTAAGGGCTATTTTTCTTAAATCCTTTTATGCAACACTAAAATTCCACTTATATGTCTTGTCACTGCTGTCCACCACCTCCCACTCTTCTTCCCTGTTATTCCTGCACAAGTAAAAACAACTTCAACACAAACTCAACCAATTCAGGTTTGTCTGTCTGCTCTCATTACAATTTGATCTGACAAAATATGTATGCACATATCTGAGCTGTCTTATGAGGTTCTTCCATAAGGCATTGAACACTCTAGACATGATTCACCTCATAATGAAGTAGACAGATAAAATAGGCCAGATGAAGCTGGCACTAAAATGTCAATTTTTCTGCAGAGACAAAATTACTTTTAGGCAACAACTGGCAAGGTAATTTCCACAAACAGAAATTTTACCTTTCTGTTTTCATTAGGTTTTTCCTTTTATTATGAGCCATGTCCCATTAATGCCTACATTGTGTTAAGCATACCACATCACCCCAAAAGACTAGAGAGTGTAGCATATCTTGTAATTAAATCAGTTATGCTGCTGTGCATAAAGACATCCATGAAGCTACTGTGTTCCTCTTAGTCCCTGGGCCTAAATGCCAGAAAGGATAAAGCGTCTAATGTCAAAATTATTTAAGTGGTTCTTATACAATCCCCCCACACAGGGCACCATCCAGCAGAGTTTTTCCCTTCTCCTCCCAAAAAAAGGCTTTTATTGTAGGTTGTTAAACAGAGAAAAAAAAAAAAAAAAAACAAAAAAAACCAAAAAAACCCCAAAAAACAACCAGAAAAACCCACCCCAAACCAAAACAAACAAACAAACAAAAAAAACCCCCAAAACAACACAATCCAATTTGAAGAAAACAAACCACAAACAAACAAAACAACAACAAAACTCCCACTAGTTGTTCAGATCAATTAATTGTTAAATCATGGCAATATTCATCCTATGATCTTAGAAGTCTTTTTAGAAGTTTCTGACTTCAGAAAAACAGAAACCTGCATTGTGCATTGGGAATGCACACTTTTGGTTTGTCTGTTTGCATTCTTTTAAGTTTTTGAAAATAATAAACTGTGGTAATTAATTTAGAGGACCCTTGGTTACTGCATATTTTATGATGGTGGCTTTGGATTTTCAAAAATCCTTTGAATCGTGTATGGAAAACTCTAAGAAATCACTCTGGGAGTTAAGTGTAAAATTAAAGTGTAATTATTTGAGTTCTGTTCAAATACAATGTCAGCAGAAAATCTCAGCCCTTGTCACTGATGGAAAAAATGTTACCAGACTAGAAGTTATGCTGCTTTTTAATTAAATAATTTCTTTTCCTAATTCTGTTATAATCCATTTTATTAGCACAATGTACTTGTGTCCAGGACGTATTTCTACAATGCCTGGTAATGATGTCTCTGTACATATTGCTTTGTACATGTTGCTAATGTGTTGTGAGGATTTTGGTGGTTTGTTTGTTTGTTTTGCAGAATTCAGCTATTATATGTGACCTGAACGTGCATAACTAGAATTTTCACAGAGAAGTTACCAAGCAGATCACTTCAACTTTAAAAAAAAAAAAAAATCTGCTTGCTTAGCCTTCTCAATTTATATCTTCAGAGTAAGAGTTTTACATGGATTATTACTGTGCTCAAGAACAAAGAAAACAAACTCTTTGTACTATATTTTGTTAAATGTCCATTTAGGTGTTACACCTAAGAAAGAGAATGCAACAGTCCTTATCCAAGCACTTTTTTAATGTTGTACAAAAAAAGGCCTCTCTTCAATATTTTATGCATTTGAGATATACTTTAAATCAGCTGTAATGTGTGTTCATTGTGTTTTACGCAACAACTTTGTTTGAATTTCACTCTACAAATGATGTCATAGGATTCCTAAAGATCCAGGTACATTTTTTTATTATTATTTTTATCCTCTGGTTCTGTTATTATTAATTTTAAAATTAATTTCTCCATACTCTTCCTATCCAGAATGGCTTTAGTGGCTCCTAGTATTTATTCATTTGATTCTTTATGTTCTCTAAGTCCTTCGAATTGTTTTCTCTACCTTTTTAACTGAGAAATATTTGGATGATTGTCTCTTAATAAAAAAAAAAAAAAAAAAACAAGAAAGAAAATACAATTATCTTATCTAGTAGGTAGAGAAAAAAAATTTAGATTTTAGAGATATTGAGGAAAGAGATAACAAAGAACAGTGACTTATTTGGTTTCTACTGCCGTCAAACTCTGGATCTGTTCAAGCCGCTCATATTCCATGGAAGCAGGAAAGGTCAGAGAAGGGAAGACACAAGGAAGGAAAGGATGGTAGGATAAACTGAAAGCTCAGTTATTTGTGTTATTTCTAACACAAACAGAGGTCCAGACATTGTACCAGAAGCCTTTTATTATCCTAAGTACATGGAAAGTGAACCATCCTTTAAAGTCCTGACACATAATCTCAAAAACCTGTGATTGAAAGACATCAAAACTGAATCTGCATAGGGTTTAAATCTTCCAAACAGCAAATATTCAGCACTGAAAGAGAAAAAACAGATATATTATATATGTATGTGAAATCGGTTTTTAACATATTTACATTAAAATCAGGAAATCTGAATAAAATTCAGATAGAAAGGAAAAGGGGAGGAAAAGATTTGATGAATATATAAGGTGTATTAGTCACAACCTCAGAACAACCATAGAGCTTATATGAAATGGAGAAGGATATATTTTATTAATTAATAAAAATTGTATTCAAATGAGAAAGACATCTATCAAAATGGAGGTTGAACTCCTAAGAACAAGTTTTTCCTCTATCTCTTTTTTCTTTCCTGTAAAACCCTTTTATTATAGAAACAAACATAAAACTTAGACTTGTTTTGTGAGATTAATACATTAAAGATGAGAGATCTCTACATATGACTCGAAAATCAATCTTTTTTTTCTCTAAACAACAGTATTTAACACTAGAGCAAAGGCAGAGTAACTACAGAAACCTGTGTATTTGAATTTCATATCCAAACTGGAATAAAAACTTAAAGTGCTTATCCTGGAAAAATTAGGGGAAGATAATGAAGATAAATTTTAAAAAGACAGTCTCCAGAGCCCTGGAAAAACTGGCACATTAAATGAAAAACATCTCCAGCAAACATTTTAAGCAAATATGTTCAAAAGGGAATTATATTCTAGCAGCAGACAGAGAAAAAAATAATATCATCATAAGTGTAAAGGCAATGCAGGCAACTAAAAGCCTAAAAACATGCCAGGTTTCACCGAAAAACTTGGAGTATCTTTAAATGCATTTTTAAGAGTAGAAATAAAAAATGCAAATAGACTTACTATAGTCAGAATGTCTGGCATTAATTTGAAGTCTTTGCATTATTTCATTTTTACATAAAAGATTTTATAGGCAGGAATAAAACTATGCATTGGGGGATTTTTGTGGTCTTCAGCAAATCTTTGGCATATTAATAAAGAGAACGTTAATGGCTAAACCAGAAATAAATTGTATTACTTCACAAATGAGGCAATGACTACAAAATAATTAGGACCTTAATATCAGAAAAGACGTCTGAATAATTTTCTTTCAGTAGTGCCATATTTTCTGGACAACTTTTTACTTTGGAAGGGTTCTAAAGATAAAGTTCATGGGAAAGCCATTCACTGTTCACTTGGAGGAAATATTTTTTCTTAGCATGGAAACAATCGTAGAAGGCAAAATTTACTGTATCACTGCTTCAAATCCTCCTGGGGTTATGATTTCAGGAAATGTTGGTTTTTTGTGCTTTGTTTTAACAATATATATGCAGAAGATAAATGTTACAAAGGAAAAAAGCCAAAGGGCAACCATCCCTTGTGCATTTCCTATTAAAAAAAATTATGTTACTCTGTTCTTGGCCTTATTATTACCGAGAGCGAAGAAATTGCTCGGAAATAAACCTACTGTGTTTTACAATTTCTTTTTAGTGTGTTTTCTCTTGCAAAGCTGCTTGTTAAGAAATACCTCTAAAATAAGACAACCTATAAGAGACCATATTTCGCCACCTATTTGATCAGCTTGTTCATATCATAGAACTGCTCCAACAACTTGCAAATTCCAAGAGATACAATTCCAGTTCCTGACCAGAACTAGAAGTGAAAACTATATGGAAACAAGGAAATTGAGCTCACAGAGCATTTATTTTGAAGTCAGTTCTTAAAGGAGGAAAGAATATTCTCCAGCAAAAACTTCAGATGAGCTGTCTCATGTAATGTTATTCTACAGCAAGTTTTTTTGAGTTTTCTTCCTGAGGAAATCAAAATACTCTCTTTCTTTTTTTAAAAAGAAGGATCTGGTGAGTATAAGCAATAAAGTTTTAATTAAGAGTGGCTACACTACTACTTTTGAAAAAACTTTAAGAGCTTCAAAACAAAAACTATACTCTTTATATGTATGATAATGACAAGGTTTTCTAAGAACGTAGTTAATGGTGATATCTTAGGGAATATGTACAGTTAATAGCTTATGAAGAAACTTTTCAAAATAACCGAATATTTCACTAAATCAAGCTTTTGCATAATATTTATTCATAGGTAAGGATATACCATTCTAATAGGGGTGCACCTTATAGATTGTATTATACACAAAATCTCAATATTAAAATGCCACTCTATAAAGTTAATGAACGTTGGAGTAATGCTTTTCATCTTCTACTTTTTTCTCTTTTTTTTAATAAACAAAAAGACACTTGAATATAAAGAAGCTCAGTTTCAAAATTATTTATTAATTAAACTTTGAATTTTTTTCCATTAGTGTTAAGCAGGTTATTGTCTAAAATAATGTTTAATTGGAGGAATATTCTGTGGTGATCATTTTAAGGGGGACAATCACTAGAGTATTGTGATTTTAAATTAAATTACACTAGTATAATAAAGTTGGCCCATACATATACTACAGAAGTAGCAATAATCAGATGTAGTGGTAAGACAGCACAGCTCTACTGAAGCCAATAATGCATTTTTATATGTCAGTAATGTCATGTCCACATGCACTGAGGCCAACTTAATCCCTGTATATTTACTACAGCCATAATGAAATATAAAGTAAATATTGTACTGTTATAATGATGATGTACCAAAAGCCTTTGCATATCAGTTGACACTGGCAATAAACAAAATTAGTTATTTCAGAAGCACAAAGTTCTCCTGTTACTGGGTTCATAAATTATATATCAAAAGTAACCCTAAGGTTGCACGGTTAACCTCGACTGAGCCCTTTTACAGTGTCTCTAATTACGTGACCAATGTGACAGATCCACTGTCGTGGTTTGACTGGAAATGGGACATCTGGGATATGTTGTTTTTGCTGTGGTCACCAATGGGTGTTCGGATTTTAAGATGGGCACCTGGTTTTGGCCAGTGGGGCATTGGATCCGCCTCTGAGACCACAAACCCAAGGGGTTAAAAAGCAGGGATCTTTTCCCTCAGACTCTCTTTCGAATTTCCGTCAGGACAGAGCTGCTCTCTCTCTCCCTCAGCCCGGCTGCTGGGCTGGGGGAGGGGAAAGCCACGTGGCCCATCTACAGTAGGCTGGACCTGGTGGAAGGGTGGAGGGGGCACCGAGCGACCTGTTAAACCCCCCCCCCCCCTTCCTTTTTGGAGACGGAGAGAGAGTGCAGCCTGTGCTGAACTGAGTTACCTTGAAAGCTGATATCATGTGCCTGCGGCAACATGGCTGGGAGGAGAAGGGGGGGGGGGCAGCGAGGAGGCCAGCTGCTCGGGAGAGCTTTTAACCCTTTTGAGGATGATGAAAACTTTACAGAACATTACCCTTCCCAGGAAAGAGATAAGAGTGGACGATAAATGAAGAAATAGGCCAGTGAGGAGGTCTGGCAAAGAGAAAGAGAGATGTTGAAGGAATGGAGAAAAGATGGAGTGGCATTTTTTGCTGGACTCTTTGTTGTACATCCATGGACTGTTTCCTGGTGATACAGAGACTGCATTGCAGGGGGAAGCAAGGGCTCAGAGCAAGAGAGTCCAGTGTTGAGACCCCTCGGCCCCAGGGGGTGTAGAAGAAAGGGGGGGGACAAAGGTCCCAGAGATGAGACTGTGCTCTGCTTGGAATGAGACGAGGCATCCTCAAAAGGTTCACCCTGAAAGCAGGCCTCTGCCCCATCCCATGCAAGGGTGGTGAGAGCACCTTTGCATGGAAGGAAGATGATCACATGATAGCAGAAAAAGACTCCGGGCGGTTGCTGATGGTGACAAGAAGTTCATGGTACAAGGAAGGACTCCGTCTACTTCTTGATGAGCTGAAGATTTGATTATCTAAAGGGTGGTGCCAGACCAAGTGTGGATATTTTTTGGGAAATGTAAATGTACTAGGAATTTGGTGGGAGGAGGAGGGGGAAGTGTTTCTGTGTAGTTTTCATTTTCCTTGTGTTTATTTTTCTTCCTTTGTGGTTTAGTTTTTTGTAGTTTAGTTAATAAAGTTTTTTTTTTTTTTTTTTCCCTTTTTCCCTAAGCAGGAGCCTGCTTTGCTTATTTCCGGGTACCACCTCACAGCAGATGCCAGGGAAAGGGAATTTTCATGGGAGCACTGGCATTGTGCCAGTGTCAAACCATGACATCCCCCCAGTCTCAGCAAGTGTCTGGTTCCATGGTTCAGTCCTCACTGACAGGTGATCCTGACTGAAAGCAGCCCAGCTGTGCCTCTTCTCAGGAACTAAGGAATTTAAGTTGTTTCTTATCAGCAGCCAACAGTATGAACTCAAGCTGGAGCTAAACCTCCTACAGCTGTATCCCTGGACACACACCAAAGTGAGGAGGTTGACTACCAGTCAATCACTTTCATGCTACAAAATCTGCAGCCTTTGTGAACTCATCAGGCTTTCCCATGTGGCAACAGGCTGCATGCTGGTGAACTTCCCATTGATTAGGAACTCTCTCAAGGCTGCCCCTTGAGACTGAAAAACGCTTTATCTAACATCTGATATCTATAATGAAGCAAATGACAATTTGCATTAGGCTTAAATGTAGATTATATGCTACTGACATTTTTATACAGCAAGAGATAAACTTAACTATTAGAAGTGGAAGAAGTAGTACTCTGACAGCTGTCCAAATCACTGTCTGTCATCAGCTAGTTACTGCCTAAAATTATAATTTAAATATTTGTAAAATTTTTGTTAAATCATTGTTTGACTAAAAATAATTTCATAATCACTGTTTGACTTCCATTCAACCATTGATTCAATAACCTCTGATCATAGCTTGGTGATTAGTGAGACCCTTCTAGGACGCCTCACTACTGTGACTTCTCTTGATAATTCAGCTGTGCTCACACAGAAGTTTATGCCCAGAATCCCTGCCACAAGGTGGAACAGGAGAGAGGGTAGCCTAGAAAAAGCCAAGGGAATTGTAAAGAGCAAGACTTTTATCTGCATAACCTCTGTTGAATTTCTTAATGAAGTCAGCACATGGTGTAGCTAATATGGATTAGAAAGAGAGACAGGAGAATGGACACTATTCTACTGCTTCTAGTGCTGTTCCCAGCTTGTTTCTTTGTGGCAATAGCAATAAAATAGTGGCACTATGCTTCTACCGCAAATAAACTGATGGACATGAAGTTATGTGTTGTCTGTGCAAAAGTGGTGACAAAAATATTTATCCTAATACTGCTTGTGCCTTTTAATAAATGTGGATGGCTGAGGAAGGAAAAAGGAAAAAATATTGCAATCAATGACCTTTATTGATAGAGGTAATAAAATTGGCTTTATTACTAACATTAAATTACTAGCAGTAAATCCAGCACTTTAAAACAGAATAAATACATACTATTTGCATTTGAAGAACATGACTTTTTACAGCTGTAAATACTTACTGTGTGGTATCTTAAACTCCAGGCTAATAAGAAGCCTTGCTAAAAACACTGGTAATGCTGGATAATATAATTCCTGTACCATATGCTTCTGTCTGTAAATGATGAACACACAATTCAAATTAGCTTCTCAGCAAATGACTAACTCTGATTACCTGTTTAGAAAGTCCACATCTCCCTCTGTTGGGAGATAGCTCATTGCAACCACACAAAACACTATACCACCATGTATAATTGTGTCTTAGACTTCAGATATCTGTATATTCAGATACATTGGAAAGCTAAATTCTTAAATGTTGTTCCAGTTGAATCATTGAATCATTCTCTGTATTGACTAGGAGACCAACAACTTTGTTGTCCTACATTCAAACCTTTTTACATGCAACCACTCTTCTCTCAAGTGGATATAGACCTGCACAGCCTTGGATGGAAATGCTCTGTGGCAGGGAGGCTATCTTTAGTGTTATACACTGAATCATCCCTGCGTAGCTAGACCCCAGGTATCTCTCCTCCCATGCACTGATTACCGTATATTAAATAGTCCAGAGTAAGCCCTTAGCTCCTCTCCTCCTGCCTTGAGGCTGAAATAAACTCTAGATCTTAATTCAGAAGAGTGAGAAAGAGGATGGGAGGCATCAAGTGCTGCTTTTCCTTTCCTGTGTCTGTCTGCATGATGTAGACATAATCCTGAACTTAATCCTGACCACCAGCCTATGGCCAGAGTGAGGGGCCCCAGCTTTATTAAGTCAAGACTGCAGGAAGAAGGGCTCAAATGAGTACAACGTGATACCACCCTGGGTCACAATTACAGTTTCTTGGGGCTTAACTCAAATGACAGAGATGGAGAGGCAGCAAGGAGAGCAAAAAGAGTATGCTCAGGCAGGTTTAAACCTTTCTCCAGGCTCAGCACTTTGTTGCCAGGGTTAATTCCAACTGTCAAGTAGCATCCTTGACTGACAGATGCAGAAAGAAGACCACAGACCTGAACTTAAAGATCACGGAAAAGTCCTCCAAAATTTGTGTCAAAGCTGACCAAGTAGTTTCAGTTGAAATTATGAATATAAAATACTTTTAAATTTTACTTTTACTAATTCTGACATATTTTGTGATGTAGCATGTACCATAAAACAGAATAAATGAAAACTGCAAAATATTTTCCATGTTAGTAATGTTAGTAATACTGTATGTGAAATACCTCAGGATAGCATACCACAAGGAAAGGGCTGAACCAGGAGCATTCACAGGGTAAATGAAACAACAACTAAATTAAGAGGAGAAATAGAGGAAGTATTTTCAGGTTTGAATTTGTACCTCCAAATGAAACCAGGTTTGATACACTGCATGAATGAATCAGCATAATGCTATTGCATATTAAGCTCTTGTGGATTCAGATTTCTCTCCTGTGTTTTCACAACAATGGATGGACTACTTATATATTATATAAGCTGGAGAGAATGCCTCCACAGAATGGTTGTTTAGGTACATTGAGACTGAAAACTCAAGTTCATGTTTTTATGGATATTAAGTTTCTCATCTGTCAGAAATTTTTCTACATCATAAATTATAGATTAATTATCTTTCTCTAGTGAAACAAATATTTAAATAATCCATACAACATGGCTCATTCAAACATCACAGTTTATTCTCTGTTTTATGCAATGTTTTTGCATTTCTCTTTCTCCAGGTATCTTAGGCTATACACGTTTACACAGTAACAAATCTTTTTTGTATTTTCCAGTTCCTTCTCATTTGCTTATATCCTCCAGTAAATACATTTTTTATGTGAAGGTTTTTATGTGTAGTCTGCAATGAGAGATTTTAACTGTAGGAGTGCCTGACTAACCTGGATGTAGCACATCAGCTTGGATAGCAGTGAAAGCTTTGCATTCCACATCAAAAAAGATGCCTCAAAAGAGTAGATGCTAAGTGCATTTTGGCTCTGAAACCCCAAACTATGTGCATATATGATCTAAATATACCTATATGCAAAAGAATTCTTACTTTTCACAATTAGGACTGTATTTTGGGGTCAAATTCTTATTTGTAATCAAATATTCATCTAAGCTGACAATGGCCACATGAGACTTCAGATTCTAAATGGCAACCCATACCTATACACAAGCAAATTTCTTCTGTGGAAAGGAAATCCAGTAACATCACTTGGCAGTGATATGAAAGAACAGCAAACTCCTATAGAAGACAAAGGCAAGATAATGGTTTTGAATTTCCTTTCTAGAGAAATTCATATTTTCCTACTGGATCCATATGAACTCAAGGGAAAATCAATATTTAAAGGATGAAAATAAGATGTGTACACCCCTCTGTTTTAACTGTTTGGAACTTTCATTACTGTACTTAAAACTCTGTAAAGCCTATGAGTAGTATTTTTCTTCTGTGGGCAATCTGTGTGCAAATTACTAACAGACTTATAAATTACTCTCTAGATGTTTTATGAAATAGTAACTGATTCCACCTCTGAGAATTCACATTAGCAGCTGGTGAATTTGGAGAGGAATCAAAGGTAGAGAGATTTTTCAAGTGACTCAGAAAGGAGTGACATTGACAGAATCCTGTTTGTGCTACTATTCCTATCACCTGCAAGAACAATCTATCCTTATATTGTATATTATCTTATTTAAAAGAGGTCATTGTCAGTTTGACATATGGTTAGCAGAAACATTTGTCACATGAAGGCAAACCTCATTTGAATAACCAAATTCTGTACAATTTCAGTGAGAATTGCTTATTTATACTGGGGAATATGATTTCTCAACTCTTCATGCCTCTTATGTTTTAGCATTTTTCTTTGTGAAAACAAGAAATGAATAGAAGAAGAGAAGTTGAACAAGGATGTCAGTCTGAGACTGAGGACAGAGTCTACTTTCACTGCTTTGCTCTTATATATAACTAACATTAATATAGATTTCTGTCTTATATATATAATTTTCCCATGAAACTGTCCAGTTTTTGGGGTTTTTTTGTCAATATAAAGCTTCCTAAATCTGCGTTCAGATATTAAAAAGAAATCAAAATCCCCAAACAAAACAAAACATTGCAATAACAATAACAGAAAAAAGGAGATTGAATTCCCATAATCATTGAATTCTGAAGTCTCCTTGGATATTTTATTCATGTCTTTATTTTGGATGCAGAGAAAACTTTGGAATTTTACCATTCCATTGCTTCTGTTTAGAATCATGAGTGTTGGGAAGACATTTCTTCAATCTCCAAAATCCAATTAATGTTTTATTAACTAGATTTTTTTTCAACAAAAAAAGACCAATAAACATAAATCCCACATTGTTTTGTTTTTGAAAAATTTATTGAAGAGTAAATAAATTATCATAATAGTGATGTTTAGAGAAGTTCAGTCTACTGTACATATTTTTTCAAGGTTTGGGAAAGAGTTTTCCACAAAAGATAAAAATTCTGCCTCTACTACCCTTCCAAGAAGCAGGACAATGAATCACAAACTTTTCTCCTGTTTGTAAAATGAGATGTGTAAATACTGCTTATGTTTATAACAAGATGGAACCTTTTCTGCAACTCACCCCGCTCACTCACTTGGCTTTTCAAATTAGATCTCATGAAATTTTTCTCTAAACACCTAATGGTTTTTGGGTTTTCTTTTAGCTATTTTTTTTATTTCCAGTGAAAACTTTGTCAGAGGTGTTCACTTTCATGTAGTTTTGACAGAGCTATCTTGATCTCTGAGAAAAGTAAATTTTAACTTTTATATCACCAGGAACTTGAAGACATTGTAAAAAGTGAGCTTAGTACTTTAATGATTAATACAGTGGAAGTTAGAAAACATTAAAAAACCATAAAATAAAGATAAAGTCCTTAAGTTCTGCCTTAAAGACATTGAAGTAAAAACTAGAAAGATATACCAAAGAAATGAAGTGTTGTACACCTTTTACAGACACAAATTGAAGGCTGAGTTTGCAGACTAAACACCAAATCCCGGCTCCTGAATCAATTCTTTAGTCCAGATAGAAGAACAGTGGAAAGCAGAAGGGCACGATTCATGGACATGAGACTTAAGAGATACCTGCTATATTTTGATTACCTGTAAGAGACAATTTCTGATTACTAGAAACATGTTGTGCTGTTTCATGTTTTGTAGTTCAACAACTGAATAGAGCACTGCTTTAAAATGAGGGAAGTTGAAGGTATTACAGAGGTAATACTAAAAAATCACAATTTTAAAATTAATTACCTGAGCTCTCTTCCAATCTTCTTCTGATCTTAATAATAAATTCATATAATCTTTAAAGGCTTGGGTTTTTTGTGTAAACACAACACAAGCAAAATGTTTTTTTCATAAAACATATTTACATCCATTTTGAAATACAAACATTCAATAAATGAACTCGAAAGATCCTTGTTTCCTTCTGTTATCTCCCATATTTAGAAGAAATGTTTTTGTGTGTTTGTATCAAAAGACCTTTTGCTGAAGCCAGTCAACAAGCAATTTTTATTCTTTTCCACCTCCACAATTTGCAATAAAGGAAAACACATATGGGCATTTCTTAGGGAAAAAAAAAAAAAAACCTAAGGGAGCAAACAGAAGTAAAATGCCAGATAACATATACCTGAAAAAGTTTAATCAAAAATATGTTCGGAAGATAACTTTATTAACCACTATTTTTATTTACCAACCCTCTTTCTTGACATACATGATAAGCATGCAGAACTCAAAAGCATTTCTTATGTTGCATTAGATTTGTTTAAAAGTCTTCATTATAAATCAGAATTTAAATAAGCTTAAAATTATAGCCAACAAATCTGAGGTGAATGATGGTAATCTTCAAAATTTTAATACAAAAAAAAGCTACGTCTTAAATACTTTTCTTACACAGTTCAAGAAAGTAAGTCTTAAGGCAACTTTAGTAATAAATTAGGCTTGAAATATTACCTTCTACAACTATTTCAGTCAGTGCTTGTTAATGATGAACCTCAGAACGAATATTTTTATAAACAGACATTGGGGTTTTTTTGATATCTTGTTAACTCAAAATGCTGGCATGCTACATAAAATAGACACATTTCAAGTATCTAAAGTCATATTTGTTCAGAATTTCTCTGAAAAAAACCCTTTTTTTCCAACACATCTGCAGAGAAGCCAGAAGTGCCTCCTTGTGGGGAGCAGGGCATTGGGACAGGTGATGGAGCCTTTGTCCTGAGGACCTCCCAGCACAGCCAGGGAATATCCTGCCTATGGTGCCCACCTGCACTTGGAGGATAGCTCCAAGATAGCTGCAATAGATACGGACTTGAAATTTAGGATAGAGACTTCTTGTGAACTGTAGATAGAAATAAAGACATAAGTACCCTTTAAGTTTTAGAAAATCCATATTCTTTGGAAGAAAGCTGTCCCTCTCAGCTTAATTCTAATACAGACACTGAAGAAGAATATATTTATTATCTTGTTACCTTTTTATTATCCCACTGAAAATTGAATTGTCAAGCGGAAAATACATGTACATCTTTTCAGAGCATATGGAAAATATTTAGAACTAGAGGTTTAAATATATCTTATCTAGAAAACTTCCAAAGATACCTAAAACATTAAGGTAGCTGTAGTCCTAGATGGGCATACAGGTGCCCAACTGTCCTGATTCCAGACATTAGAATATAGCCCAAAATGTGCACGAATACTTTTTGTAGAGCATCTGCTTTCCTGATTCATTAGAACAAAACAGGTTTACATCAATTCTAGATCTTATTCTTCATATTTCCATGTAACATATTTTCTGAACTAAAAATGGACTCTGGGGAGGCGTCTTCTGTAAATTGTTACAATGTAAATTGATTCTGAGAGACTTTAGCTGCTGGCTAGTTGTTTTAATCTGGAAATCAATCTTAGTTAATGAAGAATGTTAATGAAAAAAATCCCAAAGAGCTCTGTTCTCTCAGATCAGGTCTATGAACTCTCCATGTGACTCATTCTGAGCTATGGAAACAGGTTAGTTCCCTACCTGAGGTGTGAGCTTCATGAAAGGGGAGACAATCAATTACTTCCCATGCAGAGTCCAGAAACCTTCATCACTTTAGCCAGAATTTCTTAGCTAACCAGAAGCAGGTATAAACAAGTTCACTAATTGATATAACTCCGTCATTCAGGTTCAGAAGTGAATTGACCTTTATTCCTACAAGAATATAAAAATCTCTGCTTACATGCAGCAAAGTGTTACATCACTCTATTCATATTTTGGGCAATAAAATAGGCTATTGTACAATGGATCAGAGAATCTTCATGAAGATTAGAGGATTTTTAGGTGTGTAGGAAATAAAAAAATTGCAGAAGTCATAAAGAAAAGACATTAGTAGATCTAACACCTTGCAGAGGCCTAAAATTTCATTGTGAGAAGAAAATATCACTGTTTATTTCATAGACTCTATAAAAATAATTGGAGAGATTAAATTGAATTGAACACAAAGATGAAGCATTACCATAATAGAGTGTTGTTGAAGACTACAGGATTGCAGTTTGAAACTGAGAAAGAATATTCAGTGCAAGAGAATTTTGCTGCATAAAACAAAAGAAAATTACATTTTCTGGCTATACTTATTTTATAAAACCCTTAATTTAACTTGGATGTGTGTAGGAAGAGCTTATTTTTATAATCACTTTTTGATGCCATCCATTTGAATGCTTCCAGCTCTGCCATTTGGTTTGGCTATAGCCTGCCTTAACCAGCTAAGTTTCAAACAAAATCACTAGTTGGAACTTGCAAGGCAACAAAACTGATGCTTTATACAACTCATTTGAGTAGATTTCTATATATACCAAGTTTGATATAGTGAAAATGCAATTTATAATTCTATTTCTAGCAATAGGCAAATGTTTGTATCTGCTGTTGTCCCTTCTCAAGAAACAGCTTCAGACACATGTAACATCTCTAATACGCTTCATCATCTTCCCTGACCTAAAAGAAAATTTAAAGGTTTAACATTAACTAAAAATAACTGAGAAGGTTTACCCTACAAAATTTGTCACAGGATAAAGGAAAAATATAGAGGGAGGTCAATAGCAAGGAATGTTTTTTCAAAGTTTACAAGTTCTAATGCTTAAATTACCCATATCTTCAAAAGGTTTAAAGCAATTGGTTGTTCTTTGCCATGGTATCAGGGCAAAGGATAAGTGGCAGATAACTCTGAAACCTACAGCTCTAGGCCAATATCATCAATACTGTAAGAGAAATTCCTAGTAATAGAGACATAAGATGAGTGTCTTCACAGGAAAAAATTACCAGGAGCATCTCCAAAGCTCTAAGATTACACTGTATATGTCTGGCTGTGACATGCGAACACAGTTCGAGAAAGCAAAGAAGTAAAGGTCTCTCAGTAAGATAGATGAGGAATTCATTTAAAAACTTTAAAATGCAAAGTCCAGGTTGTTAGCTAGAACAGCATTCCACAGGCAAGATCCATACATGGTATGTGTGAGGCTGAAGATCCAAAAGTCTTACTTTTCCCACTACAGTGTGGGCTGTCCACAACGCAACGCAGCACAGGGTAGTCAGAGGCGGGAAGGTGAATATAGAGTTTTTATACTGATTTATCTATTTCACATTGTTCACATCTCAGCCATTAAAAAGTGCATTGCAGTCTTAGAATAACCATATTTTAAAGTACTTTTACAGTACATATATGAATAATCTGTATTGTCACATAGCAGAACAAGGATTAATCTGTACATATTGGTGGAACACAACTGCTAAGAATAACTAAGATTAACATTTTGCAGTTATTAACAAATCAACATTATTTTCGTTTTCATTTAGTATTGTTTTGTCTCTTCCTGACCAAATCCGACCAGCTATTTTGCTTTTTAAGTCATATTATAATATACATAATATAATATTAATATAATATTGTGTATATTATAGTATTATGATATTTTATTATAATATTGTATAGATTTCCCCTTCTTTCCCTTTGTTCCTTAGACCCAACGAGTAATCAAACTTCAGCAAAAAATCCCCCAACTTTTGTAAAATCATATGCCAACAGAGTATTTAGTATTGGAAAACCCTTAAGATGTCTTTTTGAGTTGAAGGATATTTAAGAAACAGGAAAACTATTTCTTATTATGATGCTAAAATTTAAATTTTAACGTATTTTCTTTCACACATGTACACACACACAGAAACACACACAGATACAGATGGTCCCCACTACTGCAGACTGCTGGAAATGAAAGAGAGAACATGTTTGAATACACACACTTACTCTGTGACGGTGTTCACAGGGGTTTTCAGATGAAGGAAGAGATGAGAATTTGACTCCATATTTCAGAAGGCTTGATTTGTTATTTTATTATATATATTACATTAAAACTATACTAAAAGAATAGAAGAAAAGGTTTCCTCTCAGAAGGCTAGCTAAGAATAGAAAAGAATGAATAACAAAGGTTTGTGGCTTGGACAGAGAGCCTAGCTAGCTGGGCTGTGATTGCCCATTATCATAAACATCCAAGATGGGCCAATCACAGATGCACCTGTTGCATTCCACAGCAGCAGATAAACATTGTTTAAATTTTGTTTTCCTGAGGCCTCTCAGCTTCTGAGGAGGAAAAAATCCTAAGGAAAGAATTTTCATGAAAAGATGTCTGTGACAACACTCAGTATATTTATCTTCTCATACAGCAAGGTCAGTAATGACAAAATCAAAGTTAAGCTACTAATGGCAAATATTACTTTAGTTCAGCTATCCCTATATGTGACATTCAGTAGCTAAATTCTTTCAGAGGGTTGTATGAATGTTTACAACTTTAATTACTTCAAGCTGCCAAATTATGGCTACCAAATAAAAAATTCTAAACATAGTTACTTGAATCTTTACTATATTTCAGCAAAAACCTCAAGTTTTATCCAAAAAAAATTATGTTTCTCAGACCTTAATTATTTAGAAAACTGATCAATCTGGGAAATGTATAATATGTTATTTCTGTTAATAAACCAATATTTTTGCCAGGTTATAGGTCATATATATGAAGTAATCTTTTAGGAAAATAAATTTTACTCTGTCAACAAGAACTTATTCTACCTGCAAGTTGATACATGAATGAATAAAATATAGTTGAAATCAAGACCAGACTTTGATTTAACCACATATATTGAAGCTTAATATCCTGTTAAAATTATGTTAATCTTTGGTTGCTTAAAGGTCTCAAAACAAAACGACCTCATAGGTAAAGCTTTCAAACCCCAACACCACCAAAAAATCAAGAATTTTTTTTTACTCTAGAAAGAGAGTAGATAGCTCGTTTGTTAGTCAGAAAGTCTGAGAACCTCACTCTAATGTCTAAAATGAGCAGAACTGAAAAGAAAAAGCTGAAATGAACTCTGATATTACCAGATACCTTTGTTAGCGTTTGCTTCAGATATAATTTATAATGATGAAAAGCTCTTGTAAGTGTTTGAAAAAAATAAATCTAAATCAGCTCTTTTAAAAATACATGCATCATCACTTCCCCATGTCCAATAAAGACCTCATATGTTTTCCCACACAACAACAACAAAAAATTAGGTATGAAAAGGAATTTTACTGAGTTTCTGACAAAAGCAAATGACTCTGCCTTTAGCTCAGATGTTGTCACTATTTCTATATTAGCTGTGTGATTTCCTCAGGTTTAATCTATCTAGAAGCATTGAGATACATATATATGTTTTGAAGTCATTGACATTTATAGTAAGATTTATTCTATTTGCCCCCTTCATTTACAATTATAATTAATTCTTCCTTAATGGGCACCTAAACTTTATATCTTGAGTAATCTTCAAAGGCAAATGCCTGCTCAGTCCAGTTTTAGAAGTGAGTTTTCCTTCTGTTTCTTTGCTTTGATGAGATGATACTTTACACAGATCTCAGCACAAAACCAGGGTTAGCAAAAGCAATTACTAATATCTCTACAGCACAAAAAAACCCAAAAAACAAACACAACCCTGTATTCTCATCTTTATGTAGCTTTTTCTTTCTGTCTACAGTCATGTACAAAGAACACATTCACACTGATCTGGGGACTCAAAGAAGAGCAGTCTTTAATACTTGAGATCACTGGCCCATTACCTGAAAAACATATGCTTTGTTTGAATAGTCCTATGACTAACTAAAGCCTTTCTTTTCCATGAATTTTTTTTTATTTTTACGTAATATGACTTTCTTTTGTGCAACCATTTGCCCCATTCTTGTCTTCACAATTTTCACAAAACCTTAGCAGCTTTTCTCAAAAGCTGAGGAGACTGATGTATTTTAATTACACTAAAGTAATTAGCACATAATACATGTCTAGTTAGTTGTTTTAAACTTAGCTATGTCTAGTCCTTATACGGAGTTATAGTTAAATAGTTTGTGATCAGGTCAACATCACTATGCCACTACAAAATTGTTTAAGATAAACACATATAAGACCTTGAAAATTGAACTGAAATCTGAGCTTTTTTCCTTGTCCTAATAAAGTCATATGTTTAGGAAGAGTATGGATAAGACAGTAAGCTTCTTGAAACTTCTTTTTCAATAACTTCTCTGAATTGCAGGACCTTCTCTGACCTATTTGATTCTGCTTATCCTCATCACATAGCTGACATATTGATGTGTTAACACCTGTCTTCAGGCTGTATTATCCAGTCTTTAGATCGCAAAAGAGAATATACTCGGATATTTTTTCTGCTCCTCTTAAAACAGAAATGTGTTCCTCTCAACATTTTGAATGGGAGATTTTGCTAAATAAGTTTTGTGAATGACTTAACTTGCATCCTGTATCCTGCAGCACATGAACTTACCATGAAACATGGATCTTACAGCAGATTTAATCAGAGAGATGGTGTTTCAACAGACAGGATGCAGAAATCATAAAAAAATAGAAGGAGATTGCTTCACATTTCTGAAGGTTGCCAGGTGAATTCGGATCTGGGTTACTACAGGTCTTGTTGTATTCACTTTCTTCCTTGATTTTTCCTGGATTTAAATAAGCACTTTCCATCTCTTGCTTATCATTTCTATTCAAGTAAATTTCATTCATCTTTTAGACACATTTATGCTTTATCCTGTGGCAACTGGAAATGTTAACAAATAGACAGACCCTTTGATCTTGATTTCAGTACTGTTATCTTTCTGTGTGCATTAAGCCACAGCTGCACTCTGCAGTGCCAGCAAAACCAGGGATTCTCTGTTACTTAGCTGCAATTCACGCTTGAAATGCTGGACTATCAGACATCATCTCCTCCCTGCTGATCAATGCCATAGGAAGACTTTCTAAATCCTTGCTTTCTTCCTAGAATTCTTTTTGCTGCCCTGCTCTCTGCCCTGCTCACCCAACTGCCTTTGGCAACACACATTGATAGGACTAGGAGGTTGACATGTGGGCAGAATTCACAGGCACCACATGAGGTTTTGAGAGTACTCTGCTTTTGTCCCAGACTGCTACTTCTCAAAACAAGCAATCCTTACCCCTATTCAGCTGTGTTTGAAGTCACACTGGATAAAACTCTTTAGATTTTTTTTTCTTTCTATTTTTTTTTCCTCTACACCTAAGCTGACAGCAAAAAAGACCCATTTGTAGGTATAATCCGAGCAGAAACTCCCTTTTATTATTCCATTCAGCTACACTCAAGCATATAATAATTCCTCCTCCATAAAGTACCTGTACATGCTTTGGTCTGGTATTCACCCGTTACTAATAGCTGTACAATCTTATTTTGTTTATGACAGAATATGGTCTTGGTTTTTGCGCTTCTGTATTATGCAAATAAATACATGTAATCTCTCTACCTTGTAGAGTGAATACAAATTATTTCCCTGTCCTTGAATTCAATAAATGTTTTAAAGAGCTTTTAAGAAGACATATGGCATAGATATTCATAGCAAAGAAAAAACATTTAAAATCTAATATCTTAACGATGTAGACATATGTCCTTTTCTTACTTATATCTCCTGTCTCAAAGTTGCTTATTTTAAATGTCTGAGGGAATAGACTATCTGAGCTTGGAAGGAATGAAGCTATTTCTTTCTCTATGTTTTATTTATAAACATACTTTCTTTTTTCTTGTTTACTTCTTTATAAGCAGCACTGTGTCTTCACTAGAAATACTCAAATGAATCAAGAGCATGAGAACATTTGCATTTTTAATTGCACATTTTCCTGCACAGTAATTCAGATAATAAAGCCTCCTCCTAAGAGAATCACTGCAACTGGACTAGCTGCTTAATTCTTAATGACCATTTTTAAATTAAGCATGCAGCATCCAAAATCATAGCAGCCTCCAAATCAGTTAAACTGTGTCTTTGCCTCATTCCAATAAAGCTGCTGGGAAGTTGAGACTAATGGTAATACCCTTTATTCTGATCTTTCTTCAAGAGCCCACTGCAGCCTTGGTGCTCCATCGCCCTTATCTTTCACCCTAGTGTTAACACTGATTTATACCTAAATCATTGCCACTGACAATTCATCCAGATAATTTCAATTTGCTGCTAATCAAATAACCATTAGTGTGAAGTGACATGCACCTTCATGATGGATGCAGTGATTTAAATGTGGGAAGCAGGGAACAGGGAGAACATAAATACCCATAAGTATTGACTCATGCAGCTCCAAGGTCACTTACAAGCGAACAGATTCAGTGATTGGGTGACAGCAGCAAGGAGCAGAAAATTAGGCAAAATAATACACATAGTGGGGTCTAGAGAGTACTGTGACCCTTCTCCTGTAGTTCTGCCAGGAAGAAACAAGGGCAGGTTGCCCTGTAGAGGGCAAGTCAGGAGTTGAGCATCACAAGGTAGGCGCAGGCAGCAGCCTCCCTGAAATGGAGCCAGGAAAACAAGCCAGTAAGCCAGGGTCCAGATCAGGCCCAGTGATGGTAACCAGGATCAGCCAAGAGTCCAGCAAACACTCATCAAGTCCATAGCCAGGAGAAAGGCCTAAGGTCAAACCAGAAACTCAAGTCATCAGGCTGGGATGAAGGCTGGGACAAGGGGGGAACGAGATGGAACATTATTGTGTCCATTGACTAGCTCAGATGGGGAATAAGTACAGGACCCTCTGATCTTGGTCACTGCCCCAAGCACAGGTGGAAGCTGCTGCTAAGGGCAGTGACCAAGACTCCTGACTTCTGACTCCTCTTTCACAAGAGGTCTTTTCAATGAGACAGCCTCCAAAAATCAGCTAAACTCATACAGGGGAGAAGGGGACCATACTCTCAAATACACTTCAAGAATCGCAGAACTGCATGAAGTACAAGGTCATAGAGCAAGAATGCTCATTTCCATATCTCTTTTCAGGTTTTGTGGGCAGCAGGTACATTAATTAAAATATAAAGGCCAAACAGACTTTTCTAAAAATGGAGCTTTGCTGTAGTAAAGTCAACAAGTTTTGTTCACTGCACTCCATGCAAGTACAAGGTGCAACAGATGAGTATCTGCATATTTACCTGTTTTGAATAAGGTAGTATCATTTGTCTGTTGCTGTAAAACTGTTAAATTTAAATTTGTGTAAAACAATATAAACACCGAAAATACATCAATAAACATTCCTCTCCAAATAAACTCATCTTGTTAATCGAGACTAGGCAGTTATTTACCATATCTCCAGAAGATTTAAACTCAATATTTAAAGAAATGTCTGTATTTGAGGAAATAACAGAACTCATACTGAATATATTTTAAAAACAAAAAGGTTAAACTTTTTAATCCAGGTGCTTTAGTATGTGTGTTCTAAACAGAAGTACTGGAATAGCTAAAAACAAGATCTGCTCCGAAGTTATTCACAAAGTATTCCAAATGTCTGTAGAAACTTTTTTCTCTATATCAAGCAAAGCCTTGTTACAAATGATGAAGGTGCGACCACAATGGAAATTTTTTGCATACAGAGGAAAACAAATGGTTTTTGGGAAGAAAACACTCCAAGTTACATCTCAACATTCAACACAATGAAACCCCCAATGCTAACCAGATTTACCTGGAATGAAAGCCAAGTCAGAGATATGCTGAGGTACTGTTTTTTAATTCTCCTAGGCAGTGAACTCTTAAAAAAATATAGACTAAAACTACATGATGTTTCTTGTCTAATTCCCTATTAATATTTAAATGTGCATATGAGCTGAATTTCATCTTTCACTAGATTTTAGGCAACAGCACAGTTTAGATTTAATCAGTGTGGGAACCCAGGGCACAGAGAATATTTCTCTCTCTGCTCTAAGGGATTCTGGCCCCAGAGAAACACTGGCTTTAACCTTCACCCATGGAGAGGACTTCCAAGGCTTTGAGATAGGCTAGAGTCTACCAAAGTGTGAAATAGATAAAAGAGAGTAGTATTTTATATCCCTTGGTTGAGAAATTTAGGTTTTGGATTTTTAGTATGGTGCAGATAAGAACAAAGATGGAGGAATTTGGGTGTAGTCCCTGTCTTCTTCTTCATCTGCTCCATTTTCTGCAGTGTTGGTGGCACAGGGTGATTGGTCAAGGAAAGCCCACTGCAGAGGTTATGTGGACACTCAAGAGATGAGTTATTGGTAGATAAGTAGAAATATTGTATGTTTTAAGAGTTAACTGGATGACACAACTATAAAAGACCTTGAAACTGTACATTTCGGGGCCATTTTGCAGTGCTTTTCCAGCATGCTGAGCCTGGTGTGGACAGCATGAAAAATTTTACATAAGATAACAATAAACAAGAAGCTGAAGACCAAAAAAGTGTCATGCATCTCCTTTTTCCTGGCACAGAACTGCAACAGGAGGGTTTCCCCCATTCTTTCAGGGTCCAACGTAAAACAAACATCAATAAATCAGTTTAGATTTATCAGCCTGTTTTGGAAAATGAAAAAAAAATTTGTCTTCATTGTGACACCTTTTATTCAGTAACTACATATTTGAAGTGATTTGTCCTTCCAAACATGATGTTGTAAATTCTTCTTTCATTTTTTCATGCATTATTGGGAAGAAAAGAATCTATAGCAGAACAAGATAGATAACATCAACTTCTTCTGACCTGCCCAAAGATTCATAAGGGGGATTACCTATGAAAATTTAAAGCTTCAACAGCATCATTTTTGGGTGACACTGCAAACCATCTGTGTTTTTTGAAATTGTTCTTTATAAAAGAGGGGAAAGCATATCTCAACTAGGAGTGGCAAAAATTAAATAAAAACAAAACCAACCCCGTAACAATGCAGGATTTTCTGCTTTCCCATTGCAACACACTGAATTTTTTTTGTTTTAGAAGTAAGTGGATATTCCTTTCATAACCATATTCTACTATGTGTCCTCTAAGTGTTATGTTCTTTTACATCAAAACCTTTCTTTTTTAATCTAAAAGTCCTTCACTGAGAGCTCAAACCTTCTAAAAGTTCTTTATTCTCGGTCATATCTTAGTCCTGCTTTAGTAGCAGTGCTCAACCATTTGTGGCAGATATCCTGCAGAATCTTTATTAAGCCCATCTGTTCATATCTCCCCCTTTATGAGAAGTCACTGTTTTAATAAAGTCATTGTTGGGATGAAGATAAACCAAAATTGAATGAAATCAGTTATTTTGAATACATACTATTTTTTTCTCATGATACTGAATTTTTCTGTTAAAAATTATAAAGAATAATTATTTTTAAAACAAAATGAGCAACATACAAATTATATATATAAGGTAGTTTTCTTCAGCAACAGGGTAGATAGAGAAGTATATTGCAAGATTTGGGGTTTTGTTTGGTTTTTTTATTGTTGGTTTTGGGTTTTTTTTTTTTGGTGGTTTTTAGGTTTTTGTTTTTTGGGTTTTTTTTTTTTGCTATTGGTAGCTTCTAACATATTTTATGTAGTCTTGCAAATAATAAATTTGTAAATACAGATTCCAAATTGAAGTAATATTACCGAACTAAGAGTCACACATGCTCCATAAAAACAGTTGGAAATTTCTGATCTTCTAAATATGATAAATGAGAAAATGTTCCCATTGTTACTGTTCATAAAAAGTGTTGTGGCTGTAAGGCCAAACTTTGTTTTCTTATTCAGCACTTTCAAGTTAACAAGCAAACAAAATACAGTGGATTCTGCACAAGTAAGGTGCATCAAGGACTAGAAGGATTTTTATGATTCAAGCTATGCACCTCATTTCTATTTTATGCACCAGCAATGACTCAATCCTGGAAAATAATGTGCATACTTACTCCTATTAATATATATAAAGTTCACAGTAGGATTAAATTATTCATTAAAGTTCTAAATTTGTAGGGTCAGCTAAATCCTAGCAACCAAAAAATCCATAGAATACAAAACATATTATGAAAGGAGCATAAAGTGCAAATATCAAACACAGAAAGGTACTCAAAAAAAACCCTAAACAAACAAAAGGATCAGCCCATGAACAGCAAGCAGCATAAGGATAATTTTAGAAATGCAGCATTGTTTGCCAAATTCTGAAAATGAATGTCAAGAAAATTTGTCCTAAAAATATCAAGACCTTTAATGTATAGTTCCCACTCTCAGAAAATTGAAAGATAGGGCTGAAAGTAGGAGAAAAGTAGCAGCTGAGAAGCCGTCCTGAGTCTTCACTTGTGAAACCTGGGGAATAATGTGAAGCAGTGCTCTTGAGCAAACATTGAAACCTGATTCTAAGAAATTAGGAGGAGCCAGTGTTAATATGAAAATATTATCAACAAATACAGAGATTGTTCAAATAAAATCTTGTCAGAAAAGCAAAGGCACAAAAGTACAATATGTAAATCTGCACATTTAATAAGTGAGTTTGGATGTAAAATTTCCTTTTTAACTGATGTTTCCTTTTTAACTGATGACACAAAAGCATGTCCCTTTTGGTGTGCCACAGTAGGCTGTGGCAAATGCCACTGGTTAGTGGATCATTCTAATAAAAGGAAGACAGTTTGTGAGATGATCAAAATTACCCAGAACATTGGAAGAGAAGTCGTTTGTGAAACCAGAAATAGTACAAGACACTGGCTGATACAAGCAGAATGTCTCTGCAGTGTTCTGTCCCTTGAAAAAATATAGAATAGCAATAAAAAAAGGGGATGGAGAGAAGCTGTTGTCAGAACCACGCAGGAAATGCAAGGGGTTTGTCAACACAGTCCCAAAGCAAAACTCAAAGCAGCAGGCTGCTCTGACAAGATGGACGAGTGTCCTAAGAACTGATATGGTCCTGGTTTCCCAAAGAGGAAATAATTATTTACATGTTTGAGAGAAAAAAATATATTCAAGAAATACCTTTGATGAAATCTAAAATTGTGAAAAGCCAGAAATGTGAATGAGCAGTGTAAGACATGCAAGAATAATATATAAATGCTTCAGATTTAGGTCTGCTGTAACATCTGCTTTGGCCAAGGTGTCCATGTGCTTCAGTTTCCAGATGTGTTTTGCACTCCAGTCAAATAAAAAGACGATTCGTTTATAAAAAGAGTATAAATAATAGCAATAGTAGTATTTTACATTACAGTGTATGACAACTAGAAAGAAAGACTGTGAAAATAAGAATTAGAATGTTACCTACCCTTAGGAACAACTTCTCAGACTTATCACTTTATGAGATTTAAACCTGGTTCATTTCTAATACTGAAATTGTTGATTCAAACTTCAGAAGAAAAAACAGATTTTTCTCCCTTGCTAACCTTCTGGTGTTTACAGAAATGCTAGAGGCAAACATCTTCTTGGTGTTCTTAGGTTTTAAAGTGGGCTGCAGCTCCAAGCAACTGCTGCGTGTGATCAACTTTCTGCTGAGATCAGACCCCAGTCTGAAGTTTACCAACTGCATTGATAATTAAACATTAGTATTTTCACCACGTGCCATGAAATCAATTGATTTGTTATCTCTGCAGGTCTATCTGATAGTGAAACTGAGCCCCTTTTAAGTGTTGGAGTGATGTCAGTGTGGGATTAGTTAAACAGCGCGTTGATGCTGCAAAGGCGTGCCCGGAGAGGCAGGAGCAGCAGCAGTGAGTTCATCACGAGGCAGAACTTACTGGGGCTGTGGAAGAGTCAAGGTCAGGACACAAAGAGAGAAATCCGTGCAATAAGAGATTACTTCCCGGGGCTACTCCTTTCTTTGCAGATTGAAAAAATTCTTTATATGTGTAGATCTGGGGATTTATATAGAGAAGACTTTTCATTTTCTTTTTTTTTTTTTTTTTTTTTTTTTGCTTCTGCCGGAGCTCCACATTCAAATGAAAAACTTTAGCAGTACAGAATGGATTAATACAGGATTACAAGAAGAAGATTATATTTCTGGGTCCTCTCATCTCTTTTTTTTATAATGTATATCCCAATATTACATTGCACATATTCAAAATGACTCCTTTATGCAGAGCCATATGTTAAAATAGCTGTCAAAAGAAAGTAATTTTTAAAAGTAGCTGAGATTTATGAAGAATTGTAAGAAGATTTACCTAGACTATAAAGAATGTTAACGGGGTGATTCATTAAAACTCTAGAATAATTTAGGATTTAAACGTGTCCTTACATCGTGCACACTTTCTATTTGGCTTTTAGATGCAGTATTACCTGACATTATATTTCTTTCTTTTCTTTCTTCAAATACTTCATGCCCTCTGACATTTTTGTGTAATAGAAATTCCAGCAGAAAATATCACGGACTCTCCGCGCTTCTTTTATCCTAAGAACATTATTTCTCTAAGCTTTTCCAGTCACAAACATTTGGTAATCTGAAAGGTCTGATTTTGCTCCTACTGAGGTTCATTGAAAAACTTCAAATAACAGTCAAACAAGCTTTCCAGCTCTCTGGAAAGCCTTTAATCCAGAATATTTTTAAAAGGAAAAACTCCTATGTTCTTGAAAAAAGTAAAATAAAAGTAACTTTCATAGAGTTGAGACTCACAAAAATGTTACAAATGAGGAAATAAATCTGCTGCTTTTACATGTTTCAATTCACTTAAATGTAACAAATTGTGAATTCTGGTTTTTACCTAAGACATGCAGTAAGCCTCACAACAGAAATGGATATTGTTACAGTCTGCTTAGGTTAGTTTCTCTCTACAAAGAACTGGGCTGAGACTTTCGTCCAGAAATTTGGTAAACTCTGGCATAGGTTAAACCTAATTTCTCTTTCTCACTTCTGGGCAGAAGAGTTATTATTGTAGATATTTTCTGTGGTAACATAATCAGGCATTTTTCATGGTATCATAGAATCATTAAATGGTTTTTGTTGGATGGGACCTTAAAGATCACCTATTTTGAGAGCCTATGACATCATCAGGGACACCTTCTACTACACCAGGCTGCTGAGAGCCCCATCTAACCTGGCCTCCAACACTTCCAGAGATGGGGCATCCACAGCTTCTCTGACCCTCCTGTTCCTGTGTCTCATCACTCTTAGAGTAAGGAATTTCTTCCTAATATCTAACCTAAACCTGTGCTCATTCAGTCTAAACCCATTCCCTTTTGTCCTGTCACTACATGCTCTTGTAAAAGTCTCTCGCTCTTTCTTGTGGGCTCTCTTCAGTACTGGAAGACCACAATTAGGTCACCTCAAAGCCTTCTCTTCCTTATACAGGAAGGAATGAATAATCAGTCACAGAAATAAAGGTTTTATGGAAAGCTTCTGACATTCATTTTGATAATCCATACCATGAAGGAGATGTGCAAAACTGAAGGTCAGCAGTAAGAAAAATCTAGAGAAATATATTCACTCATGTAACTACTACATGCCATACATGTCTGCATCATGCAAGTATAAGGATAAAAAATCGTTTCTTTTTGTGTTAGAGAAATTTAGCGAGAACACAAAAATACACCCTATTTTTTTCTCTGAAATCAGCTCTTGCAAATTTCCTTCTGGTTCTTACCATTACTCTACCAGTTTTCACTTTGAGCTTCTCAAACCTGAGCCCAGCAGTTAGGGATCGTGCCAAAGATGCTGAAAGAGAGGGGACAATTTCTCTTCTTGCACAAACTGCTCCATGTCCAGAAATAGAGAAAAAAATTCTTCAATGGCTCCCTAACATTAGAGAGCAATCTTAGGGATTATGAGAACCCCTTTCATGTGCTGCACATAACCTATGTTCCTCCAACTCCAGTTTGTTGCACCACTGCAGAGCAGGAGAAGAGGAGCTGTGACTCATCCATCTCACCTTTCCAGAGATAAAAAATAAATGTAGCATATATAAGGAAGGCCATTTAGGCACTCTCCATTTATAAGCCCTCCATTTTTCTGAAATGAAATTTATTTTAAAAGCCTTTTACCAGGAATAATATGAAAACAGTACCTTATCAAGCAAGCAGTGTTAAGCAGTCAGTAATTCTATTAATCAGCCTCTGTAAAAAGTCAAATATGCCAATAATTTATGCCGCTACTGAAATGTGCAAAGTCAGCATAGGAGTGATATGAGTCATATAGAAAATTTTGAACATCTCTCTGTTACATTTCACATTAGCTCCTGGCACTCTGTATCACATTAAACATAAATAATATGATATACAAGGGCCCCAGGCATGATTCAAAATGTAAGACAGCAGAACGTGCAGGCAGGTTTCTCAATTAATTCCCAGATTCCTCCTCTTTCCCAGCAGCAAGAAAAGTTGCTTCTCTGTTGCTGTGTCCTTAGGTGATTAAATGATTAGTTGTTTATTTATTCTCACAGACACAAATGATTTTTTAAAAAGGTGTCTATCTGCTTCCCCTAGGATCTCAAATCTAGGCAGTTGACTGGAAGAGTATTGCAACTTTTCCTATTGGATTAACTCCTTCTATCAGCAGACTTATATTTTTTGATGTTTTTGAGTAGATAGAACCCATCTTTTATAACTGGCATGAGTGTAAGCCTCTACTGACTTCTCTGTCACCTCTGTTTGCACAGAGATTAGACCTGTGCTTGCTTTTTTCAGGCTCTGCAAATCCAAGCAGAAGCAGATGCTTAATTTCACCTATCTAATCTTGGCTCACAATTTTCTCTTCACAAAACATTCTCTTGGGATAGAGAATGCTTCACTTCAGAAGCTTTGGATACTTCTGCCTATCGAAAATTTTTTGCAGTTAAAAAAGAAGAGTATGTGGAATGAAAAAAAAAATACTTATATACAATGATGTTTCTTGCAGAGCTAATTGTAGTGTGGGTTATTCTAAATGGATAGACAGAAAAAGCCTCGTGGGTAATAGATGTGAGGAAAGAGACTGTTGGGGTTTGAAGTTAAGATTTCCAATTCTTTCACCAAAACTGCTGAACAAATCTGACCTATGGCTCAAACACATAAGGAACATAAAAGTTCAGGGTTTAGCTGTAGCAGTTCTATTTATCCTGCAAACATCAGGCTGGGAAATAGGTCAAATCATTTTACTCTGTTCTTTTTCACTACTGTTCCTCAATTCTTAGGTAAGGGAGATTCTTCAAGGAATAAGAGCAATCCTGTCTTTCACCTTTCAATTCATGATATCTAGACAGAGATTTAATAATGGATAACAGTAACTGATCATGTTAATGATGGCAGCTGAGTCTGCTAGGAACTGAACTAAAAGCAACAAGTAATTTCAAAGACACTGAATAGAGGAACTTAACATTTGCACTCAAAATTTTATCTCTTATGTTAGATTAAAAAAAAAAAAAAAACACAGTAAAATAAATTAAAGCCATAATATTAAAAATGTACATTGTATTAATGATGACATCAGAAAGACTCTGATATGAATCATACTTAATTCACCTCAGCCTATTGAATGGTCCACACCTGGATATTTAAACCAGGAAAATGGAAAGGTTTATCTCCTTTTACTAAAATCCTGTCCAAAGACTTCAAGACAGGTATTTCAGGCTTTTAAACAACAACAACAACAACAACAAAAACAACAACAACAACCCAAACCAAACCAAGCAAACGCAAAACCTGCCTGCCTCCACAGAGTTGAGAGATTTTACTACCTCCACAGCATTCTGCTTCAGGGAGCACTGGACACAATAAACCAAGTATATAGCTCACTGTATTTGTTTTCAGGGTAATGATCAGTCCCATTCCTTGTCTCTATTTATTGTTATTGTATAGCATTAGAGATGTATGCGCTTGCACAAGAACAAGATTGCAATTTGTCTAATATACTCAAATATACTCCAGATTTTGTATTTTTAATTAGAAGTTATTTTAGACATTTTTACTCTGAAAATAGCCTTTCTAATATCCTGGGGTCAGTCCATCATACATATACAGTATTTTACACCACATGTACTGAAACCAATGGGACCAGTAATAAACAAAAACTAAGCAGAGCTGGCCTAATTTGGACCTTTTACAATCGTACTAAATATTTGCTTTAATGAAAACAGAAAGGCAACAGGCTCTGTATTCAATTTAGTCAGCCTTAAAACAGTGAAATCTATTTGGATTCTTCTAGACTGTATATGTTTTCTTTCCTTTTTCCAGTGTCTTCTCACTCAATTTTCATTCCTTTCTTCTCCTTATGAGTGGTTTGAAGACATCACTGTAATTAAAACCATATTTTAAAAACTTGACTCTGCTTAAGATTTCAAAATATCTTTTTTTCATCCCATAAAGATAATTTTACCTTCCATCTCCCCCAAAAACTTCAGGTTTATTTTTCTTTATTTTTTAGTGTTTTCCTCTTCTAGTAATAACTTTTCCACATTCTCATTTCCCCCTTCACATTATATCCTCAAATTTTACAGACAGAGATCCTTTCCTTACTTTTTCCTATGCTAACAAAACATAATTTCACTGCAATTGCTGTGCATATAGTCCTTGCCAAATGATTATCATTCCCAGAGGAATTTGTGAATCCCAACAGACAAAACTGAGTATTGCATCAATCATGATAAGAAAAGAGATTTACCAAGACTGGTCTAAAACAAAGGGGCATTATTTGTGCCCTGCATCTGAAGAATTGAAACCAGAACCAAAAAGTGTATGCAGAAAAAGGAAAGAGTTTTGTATGGTAAATTTAACCCGTTCAGAGCACGATAATTCTGTTGTAGTTTTGCTGATGGATTTCAGTGAAATCTTTTCAGGTAATCTGCCCACAGTATTTTCAAAAAGAACACATAATCCTGTGGCTCAGCTGGCCTCACTTCTCTGTGGGAATCAGATGCTTATCTGCTCAAGCAGCCGTGATTGTGGTACCTCCTTATTATCATACCTCATTTAATATTGGCTAGACCAGTAGTTTTGTTCATTGATTTGGGGGAGTAGTCAGTTCATCATAGAACGACTTATTTTTCTTAAAACTTGCCACTGCTCTAGAGTTTGCCTCTGCATATTAAAACTATTTGTAAATATGAGAAAGGCTTTCATGTTCACAGTTATGCACAGAAGAACAAGACTCATTCTTTCAGCTGTTGCTCTAAGCACTACAGAGAAATTTATAGGAAGACATGATGGATTATTTCCATGTTTCACTCTATTTAGAAGCTGAATCCTTCCAAGAGATGTTTGGACTTCCAAAGGTTGCCACACAAACAGCAGTTAGAAATTCCTCTAAGCTTCAGTAGCATGTAACAGAAGACTTGTACTATCTATGTTCCTTTCCTGAGCAAGAGTTCCTCCTAGACCATCACAGACTTTTATCTGCCTATGTTGCATGGCAGAATTTGGAAAATTGCACAGAATGTCTAATGCATATACTGAAGCCCTTATTTATGTACAGGTTCTCAGCATAGCAATGTAAAAGGAATTGAAACATTTCTATCTTATTGTCATTTTTCTAGGCCCTGTGGCAGTGGAGCTATGTAGGTCCGTGTGCTGGTTAGGAACTTGTGCCAGAGAAAGTTCCAGTGGCTCCTCTAGCATGTTCCATACTCTTCAGGTTGATACTATGTACAAACTATTCTGCTGTAACCTCACATTCTTGCTCAAACAAATTCCAATAATCTATAAGAGGAGTTTTATTCTGTCTTCATGGATATGGTGTCTGGCTGGGAATCAAAATACAATTAGCTCTATTATTCATTCACAATAGCAGTTATTAGATCATTCATACTGCTGAAGTTCTTAAAAAACAAGTTTAGAAGGGAAAAGTGATATAAAACATAATTAAAAATGTACTTCTTGTGGAGATATTCCCAAAACACTCACAAGGATTTTGGAATTTTTAATGAGATGTCCTACTCAACAGAGGAGCGAGCTAATGCTTATATCCTAAAGCTGACTTGCTGTTTCTCTTCTAGCATTCTGGTGATATAGATAACTGGGCAAGTGGAAAGGGAAAAATTGCAGGAGACATATTTTTTTTGTCTCTGTTTTCAGATATTGCTCTTTTACCCAGAAATCTTTATATGTATTGGAATTTAGACCTAACATCAAAAATTGGATGGATATATAACTTCTCAGGAAGAACAATTTCACGCTTATTTTCCAGGATATTCACATGCTCTACTCTGGGTGAAAATATAGCTTGAAGAAAATATTCTTCTATGATCTAGATTGATTTCTTTCTCTATCCAATACAAATAGTGAAAGCATCTTGAAGGTAACTATTTTAAGGTTCCCATAAGAAAGGACAATGAAAATGAACTTTCTGAAAACATCTTTTCATTGCCATATAGATGCAATAACATCTGTGAAAATTCAGTGTACTAGCTTATTAATTTAATGTGTTGGTGTAAGAAAATACAAACCAACTATTTTTTTCAAAGACAGAATTACTTGTTATAAAGAACAGAATTGCTTGTTATAAAGATTAATAATATCAATAATCTTAGGATGATAGGTTAATATTTTTTCCTCATTTAGTCTGTGACACCTCAGGACCCCATCTTGATACCTTTCTTGACCCTGCAATGTGCCTGTGTTTAAAAATGGCTAGCAGAAGAGAAAGGGAAACTGGGAAAGCAGAGGCATAAGTGACCTCTGCACTGCAGAAAAATTATATGCCCTGAGGTGTGATTGTCCATGGCACAAGTTCTTGTTTAGAGTGAATAGGAATAAAAAAGAAAAATCTAGTGAAGTTTTTTTTTCTCTCTCATTCAAAACTATTGTGTAAGATAAAAAACAAAACAAAACCAAACCTCTGATGCTCTGAGCACATATTCACTGTTTCAATATTGTCAATGATGTAGTTTTGATTTGGAGTGTAGAAAAGATCCAGTCTCTCAATAGGATACTAATAGGAACAATTGTTCCTCATTTCACTAGAAACATCTCTTTTCTTCTCTATCCACACTAAGCAGGACCACCTGCTGTGGAGCATTGTTGTGTTGTGTTGCTCTGTTCTCCCCTGCTTAAATTGGATTGTTCTGTTCCACCCATGTTGTAATGGTTCTGCCCCAGTTCTGCCCCAGTTCTCCCTCCACTTTTTGTTAAATGCCTGTCTCCCTGGTTCCCCTGGAAACCCAAAGTATCTTTTCTGTAATCCCACCCTGGCTGCCTGCCAGTCACTCCCAGTCACTTCCTTCTATTCCAGAAACTTCTCTCCAAGGCTTGGGGGGATTGGTTTTGGGGCCAGGGCCATTCCTTCATGCTGTTACCACTGGTTTTCCCCTAAGGTCAGTCGTGTGTACCCCACTCCCCCCTGGACCTTCATTCGTTCTGACTCCCAATCTCAGTTCTTTTTGTGTTGGCTCTGGTGATATCAGAAATTCAAGGAAAGGATAGACAAGATGAAACCACATATAAATTACAAGGTAACTCAACAGCAAAATTGCTAGAATCTTTAGAGCAACATAATCTACTAGAGAAATAGGAAATTTCTGAAACTAAGAAGTCTTAGACACAGGAGGTCTGAAATCACCTCCTCTGAACCTTATAAAAGTTAGCACTTAATAGTTCTTTCAGGTTACACTACATCATGCATTAAAGAAAACAGAAACAAACTGAACTTTTTGGATTCCTGCAAGTCCCTGATAGACAGCATAGTTACATAGCAAAAGAATTTAAAATGTTAGCCCAAATTTAAATTTCTGACAGAATAACAAAATCTTGGGATAGGTAATGTTCGAAGGGACCCTTGGAAGTCATCCAGTCCAACCTTCTTTCTCAAGCCATCTACCTTGCAGCACATCATATCACATCATTCAGGACTGTGTCCAGATGCTTTTTAATATCTCTGACTCCACAACCCATTGGGAGGTTGTTCCAGTGTTCTGTCACCCTAAAACAAGTTCTTCCTTAATCAAGGTGGAATTCCCTATTCATCAGCTTCTCCCCATTGCCTCTCATCTTATTGCTCAGCAGCACTGAGAAGAGTCCAGTTCCATCCTCTTGACATCTGCCTTTCCAATACTTGCATGAATTAATAAGATCCCCTCTCAATCTTCTCTTGGCTAAACAATCCATCTCCCTCAGCTTTTCCTCATAAAAGAGGGGCTGGAGCCCCTGAGACTGGGAGTCAGTTAATTATCTCTGTAGACCTCTGCTGGACTTGTTCCAGGATCTCCATGACTCTCTTGCACTGAGGAGCCTAGAACTGGACACAGCACCCCAGGCATGGCCTCTCCCAAGCTGAAAAAATTGTAGGATCACCTCTCTCAATCTGCTGGGAATCTGACAGCCAGCGGATCAGCCCCTAGCCTGTCTGGGTCCACAGGGTGATTCTTCCTGAGGGGCAGGATGCTGGGTTTGCACTTGTTGCATTTCCGAATGTTCTTCTCTGTCCGTCTGTCCACCCTGTCAGGGTCCCCCTGAAGGGCTGCACAGCCCTCTGCGGTATTGGCCACTCCTCACAGCTCTGTGCCGCCAGTGAACTTGCTGAGCAGGCTGGTGCCCCTTCATCCAAGTCATTACTGAAGAACTTAAATATTGGACCCAAAACTGAGCCTTGGGGGACACCACTATTGACAGATCTCCAACCAGACTCCGTGTTACTGATCACAACTCTCTGAGGCATGACCATTCTGACAATTCTCAATCGCTGTCACAGTCACTGTCCAATTATCCAGCCCACACTTCCTGAGTTTGCATATATGAGGGTATTGTGAGAGATGCTGAAGTTGAGGTAGACAACATTCACTATTCTCGTCCTCATCTATCCAGCTGGCTGTCCCATCAAAGGAGGCAATAAAATTGGCTAAGCATGATTTCATTTTGAGCCCTACATGTTGACTACTCCTGATGATACTGTCTTCCATGCTCTTCAAGATGACCTCTAGGATCAGCTGCTCCATCATTTTCCAGGGATTGACAAGAGGCTGAAAGGCTGGTAGTTCCCCAAGTCCTCATTCTTGCCTTTTTTTTTAAGGTGACATTTGGTCTCTTTTAGTTCTCAGGCACGTCTCCTCATCACCACAACCTTATAAAGATGATTGAGAGTGACCAATGACATCCACACTACTGAGTACAGACCTTTTCATTGTGAGGAACAAATAATATAAATTGGTATAAACATTCCTGACAGAATGGTGTGAGAAAATATGAAATGCATTTTTTGAATTAAGAGAGTGATAGAGAAGTGTAGCCAGAACTATGTCTTTCTCAGTGCAAGCAAATCTTCAGCACGTCAGACCAACACACAGTTTTTATCACTCTCTAGTGGCACAACCTTTTGGCAGTCCTGATTTTAGACAGACAGGCTACCAAAACCATAAAGGAATGGAACTATGCAAAAATCACTTATTCTAAATATGGGTTTCTAAATGTTCTGATTTATAGATTATTTTACTAAATTTCAAACAAGAAAACATTTGAATATCCAAGTTCAAATCAGGAAAGTATCTCATTTTAGAGAAAGACATATATAAATAAAATTAAAAAAAAATTCCATTTGTAATAAGTATTTCTATGTAATATAGATATTTAGACCCAAAAATTTATAGCAACATGATTCTTTTCAAGCAGTTCTCTAACTTGCAGGGAATATGCCCACTCTGCAAAACACAATTAAAGTAATGCTATTGTACACTAAGTTCAGGTTAACCTCAGCACAAGGCTGTTTTCTGTGCTTAAGAATTTGAAGATGATGAAGTATCTCAGATACCTCTTGGGTACATTATTATTCTGAAGTGTAATTTATCTTCCATTCTGTGGCACCCCACGTCTCCACAAATAATATCTTCCCCAAAGACTGTTCTAATGTTCACTGCTCCATTTTCCCACATCCTTGTGTCTAAAAGTAAGTGGTAAGGAAAGTCATAATCAACACAGATTTTTCTTTCTTATATTTGAGATATATTCCAGATAGATTGTATAAATCCAGGATGCACAGAAGAAAAATATACTCACTTTTGAAATCCTGGCAGAATCTGTATCTTTAATATTCAGACAGAATAATTCAGGACTCAGAGTGCTGACCAAAAATGTTCCAATTCAAAGGTTCTGCTGATAAAGATAAGTGAAACAGCAAAACCAAAACACAGGAAGTGACCAAGTATATTAAGTAGGACTTGCTTTATTCATTTAGGAGTCTTTATATTTAAATCAGTGAACTTTTGAATGAATAGCTTTTAGTTTGCTAAATTCAGTAACCAGTCTTTGTTACATCAGTTGCTTTGACCTGAAATGACGTGAGAAAATGTCTGGTAATTTTTAAGTGGAACTTAATGACTCCGTATTAATGGATTTTTAATAGACCAGGGAAAAGTAGAAGTTAATATTTCTACAAACATTAAGTGAAATAACACCTACTAAGTTCTCAAAAAAATATAAAATTAGATAGCAGTTTCATTTTTTAAAACATAGGATTACTTATTGAGTCAGGTGCCAGAATGTATAAAAAAGACCCTTTAAAATAGAAAAAAACCCCAATGTTATAACTTCTCCTTAGCTACTATAGTGTACTTAATGCCTAGTTTCAATGACTCCTTGGACATAGCCTTCCCTGTACAATCAGTTCTTTTTTTTTTTATCCTGTAGTCCTCTCAAAGACACGGTAGCCTATGATTGCGCAGTATGTTCAATCCTTCACTGCACACTTGTGCACAAGTGGATGCTCACAGACTGATATGAACTGCGTGCTACATCAAAGAACAAGAGCAAGTTCTGATGATTGACCCAGTGCAGAGCCTGGTACTTGACCCCAGTGAGGGCTCTCTTCAGGCAGCAACTTCACAGGAAAACTGAGCTGATGAATCTTGCTTGAATTTAAATCCAGAGGTCACAGACTTAGATCTTACCATTTTCTAGGAAGCTCTTCAATGTAATAACTAAGTAAAAATTATGACTGTTGGTCATAGAAAGTAGGAGAAATTTGTTTGATCTCAACCTGTAGCTCTATCCTTAGTTCTTCCAAATGAAATATTAGCAACAACCACCTTGACACCACACTCTAAAGCATCTAACTTTCAGAACAGAACATTTGCTTTGAAAACTATTATGCTTTAGTAGAACATATCCAGACAACTTTTTTATTTCTGGGGAAATAACCTGAGAATACACTTTGTACCAATTTTTGAGTTAGAATGTTATGCTAGGGTTATTCAGTCAACAGCTTAAGGATGAAAGATATAGACTAAAAGTAGAGTCTACATTCAAACAGTGGCAACTGAAGAGAATTGAAGTATGTTAATTTTTTCCATCAGAATTTTTGGTCCACTGCACACAGCTGCTGACAAAGATGGAACACATATTAAAATGCATGTATGCAAATATTCAGAGTAAACATAGCTCTTCATGCACATGGAAGTCAACTGATATACTTAGTGTGTACAGGAGCAGAGTATTAATCACTTAAACATTGAGACATAAACTAAATTTGCAACTTGATAATTTACGGATTTATCTTGGTTTCTTTGGCAGGCAGGCAGGCAAAGATGGTTTCTGTCAGTTCACAGAGAGGTCAGCAGTATTGATTTTGGCATAGGCTGCAAAGTAGATTATACAAATATTTTATTGCCTATTATCCAGTAAAAAATCTTGGAATAAAATCTGAGTACACAGCTTGCTTACAAAGATAATAATTCTTTTTTTACATAGTTACCTTGTGTGATAAAACTTTCAATACAGTTCAGATAATGTTTTTATAGTGAACCATGATAAAATAAAATAGAGATATAAATAAATCTTCAGTCCATATAGCAGTCTGCATGTTTGGCTAGAGGACCGAGATGGAAGGAGGATATAGCTTTACTAGTACATTATTATACATTACTATATGTGGTCTGTGCACACAAAACCATTAATAGTTCAATACATAATAAAGTTTTTTTGTTTTGATGAACTTTTGAGACACAAAATAGCTCATTTGAAATTACCCAGTATATATTATTATAAACAAAAGGTAGCAATAAAAGCTATGCAAACCTGCTTGATTTATAAAAAAAAAATACTAAGGTGAAATTTATTTATTTTATATTTGATTTAAAGTAAGCAAGACGGGAGCTGTTTAAGCTCATGAATTTACTAAATCACATCATACAGTTCCTTTGGAAATTTTCCTTTTATTTAGGAAATGTTTATGGTAAGTATTAGTTTCACAATGTAGACAAATTACCTCATGTCCCTTAGATAACAAGATTAAGATCAAATCTCCTTTTCTAGTAACAATATATTGATTTTAACTACTGAAGATCAAAAGAGAAAGCTTTCCACCAACTCACATTCTACTGATAACAGAAGACTATGTGAAGAGCATGTGAAACAATGCAATGAGAAAACTCACTTGAAGCTGCAAATCTACCACACCAAAAATGTCTAGCTAAATGACAGGTAGCATTTAATTATCACAAAAGTGTTGGGATCATTAGTTTGTCAGAGTGACCCCGAGAAAAGTTCCAAAGTCTCTTTTCCCAGCCCGGCGCTTAAAGAAGGAGTCAGAGCTCTTCATCTCTCGGTCTCAAGGTTATTTATTAATTCTTATCTAAAAAATTTTCTTTCTGCCCAGCAGAGATCTGCTCAGCAGGGCAGCCACAGGCACTCTGCCTGCCCCCGGGGTGGTGTTATGTCTTTATACTACAAACTACGTGTGCAGTGTTTACAATTACTCCCCAATGCCCATCACCCTTGTTAGACAGTGAGCTTCTACTCTAAACCAATCTCTAAGTGCCAACATCACCACAGAAGATGGAGGCCAAGAAGAAGAAGGAGGAAGGCTGGACACACCCAGTTCCCTCCATCTTGCCTCCATAACCCCCCTGTACCAAAATCCCAAAATGCATAATTCACCCTGTGATAATTTCACTAATATTCTACTTAAACTCTTGTGGCTTGCTGATCTTCATAGAAGGTTGGTAATTTGCTCCATGGGCCATAATCAAACTCAAAGAGGCATTTTGGGCTCTGTGCCAGGGTCTCTGAGCCCCCCGGCAAGGGTCTTGGCTGCTCAGGACAGCCAGAGGGATGTCCTGGGTCCCGACACAAAAGTACTAGTTGTTATGCAAGATAACTAACACACTGCAAAAAGCAAATTTTGATTTTTTTTTTTTAAGATGCAGAGATTTCCATAGAGACACTATTTATGTGATTCTGCACCACTAGTACCTAGGAAGGTAAAATCCTTATACTACGAGCAAGTTAATACAAAATGCATTAGTTCAAATTAACAAGTAGGAGAAAAAGGCTGCTTTACTTTTCTTCCCAGTAGAAAAATCCTTACTATGTAGCCCCCAGTGAAAAGACAGACCGCAGAGAGTGGGTGTATTAGTTACACATCATAGGGAAAGATTTGACTCTGTACCTACTGGCACAATGATAAAGCCACAGCTGTTACAACTTATTCAAAAATCAATTCCTTGTTACAAGCTTTATACAATTCTCGTAGAAGTGTCTTGAAGAGATTTGCTAATCTCACTGCAGGTGCAAAAAGTACTGGCAACTATTCACATAGTCTAGGAATGAGAACCAATAAATCACTTATTACAGTAGAAATAATATCCTCTACTCTACTGAGATATAATAGTTGCACTTATTAATAGGATAGAGGAACCATAATCACTACAAACAGGAAAATAGTTTATAGTACTCACTTTAACAGATTTGCAAATCCTAACAAAATCAGCTCTTATTTTAAAACCTAGGGAGATACTCAAAGAAGTAATATGTCATGTGTTACATATTAACTACCTGCTTTAAGAAAAAAAAATAAGCTTTTTAAGAATATGTACATTATTTTGGGAAACCCTTAGATTTGGCATATTTGTGTCTTAAGAGAGGACTTCAGCACTGATAAGGTGATAAGAAAGACCTAACTGGTAACCCAATGCTAAGTTAAAGTCATAGAATTAGAAGTGGAAATTTAAATCCTGCACATTTTCCCTTTTGCATATTTATACAACTGTTTTTCTACTTCCTAGGAATTCCAATATTTAGACATATTTAGAAAATATGTGGTTGGGTGGCCTCTTCTATTTTTTTTCTTCCCCTCTCCTCCTTCTTTTTAATAAAATAATAAAATCACAGAACAGTTTGGGCTGGAAGTGACATTTAAAAGTCATCTAGTCCAACTTGCCTGATGTGAACAGGGACATCTTCAACTTTATGGGATTGCTCAGAGTCCTATCCAACTGGACCTTGAATGTTTCCAGGGATGGGGCATCTCTGGGCTGCCTGTTATCATGTTTCATAACCCTCATAGTAAAAAAATGCACTCATATTGAATCAGCTCAAGTACATCTATCCTCCTTCAGTCTGGAACCATTACCTCTTGTCCTGGACGAGGAACACTGTGGCAATGGTAATTAGAAAGAAGACTGGAAGTAAATCAAACATCATAAAACTATAAATATATTGACTTGAAGTGAATAGTGTTAGCTGCAGAAACCACTACTGGAAAACCTCACAAATAAGACCAACTGAGAAACAAAGATGCTGCTTCTCAGATGGAGCTTTGGGAATGCACTGTGGGGGAGATACCAAATACAGTCTGAATGCCAAATAAATTCAAACTAAAACATTGCTGTGTGGGGTTGCAGCTGGGAGCAGCGGAAGAATTTAAAAGAATGCTAAAATTTCAAAGCTGAACAGCAGAACATAAATTCCCTTGAAAAAGTGGCAATTGAAAAAGAAACATTGAAGAAAAGGATAACCCTTCTGTTATTATGAGCATAACTCTGCAAGAAATTTCAGCTAGCAAATTAACTCTACCTCCAGATGAAGACAATGATGAGGCCAAAGGGAAACAGCTCAAACAGCTGTTTGCCAGCACGTTGAGTTTGGCATTGTTAAACAACTTCTTTCAAAGATATCTGTGAAAGATATGAAACCATTCATTGAAGTCATAACAGGAAAACAAAACAGGACCATTTGTGACTGGAATAGAGCTCGATGAAAGAATTAACTCTTTAGAAGAGGCAGAATTAAAAGTGGTGGTTCAGTACTGTGTACTCACCAAAATGACTGATTAAATAAAGATAATATTCCCCATAAATTTTAAAAAGCCCACACTTTTTTGGGAAGACTTCTCAGGTATATGCTAATACTTTCCCTGCATCAGGGCTGTAAAATATTTAATTTGGTTTTGTAATTTATGTGAGTAGTGTTATTTTTATGCTTCCTACTGATTTCTTAGCATTTCTTTTCCAAACTCAATTCACAATGGTAATTCTAAGGCATGCTTTGATATAAAATAAATAATAAATTCCTGAATCAATTCACCTGTGCTGCCCTGGTAAACACTCAAGATGCTGTAAAGAGAAACATTCACCTTTTGGTCGAGAAATCTCAAAATAATTCATTTTGTTTCAAATTGACACCAAAGAAATAAACAGATAAAAACCTAAGGAACTGGGTTTATTAGTATGGCAGACAGAAAAATTAGGAGGATGATAAATAAAACCAACAGAAGAATAGAAAGATTTGAATGTGGAGGTAGAGGTACTGAATTTAAATAAAATACACTATCTGGAGTCCTCACAAAGAAAAGAGAAAATGAAAGGAGGACAGTCTGCTTGGATAAGTAAACAGAAAAGCCAGAAATTTACAAATTAAAATATAGATAAAGGATCAATGAGTTACATAAATCAAAGTCAGAAATGCAAATAGCCATAAGCACATTTGAACTTCAGTTTTGTAAGGAATTTAAAATAACATAAAATTAATTATCCAGAGGTAGGGTAAAAAAAGTGACTGCATCAGTTCTAGAAGCAAGCTTTCTTTATAAAAACTGAAGGGAATTAAAATCCATAACTGGGATATTTATAGATTTCTGGTCTCAAATATTCAATTAATAATTCATACAGAGGTTATAAACAAAGACTAACAAAGAGAAAGCTTACTACTCTTCTTACTGTCAGAAGTATATATGGGGGCAAAAAAGGAAAGAAAAATGCCTCAACTACTACAATCCTCTTTGACTACTGTTCAGAAACAACTCAGAAAGGAAATTACAAAGAAAAAGTAATTGTACATGGAGGGAAGTGAACTAAAACCAACATTTTTTTCAAACATGAAAATGTACCTTTGTTGTTTTATCACTCTTGTCAGACAATTGAAATTCATCCATGTTAATTTATCTAAATTTAAGCAGAATCTCTGATGTAAATGCCTCATGGGAAATTACTTTTTAATTCACAAAAGGTCAGGTTTTATAGAACTGGCTTACAGCAATAAATTTTACATAAACAGGAAAATGACAGCAGGTAAAACCTCTAAACCCACCAAAACCCCTCAGCAACAGAAAAAAAGACTTACATTCAAAGGTAGGTTATCACACAAGAGATGCCAAAGATATTCTTTAATAACAGACCTTGATACAGATCCCATTTATTATTTTCACTGGTTATAGCAATATGAGGAGTTCTAGCAAGTTTCAGAGGCAGTTTCTGAGGCAGTATCACTACTGAAGGCTACATTACAGTCCTTCAGGAGTAATTAGATTTCTCTGTAGATAAAACCCAACATACAAACACCAAAAAAAACAAACTCGCACATAAAAAATCCCAAACCTCCAACAGAAAATGTCATGTACTTGGAGACTAAGAAAGAGAATGCATGTCCTAAGATGAGAAAGGCAGTATTGATTAATTCTAATATTGTAGGTGATTATCATGACTTGACTAAAAGATACCCAAGTTAATTTCTAACATTCAAGAACTGAGAGGCATTCAGCAATAGGAAGCTAGGTGTACATATCTGCAAAGCACTGAAAAAGCCTCCTGCATAATACTTTATAGACATCTGATAGATATTTAAAAATACAAGGTTTATTTAAAGTAGGTTGGTGTGGAGAAGAGTTTCTAGGATTATTTGAGTAAAAACATGCCATTAAAGCAGTCTAATTTTTCATGTTAGGAATACAAAAGCTGTAAGGACATTCAGTTAGTGGCCAGGATATGAGATCTATTTATGTTAGTTAGGAGAACCAAGCTCTTTTGTATTCAGTAGGAACCAGCTCCTCCTGCTCACTGTAGCTGTAATTATCCTATTCAAAGAGCTGCACTGAGAATCTTCTTGGGTGATAATGTAACATACCATTGTTAATGTGGTTAGATGGGGTATTAGTAGTATTATAACCATCAGAGGTTAATCATTTTGAGATTGGATTTTACCAGTTCATGAAGAGTAAAGAAGAGTAAAGCGAGAATTTGAGACTAAGTAACTAATCTTCCAGCATGAAATTTTAAGAAAATGAGTCATTGGTATATTTATGGGATTATTGTGTATTGTGGGTTTGTATCTGGTAGACTCTAAGCCTCTGTGGTTCCCAAGTAATACTGAGAAGTTCTTGACGTGACAGACAAACATGTAGAAAAGGAGAAACTGTGCAAATACAAAAGCAGGGAAATATTCCAAGCCCTTGCCTTCCCTTTCAGATCAGCAGCAATATTGCAGTGGGAAGTGCCCTTGTATATAATTGTCCAGTTCACATGAGAGTTGGCACACCTGAATGGTTCTTAGTGGAATGGTTCTCCTCTTATTGGAGGAGCCTGTGTCTGCACACAGCTGCTGAGGTACACACGGGAAAGAAAAATGTCCCAGTAGCACTAAAGATGCCTGCATGCCTGGAAGACATGGGAGAAATTTCAAATCCTGTATCAATGCAATAATATCAGTCATTTGATACAAGGCAGAAAATCCATATCAAACTCAGGATAGTGACTGATTCTTTCCAAAAAGATTATTTGCAGTCATAAAAGCAGAATCTCTATTTACCAATAACTTCAGTATTTCCTCTCATGCATTCTCATCTATCATTTATTTAAAATAAACTTACATAAATAATGCAATTCATAACAGTATCAGAGAAAAAAAATATTCTGAATTCTTCACCTACTGTCATTACATGGCCCAGAATCTATTTCACATTAGCACAATACTGTCCATGCTATGATTTTAGGGTGACTTTTCATGTTTTTTCTAGAAATTCAGGCTCTGAAGTCATGAGGCAATGATCATAAAATATAAGGATGACAGATAAAACTCCCTTAACTTTTAACAGTGAACCTAAGCATCTACAAGTTATTACTTCTACCGGTTGCTGATCTGATCTTGAACAATACAGGCATAAAAAATATAACACCTGGTCTGTATAACAACATGAAATTAAATTAAAATTAAAATTATATTAAAATTAAATTAAATTAAATTAAAAACCCTATTCAGTTTATCCTTAATGTAGTTCTAAACTGATCAATAGCTCAAGTTGAAAAATAGAAAATTAAAACCAACTGTACAAATCAACTTAAAAATAATAGTGAAACACAACAGAGTCAACCTTAATTCTGCCCCACATATTTGACTACAGTCACTACTGAATGGCAATGAAAGCAAAAGTTTTTATATGAAAAAAGTGAAACACATCCCAAAATTTCAGAAATGCACAGACTACAGGATGCATAAAAATCCTGTGCTCAAAGCTCAAATTTTAAGTCTCAGATGATAAAAACCTATAGGTTCTCTATAGTTACAAATGACCTATATGCACATCAGTGGCTTAATGTACACTCGACCTCAAATTTCACCAGCATTTTAGGAGGCATTTTTGCAAAGGATTCAGGGACAAATTCTTTTGACTCCATTTCTCTTAGTCTCCAATTTTACACTTAGCAAAAGTGGAAGGTACAAAGTTTCAAAATAATTTTAATGATGTAATTATTTAAAATATTTGGTTCATCAAGATATCTTCTGCTGCTCTAGAAAAATATAGGAGTGAATTTCCTAATGCCAAAGTGTTTTGTCAGTGAGTAGTTTAGATAGTTTCACACCTTCTCTGCACTTTTTACTCTAGCTATAAAAAACCCCTGAACAATGAATGTCTCCCAAAATAAGATATTGATACTGCTAACATAACAGCAGAATAAAAAAGTAAACTTAGGATAAGTTCTGAGGTGGTTTTGTAGGAAAAAGTTTAATGCCTACTGGAATCACAGAACCAAAAAATTTGTGTGGGTGGAAGGGAACCCTTGAGGTCACCTGCTGCAATCCCTTGTGTTCAAGAAGGGACACCTAGACCTGGCTGACCAGGACCATATTCAGGTGGATTTTCAATGCCTCTAGGGAGAGAGTCTCCCCTACCTCTCTGGATAACCTCTGCAGTGCTCACTGACCACCAGTATGAAAGTGTGTCCTGATGCTCAGAGGAAACCTCCAGTGTTTCAATTTGTGCCCACTTCCTCTGGTCCTGCCACTGGGCACGTCAGGAAAGAGCCCTGTTCAGTCTTCTTTGTGCCCTCCCTTCCAGTATTTGCATACATTAATAAGATCCCCATGAGCCTTCTCTTCTCCAGCTGTACAGTCTCAGCTCTGAGTCCTTACTCATGGAAGAGATGCTGCAGTCCTTTAATCATTTTGCAGCCTTTTGCTGGACTTTCTCCAGTATGTCCATGTACTTCCTGTTCTGAAGAGCCCAGAACTGGACACAGCCTTCCAGATGTGGTCTTTCCAGTGCTGAGTGGAAGGGAAGGATCTCCTCCCTCAGCCTGCTGGCAATACTTTTTCCAATGCAGTGCAGGGTACCATTGTGACAAGGGCATATTAACCAGCTCATGTTCATCTTGGGTGATTACCAGGACCCCCAGGTCCTTCTCTCTGACAAGATGCTTTACAGATGGGCTGTCTCCAGTATCTACTGATGTGCAGGGCTGTTCTTCCCCCAAGCTGAACTTCATGGGGTTCCTTCCACCCAATTTCTCCAGTTTGTCTAGGTCTGCCCAGATGTGATCACAACCTGCAGCCTGTTAGCCACTCCTCCCAGTTTTGTGTCATCAACAACTGGCTGAGGATACACTTTGCACCAGCATCCAGATCAGTAACAACGACATTAAGCAGGATTGGACACAGCCTTGACTTCTGGGCTGCTTCTGACCTGTCCTTCCTAAAGATCCTGTATCACTCCATTCAACACTCTAGTTGTGGGAGTCATCCCACCACACCACCATGACCCCATCAAGACTGTTGCCTTGCTGCTGGTGTTACCAGGATTCCTTGAGTGTGGACCACGTTTGTTACTGTCAGGTATTGAACATAAACTACTGGATAAGGTGTTCACTTGAAGGAAAAAATAAAAGCCAGGATAAATTAAAAAAAAAAACAAAAACAACAAAACCCCCCCAAACCAGCAAAAACCATTACTGTATCTCATAACTGTTTCTTTCAGAGAGGATAGCTACAAGTAGCATCCCAAAGCGGGAAAACTTGTGCCTGAATGAAGAAAATCTGAGTACACAAATTTTTCCTCCTCAAAGCAGAGGCTTTGTACAAAATCACTGTCCATAAACAGCCAGATTTAGCAAATGGCTATCATGAAACTTTAAAATCATCAAATTCATTTTGACATTAAGCTCCGTATAAGTGTCACAAACACATAATTTCACTTTACAGTAACTCAGAGCTTAGTTTAGCCTCTTCTTACACCTACTAACAGTTTATGATTTATGCTTTTTGGTCTACCCCTTTACACAAAAATCAAAGACGGTAAAATGATTATAATGAACATTTGCAGATGCTTCTCTGTCTAGAAATGCTTCTTTTTGAACAGATTTTCATAACATCTCTCTTTCTTTTGCAAGCATTTAGAAATCAGAGCTGGGTCAAAGTCTGAGTTTCATTTTTATCCTTTGGAAATTTTATAGAATATTAAATCTCTAATTCCCATTTGAGTCAAGTACTATGAAATAAAAGAAAGCTCAGAAGGAGCCTGTAGCCTCTTATTTTCCCTTTCCCTTTCCCTTCCCTGCAATTTTTTTGATTAACAACTTAATTCAGACTATGAAAAAAGAGACAAAATACCATGGTTAATGCTTGTCAACAAAATGACTGAATTTTGTGTAAATCACTAAGGTATTACATCATTCTATATGAGAGAAGGTGATGTAAATAAATATCAAGCAGACTTCCTGATGTAAACAGATGTAAACAGTAAGATTTACTTTCTTTATTGCCATTAAAAATAACCAAAATGAAGTTTCACAAGGGACCTTTGTTTGAAACCAGTAATGTCTGTGTTCTACCTTATCTATCCCAAATATTTTAAAGGTCATTGTGACTGGAATCAGATTGCCAGACTATCTGTTTGTTTTGTTTTGTTTGGTTTTTTTTTCCTTACCTGATTATGATATTGAATATACAAGCACTAGCATTTTGGAGAAGTCTTCTGAGAGGTCTTTTGTGGAAAAATAACTGGGGGTAAAAAGAGACCTGTACAACAATTAGAGTTGCTACTCCCTAGATGAAACATGGTCAACATATCTGACCTTCCTCACACAATACAATCTAAGGACAACTAACCAGAGGGTAGAATGGAGTGGAAACACCATGTCCAGACTCTGTTGAAACCCTTGCAGAGAAGGCAATTCAGTGGAACCTTTCAAATGATAAGCTGCACAGCAGCTAAAAACCAAGGGAGATAAAAGGAAATGTCCTGCTGCTGAATCAGCAACCATGGTGAAATCATTGTCCTTGGAGTGATGCATGCCCCCATCCCAGGGAGATCTCAGATACCATTTTGAGGTACCCACCCCCAATGTACAGCTATCCCTCACTGAGTAAGATATATGACTAAAGTAACTCAAGCTCCCCCTAAACATAAATAAAGAGTATAAAAGAAAATTAAGAATGGGCTGAACCTGTCTTTTCCCCCATGAGAACAAGAGCAGTACTATTTGTGTGCTGAATGATTATCTTGTGCTAGCATTTCTTAGGGATTAGATCTTGTTACTTCTTCACTTTGAATATGTTTTTGCAGTCAGGTAATATCATCAGCAATCTTTGAACCTTAACCTGTCACAACATTATTAACTGTGTTATTCTGTAAACTGTTAATGTGAGTCCTTCAAGAATGCTGGCTGTCTCTGGCAGTGGGTAAAGGTGTGGAGACCCAGGAGGAAACCCCAATAGGGGATCTCTCTGTTTGGAGTGTGACCCTGAACAAGTTGCTCGAACTGCTCTCCCATCCAGTGAACTGCCCAGTGAAGTCTCCCCATAACAGGTCATTGACAGACTGGTAAGGCAGAAGGGTCTCAGATTTCATGGGGCTCTGACTAAGAGTTTAAGCAAATCTCCCATTTACACATTATATTTTTGAAAAAAAAATTCAACTGAAAGTTTTTGTTAGTTTTTTACTCCCCAACTTCTGTAGAATTCTGGCTATTTGCTTTGGTGCTTGTTGGCTTATTAGATACTTCTGAGCTTATGAGGATTCATGCATCCATTATTATTCTTTCAAGCACTGAGCATCATTTTTCACACCTTTTGTGACAATAGCTCATAATCAAAAAACCCCATACAACTCTGTGATTTAATTACTTACCAATATAGCCTAATGACTTTTACAACTGTATAGTTTTTGTTTATTTTGAATAGCAAGTTTACAGTTAGGTATTAGTTCCTGAGAACCCATGAAGTCTGCCCCCTAATTATGTGTTTCATGTCTTTCAGGATTTGATGTTTCCTTTTTTTTTTCTTCCCAAGTAATAGAAAAAAATGTTCTGAAATTAGCTGGTGTTGGAATAGTAAAAAAACAACATATGTCTTGCTACATCTTGCTGTTCATCTTTGTGGAAGTGGATAAAAAATTAACTTTGTGCTTCCTTACATACAGCAGCTGTTAGACCCATCTTTCATTAGACAATAGCACTGGATGCTGACATCTATTCCCTTACACTGGGTTTCTGTACACATGCAAATAAAAATGCTCTCCCCCCCAAGGTCATATTCACTATATAATTGCAGAGGCCAGCCTTTCATAGCATTATATAATAGGGAGGTGCTTTCTCAAATATTATCATTTGATGGTTCAGTGCAGCACTTTCATAACACACACCTTAATGTAGCATGTAAAAGTGTAATGGACCATTACTGCATTCAGACATATATCCAGATCAGTGATCAGCTAAGACCTTAAATAGAAGGAGAGGCTGTTCAAATAGCTACAACCTGCTTGTCTCTGCAGGTACAAAAATATTAGTAAGCCTTCAACATACAGTTTCTCAATTCTATCCTTTCAGAAAAGAACTGTCGTCTGGAAAAAGCAAATGAATAAACATTTTTCCAATATTCATTTTTACCCTGTCAGATATGACAGCAGGAGAGGATTTTGAGGTGTTGAATTTTTGTTTATTTGTTTGTTCATTGGATTGGTTTAAATTAAAGTGCATGCATCTATGCTGTTTACAAAGATTTGTGCATCTCCAGGTTTCCTTCACCTCATCAAATGGGAGTATGAACGATTATCAGGAAGTTGATTTTAAATAACTTTGGTGAGATAGCAATTTTTTTTATCAGGAGGCTTTTGCACAAAGATACCTGCAAGATAAAGATTTTTTTTATAAGGACAGTGGACTTGCATAATGTTGATAATCAAATCTAGTCATGCTTTTTTCTCAATTCACAAATCACAGTGATGGAAAATAAGATCAAATGTATAAATGAAAATACTAATGAGGAACAAAACAATATATGAATAATTCATAGTCTAAATACAACACAAAACAAAAGGGAAAGAATGCTGGGAGGAAGGGCCAATACCCCAGAGGGCTGTGCAGCCTTTCAGAAGGACCTCAAGAGGTTGGAGAGATGAGCAGAGAATAACTTTTTGAAATTTAACAAAAGAAAGTGCAGGTTTCTTCCCTTGAGGAATAAGAACCCCATGAACCAGGACAGGCTGAGGGCTGGAAAGCAGCTCTACAGGGAGGGCCCTGGGGGTCCTTGTGGACAACAAACTGTCCATGAGCCAGAAGTGTGTTCTTCTTGCTAGAAAGACCAATGGTACCCTGCGATGCATCAGGAATAATATTGCCAACAGGCCGAGGGAGGTGATCCTGCCCCTCTGCTCAGCCCTGGTGAGGCACATCTGGAGTGCTGTGTCCAGTTCTGGGCTCCTCAGTACAAAAAAGACATGGAACTGTGGAGTAAGCCCAGCAGAGGATAGCAAAAATGAGCCTTTTCAGTCTTGAGAAGTGATGACTGAGAGGAGGTCTCATCAGCATAAATTAGTGTCTGAAGGGAGGCTGTCAACAAGATTGAGTCAGATTCTTCTAAGTGATGCTGAGCAATGGGAAAGAAACAGGCAGAAACAGGCACAGAATCTTCCACATATGAGGAACAAATTCTTTACTGTGCAGCTCTCTGTATCCAGAGAGGTTGTGGAGTCTCCCTCACCAGAGGAATTCAAGAACCACCAGGACACAATTCTGTTCAATGTGCTCTAGGATGGTCCCACCTGGCCAGGAAGGTTGCACCCGAGGACCCAATGTGGTCCCTTACAACTTTACTCATTCTATGTGAAATAAAGTTATTTTCTACCAGCTCTTTTTAGCTGGTAGGAAATTAGAATTCTCATGCTGATGGATACACTTTGAAAATTTTTAAAAGAATAATATGTCAGCATACAATTATATTGACATTATGTATCTTTTAATACTGTAAAATAATAAACACATGAAATAGTTTATGAAATCAAAATACTCATTTGAAATATTTCTGGGCTTGTGGAAGTTAACAGGAAAACCTGAAAAAAATATAGAAAAATAGAATTAAGGATTGAAAGGTCAAATTCAATTCTTAAAGATCATGTTTAAGAAGTTGATCTTAAAGATCATCTAGTCCCCTCTAACTGTGACATATCCTAAGCCATTCAGGTGACACAATCTTATTCTTGCTAGACTTGAAAAAGTTGTGGAAAGAAAAAGCTAAAAGGTATGAAAGGATAGAATAGATACCACAGAAATTAATTCTAAAATTGTTCACTTCATCATTCAAAGTCCTGAGTCTTCTATGCTGTATATGAATATGACTTACAGTAATTTAAATAATGCATATACTTTTTCAAAAAAATCATAGGGAGAAAAAAAATTGTACAAATTATTTTTTTTTAATAAGAAAATTCAGTACAGCAAGAAAAACTGGTTTTGCCAAGAGAGAAACTGGTTTTGGCAACTAGGGAAGTTGTAAGAAAACTGCACAGACTGAGAAAAAAAAAAAGGTAATTCAAGACATGTAACTTACTTATATGTGCACTTTCCTAGATGTGATTTCCACAGTATGCAGTAACACAACTCTTTGAGTTATTTTAAATCCTGTGAAGGACTACTGGGCCTGCCACAAGTCTCTGTAAACTTAACTATACTCTAAACCTCTTAGGAATTACTTGAAACTATTCACTTGAGCCAGAGTGTGCTACAATGAAAACTAGCTGAAGTTAGTATCATTCATTTGAAAAGCACGAGAAGTTGAGACTCTAATATATTGGTAGGAAATGGAATACTCAGAAGGTGTAGCTGTAAGAACACTCATGCCATGCATAATGTTTTAGTAAGCACAACACAAACTGAAAGATAAAGAAGTGGAGAATTCCATATTCTGTATCTTCCCGATCTAAAGGATCAACTGCAAGCTCAAGCAGATAATGTCTGAGAACAATTGATAGTGTATATAAAATAGCTAGATAACTAATTTAGTAAAATATTTCAACTATATTGTCAACTAGAAGTCACTAAATATATCTTATAGTCATTGAATTACCTCCTGCGATGGCCAGAAGAACTCCCAGGTTTTGAATAACGTCAGCAAAGACACAGGAGATGTTTTTAGCAGTGGTATAGTGTCTTTGCAAATCTGAAAGAGAGACAAGCACTGGAGTTGTGTTCCAGGATTGGTCAATTTCTTATTGTTTCAAAATATCCCCAAGTTACTATCTAAAAATGTATGAAGTGAAAGCTATTTGCTCAGAGAAGATTTTAGGCTTTTAGGTTTTACCTTCCCTCTGAAAGAAGGCATCAAGAATTACCCACAGAGAAACCAAACAATCGCCTCAGGGGTCTGAGCTCTAATCTTCCTTCCAATATTTTGTTCCACCTTTCCTTTCCCGCCTTCTTCATTTGCAGAGAAACTTATAATGAATATGGGATAGGGTACAAAACTAATCTCAAAACAAAAAAACCCATCTACTTTACAATTGCTGCAAAGTTATCCATACACCTTGAAAAATTAGTGGAAAGAATGTAAAGAAAGTTACAACAGATATCAAATTCATTTGAATATACACATATTTAAAAGTCAGGAAGATTTGACAGAGCTATCTGCAAGATTGAAGTGTTGCCTTAAGCATCTCAAGCTATACAGGTATCAAAGTGGTTCTGGTATTTCAAGTTACACCTCAGAAAAATTTTTTATTCTATTTCAAATATGTTTGTCTAATCAGGTTTTTTAACTTCATACATCACTCAGAAAATCACCCACTGAGACACTCCTGAATGTGATGTGAGGAAAAAGTGTGTATTAAAGTGAAAATCTCAAGAGAAAAATGCATTGAATCTTCTAAAATTATATGTTACTTGAAATATTAAAATTTTTTTATTATTATAATGAATTATCAGGAACTGCAATTACTGGTATATTTGCCAACATCTTCCCCTGAATGCAAACCATGTTGTGAAAACTGTAGGGTGCTTTTTTGGGTAAATCTAATTTCTACCAACTGCATATTTTCTTTTTCTTATGCCCCTCAAATTTAGGATAAAAGCCCTAAGTAGCCTAGGATTAAATAATATTTCTTCCCTCCAGCAATTTCAACAGTAGGTGAAAATTATTTCATAGCCAGAAAGGAGACCAGATATTTGGTGAAATTTCTCAGATTCCTTCTATACCATCATGAATATATAATACCAAAATATATAATGAATATATATAATGAATATGTATCAGATAGCTAAAAGTTGTAATGTCTTATATGTACATCAGCTAAAGTCAGATCATCATTCTAATTTCACTGACTGAGTATCCACTGTAGTCAACAATTCACCCTCTTACTAATTTTTGTATTGAACTGCAGAACACAAATGAAATCCAATGTAACATAAATTCAAGCTGGTGGAGTCTACATAGTCCAGTGAACTGGGAAAATAATACCTCCTATTCCTATAGAATTGCAGCTCTATTGGCATGGCATCAGCCCTGTACTAGTTGTACCTTCCACTCCCAGTTAATCAAATAAGGCCCAGCATAATGGAGATTGGAACTTCAAATTACAAATGCAGTTCATGCCAAGAGTTCAGAGGTTGAGTACATTGTATGATATGATAAAGTGAAGATATGCTCCACTGTAGGAATACAAACCTACAGGGATACAAGATTCAGGAAACATCTGTTCCAAAAAAGGTATGTTTAGGCTATAAACTATATAGGAAGAATACCTTTCACAACCCCATTAAAGACTCATGTGAAAAAAAAGTGTTCTTTATTAAAATCTTTATAATCATAAATAATTTCCTTAAAAACCAAATGAAAAGCAGTATGAAATTTTCTATTCCTTTAACTTAAAAACATTAGGAATGGAAAAAACTTATAAAATCAAAAATTATTTCCTGGTTTTACTGATTTTTACTGATTGGTCTCTATACAACTTTTAGAAGTTTTTTTTTATTGAAATAACTCTCTTCACTAGAGAGTGAAGAGAGTTACTTTCTATTTCAATAGAAAACAACCTTGTTCAAACTGTTTTGTTTTTCAGCTTGCTCCCTTTAATTAAACTGCACATTCCAGAAGAAAATACAGCTACTTTCTGAATATTAATTATAATTCCCTTGAAGTCTCTTAGGTCATTAAAATATGATTAGCTAAAGGCTTTTCCTAGGTGGAATGAATAATAAACTTCAAATATACAGATCCATTTCAAGTCTACAATGATTATCTTGTTGGGATTGAGTTAATGAGAAAAATCCATCTCTGTTGGTTCAGTGACATGGATGAATATTTCAATTCCCAAAGATGCACAGCATGACTAACATAAATCACAGCACCTGGAGTATCAAGTTAGCCACCTCACACCGAAGGGTCTGCAAACTACTAAGAAGGAGACAAGTATTCCTGCTGAGTGTATTACCTAAAGTCTCCTCTTCCTTAATTATTTTTATCAGATTACTGTAAATCAGCCCTTTGCTGAAGCTTATTAAAAAATGAATCCTGTTTCCACAATAAATTTGTTTTACCAACTTGTAATAAATGGATACATGAAAGCATCTGCAATTTTTTTCATCTTAAATGTAAGCAGGAATCAGATAAATCTGTCCAGAAGTGTGATATGTGACATTTCACCACTTCTTTAGTATTTCCAAATGCCCTTCCAGGGGTTAGCCATAGTTCCAATTAGAAAGAAATGTTGCAACCATCGTTATCAATCTGTATGAGGTTTTAAAGGACATATTTGCATAGTTAAATTCAATTAACACCATCAGGAAATGGGGCAATAATATATTACCCACTGTATAGGGAAACCTTCCACCCAGGAATGGTCTGAAGCCATCTCACTATCATGAAAATTCGACCACAGCAACACTTGTAACAAGTAAGATTAGGTGGTGACCCCTGGTAAAGTCTAGAGCAAGGAGATTTACCCCCAGGGATCCAGTATCCAATTAAGGTATGTTTAAAAAAACTGGAGGCAGACAGGGCTGTGGGGGAATGCCCCCCTAGTGCTGAGAGTTGGCTGATGTCACTGTGAGGCCGCTCTCAGATGTGTTGTAAATGTTCTGACAACTGGGGGACATAGCCTGAGACAGGGAGAAAGCAAATGTCACAGCCATCAGCAGGAAGGGAAAAAAAATAAATTAAAAAAAAAATATCCAGGGAATCACTGGCCAGTAGGCCTCTCCTCCATCCCTGTATATATGTGGTGGAGTAAGCAGCATGTCTGGAAACGGAATAACTTTCAGTACTAAGTACAGGAGAATGGATTTACAAAAGGAAAATCATGCTTAACCATCTGATAACCTTCTTTGACAACAGAACTGGACCAGTGGAATAAAGGAGAGCAGTGGATATAATTTATTCTGATTTTAGCAAAGCTTTCAGTAAAATCTCCCATAACATTCTCATAGACAAACTGATTGAGTTCATAGCAGATAAATGGACAGCAAGGAGGGAGGGCTAACTGCTCTAAACTTCTGGGCTCAAAGGATTTTGTCGAATGGCGTATGATTCATCTGGAAGCCAGTCACTAGTGGTGTCACTAGGCATTGATATGGCATCTACTACTGTCTAACCTCTTCATAATGACCCAAATAATTGGCCAGAAGGCACCCTCAGCAATTCTGATGATGATAAAAATAACTGGGAAGAATAGCATCAGGTGGGTGTGCTGCCATTTGGAGGAACCTCAACAGGCTGGAGAAATGGGCTAACTGGAACCTCACACAGTTAACAAAGAGATGTGCAATGACCTGGTGACAGAATAACCAGCACCTGGGGACGAATAACTCCACAAAACACTACAGGCTGGGGCTGACTGGTTGGAAACCAAGCTGGTGGAAGGAGATCTGGATGTCCTGGTGCACACCGAGCAGAACATGATCTGGTGATATCCCTTTGCAACAAAGACCATCAAAAGCATCATCAATGGGAGTATCATCAGCAGGCTGAGGGAGGTGAACTCCTCTCTGCTCAGATCTTGGGAGACGCATCTTAAAACCTGTGTTACTGTCTTATGGTCTGGATAGCCTTGGGGGGCTATCTAGAACAGAGGTAGACAGTATTAAAGGAATAAAGTAGGTATTTATTTATTAAAAAGGTCTTCAAAGGATGCACCTTGGGCAGTACAAGAGCCTGGCCAGTGCTACACCCAAGATGGATACTGACTCACAAGTTTTCACACTTTTATATGCTTAGGTCCATTTACATATTGGGGTTAATTGTCCAATTATAGCTTCAGGTTATGGAGTACCATCCTCCCAGATTGCTCTCCTCAATTCGTTGTTTGCACTTTTTGGGCCTGAGGCTGCAACAGTGTCTTTGGTTCCCGGGCTGGTAAATAATCGCTTTGTCTAACTAAACTGTGAAGAGGACTTGCTAGAACTTTATATGAAGTTCAGAGTTATATACTAATGCAGCACAGAATCTGGAAAATATGAAAGCTAAAGCTTAAGGCATGATGGATAGCTCTGAACAAAAGGGTCATAGCACAGTCACTGGTGTAAATACAGCAAATGACCTACCCCAATGATTAGGAAACTCTTATTGAGAGAACTGGGACTCTTCAGCCTGAAGGATCAAAGTATCAAGGGAATCTGATCAATGTGTATAAGAACCTGATGAAAGGAATAAAGATGGCAGAGTCAGACTCTTCTCAGTGATGCCTAGGAGAACACCAGTGTGTAATCAACATTCAAATTCTAAACCCTTAAGCCACAGGACTTTACCAGCTACTCTGAGAAAAACTCTGCCCCAGCTGAAAACAGTACACTATACAAGCAGCAATGGGTGCAAATGAAATACACAAAATTCCACTTAACTGTTGGAAAAAAAATCAACTATTTTTAATCAACTATTTTTTTTTTTTTTAAACTCTGAAGTGGTCAAACACAAGAAGGATGCTATGCTGACTTTTTTTCTCTTAAGATGGGTAAAACCTAACAAGAAAAAGTCTCAAGTAACTGCAGCAACTAGGTGACCTCTAGATGTTCCTTCAAATTTCAATGACTGCTTGATGGAATTCATCTAATAACTTCATAAACACAGAGACAACTTTCTCACTGCAGAACTGTAAGATGATTAATTATTCCCCCACCCTTGCAAAAAAAAAAGTTGCATGATTCTGCCACAATATTTGTATTATGAAATAAATAGGTTATTACAATGACTACATAATTTGATTATCTATTTTAAAACAATTCTATCATGATCCTCTTCTTCAGAAAACTTCTAGACAATAATTCAATTAGACTTTACAAAGTCCAACATTTTTCATGGTTGCAGATAACATATATAAAGTATATAAAGCAGACATTAGCAAAGTAAATAGTAATTAATCTTACATTTCTGCCATATTTTTTTTAATAGCTACAGAGTTAGGTGAAGACCAGACCTAGCTGATAATCATTATATTGCTCTTGGTTGAGTTCCTCCATTGAGTGTGTGCACACACACCACAGGCACACACACACAGAGCAATGTTATTTAAGTTTCAGGTAATTATAGCCTGAAAGAGTCTGAGAAACAGCAACTACATACAGGTATTTAAATCTTCAACAGAGTACCATTGCAACTGTAGGTGGTTAGTGCAGGGCTGCAGAAAGTAGAAAGAAAAGAGTCAGATCAACAGATAGGCAGACGCATACATAAAACACACTTATGTACTAATGTTTACAATAATTACATATATTGTCTATGTCTTCAGACTGAAACATGAAGAATGAGAATCCATCTACATATAAAATAACTATGAGAACTGCTAGCTGGAATTCATGAAAGTCAGCTGCCTTTTACTTACTTTTTGTGCTTTCTTATACCTTTAATCATTCTATTAAAGGTATAAGAAAGTATTTAATCATTCTTTTGACAGCAAAGAGTATCTAATTGAATCTACTCATATAACTTACTTGTTTAAATGCTGAAAAGAAGGGCTAGTAAGTGACTAAACTATTAAAGAAAAAATAAAGTTCTGATATCATTATTATGCATAGAAGGGCTGATAGTTGTTTAGAGGTTTTATTTTAAATTGGAATAAAAAATTAGGAAGTTAGAAGAAAACTATATTTGGCCAGAATCATGTAAGAAACATAGGGGAAAACTATACAGTGATACATTATGACACATATCAGAAAATAAAGCAACAAAATACTACAGAATATTGAAAAATTGTACTTTTTTCAAAACTGCAAATGAAAGACTTGCTTTTCTTCATTGTAAACAGTAATTATGGGACAGACTCTGTCAGTGTTCTCTCTATTACTGATTATGCTGAGTAGCACTTTATTTTAAAAGCTGTCTCATTGACATAAGAAGCTTCATTATATTAAAAAGGTGTTACCAAACTGGGAATGTTAATTAGTAGTCAAGAATATTCGATCTTTTTCTAAAGATACTAAACATCCTAATTTTATCTTACTATGAAAGTATCTACTCAAAAACCTATGACCCCTTAATAATATGGCACACGTCTCTGGAGCTTGCACAACACATAAAATGTGCTGCAGTACATTTCATTGATAAAATGTGATACTTTCAAGCTGTGTTCATATACGAGTTTTATCTTTCTCAGCAGCTGTCTGAAATACCAAGAACAAGAATGGAAAAGATGTATACTTACAATTCAGTCTGACATCATAGCAGGACAAAATCAATTAACAACTGAATTCTGGTAGCTGAGGTCTGCAGGGTTTGTGTGCATGTGTCCTAGTGCCATTCAGGTTCTGGTTAACACAAAAAGGAGTTATCTGTGCTGGTTTCTCTTTCTAAAAAAGACAGTAATATGACTTTTCTTCAGCTGTACAATAAAATTTGATCCAAATTCTATGAAAGTTTTTATAGAATCAGAAAGCAAATGGTAGATTCCTTGCTTTTAATAATAAATGTTCTGGTCTGAAATCCTGACATATGACATTGTGTTTCAAATCAAGGGATGGCAGGATACAGAATTGGTAGGATGTAACTGTGTGCTTAGCAAAGCTGATGTACTTGCCACTGATTTCTCTGGGGGTCAAGATGTCATTCTCAGGTAGGGAACCATAGAATGGAATGGCATGGTAATTTACACAGGCACTGCTAGAGGGATGGTAGATGAAGAGGTATGAGAAGAGTAGTCAGGATTAACAGAGAAATCTAAATTACAAGCAATGGTGGCTAACTGGAACAAATGTGAAAAGAAACGTATCTAATGCTCATGATGTTAAATGTGTATTTAAAGGTCTATCTTCAAATGGTTAAGAGAGCAGGAGGAAGATAAATACCAGTGATGGTAAAGATCAATTACCAGTGTTGAAGCATTACACTCAACTTCAGTTTCTTTACTGTAAATGCTGTTCAGTTTAGACAATTTAAGTGAGAGTGAGAAAAATGCTATCTTCATCTTACTGACAATTTCATAAGCCAGATTTCTTCAAAGAAATGTCTCAAACTAACAGTAAACTCTAACAGTGTCCATGGGAACTGTAGCTGGACAACAGTAAGTCCATAAAAAACGTATATGTGTGTGTTTATCAAACATGTACATACCCATGTGCTGTTTACGTAACCTATTGTTTAAATGCCTAAAAAATATACATTTAAAGTAGACATAAATAAAACCTTCTAGAAATCTGTCAAAAGAAGCACAAGACTGTTGGACACTATGCTACTTAACAAGGAAGGGATCTTGCAATAAAAAAAAAAAAGTCGGGTAATGAGTCATCTGATCTTTTCAAAATGAAAATTAGTAGTATCTGTGTAAAGAAAAACACATTCAAGTGATAATACAGGAAAGACACAACCCCCCAAAAACCCCAAAATACTAATGAGAGTGCCAACAGATTATTGAAAGAGCTAGGAAGTAAGAAATATTATTTCATACTTAGTGCCAAAGAAGTAGCAAAACTGAAAAGGATGTGATGCATACTAGAAACTGGTGATGACAGTGTTGTTCACAGCAGACAAACATAAAATCTGACTGCCAGTGCACCTGCAAGTGTAGAGTATGAGTTTCTGAGAGACTGCTAAAATGCCTTCCTTAAATAATCTTTACAAGTCTGCACAGTGTGTTCTCCTCAGTTTACAGTCTCTGCTGCATTTTAACTTTCTGTTACTGCATCCTATATGTGTTTCTATCTACTTCAACCTTGCTTCTCGTGAAAAGAGATGTAAAAAAAAATTATATGATTTTTTTCTAGCAGCTAACCTAAGCAGAACAGTAATTTTTTCAGCTTGCTCACATGGCAACAAATCCAACTACCCATGAGCAGGTTGGAAGCCAATGATACTGCAACCAGGGTTTTCACACAGCTGGCCATTAAGAAGATAGTAACATCAAATCTTTAAAAGCAAGGAGTCAGTTACAGTCTGCCTCCCTCAGCCTTATTACTGGACTGAAAGGAAACTGGAGAGCTAGAAATCCTTGGGTTTTGGATGCCTAACTGAAGGGAAGCTGAATGGACAGGGGTTGCTACTCAAATTTTCCAAATTAGGTAATTGTTAGTTGCAAAATTCTTTGTCAGTTGAATGAAATAAACTTGCCAGCAAATGTTAAATAGCTTAAGATTAAAGTCATCAACAAGACTGTCATTGCTTGTACACAGCGCATAGTCTGACAGCAACAAAAATTTTGCCTGCTTCAGAGAGCAGCTGTATGTCTTCGTTGTTTACAACTCTACTGCAACATGGCAGATTAATCCAAACTTCCATTTCTGTATCTCTAATTTTGCAAGAAAACTCCTGGGTAGACAGGTATTTATGTGCCTGATTTGCAGACTCCTGTAACACACATATAAGCCCTTCTGCTGACAGCAGTATCAGCAAGATTTATATTGGTAGCTACCATACAGATTTAGGAGTCTGCCTGCACACATTACACAGTATAGTCAGTGCCAGGCATATATTTAGACAACATATTGGTCATACAGATAAGTGGGAAAAAGTATATTATTTCAGAAAGTTTGATCCTGAATGTCAGTATTGAAAGCAGCAATAACATAGACTATTAACGCAGCTACAGAATTCTCATTATTATAAAAAATCACATCTCCATGAATACTATTATTATTATTATTATTATGAAACATTCATACAGCCTATTAACTTTGCATGATCTTTGAATGAGATTGCAGAAAGACAAAGTCCTTTCCTGAAATATTTTAAAATTCAAATAAGGCAAAGATGAGTAAGGACATGCATAGAACAGGGAAAAAATAAAAATAAAAAAAGACAAAGAAGAAAAAAAAAGAAAGGGATTTAGAAAAGAAGGTTAATATGAACTGTGAATATTTTAGGGACAAAAACCTGTTAATATATTTCATTGCACGGACTGACTTAGAGTAAGACATGAGATATGGCACAGGAGGAGAAAATCATGACTGTAGCAAAGCAGAAAGTAGTGGATTGGTGATCAAAAAAGGAGTTTTAGAAAGCATTTCAAAAGGGAGCAGTAAAAATACTGAAAAATATTCTCTGAATACATAAATAACCAAATAAACCAAAAAATCAATATAGTCTCAAAAGTTTATCCTAAAACTTAAAAGCAATTAAAGCACTGAGAATTTCCAATGCCTCTTCAACTGTTACAAGAACCTGTCATAGGAAGGCTGATTCTTTCCCCTCCATAGATATTTTCCTAAATTTACCATTCCCAAAACAAGTAAACTGCATCATAAATATATAATGTGATATTTCAGAGACACTTCCTTCTTTGGGAAAACACCTTCTCAGACAGTCCTGGTACCACATAAACTGCTTTTTACTGTCTCATTTTTCACTGGAAATGTCATTCTGTTCTTCTCCCAGCTATCTGACTAGAGCCAGATGTTTAGGAGAAAAAAAGGACTCAAACAAACTTTACCTGGACTGTACAGAACATTTCTTGCGTCAAGTCTGGGCAGTAAAAATGAGAGAAGCCATCCAGTACAATCACAAAATAGAGATATTCTCAACAAGAATGTTTGTCATGCTATTAATTCTTCAGAATAACATAGAAGACAATAGATTGACTTCTCTAGCCTGCTGCCATGGGGCAAATTACTCAAAAATCATATATCACAAAGGGATAAAGGGTGTCAGGATTTTAGTAACCATTTATTGCAGAGAGCAAAGGCCTTAGAAATCCCTTGATTTTTGGCTAATGTAAATTTTTGCTGCTCTGTCTAGTTTACCATGGTACATGATTAAAAACAAATACAAAGGTTGTCCACAATGAGAATGTGTCTCAGTAGAGAAGAAATTAGAGAGTCCTGGAGGAGCAGAGATGACACAAATGCACACAAATTCAGGTTTATTGCAATGAATCACATTTCTACTAAAGAGGGGACACAGCTGAATGATTCTCAGGTTAGCATTGGTATTTTTTGTAGTAGTCAATGTAAAGATAAACTTTGAAATATATTCTTTGCAATGTAATAAAAAATTTACCTACCACCCAAAAAAATTGCAGAGAACAGTTATGCTATATCCACCTGAAAAGCTTTCCTGTCATTCATTTTTGTGGGTTTTTTAAAGCTACCTCCATTATTTAGCAGAGCTGTTACTAATATTACTAATAGAAATATCACAGTGGGTTAAGGTTTTCTAACATTTTCTTAAGGTGCAGCACGATTTCAAATATCCTCTAGAACTTAGCACATTTCTTAAACCTCACCAAGGCACGTGGTGGCTTCCATTTTCTACTGTCCCTCACTTGTGTTTGTTGTTTCAGCCTGCCCCCACCCCCCAGTGTGTTTTCATTTGAAGGCTAAATGTTATGTCCTGTACCAGATGCCATCAGAGGGAGATGCTGAACGAAGAGCTTAATTTATACAAATTCAGGGGATTTTGAGGATTCCAGTGAACTTGCTGACTAGCCCTATGATTGATAGGTCCTTCTGAAGTGTGCACAGCTGAGGACAAGCCCACTGCACTGTGCAGCACGTTCAGTTGAGGTGTCCAGCTGGAATCATATACTTCTATAAAGAGAAAGTTCCCCAAGTATATCAGTCTGGTCTCAGACACCTCAATTTCTAAACTTGACATTTGCTACATATTCTCAGGGAGGGTCCACTCCCACAGTAGTGCTTTCATGGGCACAGAGGGCTCAGAAGACTGGAAAAGAGCACCATGTTATGGACCTCATGTGCTAAAACACCATTCTGAATCCCACTCTGAACACTAGTTATAGGGGGAAAAGAGAGAGGCTGCTACAAGGACCACATCCAATACACTAATCAAGAAAGTAAAAAAGCAATACATGTGTGCTTTTTTCTGGTACATGGCAAAAGTACTTGATGAAAAGTTGATTTCTCTTCTGTCAGAAAGGAAGATGTATAGCTGTTGGTTTGAGGTATCAGAAAAAGATTCTCCTTTCAAAAGATGGGCTATGTTTTCAACAGAGATAATAAATATTTTTGGTAGTAAAGGACCTTGACTTTTCCTGGTTTCCCAAAAGACATAATCCTCCAATTGGGACACCAAGTAAATAGCTTGTTTATGTAGCCTCTTCAGTGTTCTATATTAAAAAAACTTTTACATACTATTATGCACCAAACTGAAGACTTCTAAACCTTTGCCTTTAAAGCATTCTACTTGCCACTGAGTTTGCATAGAGTCCACATGTGATGTTCAAACACTAGAAAACAGTGATTTCTACATGGATTTCTTTGATTATGGCCACATCCTCATCCCCACTAGAGGGAGAAACAGTCATACAAGGCCTTCTGAAATATAATTGCCTTTTCACCAGACTGAGCATGAAGAGGATGATTAATCTGGTCATAGAACCAATTCATGTGCATCTAATTGCCCTGCAGAATACTGCAGAATTAGAGTAACATTCCTTAGTCATCATCTTCACTACTTTTGAGGAAGTGGCTTACCTAATATATTCTAAGATATGCATATTACATCTTGGTATGCAGCAAAATTGTTGTGCGAAGTTTTTATTTCTTATTTTAAAAGTGAAAATAATTAATATAGAAAGAATCTATTTCCAGCTAAACAAGATGAAAATTACTGAAAAGCAGTTGGATTTTTCTCCTACCTAGGACCCAAAAATCACAGTTCATTTGTTCCTCCCTGAATATATATTTATTAGTGTCATGTGTAGGTGGACTATTATGCCAAGAATTCTATAGTTGAGGCGAAGATACAATAACTTCTTAAAAGTGAATATACTTCCAGGATATTTTTAGCATGTTACATACCCTTAATTTCACAGAAGAAATTTTATGCAAGTAATCTAGAACTCTGAGCTGCTAAAATACAAAACTAATAGGGTAGTGGGCTGTAGTAGAATATTATTTAGGATCTCCAGTAAACAGTTTAGACAGTCCATTAATTCACTTAATTACATTAAAAGGTATAAAATATTTTTGTAAGGAATGTTTTAAATTTTTTAATAAGTTCTTTTTAATTTTAAAAATTTAAAAATGGCAGATATGCATAAAACAGAAAGAAATTTTATTAGCAGAAAATAGACAACCCTCACGGTCCAGAATATTCTAGGCACGTAACAAAAAGTTCTATTTTATTAATGACAGGAATTATAGCTCCTAACACCAACAAGGACTTTGCGTTTTATCCTGACTGACCTTCCGCAAAGAAGAATTTAACCCTCAAATTTCTGCATTTACTGTCTAATGTCCATCTGCTACTTCCCCAAGACCATTCAAAAATGTGAAGATTTTTTTATATGCCTCTATGTTTTCTTTTTGTTCAAATGATATGATTTGCTCCTAAGACACCTACAGGTGATGTAAATTCAAGGCTCCAAATTTAGCTTTTCAGTTATATAACGTTCACAACATTTCATTTTGAGGAGTGAATAAATAAAGTAATCTTTTCCATTGTAAGTAGTGATGCCAAGCAATACCAGCAAGTCAATAATCTATAGCATTCATTTGCATAAGAATCTCTCATGGTAAATTTACTTAGAAGTATGTATAAAGTATAAATAAGTCATACTGTATACATCCCTGGTGGATCCTTGCTCCGAACATATATTCCATAGTACTTAACTGTGCTGCCTGCTATAAAATATGTGTGCCTTGCTGTTCCTGATAGATGTATCTAAAAACCTCTAGGCATAGAGAGAAAAATCTATTTCTTACATCCAACAATTCCCTGTGACTCTTTCAGGCTTTCTACAACCCATAGGATTTTACCTTGTTTCCCTATGCCCTGCCAGCTCCACAAAGCTCTGAGCTGTTATCAGCAGCCGCTGGACCACATTCCTGATGCCCCTGTTCCCTAGACATCCATCTGGTTCATATGGCAGAAGCCATGGTGGGCACCTGGAGCTTACAGGTTGTTCCTTCAAACAGCATCTACAGAAATTCAGAATGTCTTTAAATGGGCAATACCTTGCTTTTAACTTAAATCATCAACTTAAAAATAACTAATATGAAATGTAACAAGCATTTTTCTATGAAATCCACATCAATTAAAATATATAAATGTGCATAAAGGATACAAGTGAAGGAATGAAAGAAGAACTATACCTAAAATATTAACTCCTGAGTTACCTCAAAACCACCTTCCTGTTCCTCATTCAGCTACCTTGCTGTGTTCCCTGTTTCTCCTCCTTTCTTCTGAAAATGTGGTAAAATGTTTCAAGCTTTGTATCAGCTATAGCTGCCACAAAGCCTGTCAGAAAGCTCAGCCATAGGGGGAAAAAACCAAAAAAAACATCTCCTGGAGCACCACCCTTAGAGGACACCTCCAGTAATACTGGTGTCCTTCAATTGTCTCATGGTGAAGAATGTTAATTCCTGTGGTAAATATTCCCTTCAAGATTATTTTGAGACCATCCTCTCAGGCTTCATCTTTCATCTGCAATTCTTTTTCAGCCTCATGCTTATTCAAGGAGAGGTCAGTCAATCCCTTAGTTAAACAAAGCCTGTTTCCTATCCTTAGGAAAAAGTGTTGAGGACTGAAGTAGAAGAAACTTTCACCATACCCTCCCTCAGCTTAATGAAGCTGAAGGAAAGTAGCTGAGGAGAGAAGAGGCCTATTCTTGACAATTAGGAAGGAAAAGAAAGCTAAGCTGGAAGGATCAATGAGCAAGACTAAAGCATAATTGATTAGTAGGTCATGCAATATTTGAGAGGCATTTTGTTTAGAAGGGGGGTACGCAAGTTCTGAGTTCACAGTAATATAAGGTTCTAAACCACAGGAATATCTGGAATAATTGTAAAAGCAATACTTGTTAATAGCCACAGTGTTGCAACAGAAAAGCTAAAAACAAATCAGGATGTTAGAAGAAGAAAAATTCTGACTTTAAGAATTGCTCGTCAAGCAAGAGCTATAGTGCTAGGCCATATGGTGCTGTTCTATAGGGTGGTGACTGGGAGGAGCTGCTGATGGTGTTTTAGGTGTTACCAAACAGCATCCAGGCCTACTGTCCATCATTATGTGTCACCTCCAAACCTACAGCCACAAACAGCTGAGGGTGGGCAGGAGTCTGTGAGGGGACACTGCTGGGACAAGTGACTGAACTGAGTACAGAGACCTGCATCACACTGTTCATCATCGTGCTCAACAATAACTGTGAGGGAGTTATTCCAAAGGAGCCACTGCTCAGAGCATAGCTGGGCATCCTCCTGCTGGTGATGAGGGATTACATTAGCATAACTTGGAATTTGGAATTTGATTTGGGGTTTTCTTCCACTTGGGTTTTTTTTTTTTTTTCTTTTCTCCACACCCTCGCTGCCTCCTTCACACATTAAACTACAGTGACTCACAAGGTTTTCTTGATGATCTTCAAATTATCTCCGTTACATTGTGATGGGATGGCTGCTGAGTGCTCAATTGCTGCCTGAGGTCAAACCACCACAGCAGCAGAGCCCTGAAGTTGGCTAGATAGGCTAGTGTATAAAATGAAGTGAGAAAATAGAACTCTGAAGCACACCTAGCAAGAGAAATGATAGAAAGCAGAGAGAGCAGGAGGGTGGGGGAGAGGTTGTGTGAAGCACATCTAAAGGGATGAGAAGCAGAGCAATGGGTAGTTCAGAAGAGCAAGAACAGGGCTTGACAGCATGAGACACAACAAAATCTGAACCAGGTGAGATCAATGCACCTACTCAGCTTAAATGCAGCCTTACCCCTCATCAAGGCTTCAAAATCCTTGAACAGTGAGTGTCAGTTATTACAGGAGAAAAAAACAACAAGCTGACCTAGCAGCTACTTCCTCTGAAGAAAACACAGGAAAATTATATTGGTCTAGTTTTATATTAAGTACTGTGCTTACTGTTTCTGAGCTTTTCTATTTCCCTTTAATAAAATCATGCTTGTTAGCAATTTTATTTACTTTTCATGGCTGCATAATATACTTCACTGCATAAAGTGTTTTTCACTTCAAGTTGCATCCTGTATCAATCTTTGTATCAAAAAATATGCAGGAGTCAAACACCTAAATGAAATAATTCTGTATAGCTCTTTAAAGATGAAGAGAAGATACTATAGTAATTACAACTTTTTTTTTCTGTTTGTGACTAATCTCCAACCTCTTCCATTTTGTTATACCATGAAAGTGACCTTTATAGAAAAGTTACTGTTCTAGTATCATCTTCATCCTTCCTTGTCAATATGCTAAGTTGCAAGAGCTAATCAACTTAATGCATTTCACATTCTGGTTTAAGTGATGTGCTTTTTACAACAATGTCATGTCTATACAAAGAAACCAAAGAAACTGTATTTTCTTATACAATGAGAAAATTAAGAAGTGTCTCAGTACAGTAAAAGAATCACTGCCATTCTTAGCTTAAAAAAAAACCCCTCCCAATAAAGCAGAAAAAATTGGAAAACTTTATGAAAAAACATCAGAAAATTTTTTCCTAGGATTGTTGCAAGACACCTAGACTCAGAAGGTTTGGTATGGGAACATTCAAGAGTCTCATTAAAAGTGCATACATATGTGGATGACTATAGGCCGTGCTCTCTAAAATGACCAGAAGGCACACCAAAAAGTCAGAAAAGTATTCAAGTCTGATCAAAATGTGAGTGGCATCTTAATATAGAAGACCAAAGTACCACTTTTTGTCCAGGATGAACAGACATCACCCAGAATTAAATAACATCTTTAGGAAGTAACAAGGATTTTTTTGACCAAGCTCCTCAAAAAGAGAAAACTCTGTGTGTGTTATTTGACCACAAAGTAATTCAGTTCAAGATTTGTTCAGAATTTAGACAAAAAAAAATGTACAAAATTAACAGAAAACCATGCCTCTTTATTTGTTTATTTGTTTTATTTGTTGTAACATTCTAGTGCCCAAGGGAATTGCTTGTTTTGGTTATTTCAGTCCTGGAATCTGTGATGTATTTATGCAAAAAAAAAAAAAAAAAAAATCATCTTTGTATCTACCTAGCAAAGCTCTTCTGGAAGACTTACACCTGCCAAGATCATATGACTGCTGGAGGAAAAATCCTGTTTAGAATGCTGTGTGTAATTCTGTCACACATGTTAATCTTTCTCAAATTTATATTGACATAAATGAATTGAAGAAACTTGGCAACTTGGCTTGATTAACCATACCAAAGGCTAAGTTGGAATGGAAGCATTCCCTGCAAACAAATCAGGATGCAAATACTGGGGAGAAAGAGATAATTCGGCTAAACAAGGAGGCTGGCAGAAGAACAAGGGCTGAATAAATCAAGCTGGTGGCTAGAAGAAAGCTCCCAATCATTTATGGTGTGAAGGTCTGAAACAGCTTCCCAAGAGGCACAGTGGAACACAAGCCAACCAGTGCTGACAAGCTTGGTCATTTATTGAATTGCAATATATGAACCCTATGCAGTGTGTCTGTGCACTTCACAGGACAGATCCATCTTGCTCCCTGCTCATTCAGGTAGGATTAAATCTCTGTCTGACAATGTCCAGGTTTTCTCTTGCCTGATGTACTGATTTTGTGAGATAGAAGTAATTTTCTTTACAGCACCTGCTATTGTGCTACTTTTAGGGCTTGTTTTGAGGGATGTTTTAGCCGTTGCTGAGCAGTATTTACACAGTGCCAAGGTCTTTTCTGCTTCAGATACTCTGCCAGTGAGCACACTGGAATGACAAGAAATCAGGAGAGAGCACAGTCAGGACAGCTGACTCCAACTGACCAAAGGAGAGGCTCTCTACGTATGGCATCATGCTCAGCACATGAAGCTGGAGGGAGGAAGAAGGGTGGGATGTTTGGAGTAATGGCAGTCATTTTCCAAAGTCACTGTCATACATGGTGGAGCACTGCTTGCCTAGAGGTGGCCAAACACCTGCCTAATGTTGGGAACTAGCAGCTTCTTTTGATCTGCTTGCAAGCACATATCTCTTTTTTCCCCTCTATTTAAGGATTTTTATCAACCCACTTTACTCCTCCAATTCTTTCCCCCATCCTACTGGTCAGGGAAAGAAAAGTAGCTATGTGGTGCTGAGTTGCTTGCAGGAGTTAACTCAGAGCCTCTGCTCACTGGCTGAGCCTTTGTTATATATTCCCAAATACTGTACTTTAGGGCTGGCTTGGAAAGGAAAGGATACAAAACCAAAAATTTAATACAATAAATAAACAGTTAAGCATGCCTTCCACAAACCAATCAACAATGCTTTAATGTGCACTACTATTATGATAAAAATTTTGAGATTTAATATAACAAACACTTCTTACTGGCCTGCCACTGCACAGCTTCTCATTCCACTCAATTAAAACTTCCATATTTACTGTGTAGAATGATACCCCAGGCTACTTTCATCACCAAGGAAACTACCAGAAACCATAGGGATTCCAACAGCAGACCCTCATCTTTTAAGAGAAACCTCCAAAGAGACCCAACAAGCTTAATAAATACCAGGACCCACCATCTCCCCATGTAAAAATCTTGGCAGGGAAAATGCCGGAAAAGGCCAAGGTATTCTTTCCTGTTGTAGCTATTTTAGTTGTGTGGACTTATCATTTGTCATTATTTACAGATTAAAGGCCATACTTCAATGCATCATGCAAAACCCATGTGGGCTTCCAGCATTCTCCTTTCAGCCTGCTGATCTTGCTCTAGCTGGCCTATCACATGTAGACAGTTAACAAGATAGAACTGGTTTTAGCTCACATTACCATAAAGAAAAGGGAAACATAATTTTTCATTGATATTACAAACCTTGTACAGAAAGCAATACCTAAGCTACCTATTTCCAGTGCTTTAGTCTGTGCTACTTCTGAACACAACTTGAAAAATGGTTCTGTTTATTTTATCTTATCACATTAGCCTGGTATTACTTTTTGCTCATAACCATTCAGACATGTTTGGCATTTAACATATGCTATTTTGGAGAAGATTCTAATCTGTTAAATAAGTTTTAGGCTTATCTGAAAAGGCATTTTTCTTGCATACGGCTATCTGCAGATAGTGTGATGGAAGATTAAAAAAAAGTCAGTATCTCTCCCTTCCCTACAAGCAGCTCCCCCTCTACTAATCTTGGTTGTTACAAGCAAGGATGTCAGAGACCTGGCATACTGGTTTTTAGATGAAATTGACAATTTTCTCTTAGTGCTTTTAGGTAATTCTATTTTAAATTTATGTGAGAATACTGATATATGAGCAAATGAACTGTAAATTACAGTTCCAACAAGTTTTTTAGAAGAGGAAAGCTCTTCCTTTGAAGGGGAAAGGAAAAAAGAAGTGAAAGAAAAAAGCCTGGGGATATTGTGACCATCTTCAGCAGCAGGCAGCCTCAATACTTTTAGCAATTAAGCTTGTCAGAGTTCCTTCTCACAACTTCCTGCTGCTCTAGCAACAGCAAGTGCCAGCAGGCAGCTGTGTTCCCAGAGACTGCGAACATAAACCCAGCAGAAGACAACTTCGTGGTTCCTTGTGGAAGATGAAGAAAGCCAGACCGATGAACTCCCTAATAAACTTCTGTGAATTAAGAGCTGCAGGGAGTTTAAGCTTTTATGCTTTTATTTGCATAATGACCAGCATAAGTTCTCATGTCACAAAAGGAAATGGACTTTCCTGCCTGAGGCCACCACACTACATCAATCACTCCATCACTTAAGCAGCACAGCCTGATAAAATCATCATGCCTTTATAAAACAGATGCCTTGTAAGGAGTACGGGAGAATTCAGCATTAAGAACAGAGGACTCACTTAGCAAGAGATTTGCTAAGGTGTGAATCAGACTAGTGAGGTTCTTTAGTAATTAGATATTAAAACATTAAAAGTCTACCTAAGCTCTATTTATCCAGTAACTTATTTAACTCTCTCAAAGAGCAACCAGGTTAAGAGAAACATCTCCAACTAAACTAAGAACATGGGCACAGAAATGGTTTTGGCCAGCATATTAGAATTATAGAATGATTTGGGCTGGAGGCCACCCTAAGGACTAGTTCCAACCCCCTGTCATCATCAGGGACTACTTCTAGTAGATCAGATTGCTCAGGGTACCATCCAACCTAGTCTTGAACTCTTGCAGGAATGATGTGTCCACAACTTCCATGAGCAACCTGTTCCAGTGCCCCACCAGCCTCACTGGAAACAGTTGCAACACATGAGCTTGTCATGTGGATGTTGCTATGGGACACGAAAGAACACAAGCACACCACTGCTCTCAAGGTGAAGGAAAAAAGGGAAGGTTATTTTTCTGACTCCAAAATTTATAGTTTTACAAAAGTGACAGCGGATTGAGGGTGACAGTGACACCTCTCCAATGACGCTGGTTAAACCAACAGTCCATCAACTTTCTCTTCTTCTATCAAAGGAATGCAAAACAATAAGTTACTTACAGAAAGTGTGTGAGAAAGTTCCCTACAAGAATGTCAACATCAAAAAGCTTAGAAAATCTTAAAAAACCAGAGTGACATGTTCCAGATGTCTGATCATGTACCTGACAAGGGAAAAAGGCCTGAGGTTGTCTTTATGCTCCGGGTTTACCAGTACCAGAGGGGATTATCCTCCATCACTCTTCCATTCTTCTGGCCCCTTTAATTCTTTTTTCTGTAATTAGAATTTGACAGATAGAATTAAAGAGATGCAGTATAGTGGATTCTCAAAACAAGCATCATGGCTACCTGTCTCATAACCATCATCCTTCTTCATGCTACATTATCCTGTATAACATCTGGTAAGTGTATGAGTTTAATCTGTTTCAGTTTAAGTAGTATGATTTTCAACAAACTACTTAACTGTGTGACTGAAATAATTTTATTATTTTCTCCAAGAGGGTGAAGGATGCATTGCTTTCTTTTCTTTTAAATCTTTATTTTAAATTAAGTGATATGACTCTATTAGCCTTTGGGGTTGGGGGTGTAAATCACTCCCTCTCCCATTGAGATCAACTGTTCTAAGCTTCCTATTTGCATCAAGAAGTCACAGAAAATTTAATTTTATTTCTCATGAATCATGTTAGTAAAGGCTAGTTAATAGCTATCTTCAATATCCTTGAGGTGGAGGGGATGGACAGTCCTTAAGAACATGGAGTGTACCCCAGGTGTGGAGCATATAGATGTGTGGGAGCATAAACATGGGAGGTAACAGTGAAGCACTGCAACCCAAGGGGTCCTTCAGACAGTCCTGAGTGTAAAGGCAGTGGCCAAACAAAACATCTCCCTTACCTGTTATAGCACTAGGCATTCCTTTAAGGATAGGAAAAGACCTCACAGTCCCTTAAGATAAAGGGCTCACAGCCAAGTCTGCTCACTGTTCAATCCTCAAACACAAATAGGAAATTCTGTATTATCAGAAGAGCCAAGTATTTACAATGTACAAGTCTTGGCAAGACACCCTGTGCTCAAGCTGAAATAAAATGAATGCTTGTTCTTCTGGAAACTGCAGTTAATTAACCAGAGAATCATTCCACCTTGCTTGCACTATTCATGGCACTTACACAGAAGATCAGTCTATAGAAACTAAATCTCAACTAAAGTGGATTTAAGCTTATAAAATATTTTTCTTAATGTTCAAGAATAAGTCCTATGCCTCCCCTTTGATTTCAGCATGGATTTTGTCTGATGTCATAAAATTAGGTTTGGATGCACATCTCTCCAGAAGTCAGCAAGGAAGAAAATGATTTTCAGTTTATAAGGCAGAAGTAATTTCCTGAAGGAGGGGGAAGTCGAGAGTGGGGAGGGGGGAAGTTACCTAAAGGAAGCCTGAAAAGTGAATGGAGAGTAAATGTGTTAGTTCTTGAGACAAAAATAACTATTGTTGAAATTCATGCTTAAGTGAAGTTTCTAAACATCAGAAAGGATAATAATATATGCTGTAAAAACACTATGATTTTTACAGAGTTTTCAGGTACAACAGATTTGCCCACTAGGAAGCATCCATCAAAGAAGCTTTAATGATCTAAATGCCACTGTAGAGCAAAGAAACTCCAGGAATGTTCTTTTATTATGCCTGGAACAGCAATACTTATACCTGCAATATTTAGAAAAGAATATGAAGAAAGATAAAGCAGCCATGCTCTGTAACAAAATCAAGTACTATTTACTCAACAGGATCCTTTGCCTGTTTCAGGTGAGGTTAGTCTTTTTCCTTTGTTTTTTTTTTTCTTGCAAGAACATGTACTTGATGCTGTCAAAAAATGAATATGCTGAATATTTTTCATCTTTGCAAGGAACTCTAAGTAAGGCATGTTACCGTGCAATAACAATGCATAGTTCAGGTAATATAATTTTACCTTATTTTAGGCCCTAACACCTATTAATAAGAATGGAGATATCAAGTGAATTATTTAACACTGAATTTCAGAAGAAGTAGAAGCATGAGCAATATAAAGAAGTTAGGTATTATTACTAATATGAACAATTTCCTTTATGCTGTTGAGATCAACCAGATCATTGCCTCATTGTCCCCTAAGTGATGTCTAGGTTTTGCCAAATGAGGAGTTGGAAGGGTCAAATGAGTCCCTCCTAACTCATGTGCTTAAAAATTCAATTTACGCCATTCACTTTATAAGTAGGCAGTAGTATGGACAATAAATGAAAAGCCTCTTCATTTTGTAATACTATAATTTGCAGACATTTAGCTAGAGTAGATGAAAGTCTAACATTTTCCCCTTTGTTTTTCTGCAATAATTTGCTGAAGCTGGAGGAAACAATGAGTTTGAGTCCGAAGCCAACCATCAAAAGAACAATAAAGAAACTGAAAACAGTTAAGTGGCTAATCCATTAAAGAATTCCTCTTTTTCTTAAATTAACATGAAGTATAGACCAAAAAAACTGAGTTTACTTAAATTTTCTATAAAATTAATCTAATTTGCTTTATTTAAATATTCTTTAAATTATTTAGTAGGAAAACATATATTTATACCACCCTGCTGTGAAAATAATTGTCGTAAATCTGAAATACAAGTTTTGAGCAAGTATTCTTTGCAGCTGTTTACAGCAAGTCTTGTGATTGAAAAAATTCAAAGATAAAGATTATGTCATCAAGGTTGCTTTAAATATTTTATTTTTGCTGGTCAAGAATACTTTTAATCAGAACTCAAATAAAAGGACAAAATTATCATTCTTTTAAAGGAATTTAATGGTAATTTGTCTTGATGATTACAATTCTGTTATCCTGCAAGGCAAATTACAAGCAAAAGCCTAAATTCAGAAAGCATACCATATCCTTAATAGAACTACAATAGAGGTAGTAAAGAAATAAGATGATAATTTTTTGTGTTTTATTAAATATACCAAGTTTACTAGGTTTAAATTTTCACACACCATTTAAATCATGACAGTATGAAGGATGGCATATCTTCATATTATTTCATCTTATGCTCGAATGCTAGATTATTTCAGTAAATTCCTCTGCCTTGTGTAACCCACACTAAAATTTATCAACAGACAACTGAAATGATATTATCTAAGATAAACATAGATTAAGATTACTAACCCTCTGCAAATGTTGGGGTTCCCTAGGATTGTGAGATAGCTTATCTGAGAAATTCTGAATAAGTCATGATTGCCATGGGCTAAGACAAGACCTCAGCCCTAAGAAAGTGGCTTGAATTTCCCATATTAAATATGAATATAGTACATGCTTTCTTTCTTTCTTTCTTTCTTTCTTTCTTTCTTTCTTTCTTTCTTTCTTTCTTTCTTTCTTTCTTTCTTTCTTTCTTTCTTTCTTTCTCTCTTTCTTTCTCTCTTTCTTTCTTTCTTTCTTTCTTTCTTTCTTTCTTTCTTTCTTTCTTTCTTTCTTTCTTTCTTTCTTTCTCTCTTTCTCTCTTTCTCTCTTTCTCTCTTTCTCTCTTTCTTTCTCTCTTTCTTTCTCTCTTTCTTGATTTATTCTAAGACAGTTCCCCATTTTAGCTGGTTTTCTTCCAACTAAAGGTGTGAAAAAAATAATTATAAACTCATAAACACATAGAAATGACATGAACTTCTATACATGTCTTCTCAATAGTTGAAAAAAGCCACACACGAAGGAATTGCATCAATTCAACTTTCTGAAATCAGTATAAGGGAATTATATTGATTTAGTTTAATTCTCTAACAAGCTAAATGAATGCACTCTAATTCAGAACAACTATAGTTGTACCTATTCAACAAAGTCAATTTAGAAGGAAATTTATTACTAAAATTCCATTCATTTTGTTTATGTGTGTAGAAAAAGTCTATGGGGAAGCATATGCTGGATAGCCTTAGGAAATAGCATCATATATTTCTATTCCAACATGGTATGCAGCACCCATTCCAGAAGTTCAAAAGTTCAAATAGGACATTCTACCAGTAAGTAATAATTTTTAATTTTTTTCTTACCATATTATCACAACACATAAAATGCATGTGTGTGAGGAGATATCTTTTGGTGTATTAAAAAAGAAAAAATTGGTTTTGGCCATGAAATATAGATTGTCAATATCAGTAACGGCTGAATACAAAGTACCAAAATAAAGCATGAAAGCATCAAAAAATGTGTAGGAATAATTAAGTAGAATATGTAGAATCATAGAACAGTAGAATATGCTGATTTGGAAGGAATCCACAAGAACCACTGAGTCCAACTCTAAAAGCATCTGATACTACAGAAAACAGGCTTTGGATATTTTGCCCCCATTTAATTTTACTGCCAAGAAACAGGTTCTGTTAAACTCATTCTAGCAAAAGTTCAAACCTGAATGCAGTACTGTTCAAGAAATGAAATCATTCCTAGCATCTGAGTTATTGCTTCGCATTGCTTTAAGGTTCCTTTTAATTTTTTTCCACTGTTTCCCATGGAACACTTTCAGGTTGAGGTGCATTACTTCAAAATAATGGCAGCAGGATTCATTCTGATTTGGTTAAAGAGGAAATTCAGATGTGTATTTCTATTATTTTAATAACGTGATTCAGCAGGATTTCATTTTTTCCAACAATTATGAAAAGAAATTACAAAGGTATGTAACACTGGTCTGTCCTCCCCATGAAAATCCAAATGTTTTTCCATCTACAGAACAACGAGGTTTCTCTAATTTTTCTATTTCCCAGCTCAGCTAAAAATAAAATAAAATAAATATGTGCCAATTTAAAAGTGATTCTATTGTAAATGCCCAAGATATTCTTTCATTCACTCTTTTGTTGGGTGTTTTTTTTTTTTTTCACTTTGGCCACTGAAACAACTGTCCAGTTTCCATCTGTAGAATTAGAGAAACATGTTGACCACTTATTATCTTAAGAATTTTCCATCCTTCAAAATATACTTTAAAAATTTGGAAGAAGGACCCAGTGTTTTGTGGTTTTCCTAATTGTGTTTTTCTGTTGTTTTCTAAGAAATATTCTCACTCAAGCACCTTCATCCACTGACGGAAAGAATAAGAGATTCTGTCTTTCCAGAAAAGCTTTATACAGAATTTGTGTTCAAATCTTTTGTATTTAAATGCAGATTAAATTTATTGGCTTCCTATAATGATAGAGAAAGTAGAATTTGAACAAAATGACAAAAATGCACATGCTTTCAGGGCCACTTGGATGTTTTCAAAAGAAGAGGTTATGCATCTGCAGACTTCCAGCTTATATCTGTGTTTCACGTACGTATGCAAACTCTGACTTTTGAGTCACAAAATTTTTTTGCAGTTTCAAATTCTTTCAAAACTTTATTGAAGTCTGGGAATATGCACACAGCTGCACATTTCCAGCATCTTCTAAGAGTTCTGTGTGATTCATACCAAAGATATACATTCTAAGAGAAGATGTGTTATTTAAGAGCCCTAAATTCTATTAGCATTTTCATGGATGCTTGGCAAGATTTAAAGTAAAATTTGGCTATAAAAATAATTTAAGAAACCTACATGCAAAAATATGTTTATCATGATGCTCATCAGTAAGTCACAAAATTCAGTGATGCTGTTTATTTTCTAAATTTTAAAAGCTTAAAATCCCCATCTTCACAACTATCCCTGGGGTACCCAACTTTCTTTCAAGAGAAATGACAACATATTGGTCATAGAAAACTGTCAGTGCACGACATATCATATGCCACAAATAGTAGTGGGACTTTTTGAAATTATGGCCTTGCTGAATACTTAGAATATGCTTAAGCATATGCAGAAATCTGTGTTAAACATATTAAGCTTAAATAAAGTTTCAAAAAATAGAGGATTTATTTTGACACATTGCTTAACAGTCTTAAATAGAAAGAATTAATACTCAGATGTGCCCCACACATTTTCACATATCAGAAAAGGTATTCCTCAATATAAACAATTTATAGAATGGTCTCTCAATATGCCATTGTTTTTGTTTTATGAGAGGTTTGGATGATTTACCCTGGTTTTCCTGGGGGACGGATGTGATGGCTTTTTTGAAATGAGTGCTCTTCTGTCAGGAATATATTTGTGTTTCTTTATTACTGAATGCAGAAAAAAAAGCCTCTTATAGTCCTGCAGAATCAGTAAACAGAACATAGATCATTACAAATACAGAATGGGTTGTACATGACTTGATGTCCCATCCTCCAGACTCTTACTTGTGAGATTAAAACAATAATTTTCAAAATATTGCAGATAAGACATACAGTGATGTGTTCAGTCACAAAGGCATGGGAAACTCTTGTGCTAATTTAAGGCAAAACAATGCCCAATGATCAATTAGAAAGTTTTATTTACGGCAGAAATTATTTAAACCTTAAACATTAAGGTAGTTTGAACGGCCCATGGTGGCAATGATTTAAACTTTCCTGAGCAGAAGGGCAATTGCAAGTATTCTGACTTTAACTTATAAGGAGAGGAAGAGAAGAAGAATGAAAGATAAGAAAATAGAGGAAAAGATCAGGATCACTAGGCAGGGTTCCAGAGACGTCTCTGGTTCATTTCCTTTGGATGGTGAGTGAACACCCAGCCCCTCTCACTTGTGCTATTTAGAGGTTAGCCCTTGCATATGCACAATTTGTTATTTTCAAACTTTTCAGAAGTGGACAGGGGGAGTCTTTTGTTTTCAGTCCCACTTTGTCAGACATACAAGTGCAATGCTGTCTTAAACTTGAGTTTAGAGATAGTTGTTATCCGGGAAAAGGAAGCTGATCCCAGAAAAATTCTATCCTGCCTCTGCAAGACCCTCTTTGGGTCTTATCTTGTTGGCATGGTAACATTCCTTTTCTTTTCTACCAAGTGTTTGAAATATTTACTCTTTCAGGTTTTTAGTTTCTCAAGCAAACATTCCCAAATTGTTTGCAGGGGGCGAAATCTCCAAAGTACTTCACGGCATAATTCCCTGAAGTAAGAGTTGCTACCACATTTCATGTAATTTGCCTATCTCTATTTTTAAACCACTTCTAGCTATCAGTAACTGGTAAAAACCCCCAATTGCCAGTAGCAATTTGGCTGGATAACGCATCTTTATCACTCTTTCATCCAATTCTAGAATTATGTGATTTATTTGGCATTAAGTTACTGCAACTTTCACAGGAAAAGCCATGACCATGCAGTGCTGTCATGAATTTTCATTATAGCAGTGCATGCTATATTTGGGGACAAAAAAAAAAGGAAATTTTACGTTATAGCAAAAAGGAGACCAGAAATAAGGATGGTCACCTCACCAACAGGGACACAGACAAAGCAAAGCAGTTTAATGCTTTCTTCACCTCAGTCTTCAGCACAAATGATAGGCTATCAATACCCCTTGCAAAAAACATCAAAACAAATCTCCACATCCAACCCAAAAAAAAAAAACAAAACAAAAAAAAAAAAAACCCCAAAAATAATCTATTAAAACTCAAGGGTATTATCCAATTTACCTACTTTTGAATTTTTTTGCAATTTATTTTCTGTACTAAAATCAGTGAATGGAAGGGAATAAGATACAGCACAATTTTTTTTAATGGTTTCTGCTACTTAAATGATGCTCAGCATGATTTGTTTAAAAGTTTATGACAAGACCATCCTTTCCTCCACCTGCTGGATTTGGGTTTTTTGGATGGTTTGGTTTGGTTTTGTCTGTTTTGGTTTGGTTTTGGTTTTCTTTATTTTCTTGGATTTCCTTTGATGTTTTTTTTTACATTTCTAGGACATTTCTTCTTAAAAAGCAATCATGCTTTGCAAGAAGTACATTGTGTACAATGTGCTTTGTCCAGCTCCAGCAGTGTGGGGAGCATTTTAGAGGATGACAGCGTGTTTCAGATCTCTCTGACTCCTTGATACAAAATGTAAATCTAGATATTGTATGAGTTCCCACTTTGGATATCAGAATCCAGAAATGTCCACAGAAACCTGGCAACCATAAATGTAAAGCGGTAATTATGCCCACAAGTATTTGACATCCTTGCATAAATGCATGGCTTTGCATGTGTAAGCATTTTTTTGCCATTACACTGATTTTGCCACTATTTGAAAAAGTGTTATTTTCTTTCTGCGTTTTCTCCATTCAGCAAATATCAGAGGATCCAACTTAAGGCACAGATGGGCAATATAAGATTTTTATCATGAAACAGTAAACACACTTTTCCATACAGAATTTGCCCAATTTAGTTTGAAACTAGATTCAAGATACCCGCTAAGGATCTTGTAAAGAGTTTTTATGCAAGTATTTGCTCTCCAGTCTGCAAGAAATTTGCAGCTGAAGAATACTGTGATGGTAGGATTCCAACTAGTAGTGTTGGCAGTAGTGTGGCAATGCTTCCTTTATGACCTCCCCAGTTCTTGCTCAATGCATGCCACTGCAGAGGGATCTGAACAGGCTGGATTGATGGGCCAAGCCCAGTGGTATGCTGTCCAACAAGGCCAAGTCCCAAGTCCAAGTTGTAGCCTGTACTTTGATGACAACAACCCCATGCAGAGCTACAGACTGGGGACAGAGTGGCTGGAAAGTGGCCCCGTGGAAAAGGACCTGGGGGTGCTGGTCAACAGGCAGATGAACATGAGCCAGCCAGCCCAGGTGGCCAAGAAGGCCAAATGCATCCTGGCCTGTATCAGCAATAGTGTGTCCAGCAGGACAGGGCTGTGATTCTCCCTCTTTACTCAGCACTCATGAGGCCACACCTCAAATCCTGCGATGAGTTCTGGGTCCCTCAATTCAAGATGCACTTGCGAGCAGAAAGAGCACATATGACAAATGGACACTTTTTGGGGTCTATAATCAAGGATATCTGCAGGCAAATCTGGCAATGTGAAGAGCTTTTGGGAGGGGTTTTTCAGGTATTGAGGGTATTTTGAGGGATGTTTGTACTGGGTTTTTTTAATGCGTATTGCATCATCTCACAGCTTCAGATTAAAAAAAAAATCCAAAAATCCTACATTAGAGAAAAAAAACCTCTGTAACACTGCAAATAATAATAATTATAAAGAATCTGTTTATAAAGTACTTCAAGTCTAACTAAGTGCCCTTAGGTTAAAAATCAAGAAGTATCAAACTCAAACAAGTTATTACAAAGGAATGTTGGAGTATGACAGTGGATACTTTTTTCAAAAAGTCTGCTGGCAAACTAGAAAAAAATCATTATAAAAAGAAAAACTAAAGGGCTGAAGAACATGTTTTATAGTTTTTCAGGAGCTCAATCTATTTAATATGTCAGAAAGAATAAAAAGATAATTCATTTACAAGGGGGAAAAGCCTCCAAGGGAAAAGAAGTTTGATTGCAGAGGGTTGGTACAGAAGAGTTTATTAAACCAAACAGATGAAAAGCGAAGCTAAAAAAGCACATCTATGCAACAATGCAAAGCAGATATTTTGATATTTAGGAGCATCAGAGATTCTTGAACATTGCCTAATGATTTTTCTAGTACAGAGAATCAGCAGATAATTTTTAGTAATACTAAGACTTCTGAGGCTTCTGTCTAGTAAATCCACAAATGCAAAAAGAGCAGACCAAGTTAAATGTACATGTGTCACTATGATCTGTAGCTCTACTGTTGTGTGATTTGGTACTTCACAGTAATGACACATAGAGAACCATCTCACTGAACATTTGGAAGTAGCATAGCTGCTATGTGTGATAATGCATTTGGTTGATGATAGGTTACATAGAATTATACAAACAACAAAGCTCAGTCAGTATTGCCCTCCTTCTCCCACCATTTACAGATACACCTTCTTAGTGCCTTCCTTCTGATGGGAATTTCCTTTGGACCTTGAGCACACAGAAGCAACACTCTTATTCCTTGGACAGTAGATTTTAGCAGAGTGCCAGGGGAAAGATGTTGCTCTTCTTTTCTTTGTCTCACAGAGGATAAAATAAGAATCAGACTTTTAAATAAAAATACTCATTTGTGCTGGGTTTACCTTACAAGGTACCATCAGCAGCACTGGAAGGTCTGCTGGGGCTGTCTCTCTGTGGGACACCCAGGCACAGCTGATCCCAGTGGCTCCGGTGTCCCCCGTGCAGGGCATAGATGGTTGGGCCCCTCAGCCACAGGCAGGTGCTTCACCCCGGACTGGAATTATGGATAGAAAGAGCTAAAGCAATACATAGCAATTAACATAAAATTCAGAATATATTGTACTGGTATGCTATGCAGTATAAAAAAGTGAGATACCTAACGTTATACCTAAATTTAGAGTACTTCATCATTCCTTGCTGGGCTGCCTTCAGTTAGCAATGCTGACCATCAAAATGGTTGTAAGGGCATTCACCAAGTATGAGAGGAAGCCTGACCTATAAAGTCTTGATCATACACTTTCCATAGCTTTCTGCAGTTCTCCTACAGTAGCCTAGTTATCAAAAAAAAGGAAGGGACAATTTTGACATTTATCTTCATTTTCCTGTTCTGTGCAGCTAATAGCTCTCATTGTACATCAGACTTAGTCGGACATAGGAGATGCATTACAGCAAAAAATTCTGACATCCAGGGAACAAGTGAGCTTCTGTCCTTACAAGATTTGACTGGCATGGTCTGAGATGTACTTAGATATTGTAATGAAAGCTTGATATTCACATGGAATTACTGAAAAGGAAATGTAAAAGAGAATCTAGAGGAACAAAGCATTACAATATGTTGTTACATATCAGTGGGCTGAAATTAAAGCAATCAATGTGTTTGGGAGCTCGTCATTTACCAGCAATAAAAACATAACGTTAGCAAATTGTCTTCACAGAATGTTAAGTGAAAGGGAGAATATGAGCTGCAGGGAAAAGCACTTGGTCTAAAGGTAAGAGGAGTCATTTCCAGTACAGGTAGACTCACCTCAGCTCCAACTGGCCTGGCTAAAACACAGCTCCCAGGCTCCAGCACCGACTCCACAGACCATGGCTGACAAACACATGGCTTTGAATGTCTCCATTCCGTGGACACATTTAAAAGTAGAAAGATGCAAGGACTGGATGGGGTTCAGAGAAAGTCAGCTGGCTGATCTGCATGGTTGAAAATTCACACTTACATACTAGCACTCCCTTCATTAGGTCTTTCACCACTTGCTAGGCTATTTAAATGAAAACAGTAGACTAAACTAAAACATTGTCTTCCTTGTACTTTTCAAATAGCATTCCATATAATCAGAAGAATATCCTGTGGAAATACTTATCATCTATTACTTGAAATGTCTATGTTAGAAAAGAGGAATTCAATTCCATTATGACTAACTTTCCATCTGAGTCAGTGAATTCAAGAAGCTCGTTTTTCCTTTTCTCCTGTACCATACCCTAGTGTTTCTTCACAGCAACAATTTATAAAGAAATACAGTAGTTATATACACTCACCTTCAGATAACCTGGTTCGAACAAAATAACGTCCTTACTAATTTTTGCAATGGCTGTATTTAGTCCCTGCAGTTGGTAGAGGTAGTGACATGAATATTGATTTAATATTTCTTACACAGATAGTTTCAGGAAAACATCACAAGCATGCAAATTAATGCAAATTAATTTTCTGCTTCTAATTTCTTTCTTTTTTTTTTTTTTTTAAATTCAAGTCCTACTGACATCACTGGGACCTGGGACTTCACAGGGAGAATTAACTTGCATGGGAAGGAGCAACACTTATGGAAAAATGTGTGCAACTATAGAAGAGAGCTCTGCAAAAAGCAGAAGTTGATACTGAGGAAAAACAGATAAAAGGATAACATATTGGACCTAAATATTACATACTCATTAATAAAAATAAAAAAATTGGAAATCCCAATAGTGAAATAATCAACAAGGAGCAAAGCCCTTGAAGTGAAATATTCTTTCACAAATCATGACAGTTCCCTTTTACTAAGTTGATTTACAGCACAGAACTAACAAAGAGCCATAATAATCTGGAAAGCAAGTCAGTCACTCAATTTAAAAATAAGCCACAGGTTTACTATAAACACAAAAGACTTCTGACAGTCTTTTAAATAGCTACAAGGAGAGCTTTGCTCATCAGAAAATGAAAATCAGAAAGTGAAAATGAAAAAAGAAAGGTCTTGTAACTTTAGCAAATTATTTTTAAAAAACAGTTTCTGGATTTAGTACAAGTTTTTCCCTGCTTCAGTTTATGACAGGAAGCTTACTTTTAAAGTAAAAAATAAGTCAACACTTAGAGTGCTTTGGAGACCATTCAAGTCAGTAACTGAGATGAAATGTTAAATATGTCCACATATGTTAAATAATTAAATATGAAAAAAGTAAATTCTACCCTAAATATATTTGCTGTATGGATTTCTACCTTTAGTAATCTTGCAAGGATATATCACACTTGCTATGACGTTAAAAAACAGTAGTACAATAACAGATCCTAATTTTTCTAAGGAAAATATTTAAGCATCTGATTCACCACTGAAGCAAAAAAAAAAATAATCTCAGTCAAGTTTGCTGAAAAGATTTTAAAACTTTCCTGATTAGGAAGGTTGTGTGTACGTGGAATAAATTGAAGTTAGTGACTTTTCACAATGCTGAAATTGTTGAATGCAACTTCAAGATGTGTCCAAAGTGTATTTCTACAAAAATATATATTTTTATATGTAATAGCATGTGCCACAGTTACTCTTTGAGTACTTGACAGGCACAAAATCTTCCCCAATGTGGAAAATAATTACATCTAGTTCTACTAATTCTTCATGGATTCAATAAAATCAGATTCTGTCTTATTTCCCCTTAAAGAAGACTGCCTCAAAGAATAGGGAGCAATTATCTATGCTTCTGAAAGATACATTCTGTTTACACGTACACAGAAAACCAGTTCCTTTCCTCCGTTCTCTCCTAAATATAAATTCCATATAAAATATAATGCATGTTAGTTAGCTCAGTCTTCGCTTCTGTCCAAGTGAAGTAAATTCCTGCCCCTCTGTTACATCAGAAGGGGAGATTTACTCAAACCCTTCATGTTTGATTAGTCTGTCAGAGCCACTGGAAGGCTGAGACCTTTCTGCCCAGTCAATCTGTCAGCATCCTGTTATGGGAAGCCTTCACTGAGTGGTTCACTGGATTGGAGGGTAGCTTGACCAACTTTTTCAGGGTCACACTCCAACCAGAAGAGACTCCCTGGTGGGTCTCCACACCTTTACCTACTACCAGCGACTGTCAGTGCTCTTGAAGGACTCACATTAACAGTTTACAGAATGAAATTCAATAAAATTGTGATGAGTTAAGGTTAAAGGATTGCTATGATCATGTCTGACTTCTAAAATAATTAATGCAAAGCAATATGTAGACAAGCTCTAATTCCCCCAAAATCAAGTGTGAGATCATAATTCAGAATTTACCAAGTGTATATCTTACCTAATAGGCCGCTCAACCAGGGAAAAGACAGGCTTAGCCTGTTGACTGATCCCAAAGGTTACAAAGAAGCCTTCTCCAACTCTTCCCCATTCCTAATTCACTTTTATACTCTTTTTTGTGTTTAGGAGTAGCTTGAGTCACTTCAGTCATCCATCTTACTCAGTGCAGGGTCATTATACCTTGGGGTGGGTATCTCAGGATAATACTTGAGGTAACCTTGGGATGAGAACATGCATCAATCCAAGGAGAGTGATTTTGCTACAGCTGCTGATTCAGCAGCAGGGCATTTTCCTTTATCTCCCTTGGTTGTCAGCTGCTGTGAAGTTTATCAACAAACTGTGAAGTTTATGAAGCACCACTGAGTTCCCTCCTCTGTGAGGGTTTTGACAGAGCCTGTCTGTCGCAGACATCTTTTCATTAAAAATCCTTTCTTAGGAATTTTCGTCCTGAGAAGCTGAGAGGCTTCAGGAACAAAATGTAAACAATGGTCATCTGCTGCTGTGGAATGCAGCAGGTGCATCTGTGATTGGCCCATCTTGGATGTTTACAATTGATGGCCAATCACAGCCCAGTTAGCTTGGACTCTCTGTATGAGACACAAACCTTTATTATTCATTCTTTTCTATTCTTAGCTTAGCTAGCCTTCTGAGATGAAACTTTTCCTTCTATTCTCTTTAGTATAGTTTTAATGTAATATATATCATAGAATAATAAATCAAGCCTTCTGAACACGGAGTCAACATTCCCATCTCTTCCCTCACCTGAAAACCCCTCTGTGACCACCGTCACACCTGTTTGTGGTGTCTCCACTCCGCTCCACTTTCCATCTAGTTTCCTTTAGTATTATGTGTGGGAGGCTGGATACATTTACTGGTCTCCATCCAGGGAGTAGCAATCATATTTTCCGCAGTAATTTCCGCACCATTATCTTTTTTTTTTACCCTCAATCATCTTCCCATGCCCTCCAAGACAAAGTCTACATAAGGTATAGAGGGTGGTTCCATTGCTAGACGGAGCCACCAGCAGGATTCCACTAAGATCTGGTTCCTACAGCATCTATATATACCTCTACTATGGTGTTCCAGCAGGTTTTACATGCCCAAACTCTCTATTTGGGGCATATGTGGAATCTAGTAGAGATTGACACACTGTACTGCTAATTGTTCATAATTTTTCTGTCTCCCAGAAACAAGTCTTTTGGAAAGTAAGGTGGATATTTGGTTTATTTTCTGCTAGATGTTCGTTATTTTTCTGTCTCTCAGAAACAATTTTTTTGGAAAATAAGGTGGAAATTTGGTTTATTTTCTGTCCAAAAAAGACTATTTTGGATTTTTGCCTATTGGAATTTTATATGCTATTCTTAAAAAAATCCACAATTAGTAAATGTGTGAGATTGAATAATGCCTTTGTTGCTATTACTCATTTCATACATCATTAAATACTGACATATATTCCCAAAAGCCAAATTGTATTGTATTTGAAATACAAACTGTTAGTTTAGGAGGAATAAGCCTAATTATTTACGAAGGATAAATCATGAGATCAATCCATTACAGATTCATAATAAAGTGTCAGAAAGGGCTAACTTACCCTCCCCCCAACAGCAAAATGACAAACAGTAAAAAGGTTTTTTCTGTTTACAACCTCAGAATCATTAATAGTTTTAAGTGCAACATTAAAGAGTTAATGTATTAGCATAAATGCACAGGTAAACCTCCATTTTATATTATTTTTACCATTTTAAACCAAAATAATAATAATAAAAAAAAACCTAAACCAAACATTTCGTGGAAGAAGAATCTGGCATAGAATGAACTTATATTTCCCTTGAGTTCCCAACATCAAAAATGCAATATTTTTCTGCATAGTTTCTGTTCAGCCCTAGGGTAACCTCTGCTTTACACTGAAGGAGAAAAAGATTTATCCCATTTCTTCTCCATCATACTGTCCACTAGCAAAGGCAGAGAGAGATGATTATCCCTCAGTTGATTATCATTTTCCTCTTTGAAACTGAGAAAGAAGAACACAATAAAAAGGAGACAACTGTGATATATTAATCGAAGGAAGGTGGAAAATTGGTATTTAGGGAGAAGAAAGCAACTATGAACAAAACCAACAGAGCCATAATGAGCTAGACTTCAAAAAAACCCCGAAAATCAAAACAACAAAAAACAATTTAAAAATCAACTGACAGATATTACCACAATGTAAGCATACATTTATATGGTAGACTTTACCACTCACTGTCTGGCAGTCCATCTGTACTCACAGGAAGAATATCTTTTTTGCAATGTAGGTTAGATTGGAAAAATCTAGATTTCTTTCTGATGTTAAGTAACATCAGAAAGAAATAGTTGCAGAAAAAAAGGCATCCTTACACTTGGGAATGCACCAAGCATATTCTAGGGAAGCATATTTAAATGCATAAAACCAACAGAGGGCAAACACACCTGGACATCAATAGGTATGTTTCTTTATCCCAGTCTGTCAGAAATCAGAGTTTTTTCATTTGATCAAATATATAATTTTATTTATCCTTTATTTGGAATAAATATTTTTTCCCAAAAACCTCACTTGTGTAAAGTTAACAAATCAATTTTCGTAACTCAAGAGCATGCATTTTTCTTCTATAATATTCAAATATTTCTGTTTGAAAATGACAGGATGGTACTCCATTTAAGTTCTAGTTTGCATGCTCTGTGTTATATGATGAAATCTTTACAGCTACTTTCAGATATCCTGATGCATAAAAAGTTGAGGTATGGTACAGTATCTGTACAAGTATTCTTAGAAAACGTCTAGACAGACACAATGGACAAGGAAGCTGCTTTCTTCCTTTACAGAAGAGTTTTATACTAGATATAAAATGGTATCTGATATCTCTTAATTAAAATAGTGCTATCTGATATCTCTTCATTAAAATAGTGCTCTTCATTAAAATATTGCTAAATTATTGGGGGAAAGACAAAAAAAAAAACCAAAAAAAACAAAAAAAAAAAAACCCAACAACAAAAAACCCTCCCTGAAACAAAACAGAAATAACTCAAAATACCACAACAAGACCAAGTAGTTCAGATTTTCTCCTACTAATATGGGTGGCCACCATGAACTCCAGCTGGGAAAGTATAGTGTTCCTTAGTAAGTTAAAAATATTTCAAAACATGAATTTTATAAATGACCTTTTTATCCAGACTGGTAATTTAAAGTCAATAGGCATATCTAGGATTTCTGAAGAACTACATCATCAGATGTGTGAAGCCTTCCCACCTTACCAACCATTCTCTCTCTACTGCTTACAAAAAAAAAAAAAAAAGTTTTCCTGGCTTTATATCTGCAGATTATAAGGTGGTTTTTTTATTCTTCCTGCATGAGAGCATTAAAGAAACCTATTTATCTATGCACCCTAGGGAAAACCAGCTTGCCACAAATGGTGGTTTATAAGATTACATAACAGTACTTGCTATAGGCTGTTTAATAACTTTAAAACCCACTATGAAGCCTTTTGCATTTCACAGTGTGCCTTTAAAGAGAGAACATTTTTCCCCTTTGGAAAACACTGCATTATTTAGCAACATAAAACACAACTTTTGAAAGCACTGGGTATCTTTGCTTACCTATGTCTAGGACCCGGTGACTTGCGGAATTAATAGTGAAAAATTATGGAAAAGGGAGAGGAAGGGAAGGGAAGGGAAGGGAAGGGAAGGGAAGGGAAGGGAAGGGAAGGGAAGGGAAGGGAAGGGAAGGGAAGGGAAGGGAAGGGAAGGGAAGGGATTAAATTAATTACATGTGAAGTTTTAGCTGAGATTCATGCAGAGATATCTCATCAAGAAATTTCTGAAAAAAATATCAATTAGGCTTCCCCTTTGTGGATTTTAAAGAAATTATCTGTAATATTTGTCTACTATGTCCTGGTAATGAATAAGCTAGCATCACTATACATTTTAGAAATATTTCATTTTGATCCTTTCTTTATACAGTCATCAGAAGTAAGTCAGAGAAATATAAATACTGTTTTCTACTTAAGCAAACAAAATAATCCAAATTGATATCTGAAACCTTAAAATTGATATCTGAAGCCAGAGACTAACCCAAAGCATTTCAGGTTCTTTTTTTAATATCCTGAGATATGGGTCTGTTTAGAGGCCAAATGTGTGAACAGCCTTCTCTCTCAAAAACTTTATTAGCTTTTGCTGTTGTCAATCACTTCTACACAAAATGTGTTCTTAAATGCAGTAATGATGAGCTTGAAAACCATTCTTGAAACACATTCAGCCACTAACACTGTGGGATGGAAATGTTACAGACTGCAAATTACTTAGACAATTTCAAGGTTCAGATTAAAAAAAAAAGTTCATGAGACAAAAAATTCCTATGTAAAAAAATCCATTAACTGTTACAGGACATGAAGAATGACTAAAGAAATTCAATCCGTATGCATTTGAAGAATATACTTTAGTGGATTTGCTCATCATATGGCTACAAAAACCAATATAAAATCTAATCTCTTCACCTCTGTCTAAAGAGAGCTTTTGATTTCAATATTTTGTTGATATAGTAAACATGGCACAATGATGTATGTTACAACGTACACGATGTATGTGTAAGATCTGTATAAAATGTAGTGTTATGTTTAAATCACTATACTCTGAATTTTGCAGACTATGGCACAATTTAGAATTAGTGATTGACAAGTATTTTTAATTTTTCCTTGAAATATCTTCTGTTCGCCTACTTTCTACACTTTTTTTACCTTTTTCACTCATCTCAGTCTGAGGATGTCAAGCTCTCTGGTAGACTGAGACAAGCACAAAGACCCATTGCTTCCTTTTTCTTAAACCCAGAGGATATGTGAATACACCCTTTTCTCCCAGTCTTTTTTTTTTTTTTTTGTCCTAAAATAATAATGTCATATTTTACAGACATTTTATTGACTAGTGACTCCAAAGAAGTTAACTGTATATCATTCTCAGAAGCAATAAATTTGGAGTACCCTGTCTTGCACCATGTTTATTTCTCAAATGCAATTTCAGCTAGACAAAAATTATATTTTATAAGTCATTTCATTAAACTTGAGGTTGCTATAAGTTTTGATTACTGCATAAATCCTCAAGCACTCAAAGTGTTTTAAAAAGTATACCCTTAAATTCAGTTCTTATCCTGATCATGAGAGGGGGTTGGTTAAAAACTTCAAATCGGTTTTAGGCTTTATTTGCATTGCCTTCTAATTTCAAATTGAGCCCTCAATAAGCTGACCGTTTGATTGTAATGTGAGAAACTTTCCCATTTTTAAGTAACCCATAGATATAATTCTTATAATTAAATCCTCTAGATGAACATCATTGCTATTTGAGGAGAAGTCTTGCCTGTCCAAATATAAGGAGGTTTGGGAATATGAACTTCTGCCTTGAGCCATCCACCTACATGTCAGGAGCAAGCTCCTGTTCCAAGCAAAGAAACCTGACAGCAATCTTTCCGCTATCAAACATGCCATTTTCAAACTGGATCACAAGTCATCTGGAGTTTTTGAGAGCTTTTAATATAAGTATTGTCAACTAAAATATTATCTATATTGCATTAAACACCATTTTGCATGGAAGCTACAGGCAGGACAGTTAGCTTCTTCAGATTTTTCTTTTAATGATAAGCAGTTAGAATTAAAAGCTGCTGCCTTTGTCATTGTAAGAATGGACATTTCCACCATTTTGCCAGCTTTTCACTTCAATGGTATTTTCTAATAGGGTAATAACTAGAAACTCCTATCTGGTATTTCCTTTCATGATAGCAAAGCTCATTTTTCACTTATTATCAGAAGGCCTTTTGAGCAACTTCTACTAATGCAATCTTTCTATTACACATGTATTATTTTTTCTTTTCTTTCTGTTCATGTTTCATCATACAGAGAACTCCCAATGCTGACAAAAATAATGACTCATATAGTCGCAGGTTAAACTGGGATTTTTCTATTCGGTCTAATATCCTATTCTATTCTAAGTGAAGTAAAAAAAAAAGTACAATTACTGACCACATTCATCATTATGAGAAGATAGCCCTTATATCTTATTGCTCTCATTAGAGATATGCTTGGTAAGACTTATATAGCTATTTTTGGTTAATTTGTGCAATTTCATTAACTGTATTTGCGCTGATCACATAAAACTGAGGGAGAGGCTCATACGCCAGAAGATTGTGCTGGCATCCAGAAGGACAAGGTCAGGCTGAAGAAATCGGGCTGACAGGAAGCATATGAAATTCAACAAAGGGGACTATGGAATTTGTACCTGGGAAGGAACAAACACATGCACCAGTAGATGCTAAGGGATATCCAGCTAGGAAGGAGCTTAGCAGAAAATTCCTGGTGGACACTCAAGTTGAATGCAAGTCAGTAATATGTTGTTGTGTCAAAGAAGGCTGACAATGTCATCAGCTGCATGAGTAGAAGTGCTGCCAGAATATTGAGGGATGGGATAATTCCCTTCTACTCAGCACTGGTGGGGAAGTGTCCAGTTCTGGGCTCCTTAAGCACCGGTGAGACACTGATACAGCAAAGAACCAGGAAGGTGATGGTCTGAAACAGTTGCCATATGAAGAGAGGCTGAAAGAGTTGGGTCTGTCCAACCTGGGGAAGAGATGTCCCTGGAGGGATCACTGTATGTCAGTGAAGCAAGGGCAGAAATGGAACAGAATCAGACTATTTTCAGTGGTGCTCAGGATCTGAATCAGCAGTAATAAACTGAAACACAGGAGGTTCCTTATGAACATCAGGAGACACCTTGTTATTCTGCAGATGAGTGAACACTGGCACAGTTTTCCCAGGCAGGCTATGGAGTCTCAACCCTTGAAGAGTGACTGGACTGTCAATCAAAAGATGTCTGAACATGATCCTACGTATCCAAGTATTTGTAGCATGAAGGGATTGGACCAGATAACCCCCAGAGTTCCCTTCCAAACACAAATATTCTACAATTTCATTTGGAGATAGGAGATCTGTGAATTTTTTTTGTCTAGATTTTGAGAGTAAACAGATTACTCTTAAGGGATTTAGCATTAAAAGTGATGATTAATTGCCAGTGACTAGAAACTATCAGCTTATTAAAAAGTTTCACCAGTCAATAAATTAGTATATCACCATCATCATATTTAATTTTGTTACAAATCAGCTTTTACTAAATATTACCCTGAACTTTCTGCATTATTATAAATGAAAAAATAGAAATAAAACCAATATAATTTGCTAGGCTTTCCATAAGATTTGGCGTATATAGCAATAGAATAGATTCTTATGTAAATGTTTACTTGGTTTTCTTTAGTGTAAAGGTGGACAGTTCAACTAAATGGAGGCATTTTTATTTGGTCATATGTATGACCAGATATCAGATTATAAATTATGTAAAGCAGAATATTTCCATTACAGAATTTGATTTTAATTTTAAAACCCCCTTATTTTTATCTATTAACAACCTTATTATATGGTTATTTGACCCTAGGCACACTGGATTTCAGCTACTTGTATGAACTAACAGCTATTGTGTCTTTTAGTTTAGCCCAGAACCCGTCTTCACAAACAAGAGTGGCGTGGATTGCCGCAGCAATGTCCTTTCCAAAGCAAGACCTTTTCTCATGTTTTTTTTTTCAGCTGCACAGGAACAAATCCCAGAGCCCAGCAGCTCAAAGCAGCAGGGCTTTGCTCTCCTGGGCACACACGTACATTGGTTAAGGGACAGCAACACACAGAAGGCCTTGCTGTGGGAATTCTTATACTCAGGTTAGGCTAACTGGAACACTCTGATCCCAGTGCTAATTAGCTCTGATAAGCCTTCAATGGAAAAATTCCCTTTGTAGATACACCATCAATGCTTTCCAAGCACTTTTTATGTTTCCTCCCTGCGTCTAATGGGTATTGGATGGCCGATGGTCACAAAACTAATTCTGACTGCTGAGAATGAAACATTACAGAACATAAAAATGTGAATGGAATTGTATGAGGGAACAGAGTCTGAATGGAAAAAATAATGACAAAAATATTGGCTGTTCACCTCTGGCTACCAAGAAGGACAGAATACATGAACAGAGGAAGCAGAAAATTCACTTCAAAGAATGGAGGGGCCAGGAAATACCTGCCCAGAGCATTCCAAAAGATTATATAGGCAGTAGAGAAGAAATTGCTTTCTGTCCTAGGATAAGGCAAGAATATTCTAAGGAAGATACTGGAAGATGTCTGTCACCTATGTAGTCTTTTAGGGCTGAAACCCTCCCACTGTTCTTTGAACCGTATTAGACAATTTGCAAGTAAAAACTCACAGCAATGAAGTTTTTAATTCAGTTTTGTATCAGAGTTTTTCCCTTCCCTTAAAATAAAAAAAAAAGATAAAAAAGGAAACTGGCTCTGTGAGAGATATTATGGACACTGCTTTTCTTTCAGAGGCATCCTATTTTGCTCTGTAGCTTTGCTCTCCATTTATCACATCAACTGGAGAGAGATAGGACTGCTGGCATTTACCTGGGGAATACATTGTGTCATATTATATTGGGTGACCCTGACTGGAGGTCAGGTACCCTCCAAAGCTGCTCTATCACTCCCCTTCTAAGCTGAGCAGGGAATCAAAAATATAACAAAAAGTTTATGGGTGAAGATAGACAGGGAGAGATCATTTAAAAGCTACTGTGAGAGGCAAAACAGATTCAACTTGTGGAAATTAGTTTGACTTATCACCAATCAAATCAGAGGAGAATAATGAGAAATAAACCCACATCTTAAAAACATCTTCTGCCTACTGCTCCATCGTTTCTGGGTTTACCTTCACTCCAGAATTCACTACCTCCTCCCCCTGTAACTGGTGTCAGGGAATGGAAGCTGCAGTCAGTTCAACACACATTGTCTCAGCCTGACCTTATTCCTCAGACCGACACCTCTGGACACTCTTGCCCTGCTCTGCCATGGGGTGTGTCCTATGGGAGCTCTCCATGGACTTCTGGAATGTAAGTGCTTCCAGTGGGCTGCAGTTCTACACAAAGTGCTCCAGCCTGTCCTGGAATATGCTACTTTCAGGAATATGCTACTCCAGAGTGGGTTGCTCACTCCACAGAGCCTCAGGTCCTGCTAGAAGCCTGCTCCAGCATGGGCTTCCCATAGGATCACAGCCTACCCTGGCCATACCAACCTGCTACAGTGTGGGGACCACCATGGGCTGCAGAAGGATCTCTGCTCAAGCATGGACCTCCAGGAGTCACAGGGGGATAGTTTTCCTCCCCATGAGCTGCAGAGGATCTCTGCTTTAGCACTTGGAGCACCTCCTTCCCCTCCTTCTTTATGACCTTGGTGCCTGTAAGATTGTTTGTCTCACTCCTTTCTCCAGTTGCTGATGTGCAGTATATTTCCTCCCCCCCTTCTTAAAAAAACCTTTATCCCAAAGGTGCTACCACAGTCTCTGATGGGCTTGGCTTTGGCCAAGAGAGGGTCTGTCTTGGAGCTGCCTGGCATGGGTTTTGTGGGACATAGGGGAAGTTTCCAGCAGTTTCTCACAGAAGTCACACCTGTAGTCCCCACCACTACCAAAACCTGGCCATGCAAACCCAATACACAGACAGGTGTGGCAGTCAGTTGCAAGCACACTCTCCTCTCATTATTTAATTTCCATGCAGGTCAAAATCTGTACAGACTCTCTGCTCAACAAGAAATGTATTCAGTCGTGTGGCTTGGACCCTTCTGCCAGGAGTCTCAGATGTGCTAAAGAAATGAGATCTCTACTAAATCTCACTCTACATAAAAGCTGTTGTTGTGGAAAATGAACTTGCTTGTGCTAGCCAAGTATATATAGTTTCCATTATATAAATGAAAATCTGTTGCTGTCTGACACCAAATATTTTGTTGGTAGCTTGTCTTTACCTTTATCTTATCTGATGATTTATTCTTATAGAAACAGGTAATTCTCCACCTTTCGTTTCAAGCTCTAGAATGATACTATGTTTTCTGTTCACATCTTGCTTGTAGATAGCTTTTCAAAAAAAAAAAATCAGGTCATACTCAGTTTTCAGCTCTATTTGTTTTCTGCTTGCCTTCTCATCTACCATGTACTGCCCTTGATGACTTTGCAGATTTAGAGGTACTATGGCAGGATTCTTTGCAATTACACAGTAAGGTTTGTGACCCCTTCTGTCAACATATTACAGAATGAGATACTGTTGTGATTTAATACACTTAAATGTGAGTGGTAGAAATTTAAAAAAGCAACCACATAAACCTTAATCCAAAACACAGATCCAATCTTAGATTCCTTCTGTTTTAATTTACTACTTGAAGCTAGTTATTTTATCTTTCAGTACATTCTCTACCCTGTATTAAAACACAAATTCAGAAAGAAAAAGCCAGCAAATAAAAACACAATGGGTGTTTTGAAGACATGAACGCCTGCTTTAAAATTAGTCTCATACATCTCAATTGCCTGGAATGGCATCAGTTTTGATTAGTGCATATAGTCAAGGGTGAGTTAGTTTAAGCTTTATTATGAGCATTTCAGTGGCTCGTAGAGAAATGAGACTAATTCTCCATTTTGAAGGACAGATTTTACTTCCACAGCACTCAGATGCAGAAACAGATTGCTATTTGATGAACACAGCTAAATTAGTTAGGAGTGAGAACGTAACCTGAATGCGAGAAAAGCACTGCCATGGTTTCACACTGCAATACTGAGCCTTTGAAGTGATCATGCAGTCATTCTGAGCCTCCTGAAAGGAGAAGCTGCATGCTGTCACTGAAGAATGGGATTACCATACTGAACAAACATGTATTACTGTTCTAATTTAATGGAGATGTGAAAAGAATAAAAGCCCTAGCACATTGCGCTGTTTTATAGATTGTGATCTGCTTCCTGAATATTGCCAAAACATGGCACAACACAGAATCTGATTTTGATAGACCTTGATTGCATTATTGGAGGCATATACCTCTAGTAGTAATGCCAACAGAAACTCCTCAGGCAAAGTTCTGCATTACTGAGGTTAATGGAAATTTTATCACTGTATTCAACTGGGCAAGGATTGCACAGCCAAAATTAAAGCCAAAAATAAGAAGTCTATCTCCAATCATAATTGTTACAATGAATATCCTTGTTATTTATTTTGCATCAGAGCATTGATTAAACCATTCTTCAAATTTCAAATTGTCAATGACTGCTAAAATTTTGCTCAAAAAAAAGATTTTAGAGATTCAGGGATTTTTCTTTTCAGGAAGGTATGCAAATGAGTTAGAAAAAACAAGGATGTTGAGCAGTCTGTTTTACTGCAGAATTCCAATTACTTTTTCAGGAAAGAACTCCAAGAACAGAAACAGTCTGTACTTCCCTTTTTATCAATGGTCAGGAATTGTTTAGCTCCTACACAAAAAAATGCAAAAGGAAAATGCAGCAAATATGGCAGAGTATCTGACTTGTTTTTCACTCCTCCATAAAGCAGGACTGGATTCCTAAGAAAAAAACTCCAGAGTACAAAAACAAATTTAGATGTTTCAGATCAGACCTGGAAATACTGCCTGATGGTTCTCAAAGGGCAACACAGTTTCTTCCACCTGATAAATATGCACACAATTCCATTGGGTATGAGATTTGTAGGGACTAAGCCTTTTAAATCTGCAAATACATCTCCAATTTGTTCTTCTGCTGATTATTTCTCTAGGGAAAAAATGTGACCACTGCTGAAGTAAGCATTAAAGCTGATGTTAATAGTGTAATTTCAGTACTCTTCAGGATCCAGAGGCAGTTACTGATTTGAGTGTTACCACCAACTGAGAAGTTCTATTAACCTTTACACCCAGATTTCTGCATAAAGTAAAACCAACAAGGTAGAGGGTACAATAAGGGAAGTTAAATTTGTAGAATACTGTTCTTGTCATAGTCAGAAAAAATTCTCAGGGCTTAAAAAATTTCAGCAAGAAAAGTGTATTTTAGCATCATATGCACTCTGTTTTCCTGTGTTTGTGGATTTTGCTTTAGTGTCCACCCCGCTTTCCCCAACAGCTATCATTAAAAATGAAGATCTCTACTTAGCTAGGGATTTAAGCATATAGACAAACATGAATGTCTTCTCGGGTTTTTTTTCTGCAAAGATTTGTTTAACAAGATGTTCAGTTTCATCAGTAATGAACAAATCTCGCATCTAAATCTTTTTAATACTCCAGTCTCATACTCAAGTCTGAAGGAAAGTGAGTGACAAGAGCCCAATAGTTAATCTGCAAGCCTTTAACCAAAAATAAACTCCTGTCCACTTTGAAATAGGTAGTGAACAAATTGCAGGATACTTTCCACACTTAAGCAAATTAAAAACCTTAAAGTGCAGTAGAGTGGCTGAGAAAGTGGCAGCTCCTTACTAATTACTATGTGAAAAATCTGATCATTTTGTACCCTGCCCTCATGTGAGCCCTGGAGAGAAAGATGCATGTATATTAAAAATCATTACTTTAGTCTAGCATATATCTACATAGATAGATTTTTCTTTATTTTCATGCTGTAACACTGTTGTGAGCTAATCTCAACAGGCCACTGAGCTCCATTCTGCTGCTCGCTCCAACTGGATTAGGAAGAGAATGGGAAGGATAACAGTGAAAAACCTGTAAATTGAGATGAAAACAATTTTATAGCAAAAGTTGCACACAGAAGCAAAGCAACATAAGGAAATAATCCACTAATTCCTGATGGCTGGCAGGAGTTTGGTGATCTCCATGAAAACAGGGTTCTATCACTAGTAATGTTACTTGGGAATACACATGCTGTAATTCTATGAGTGTGCCATGCTCCTCCTTTCCATCAGATTTTATTTCTGAGCATGACATCATATGATGTGAAATATCCCTTTGTTCAGTTGAGGTCAGCTGTCCTGTTTGTGTCCTTTCACAGCTTCTTGTGCACCCTCTGCTTGCTGGTGGGGCACTGTGAGGAATAGAAAAGGCCTTGAGACCATTTAAGCACTTTTCATAGTATTTGCATTCCTATGTTAACAATACTGTTTTAGCCACAAGTCCAAAACATGGCACAATTGCAGGTACTATGAAGGAAATTGAAGTAAATTAACTCTATTCCAGGCAAGCCTAGCACAAGCCTCTGGGCTATTACAGAAAATTTTTAAACTTCCACCAAATTGTTCCAGAGTAGTTAAACAGACACTCAGTATTGACAGAGGAACCATATAAAAGGTTGAAAGATAGATCCTGGCAGTTTAATTGGTTACTAATTCAATTTGCTTTTGCTGCAGCCATTAGCAACCAGAATACTTCAGGGTATGTCAGTCTATCTTACTCCTACTGCTATGGAATACCCTGTAGACTGCTAAAGGATGTAGGAGATGAACAGTAAACCATCTCAGTTCTTTAGTCTAACTACCTACAAAGTCACACTGCTGCCTCCCTGGCTGCATGCAATTATTTGGTTCTGGATTCTCTGCTGGGATTCGTAGTCACCCTAATAATGTACTATGAAAGGAAGGGGAGATGATTTGCTTGTCAGACCTGTAGGAAGAACAGATATTGTTAACAGTCCCCTCCTGGTGTCTGCAAATGCTGCCTGCAGGAGAGGAAGGAAACATGGAAAGGGACTGTTTTTGTTATTGTACTGTCTGGATACCTTCAACTCATTCTTTCTTTACACAATGTTTTTTGCCCCTCAAAACAAAAGAATAAAAGAAACCTGGCTGCACACTGAAGTGCACACTTAGGGAAAGAAGAACACACTTCTAGAATTATTTCACTCAGAGGAATATAGTTATTTATTGCTTTCTTACATTTGATGCAATGCAGTTGGAAGGAAGCAATTCATTTACAAGGTGAAATGAATATAATGTATATTCTGATCAGCAGTAGGAACAAGTTCTTTGTAGAATAAACTAATCTGTGAGAAATAAAAATGCAACGTGAAGGATGGGATGACAGCAGTGACTTTGAAAGACAGGCACAAGGAGCCAGGTCTGTAAAAAACCCTCCAAAGACAAATTACCAGGGGCTAAAGGCATGAATCCTTGTGGGCTGGATCTTTTTTGGGGTGTAAAAATAGAACAAAGTGACAACCAAGGAAGGAAAACATATTAATTCCTTAATTTATTCATTCATCCATTTATTCATTCAAACATGAAAATTGAATCAGCTCAACTAAAAAGAGAGGTCTTGTTCCCTGACCCAAGATTTAAACCACTGGAGTGGTTGACAGTGCCAGTGGGTCTCCCCCTTGCATGCCCAGGCAGCACAGACACCAACAGCTGGGCAGGGATTGCTGCTACTTCATGCTGATCTATCACTGACTATATCCATACCACAGCTTCCCCAAAGGTGGAAAAACAATGACAGTCATCAGGAAAAAGCATAGGACTGAGTGGAATTCTCTATCCTCCAATGGGTTGAACATTGCATTTTAATCTAGTCTGGGTCTGGGATGCAGCAAAGTGGCAATACTTTTGTACTTCACAGGAGCACAGACCACCCTAAAGGTCACTCCTCTTGTACTTATTAGCTAGCAATCCCTCTAAAAAAGATGGTTGGGGGACAGAACTTCTCTCTCTAAGCCACTGAGACAAACTTCAGCATCCAGATAAACAATTTCACAAGTACTTGATAAGATTTCAAAATATAAGTAATACTATGCAAAGAACTGCTTTTGGCTTAATTTAGTGCAAGAGATAGTCTGATACTATACAGATATTACTTCATCCTGTGATACTTAGCACCAGGTCATTATTAAGTGAAGGGAGAAAAGTGGATTTCTTCAACCCGACAGCCTATGACAAGGATTACTAAATTAAAAAAAAAACCAGAAAAAAAAGTAGAAACACCACCAGTGAAAACATATGCACTCACACTGAGTTCTATGAGTTTATTTCAGGTGTGACTTTGTACAATAGCTGGCAGCTCTCATGCCGTTGCATAAACATGAGCAATAGAAGTGTGTGTGGGGAAAAAAATAGAAATAGAGTTTATTATCTTAAATTGTTGTGCAAAGTTGTAAATCTTTTGATAGCTGACTTCCCACGCTCCTTCACCATTATTTTTGCTTCTCCTTCCACATGAATGGCCAATGCTTTCAGCCAGAGCTTTGATTGAGCACACAGGACAGAAGTACGTATCTCAAGCTCACATCCCAGGAGCGTCAATATTTTTTTCTTGACAGCTACATTCAAACTGCCTCTCAATTTTTACTTCCAGATGCAAATTAAAATATTATATCTGTTTAAAAACCAGGTGTAGTGATGGGCTACTGATTTTATATTTTTTAGTATTGCACAATTTTCTAGATGATTTTTTGTATGAGCAAAGGGTTTCAATAAAGTCTTTTTCACAAGGACTACCTGAAGTTTTTAAATAGACCTGATAACGAAATTTTAATAAAATACATGAAAGACAATTGCAATTATTAAATATAAAGTGTTTAAAATGTTATTTCATGAGGAAATATAAAAGAGAGTGGAATGAAACAGATCTGATGGCTGAGGACTTTATATTTATGAAAAAATTCCTGTTCTTTAATACAGCAGTGTGAAATATTCATAGAAACATCCTCAGTGCATGATTCTAACAGTCAGAAAAAACATGCAGAAGCCCATAAATGTGGGGTTTCTTACTTGTTTGCACTTATTCCCATGCTTGTGGTATGATTTCAAAAGATAACTACAAATTTAAGTTAGGAAAATAAATAACAAAAAGTCTGAAAGCATAGGAAAATCACAGCCTTCTTGATGGAATTTCCTCCAACTTTTGCTTAATTCTTTCTTTTCTTGCTTTAAGATCATGAATCTCATCACATACATCTATTCTAAAGCATTTCTTCATCTAGGCATAACTTAAAAGGATAAGTTAATAAAGCAAATTTAAAGAACAGCAAAGTAGCTAAAGAATTTTTAGATTTGCTATACCATTAGTAGGCATTTTGTCTGTTCTAATCTTTACTATTTTTGCTGGTTTATTCTGTAGTACAAATATGCAAACCTTAGTACCACAATAAATTGTAATGTTGTGGCAAGTTGTGTAGTCAGGCTATCCCTCATAACTTGCCCAAATCTTATCCTATTCCAATCTACACAAAGAAAAATGGAGCTAAAAATAAGAAAAAAGTCTTCCTTTTTAACTATCCAGAATGATACAACTGAAATATCTGTTTAATATATTCAAATCCAATTGTACTCTGAAATTTGTAGGTTTTATTATAGCTGGAGTTGTTTAAAAGTACCTAATTGACACTCAGAATCTGAGGCTTTGGGTTCATGTGTTTAAAGTATTTAAAGGTGGTGGGTTTTTGCAAGAGAAATCAGTTTATCCCTGCCAGGCTTTGCAAATCTTTACCACCCTAACTCTGTCTTGAAGTCACACAATTTCAACAAGTGATTTATCACATCTACATACCTCCTGCAAATAATCATTATAGGAAAGGACTGCCTCTTGCTGCTTTGTTTTTTTACTTCAAAGTCACTGCCTGTGGTTATTTTAGCTGCTGCAAGAGCAGAGGAGGGAAGATACACAATTCCATAGAGAAGAGTCAAAGAAAAAAAGAGCTTAGATGACAAGTATCCAACTGTAAATTTGGGGCTGAAGAGTCCTTTATTCAAATGCAAGTAAACAAATAAATCTTTACTGATGGCACGCCAGTTCTTTTGATAATATATTTCTCCTCTTGCTTATTTGAGAAGTTATTTTCAGAATTCAATTTGAGGTGATCATGTTACCATCACAGTTATTTTCTATATAACATATAGAAGTTAATAATTCCTCTATAAATAAATACTCATCAGCAGGAATAATAGATGTGAACTACAGCCCTGAAGTGGACAATTTACAGGAAATGACATTACTTAGCACAGTACTACTGACTAGTAACTTTCAAAGCCAAGAAAACTTGCTTGCAACCATTTGACATGGTTTGATTTTGGGTACTACCATATATAAATGCATCCCCATTCTAACAAAGGGAATGATACTACATTTCTAAGAGAATAAACTCCTTGATGAAAATAATTGTGTCAGCTATTGTGCATGTCTGCACAAGAATTAAATCTCCAAGGTTTTTTTTTGGTTTGAGTTTTTGGGTAAGCATTATGAGAATAATTATGTAATGCTTTGGAATTTTCCTGTAAAATTCTCATTTAGGCAAAATACAAACCTCATATTGAAAATTGTCACAGCAGTGTTTTCCACACTTTTAGTTAGTGTTGGACAATAAGGATACTTCAATCAACATCAAAAATTCAAACTGCAGACTTAGACAGATTAAAATAATGGTATATATAGATCAGTGATCACATAATATAGATATCTCACCAGTGATCTGATGTTTCCAACTCCACATATTACAGGTATTAATTCAGAATAACCTCATGGGTGTTCAGAAATAATTCAGTATTAGCTTTAAACAGAATATAAGTTTAAAAGCAAAATGTAACACGCATATAAATATCAGAATCTCAAATTAAAGTTGATGTCCAACTTTATCAGTTACTACATACAGAATTTCCGGAATCTTTATTTGAAAGGTGTTAAGAAAATCCTGGATTAGTTTCAGAAGCATGCTGGAAGAATTGGTAATTACTTGAAACAGCTAATCTCTGCTAAGACAACAATAAAAATCTGTTCATTTTTGTAAAGATGTTTTCCCAGCCCAATTTTACATGTGATTACTTCAATAGAGGACCACATAACTGAACAGATGAAGACATAATGAGACACAGCAACAGAAAGCTACTACATAAAAGTACATAAATTTCACTCATAATCACAGAGAATCACTAGGATGGAAGAGACCTACAAGATAATTGAGTCTAACCCAGCCCTAAGACCTCAATTAAACCATGGCACCGAGTACCAAATCCAATCTTTTTTTAAACACATCCAGGGATGGTGACTCCATCACCTTCTTGGGCAGATCATTCTGGTACATTATCACTTTTTCTGTAAAAACTTTTTCTTAACATCCAGCTTAAATTCCCCTTGCTGCAGTTTGAGACTTTGTCCTCAGGTTCTGTCAGTTGTTGCCTGGAGAAAGAGACCAAATCCCACCTGGCAACAACCACTCTCCAGGAAGTAGTAGAGAGTGATAAGGTCACCCCTGAGTCTCCTTTTCTCCAGGCTAAGCACTCCCAGCTTCCTCAGTCATTCCTCACAGGGTTTGTGTTCCCAGCCCTCACCAGCCTCTTTGCCTCCTCTGGATGCACTCAAGTGTCTCAATGTCCTCCCCAAACTGAGGAATTGGACACAGCACTCAAGGTGTGGCCTCACCAGTGACAAGTACAGTGGAATCATGACCTCCCTGCTCCTGCTGGCCACACTGTTCCTGATACAGGCCAGGATGCCCTTTGCCTTCTCGGCCCCCAGGGCACTCTGCTGGCTCATGTTCAGCTGGCTGTCACCAGCACCCCCAGGTCCCTTTCTGCCCTGGCACTGTCCAGCCACACCACACCCAGCCCATTGCATTGCAGGGGGTTATTGTGGCCAAAATGCAGGACTCAGCACTCGGACTTACTAAACTTCATCTTATTGGACTCTGCCCATCCATCCAACTGTTCCAGGTCTCTCTGCAGAGTCCTCCTACCTTCCAAGAGGTCAACACACACTCCCACTTAGTGTAGTCTGCAAATTTTCTAATGACAATACCATCATCCATGTCATCAATGATATCCTTATCCAAGTCATCTTTTTGTCTTTGCAGGTCACAATAATTCCTTGGAGTTATTTACCTGGAGTTTTGTGGATTCTCTGGCACTACAAGCCCAAGACAGAGAATGTTTCAGAAACACAGGCCCTACCCTCATGTGGCCACAAAACATATATAATCCAGAGGCTCCCCTATGCTCTACCATTTTGTAGACTATTCAGTCTCTTCTTCTGCAAAATTAAGAACTAAGTGATTTTAACTGGACAAGCAATTTTTTGCGGACATGTTTATTTATAAGTTTCCTAACGCTTTTTGTCTGCAATAAATGGCATAGGGTCACACTATTCCTAAGCACATTTAGGTGTCTGCTGAATATTATTTGTATTTTCTTTTAAAATGCAGTGCTACCCTCTGCAGTTGCAAACCAGCTAGGTAATATTCACATTAAACCTGAGACTTTCATCATCCGAAGTGCTATCAAAACATGGATTTTTATATTGTTCAGAATCTGCACAAGAAAGAGTGAGGGTTTATTTTTCTCTTTAAGAGGAAGATTCAAATATGGCAGTTAAGAAATTGGTATTTACAATGCTTTTAGAAATATGATGATCCGTATTCCCTTCCTCCTCCCACTCCCCTCCACCCCCCACCCTCCCCAAAAAAGAGCAAGCAGCAGTGAATTCTAAGCAGTGAATTTAGTACTCTCAAGTACAAATCCTTCAGACCGCACAAAACTCAAAATGATAATAAAACAAAAGATCAAACTCAAAAGAAAAAAAGATCTCTAAAATTAGCACATTTATAAAAGGTCTTGCATACTCTTCTGCTAAAATGTCTAAATTACATACAAATTTTAAAATGTTTGCCTTAAGACATTTTATTTTTACTAAATTTGGAGGTGAACGGAAAAGTTCAATAACTGAAAGTGATTTGAGAGAAAATCAGATCCAACCACATTTCTGATTATTTTTGCCTGTGTATTAGAAATCTGGATCTCCTTAAAAACAGTCACAACTCTCTTCAGTTGGTCAGTTGAAAATAAATGCATTTCAATGGGATTATAGGTGCTAAAAGAGTCAGAATATGCTAGAAGAGTTGGATAACTAAAAACTTGTGTAATATGAATCATGTATGAATGTAATATTCTTTCAGACTAGCTACAGACACCTCGTGTAATGTAGTATATACTGGGTAAATATATTTTAAGCAGAGAAGAGATATGCTGTCTTATCTCAAAAGGGATATGGAAATAATTCTCAAAGGAATTATTGAAAGGGAAAAGGAAATAATTTTAAAATATGGCTTTCTATACAGCCCTTCAAATGCTGATCAAGTGATCTGTGTGATATCAACTGAAATAACTTCAAAAAAAGCACCTACTAGCCCTATATTGAAGTTGTGTCCCAAGCCTTGCTAACCTTTTGTGAGAGATGCAACAATCCATTTTCCCTGTTTGAAGCTGGAGTGCCAAAAACTAAACCTAATAAGGAAATTCTCACAAGCCCACAGCTTTCTCTGGTATTTCATCTTCCAGAAACATGAAGAGTTGTAAGTGGCAACTGTAACCATCTAATATCTAATTAAACAGATATAAGTCTATTAGAACTTTTGTGACATGCTAATTTATTAGAAAATTCATAGAAGCAGCTCTAGAGAGCTGTGGCCAGATATATCACTGATTTGACTAAGAATCTAGACCAATTGCCATTTGTACTAGTACTTAAGAAACACATTGCCTTTAAAAAAAAAGATAACAGAAATAAAAGAATGAGATTATGGTAGAAAGTCGCTGTTACCTCCATGAAAAGCAGAGGCTAAAGAGAAAAAACATAATCACAAAAAACACATGTAAGGAAAAGCAAAGCACATGTCTCTCCTCACCTTTATGGATTTTAATATGTTCTTTCAATATTTTTACAATAAACTTATATGCAATTTTGGCAAAGATCTTGGACATGAAAGTTCTCAATAGCAGAAACTTTTCAATAAACTAGATGTCTTCATTGAAATAAAACACTGAGAAATACTAAAGCCAAGCCAGTTCTTATTATATCTCTCCATATAAAACCTAAAATTCTGATTTTAATCAGCATATGAATGCACAAACTCTAAATATCAGAGGTAAAATTTACATGTCAATTGATATCCTCTAAAAAAAAAGTCCCCTAAGATGCAAATTGTTAATTTCAATTTTTTTTATTTTTCAATTTATTTTTGCATCCTTTGAGAAACTTTAAGAGAAGTGTCAGTATTGTGATGTGAAATTTCTATTGCAACATGGAATTTATAGCTGCTTGGCAGTAGGAACATATGAAGTAATGCATTAACAGTAATAAATGTTAAAATTGCTAAATATTTCTGAATAAAAGACAGTTGTGTGATATTCAGATTTATTAATGTGCTGGCACTTAGTCTCATAAGTATTTACAAACATTTTTAACTAAAGAAAGTCATTACAGTCCCTTAATCAATGTTTTACACTCACAGAAAAAGTCTGCAAAGAGCCGTGCATATCACTGGCAATTGGACTGTGTTTTAACCCTGCTGATTAAAGCACTTAGAAGCAAATTTTGCTGTCTCACCAGCAAAAATGCAAAACTGCTGATGCATCCCCTAAAGCCCAAAGGGACACAGGTAGCACTTTAGGCATAATGCTTCAACATCTACCCACGAACATGATAGCAATTCCTTGCACCAAAAATTTTTATTATTTATACACAATAAGAACTAAATCTAAAACACTTAGGAATTCCATATAGAGACTCCAGATCCAGATTTCTTATTTAAACAGCACTAGATTTAACAAAGTTCTGTAGATAGTGCAGGAACATAAGTGAACAATATACATATAAGAGATATATTGTCCTCTAGGAAGTATGATTTTTTTGCATCTGTGCCCTAGAAAGAGCTTTCTTTTCTATGGCATTTTTTACCTTTTACCCAACCTAGAAATGAAACTTGAGATAATTCTAGTAAGGAAGTATAATAAAAGAGGATCTTTAACAAAGGCCTTCAGGGGCAGTTATGGAAAGATGTCCACAAAAGCCCACCTCCTCCAGGGGTGAGTACATTTTAATAAAATGTATATTTTTAAATTTTTATGAAATTAACATAATTGATAAAAAGCACAAATTATGAGGACAAGCAGTGATGCAATTCCCCCCCAGATCAAGCTCCTTCTCTGGAGCCCCCCCTCACCTAGCTGTACTTTGTCCATGAAATGTATCTTGAAGAGTTGTGCTTGGCCTTGGTTTCCAGGAAGAACCAAGATAACACTGGAGCCTTGTTGCCCCTGGAGCTTTGAGTTCTGGAATTTGCTAGGTCTTTCTGCTTAGGGAAAGACCATGGAAAATTGCAGGGAAAACTAGCAACTAATACAATAGGCTATAGAGCTATAAATATATGCACAAAGAATACAGGGATCATATAATAGAAAAAAATGCAAAACCCAAAATGGCATCAGCATGACTTAAGGTCATGAAGTCAATGAAAGTTTTGCAGGCTCTATCAAACAGGGAGAGGCTGAGAGATCTGGGACTGCTTAGCATCTGAAAGAGAAGGTTAAAGAAGGATTTCTGTGTATTTATACACTCCAGAATGGAGAGAGACTGATTTGTCTCATTGGTGCCCAGTGAAAGGACAAGACGTAACAGACACAAACTGAAATAATAGAGAACTTCATCTAAAAACAAAAGAATAAAAAGAAAGAAACACCTTTTGTCAAGATGATGATCAAATACTGGAACACATTTCCCAGAGAATTTGTGCCATCCCAATACTTAGAGATATCAAAAACCTGAGTGGACAAAGTTCTGAACAACTGACTCTAGCTGACCCTTCCTTGGAGCAGGGGAAAGAGTCTTCCAAAGATCACTGCATACCTCAGCTGTTTCGTGACTTTGCAAAATGTGTTTGAAGGTGTTCCCAGAGGAGCAACTCAAAAAGAAAAAACAAACCAAATAAATTAAGTTGCAGAAGGCTGGTATAATATCATACTTTTCTGTATTTTTCTGTCAAAAATATGTTCAGTATGCTCCAAAATATGCTTTAAAATATTTCATAATACAAAAAGATTACTTTGGTCACTGTCACAATTGTGTTAGGAGAAAGAGCTGGCCAGTCACATTTTTATGTACCTTCTTAAATTATAGAACCACCATCTGTGTAAGAGAACAGAAATACAGCCCAGCAATGAAGAAAACAATGTTTGTTTTCTTTTGATAATCCAAAAAGGTATTTGAAAAGGTCTAGTCAGTTCAGTGGGAAAAGTAAGGCAAAATGAAATTACATTTCAACTTTTGTTTGTACATGGAAAAAGTAAAAATGTCACTTTGGCTAAGTTAAAAATGATTTCCCGTATTGTAAAAATGTTATCAAACCAGAAGAATAAAAAAAAGGTCAAGTTCATGACTGGATGCTTCACTGCATCTGTTTCCACATGGACTTGCCATTTTATTGAAAATATCAGGCACATAGATCAAGGTTCCATAGAAGTGAATTACTAGACCTGATAAGAAAAAAAAACATCTTTAAAAGTTTGAAGGTTGTTTCAGCACAGGTTAATTGTATCATTACCCATGAAAAAGGGCAACGATAGCCCAAGAATTTTCCCCTCAAAAAGCATTATTGAGAGCACAGAACTAAAAGGTGACTTGAAAGCCACTAAGGAATATAGAGAAATACTTAGAAAAACAATAATAAAATAGAGGTGCTTCAAATATAACAGTTGTTTATAAATATCAACCCTATGGCTTGGGATGTTAAATTAGTGTATTCAGATCTCATTAGATTTTGCTTCCTTGGCTTTATTTCCAGGCAATATGGCCTAAAGTCAGCGTAAATTAAGTACACTGAGTGCCCCACGAGATTTGGCTCATAATTATTTCTCACCTTAACATCATCTACTTCAGTTCAAAAAAACTAAAAAATGGCAAAGAGAAGATAATGTTTTAAACAGTCCCATTTGAATGCATTAGAAGTTTTTTATGGGTATGCCCAAAGTGTCAGGCACCTGGCTCACAAGTTGCCAATAACATATGCTCACTGTGCATTGTATCAGAAGCTCAATTTGAGATAAGGCAGAAAAAAGAAAATGTAGTTTAAGGGCTTTTGTGTATACCAAGACTCAAACTATCCAAATATTTAACATTTCTGGAACTTAAGGAAAATAAGCTGTGTTTCACCTGCCTTTTTGATTTGTGGGTTTTTTTGGGGGGGGAGTATTTTTATCATTATAGTACTACTACTAGTATTAATACTGGTATTGGTATGTTTTAGTATTAGTATGTATTAGTAATGGTATTAATTAATATTAGCATTAACTGCAGCAAGTTATCATACAGCACAGAATTTAGTAAAATCTAAATGCATATGAAGGAAGTTTAAATTATGCATTTCTGCTTCCTAGATCACTGGATCTTGTAAGTAGTGCTCTGTGCATGTCTTACCCTTTTGGGAGACAAATGATGTTCTAGTATTTCTATAGAGTGTTAGTTGTTGTGTAGCATGTTCTTCTATAGCCACTACTAATTTAAACACATATAATATTCCTTTTTTTCCTTCAAAACTATACATCTAATACAAAATACTAGGGATACTACTGAGACTGCACATGAATAGAAAACATTAGCCTTGTGTGTTGTAGAATGGAAGATCATAAACTTTGAGTTTGCTTCATGAAAAGCACCTCAAAAGACTATTCCATTCCAAGTTATTCTAAATGGGAATGGCCTAGGATTTGTCTCTTGGGAATAAAAAGGCCAAAAGAGCAAAAGGATGCCCACTAAAACAAGATGCATGAACAACTGCAGAATATGAGGCTGAACTTAAATTCATCCCTTAAGTTGTCTCTAAAACAGATATATCTACATCACATACTGTGCTTGGAAAAGGAGTAGAAGAAATATATTGTATTAGATGCTGACATTTATTCTCTGCAAGGACGTCCTGGTCAAATTGCTACCAATCATATGCTGCTGTCTGTTGTTGTTTTTCAAAATAGCACAAATAGCCACCCTCCATCATCACACAAAAGCACAGTCTGTACTTGAGATATACAAAACAGCATCTAAAGTCTTAGTAAGACTTTCCCAACCCAAAAGTTTCTCCCAGAAAATGGAGAACACCTGATGTGCTAAATCTTACCTTGAAAATCTGAATAAAAGTGTGCCAAATAGAACTATTTTACAGGAAGAAATAGAGGTTTTTTTTTTTTTCCTGGGTTTCTCTTAATGGGGAAAAAAACCATGGGAAAAACTAAGTTCTTTCTCCACGAGGAGAATATAATTTTAGTTTCAGATAACTTGTCAAGAGAATTACAGATGCAACTTGTGCCTGTATCAATCACAGAAGCATGGGCCTTGAGGACAGAAGTTTGCATTGCTGAAATATTTAACGTAGGATAAGAAGGACCTAATAGTGAAAGATAAGGAACCACTAAATTCATCAGGAATTTAAGACAGAGCAGCTTACAGGATCAACGCACCACACTTCACATGAATTGGAAGTGTTAATGACAATATTATTGGTCACCTTTACATCTTCTCCAGTTGAGAAAGGTCACCACAGGGGAAGGATGCACTAATGCACAACTTTAGGAGATTAATAGACACCATTTCTGGCTCATAATATTTCAGCAGCAAAGTACAAAGACTTAACGGTCACTCAGTTTTTCTAAACTGCTGCTCTGGAAAGCTGCTAGCCTGGGAAGCCGATGATAAACAATTAACAGAACCTTTATTTAATGAGCACTACAAAATTAGAAAGGAAAAAAAAAAAAAGCAAAACACAAACACACACCTTCACAAAATAAAGCTGTAAGCAAGCTTTGGCCATGCAATTGAAAAGGTCTGCTGAAGGATTAGCAAAGCCAAGGCTAGAGCACCAACTAGCTTCTCCTGTGCATGCACGTGGGCACACTCACACACATAATTAGAAGAATGATGTTGCTTACCAAAAATGAGGGAAGTGCTTCCATGAGACCATTTTAAATTAGTGAGATGAAAAACCAGGGGAGAGCATACGGAAACCATTTTGAAAATACAAATAATGGCTTTGTTTGACACTATGTATAATTCTTTGTGTATACCAGACTGTAGAAAATGTAGCTGCTTTTTATTGCAGAGAACATAACTTGGTGACGAAGGGAGAACTAAAATTCTTCACCATTATCTTTTCTTTTCCTAAAGAAACAATGAACAAAATCTTTAAAATTTTTCCTATGATTTAAGCTAGAAGTTTGCCACTACATTTTCTGAGGAAAACCTTACTATTCACCCAAAACTAGCAGAAAACCCTTAATAAACTGCATAGAGTCTATTCCAACTTTACTAGTTTCTGTCAAAAAGTATGATATATTTCCTATATTAGAGAATAGTGAATTTACAGAAAATTACTTAGATTTCATTTTTATCTCTGTCAACATTAATCACTAATTTCTCTGTATAAATCAATAATGGACTGTTTTAAAATTTTGGTACAAAGACATTTTTTAGGATAGAAATAAAAAGATTCAAAAAATAAGTTACATGGCCGTATTAAAAAGCAATGTGAATGAACAAATTAAGACTCTGAAATATTTTAACTCAAACATTGTTCATAAAATGTTTCTTGGATTGACAGCACTGACAATTTAACCTTTATTTCAGAGTATCACTTCAGAATAAATGCTCTAATATTTTTATATATACAAAAAAAAAAAAGAAGTAACACAAGTTTCCTTGAATTCGACTGTAAAAAAATTAGATGGACCTTTTCATGACCTAAACTCCCAAATTAATTGAGACAACTAACAATATAACTCAAAATCAAGTGAAAAGTAAAATTTTCTTGTTTCACATATAAAACTCTATTCCTGTTTTGAATTTCAATTTTTCTGTGAGCTGCATCCTATGCAGAGTTAGAAATGAAGCTTAAGATTTAATTCTAAATATATTTTTCACTATGAAAAGGTATAACATAAATACGAATTACATGGCTAAATTAAGCATCTCCTATATAACAGGAAAAAAAACCAAACCACACAACAAAGGAAACAAAAACCAAATAAAAAAAATCAGGATAAACCGAAGAAGAAGTTTAGTGGATTCATTTGCACTGCTTTGAAGGAATAGTTCCTGGTCCAGGCTGGACGCCAAACTTACCATCCATTCACATCAGCACCTAGGCAGGAGAAAAGGCAGAGCTGAATTTCATATGGGTATAATGAAATGCAGACACGAGCATGATCCCTGTGTATGTACACTCTGCACTGGAGAAGTCGACAGCCTGGGCCGGGTCCAGCACAGCCCCCTATATGGTAGCACTGCTTGTACATCATATGAGAAAGACAGGATTGGGTAAGGCCTTACAAGTACTAGGCCCTTTATGGCTTCCTGTAAAGAGAGATGCAATTTCTAGGTGAGTCAGACTCAGCCTGGGTCAGGTCCTCAGCCGAATTAATCAAAAAGTAAAAAAAAGACCAGAAAATATCAATATATAAGCTACTATTCATTTATTAATCTCTGAATAGCAAGTATCTTTAATAAGTGTCTTTAGTGATAATAACAAGTTTTCTGTATTTATAGACAAACAGCACTCCATAAATATTCAATTTTACTGTTTAACATATGTAACCCTGGTACATATACAATATATGTAGAAGTCTGGTAATCACTAGACTATTTGACAGTCAAAAATGTTTAGAGAAACAGTTATTTACTCATTTAAATGCAAGTAGCTTAACCCTTTTATATTTAATTCTTTGCATCCTTCCAACATGTGAGTAAAAGAACAAAAATAATTGGTTCATTCCAGTTCTAACTAGAGAGTCAGATCATATTTACTGGCAGAAAAAATATTTTTAGTAACATTTTTCCATCACAAATTAACAGTAAGAGATTCCCAGTCTTTTACAATAGGAGAGTAATTCAGTAAGAGACTGCCAGTTTCAAAATTTCATAATTAAGATAAATTAAGATAGCTTTTGCCGTATGGTATCCAGAAAACTGTCTCCTTCACCAATGACACCACAAGGAGTTGTGCTGTCTCCTTTAGGCTCCTAGGAAGCCAAAAGGAGGTACTTGAAAGCACCTTGAAAGAATTTGGTACATTTAAGTTATCTGAGAAGTCAGATAGCTTGAAAGTACCAAATCTATCAAAGCTCAAAACGTTCTTTTAGATAAACTAAGGGATGTCCATTCCTAGGCACCATGCAGCTGTCTCCTGAATTTGAATTCAAACTGAAAACGTCCCTTCAAGAGTTTTGGAAAAAAAAAATGGTTTGTTATAAAGCAATATAGACTGTTTCCCAAGAGTTTATGGAAGGTATTGCCTATGTTATGGCCAATTAGTTGGATTGGTGCAAAGAAGAATGACATTTCTCTGATGAAACAGGGAACACAGCCTTCAAAGTGCAGCAGCACTATGCTTCCTAGTGTGTTGGAGATTAATGTATTTGAAGATGATATATGATATTACAACCACTATGTTCTTCAATACTCATCACAAGAGACTACTGTGAAATAGAAGTGGTCTCTTAAATCATTAATTTCATTTCAGTCTAAATGAAACAATATTTGACTTGAGAAAAAATTCTGGAAGACTTTCTTCTCCTTTTGTTTTTTCCCCAGTTTTTGAATTTAGTGAAACAAACTTAATTTACAACATCCAAAGTCTGTAACATTAGAGACAAAGAAAGGAAAATAACCTGTATTGTTAAAAAAGACTATTTTTGTATTTGGTAATACCATAAAAAATATCTTATATTCTCAGGAGCAAGGGAGAAAGTTATGAGTTGTTCTTTTAAAGAAATTTGCAATTTAATAGCTTCTATACTAAGAAAGAAATATCAATGCAGCATAAAATATCTACTAATAGTTTTATTCTTCTTGTTAATCTCTTGCCTTAAATCAACTCCCTGTCTTCCAAGACACTACTGCTTTACTGTAAATACAAAATATATGCAATAAACAGTCTAGTTTATGGCACTGGGTTACAGGTTTTTAAGTTTCCTGGTGAGCCAATAAATAATACAAAGGCTGTTATTTTTCACAATCTGAAAATCCAGTTAAAGCAATAATTCAAACCAAACAAATAACACTAATTTTCCAAGATTAATTTCTTTCATTCATCTAACATGAATAGTTGTTTTCTAATTGCATAACAACTGGCACAATTAAAATAATACTATTTGAAACAGCATTATATTAAGTTAGTTTCTTCTTCTACTTCTTCTACTTCTTCAGTCTGCAACTGAAAGAGAGAAACAGAAGAAAGAGATGCTGGAACTCATAGTACTCCTGACAACAAAGATTTTTAACAAATGTTTTTGGATTAATGTTGCTCACAGGTTTTGATTTTATGGAAATGTATGGGTTTAGACAGAAGAATACCCAAAATCTTCTCATATAACTTAACTTTTACCCTCTTAAAAGGATTTAATTGTAAGTTTGAGCTACACTTTATACAAATGAACCAAACCATGGCATGGTGTGCAATTAAACCAAACATTCTCCATTTATCCTAGAAAAGTAAATTCCTTTCTTCATTATGATATCACGTACATGTAATCTTTTCAATATGTTAGGTAAAAGGCAAAATGTAGTTCTGTGAAGAAAAAAAAAAAGCACTTATATTTCTGCATAGGAGTAAAATGATCAGGTAGTATATGTCATTTTCCCCAAAGTGAATGTGATGGATATGATCACAGAAGCAGTGAAGGTGCAGAGTGGCCTCTGCAGAATCCTTTGTTTTCCCTTCCACTCCCACTGCAGACTTGCTTTGCAGAATTGACTGCTATAGAAAGGATCAATTGATGAGCTGATTTCAGTCATTCCCATACTTGAGACAACTTGCATGTCTTCCACTTGTAATTTTAACTCCTTTTTTATGTTCTTCTCATTCAACTTGGCAACTGCACTGTCATTAGAAAATGATGTATTAGATACTATGGGATATGGGACTTGATTCACAGTAAAGAAGTCTCTCCTGGAGAGCTGTACCTGTCATAAGAGTCCAGACACTACCACAAACTTTCAAGAAAAATTTCATTACTCTTGTAATATGTGGAAGGACCTAAAATAAATGTGGCTAGTGGATTTATTTGTACTTAAAATTTGTGATGCATTTTTTTGATACTGATTTTCTTTTGTTTTTTACAGGAAAGAATTTTGAGTGATTTAAATGCTTGATTAATCTGAGGAAATACATATTAATATTTATCAAAAGCTGAAAAACAAGAAAATAACAGCTGAAATTTCTGGAGGACTACTTTATTCAGTGGTCTCACTGTGCACAGAATCACTGAAAATTAAACTATTGTAATATAGTTTATCAGATGATCAAAGGCAAATTTGTGTCAAATAAAAAAAAATTCAAAACATAGCACTATGTTTTGAAAAACCATACTAAACCTTATTTCTTTTAGCACCTTCTGAAGTGGCACTTAAGCAACCATCAAAACCAATACATGTAGAGGCTTCCAAATGTGACTGGATGTGATGAAACTTTGCAATCAGTTTACAATGTAGGCCTCAAAAGATTTAGTACATATTAAAAAAAAATCTGCAAGGCTTAATAGCATTGATCAAACAAGAAAGGAAAACTATCATTGGAATAGACAATACTTCCACTAAATCTAAGTATATATGACAAAGGTCCATTGGTCATGCATACCTAGATTTAGTGGAAACAATCTTCACAAAATTTCAGAAAAGTCTTAATAGTATTGAAGAGCAGTGTTAGTTTGATGGAAACATATTATCCCCTCATTTTTCAGTTCTCCAGTGTGTAGTCATTAGCAGTAGACTTTCACATTTTTAATCTCTTAGTTCCTCAATTAGTCATCAAAATTTCCTGCCCAATTTCCTTCCTATGCTGACTCTTCCTATTTATTAAACTAATTTTCTTTCCTGATATAAATGCTGTCAAATAAATGCTCCTACAGCATTTGCCTCCAAAAGAATTTAGTAAAATTTTCAGTATGGACTGCATATCAGATGGCATGCATGAGTTTCTGAAAATAAAAAATCTATGATATTGCTGTAGATGAAAAAAACTTGAGAAATGAAAATCTTACCTTCCTGATAACAAGAAAAGAGTTTGAGTGTTTGTAGTTGGTGGGTTTTTTGTTGTTTCTGTATAGGTGTTTTTTATGACACAGGAATGCACAAAATCATTCATACTTCAAAAAATCATAGTAGTTCTACAACACATGAAGAAAAATTTTTAAAATTGTACTTTGAAGAGTTTGGTTTAGATATTGTATTTAACCTTCTAAAAGGAATCTTGTCATAATGCTGTTAAAATCACTAAGATAATTTTGAAAAATAGGATAAAAATTACAAAGATTATATATTGAAAAGATTAAGTTAAAGCTTCTTTTGGATTTCAGTAAAATTTTCTGTACTGTCTCTCACAGTATCCTTCTGGACAAAATATTATATTAAATGGCTTTAAATCATGTTGGCCACTAGTGGGGTTCTACAGGGCTCCACTTGAGGGCCAGGTCTCTTTAATGTCTTAATCAGCAGGGGTCACAGCACCAGCCTGACCGAGTTCAAGGAGCATTTGGAGACACTGTGAGGAACATGGCATGATCTTTGGGTTGTCCTGTGCAGTGCCAGGGCTTGTACTCTGATCTCTCTGGATCTCTTTCAACTCAGAATATTCCATTATTCTATACTGGATTATGAGTTACATATGAACTCTGTAACAAAAAGCCCATTGATGAATTATTTTGAGCCGAATTCAAAACTTGTGGCTCTGTTGAGAAAAGTTGAGAAAGTTTGTTTTTCCTCTTTTCAATTGTTCTAATGTAGGCTTGCCATAGCCTTGTGGTCTTGCTCATAACAAGCATCCATTTCATAATCACCATGCCACTCTGAAGAAAAGATCAACAAAAAAAAGAAACAGATTTTTAGTTCGTCAGCATTCTGAATGACTACATCTAATTTTTCATCCTTTTTTTATATTAACAGATAGTAAGATAATATTTGTAGTGATAAACTATCCTTGCATAGTACTGCTTTTGTGATTATAAAAAACTTCAGCATTTTATCACTAATAACAGTGATTTACTGTTTTCAGTATTCTGTGGGTGAAGCAATTCATGTAACAACCCTAATGTCACTCCCCATTGTTTTAATTTAATCAGCTGTAAAATAGAAATAATAAATTATGTTGTCTTGTAGGTTATAAAATTATGTTTGTCCAACGGTCCATTAAAAATTCTGAGCAATGTGTTTGGTTCTTACTTTTCATTAACCATATACCACACTTATATTGTTAAATATTAATCCAGGAGACCAAAGCTCTATTTGCTTTACTCTGTAAGAAATTAGGTATAGCTCTATAAAACTTAAACAGCCATAGTTAGTGCAAACAGAACTTGAATGTTAAACATTTTCCTATTCCTTATTCTGAAAAGAGTTTGTAGTCCTGAATTTAATTGGGATTGCTAACTTGCTAGTTAGAGATAGCATGTTGCTTTGCTCTGCTTTCATCCTTATTTTCCCAGCATTCCAAGAAAAATGAGAGAAGGATAAGAAAGACAGAATACTTGAATACTTGTAAACCAATGAATATCTAACATGTCAAACCTATTGATATTAACAACCTTTTTGTCTTAGGACAGATGGCCAGCCACCTCACAGTAGTCACTAAGGAGTACTTACTAAATCAGGAACCTTGCAAATACTACAGCTTATAGCTACAAGAAGACAAAGAATAAAAAAAAAAACCAAATATTTTTACTAGAGAAATGACGATTAGGCAAACTCTATAAAGCATTAGCAAAATTCTGTAAAAATTCATATTACTTTTAAATGGTAGATATTCAGAGGCAGATGAGTCATATTCCAATAGTATTACCCACTTAAGAGAGACCTTTAACCTTCCTCTCTTCTTTTTTGGGGATAGTATCTATATTTTCATTCCAAGTTTAGCTACAGCACTTCACTCACCTGTTCATCACATTCCTGACAAGTCCTTCCACTAGTTTTTTCTAACTTCCATGTTTGGTTTGCTCATTCAAAAACCCTTCTCCTCCCAAGGGCAAGAGTTTTAACTGTGTTTCCATGACAGAAACAATCACAGCACTAACATTATGATGACACAATGCAATAAGGCAAGAGAGGGACAGATTTTGTTAAGCGTATACTTGGATATCTGGTGTATGTTTACAACAAGACAAATTATAGTGAGCCCTTGCTGAACTACCTAAGATGACCTTCTTTCCTCCATATGGATGAATATTTTTTATAAATCTAACTTAATGTAATTAGCAGATATTTACTTTCCTTTGAAGGAAAAATCTAATGTGTACTGAGGGCTTGCTATAGGTTCAAATATTTGGTAGATGAGGCTACAAAGCTTAAATCTATTTTCAGGTCACCCAAATACAGAGTGGAGTCTTATGGCTGTAGAAATGACAATACCTGTTGAAAAGCATTCCAGCACTGCCAGGCTATTTAAAGAATTTTGGATTAAAGTTTGTTGCATGATGCACTCACAGTACTGTATCTGCTTAAACTAAACAGTTGACCAGAACATAGAAAACTAGTCCTGAATTAAGTGTGGTAAGCATTTTTTTTAAGTTACAGATAGTTTTTATCCACACTGTAGAATTAAAAAATTTTATCTAATAGATGCATTCCATAAATTTTCATACAGTCAGCTATACATTCCAAAGCTGCTTGATAACTTTGTTCAAATGAACTGTGAACAACAGAAATATCCCCAGTAGAAGATAATGAAGTTATATCAAGTGTATCATAAGAAAAAGTCTGTATTCATCTTCATTCAATTTTATGTAAAAGTGACTTAGGTGTCATGATTATTTTTAATTAATTAAATCACAGAAAGATGTGGCCTAAAATTGTACACGAGTTCTTATTCAATAGACTGGAAAGACTTCTTCATGGTATCATATTTTCCCTATATGGTGTAAATATTTAAAGATATCAAAAAACTACCCACACCACAGAAGTAGAGTTTAGAATTTTTATTTAAAGGAAACTTATTAATGCTCTGTGATGAATTTATTATTCTGAGTCAATAATGTGGGAGGTCTGGTAAAGTTTGGTTTCTATCATGCACAAGAACTCTGAGTTATTTCTTTGAATTTAAATCAAATGAAAACATCAAGAACTGAGGTATTATATACAGAATCCTTTTGTTAGTAGACAAACCCAAATGATTTTTAAAAGATCTAGTGTCATACCTATGATGACATCTCCTATAATTTTGTGAATGACATTAAATCTTTTTATGTGAAATAAAGAGCTGTCGTACTATGCCCTGACTGCTCAGAGTTTCAGTGGAAACTAAAATCCAGTTATATACTGATTAAATATATCTAAAAAAAATTAAAATCTTTTGTTAATTATTATGAAGTCATATTTAGTTTTATGAAGCTCAGGATAAAAGGGACAATACTTAGTGTATTCTTGAAAGTGAAATTAATATGTCAGGTTCATTGAAGGTCAGAGGGACTATATTAACACCTCTCATGATACAGACTACTGTGACAGGAACTTGTGGCTCTTCATGAAAGAGAACACTTTCTTTCACTTGTTTGGCTTCAGCAGCCACTTTAACATTTCTTATCATACCCATAAATCTGAAGTGAATTGTTTATCTCTACAAGTTAATTATCTTATCATAGACTTTAATACTGTACTGTGCATATCAAGTAAAAGGGTGGTTTTTATCTCTGAAGACCTGAAAAGAAAAATAGACAAAACTTTGAGTCTTCTTGCAATTATAACATTACTTAATAAAATCTTTGGTTCCAGCAGGTTCTCTACATTGCACTAAGAAATGAATACTGCTTCTTCAAGTAAGATGTAAAACTGTCCAGACCATGTAATAGTAGCTGAGGCACTTCAATTTTTCTGGTAAGATATTTGAAAAACCAACTCACTATGCTTATTCTTTGCTATCATTTAGAAAAAAGTTATTTTGGATATACATTTTCAAAGCAATACAGTTCCACAAGGAAGTACAGAATAACTGCCTATATTTCATATATTGCTGTGATTCTTTATTGCAACTTCCTTCCTTGAATGTTAGAATTTATTTTGTCTTGAATAACAACTCTATGGGGTACTTGAAAGCAAATTTCTACCATTCAGGAATGCATGTCAAGCAAACAAACAAATAAACAAACACTCCAAACAATGTAGTTTGCCATGCCCTAATATCTTTTAGTCCCAGGCACCAAGGATATGAACACCCTTCTATAATAAGCTGTCAAGATCCATTTAAATACCATCAGTAATAGGATGACTTAACTAGAAAATAAATTACTTTTCTTCATTTTCAAATTTTACGATGCAGATCTTCTTCACAGCCTCTAAGTATCATATAAAAAGATGGGTTATTTCCTTTACTCGAGAGACTACATCCTCCTTTTCAGTCTCCAAATCTACCAAGCTCCAGATGCCATTTGTAAAACACAGAAAGGTTTCTATCCCATGATTTCAACTAGAAAAGAGACTTTGTCATAGGCCCAGGCTTCTTGGGAGAGATCCCTTAACTTTTTTCTGAAATACTACTGTCTTTCAAAGTATTGAAGAACTTTCCAAATCCTTCTGAGTCAAGGGAACCCAGTAACCCTGAAAATAATAGAAAAACTACTGCTCACGTCCAGTAAATACAACTGCAAACAAAAAGATACATATTTTTTTTAATGATTATTAAAGACTAGCTAGAGCCCTTTTAAAATTTCACATACACAGACAAAGCTTTATACAAACATATACACTCATCCTTGGCTACTGTTTGTGAATCCCTGGAGGGGATGCTGTGAAATACTGGGTGAAAAACACTCATGTAGACTTCCAAGTAGTTGGACTTGGAATGACTTGCTGTGAATAGTGTGCACTGTGTCTGGGATTTTGCTCCTGTACTTGGAACTTATGTTTGCAGGTTTTGAGAATTTGGGAGGAAACTACACGCCTTGGATTTTGCTAACACAACTGTGTTTGCTAAGCGGCTTAATAAGCATATGCTGGGTATAGTTACATCCCCATCAGGAAATGTAAAACAGTATTTGAAACAGTGAAATTACCATAATTGAAAGAACACAGATGCTCTTTAATAATGTAGTAGATTGCGCCCTCAATGGAAATGCTCATTAATTCTATTTTAAGACAGTGTGATTCACCTGTATGTCAGACAATTATCATTGAAAGCTAGGTTAGCAGAAAGGTTACATATTTAGATTTGATGACTCCATCACAGAACATGAAATATTTTCCATTTGAGAGCAATATGACTACTCATTTTCTTCTTCCATATCATGTAATTTATAAGCAGAGAGAAAAAAATGTCAGAAACATTAAATTTCTCTTTCACAAAAAAAAAAAAGCAAAACCCCTTCTTAAATCAGAATAACTTCAGAAACTTATAATACCTAATACAGTATCATTTGTAATTTGAAGGAGAAGCTTATGATCCCCACAAAGAGTTTTTCAATATCCAAAACTGAGTTACACCAGCAGCAATAGGTAAGCGTTGCTAAATTGCTGCAAACTTGAGGAATACAAGTAGTGAGCAGTAAACACTATACAAGGATAGAACTAAACGAAGATTGTTACCAAGGTCATCCATGCTATTTTGCACAGGTTTGCTATATTTCTCTTCAGTATTCAAGATTCTTTAACAGAGCCTAATGCAACATGGTGTTAAGTCCCTGTTTCAACATTGTTTAAGCAATTACTAAATTTCTGACAGAGGTATCATTTGACTTTTGTACCTTTTATCTTATATATGATTTTCATATCCATAGTTAAAAAAAAGTTCAGGTAACTCCTTAGTTGTTAGTTTACAGAAATTTGTGAAAACTCCACAGGCAAACTTCTGAAGTCTTTGGAAGGGGTAGTTCAAGTTCATTCATTGCTCATTGACATGACCAAGCATTTTTCAAATGTTAAATCATTTTGTCTAACTTGATTATGCTTTTTTATATTTCTACTTCCTGAAAGGAGTATCTTAAGTCTACTTATAATATGCAGTTATGTGCAAAACACTTAACAAGCAGTAATTAATAAATTCACACACACACACACATTCTTCATTGTAATCTAATAAAGCAAGTTAACTGCAAACACAGAAGAAACAGAATTTTTCTAAGTTTGTTTTGGCAATTTTTTAATAATTTTAAAATACACTTTAAAAATGTCTTTTCTTTACATGTAGATACACAGAGCCCTGGACTTAAAGGTGTTCACAACTTACTTCATGTCTCCAGTTAACATATGCTTAGACAAAATGCCAAAGATGAATGGGAATGTCTCCATACAGCAAGGAGAGTAAGACTCCTTCATCTGCTATTTCAACATTATAGGTGTATATAATACTGTACTAAGCAAACCTTTCTTTAAACACTCCTAGAGAAGGGACTCAGGATGTCTCAAAACAGCTTCTCACATTCCCACATTTATAAAGACATGTAGTGACAAGATCAAGAGGAATGGGTTAAACTGAATGAGAGATTTAGATTAAACATTAGGAAGAAATTCTTTATTTTTAGGGTGGTTAGGCACTGATACAGATTTCCCAGAGCAGTTGTGGATGCCCTCTCCCTATAAGTGATCAAGGCCAGATTGGACAGGACCTGGTCCAGCGGAAGAGGTCTCAGCCCATGGCAGAGGCTTTGGAACTAAATTATATTTAAGTCCTCTTCCAGTCTAAACTAGTCTATGATTCCCATATGTCAGTTCAACAAAGGTAGATTTATATGAGTTTGTGCTTTTCTCTCCTAGACTACTGTTCCTTACTCGTGTCCAAATGAAAGTGACTATATCTTGAAGGTCAGACATTCAAGCCACCCCCACAGATTACCTTCCCAGCATCCTAATGAATCCAGGATAATCCAGAGATTATTCAACAAATAAAAACTTGTTTGTTGAGCTGTCACTATTCTTTATCTTCCCCTTTAACTGATATTGGCCTATGTGAACCTAAGAAAAGAACCAAGCACTTTGTGAATGGAGTAAGAATATGCTTTCTGCATAGCTCAGTCTAATACAGAGCTGGACATCCAACCATGAAAAGATTTGCTATAGAAACTCAATGGTGTGTTACAGTTGGTTTATGACAGTAAGTGCTCCCTTTAATTTTTCTTTTGTAAAAGAGTACTTTTTTTCAGAGGTTTCATTGCATCACAAGGTTAATGGTATACTTAAAAGGCATAAACTATCCACATTTAATATATGTGAGAAGACCAAAAACACAGCACAGTTCCACCACATTACCCTTTCAGACAAAATTAAAAGTAAAATTCAAGATGAAGTTTGACATATTCAGGAGCTGTAACTTTATTGATTTCATGAATAACTGGAAGTTGGACTTCAGAGAGTTGTTGGTAAGAGGTTTAAGTTATTTTATTTTAATCTTTGCAGTAGCACACTAAAACCAAAAGAATAATAAAACATAAATATCTTCTCTTCACATAGCAAAACCAAACAAGCAAGAAAATGGAATGGACCTGTTTTATGCTTTCATGATCATATTCAAGATTTTTTTAATAACTTATAGTGACTTAATATATGTCTGTGTCATTTCTATGTTTGAAAACTCCAATGGAACAAAGTGAAGAGAAAAATAGGAAATATAAAGAAAACGAGGAAAAAATTATTTCTCTAGCAAAATAAAGATATTTGCTAAGACCTACTGAAGAAAGGAACTGTAGGAAAATGTAATAAAAATCACTGAAAATCAACTCAGATTCAAACACCAAAACACTACCCCAAAATCCTGAAGAGCAGTATTACCAAAGAACAAAATCTTACACAAAATCCCGAGACTATTTCATTGGCTTCTAAAGGTGTATATAATGTCCGTGTTAAGGTTGGAGAAACAGCAGTTCTGTGCATGAAAACATAATATTTATCCAGAGTATATCAATAAATAAAACACTTCAAAAGTTGAAGATATTTTTGAATAAAATAAATATGAGAATTGAATAAAATTATTTAAATTAAAAAAATTCTAAAAAGATTGTGTCATTCTCACTTGTGGTGTAGAACTGGAATATAGACTGATGTGCCTGTAATGACTGTCTTTTTGATGCCTCCTAGTTCATTAAATATAAGATGTAAATAAAAAGAGTGACTGAGCCAATTATTCTAGTATTCAGAACAATAAAAAAAAGCTTTTTTCTGTTTCTTTTAGTGATCATGCATAGTCTAAGCATATTTTGCTAAAGGAAAGTGGAACTAGAGAATATGGTATTACTCTAGGGAAAGGAAGTTATCTCTAGAGCTGCTCAAATATAGTGGAGCATTAACAACCAGTGCACAGACCATTTTTTAATATATAGCTTTTCACAACATCATATCTAAAACCATATCTATAAAAAAAAGGCTACAAAAGCCCAATAAACCTAAACTACAGGAAACCCTCCTCTGAAATAAAGAAACCTACATTCTTGTTGCTTTTACTGCACTTAGCATTTCAAGATAAAAATCTAAAACTCTTCAGAGTCTTGGTAAATCTTTGTAGCTTGAAATCTCTTTTTGAGCTTTTCCACTCTAGAAACAACATATTCAGAGTCCACATGTAGTTATGATAGCCAGAAGTAATTCTCTTTCTCTAGCAGTGGAAAGAAAGGGTGTTTGGGGGAAACAATGACAACAGCAATAAAACAACAGCGACAGCAACAAAACAACAACAACAAAATATCCCCAACTTAGAAGCAAACACTTTTTTTTTCTTGAGCCTCAGAGGTGAAATTCCCACTTCTCATCATCTAGAAGTGCAAATGGTGAGGATCAAGGTAAGACTAGTTCTTTAGTACTACTTTGGTGTATGGGACCTAGAAAAAATTAGGAAATTTTAATTAAAAATCCAACACTTTTGACTGAACACAATACTATTGATGACCACAAAACAATATATTAAATGCCCCCAAATAAGCACATAAATGAAAAATCAATACTGAACTTAAAGATCATAACCCTGTATTTAAAAAACAACCAAACAAAAAAATTGTCTTATTTTTTTTCTAAAATGAAGTATAAATCACATCTAGTAGTCTTCTGACTAATTCTGATGCATTCATTAGTTCTAGAAAAATTAACATTTTACTCCAATCCTGCTTTAGCAAAGCACATATAGAATGTAGCAGCGGATATTAGGAAGAAGCTTAAATATCGTTTGTTCTGCTTATTACATGCATTTGGTTATATTGGATTAATTTTAAATTTCCTGGTTTGTTAAAAATGCTATCACTTTATTAGTGTCGCTAATTTGAAAAGCAACCACAAATGTGAAGGCCCAGCTGGGTTCTCAAAAAAAAAAAAAAAAAAAAAAATCTTCAAAACCCTGAGAAGCTGGTCTTTCAGAAAAAGCAGCTCTCCTTATGAAAATTAATTTTGCAATATCACGACCTTGTATATTCATTAAATAACATTTCTCTGTTTCTTGACAAAAAGTTTTTCTGTACAAGAACACCAGAAGATTCAGCAGAGATAAAGCCACAGGCTTAATATCTCACAGAGATATTAAACTGTGTCATAATTAAGATTCCTTAATAATGTTGGTAACTCAAAATGAAACATGATAATGCCAGTTAAAGGTTTTTCTTTTTAAAGGATTATTTTCCAGTAGAATTCTGCAATATCCAACAAAACTTTACCCCTGCAGAATTCTTACCTCTCCCAGCCAAATTTTACTTTGTTGTTTACTCAATGTATTTTGACACTAAAGGTTTAAAAAAAAAAAAAAGAAATCCAGCAAATAGTTATTTACATGCCTCTGTAAATTTTTTGTATAATACTGAAAAATACATGTATTTTTCAGTATTACACTTCTGTTAAGAATACTAACAGCAGACCAGTTTCAGACCTCTATTATCTACTATTTGTCTTCTGTTCTTGAAAGTTACAGTTTCAGGCTGTTTGTTTCAAGAAGAAGGTTAGCAACTCTCATTTCCTCAGATATGGAATTGCTAAACATCAAGGTGGCTGGGCAATCAAGTTCTTCAGATTAAACAGAAAGCTTACATACTTATGAAATACCAAGGTCTGCTAAAATTAATAGAGAAACTAAATAAACTAAATAAATGGATGCCAATAGATTTCTAGCACCCCAGGGTATACACCAGAATATAGTGTAGCCCTTTTGGATGCATGATTAGATTGCTTATTTAACAATTCTCCACTATGTGCTCATTTTTCACATAGCAATTATCTGCAAACATAAAATGGAGAATTACAGAAAAGTGAGTTTAAATTGAACTGCATGGGAAAAAAAAAAAGGTAATTCACTGCTATAAGCAGAACATAGATCTCTAAATATATTAGCTTCTTCTGTCATAAAGAGGAAAACTAGCACAACTATTAATTCTTCTTTCCCTCCATGTGTGGAAGAGAACACAAAGATGTCATGTGAAAACCCTCCCCGCAAATAAATGTCCTCTTCAATTTTAGAAAGACTGTCAAGAAAAGATGAGCTAAAATGTGAATTATAACTAAGTGATGACAAATTCAAATAGAAATAGCAAGGCATGATGATCGCTGTATTGTGTGAATTAGATGATTTGACAGTATTGAGAATCAAAAGAAGCACAATTCTGCATAAGCAAAAATGTGAAAAATCTATACAGTGCTTCTTCAAGTTATCTTCAAATAACTTCAGACTATCAAAAACATTTCACTATTATTAATTGGAAAATTCAGTTATGCCACTATCTGTTAGTCACTGTTACTTAACAAAAAAATCCCAATAGCTCTTTAACTATTTTAAAATATGTAGGAAAAGGACATAGAAGGAGTCATCCTACTACAATGACTATTCCAAATAATGCTCAGTGTGTCTTTCTGTGAATTTTTAAGAGGAATTATGGAAGAGAAATGCAAAGAAAGCTGTTGGAAAAGAAAGATGCTTTTGAAAGTGAGGCAAGAAAGCCTAAAATGAATAAAATACTTAAGCATGCCTATATTTTAAGGCAGATGCTTAGACCAGGTTTTTCAGAATTTCCTCCAAAACCATGTTAAGCACTACAGGCTAAAAAGGTGTATGAGTTTTACTTAGTAGACAGATAAAAAATGTTATTAAAAGTTTAAGGTCTGCTGGTAATATATACTGCGAATTGTGAAAAAACTTTACAAACTATTAGTGTACATGATTAGTCTTTAAAGATTGACTGTCAAATTATACAGATGATAATTAGGCAGTCTACTGATTCTGGTTTTTTCCAAAGACTTTTTCTAACCTTCTTTATAATGATCAGCTTCAAAGGAGAAATAGGTCAGGATCAAAGCAGGTACCAGTATGGGTGCTCTAGTGGTAGGAGATAGAAATAGACCACCTTTCATCATAACATGTCTTTTTTAAAACAATTTAAGAAGATCTCTAAATCATAGAGCCAGATTCTTAGGATGGATTTTCATCTTTCTGCAATCTATTGGAAGGACAACACAGCTAGAACGATGTAGTTGAGTTGTTGGGCAGGTATCAGGGATAATTTCTTGATACCAGCAATGACAGGGCAAATTCACGGTGGGTCTGATATTCACTAACAGGGACAGACTGATTTGGAACACAATATTCTGTGGCAGCTTTGTCTGTGGTGACCATGAAATGGAAAAGCTCAAGATCCCCAGGGGAGGAAAGAGATGGTAACAAGTACCACACTATATATTCAGGGCACTAGAAGTGAAAAATTTGGCTTAATAAAGAAATTTATATGATTGACCCCAAAAGAGACAGCTCTGGAGGGAAAAAGAGCTTGTAAAAGCTGACAAATCTTTAAGAGCAATCTCATAGTTCAGGAAAGGCCCCTCAAAATAATCAGGAAAAGAAACAGATTAGCAGATCAGTTTAACAAGGACTGTTTCAAAGCAAAAGCACAGTTCACAGAATGGGGAAGCAGGAACAGTTTACAAGGGAGACTATTGCTCAGACAAGCAGGGACAGTGTGAGGAAAGACAAGGCTCACCTAGAGCTGATTCTTGCAAGTGATGTCAAACACAACTAAAGCTTCAAGTGCTCTATTAGCAGGAAAAACCCATCAAGAGAAAACATGGCTGTATTATTCTATGGGGCAGTTGGCTGAAATGAGAGCAGAGAAAAAGAAGGCTGAATTACTTGTCTTGTTTGCAGTGGTAGCCTGCCCATACCTGTGTGCTGGTTACTGAGAAGATGGAATTTGTTTCTTCATACCCGCACCTGGCAGAAGCACATGAATCATGGCAGGTAAAGTGTGGACATGAGGAAAAAAAGTCACCTGAGGAAAGTGGAGTAGTTGACCAGAGAGTCTGTGTAGTCTCTGTCCTTGGTGGTCTTTAAGACTCCACAGCAAAAAGTCCTGAGCATCATCATCTGACGTTGTAGCAGGTCCAGCTTTGCATGGGAAGTTGGATTAGGGAATTCTTGAATCCTTTCCAGCCTAAATTGTTCTGCAACTATCTTATAGAAAGAAATAGGTTTGATGAAAACTTTACAACACAACAGATAGAACACTGTGCAAATAAAACTGCTTTCTTTATTTTAAAACTTTGTATGCACACTCCTAGATGAAAGGAGTTCTGATCAACTCCACAGCTGGGAAAAAAATGAAAGCTGAAGATTCTGAGCTCTAAAGATATACCTTTCAAAGTAATTTATGAGCTTAAATGGGAGAAAGTGAAAAATTGCACATAATATTTGGAGTTGTGGTAAACATTTTTTAAAGTTAAATAGCTATAATAAATAGTTTGTAAACAATTTATATGAGGTGAGTACAGTTTTTACAATAGATCTGTTTTTCAATTAGAGACTTTTGCATCACCAAAGCACCTACTTCCTCAAACGGATATAATTTTTCTAATACTCAAGCTAAAAATCAATCAATGACTATAAGACCTGACCTAGATAAATCATTCTTTTCTTCTCCCTGAAGACATTGTACAATTCAAATAGTATTGTGCCAATTGAGAAATTTAATAGTATTGTAAACAGCACTAAAACCTTTCTATGCCTTCAGGCAAAGCCATATATATCAGCTTACAAAGCACTGATGGTGAGCTGTTAGGAACACCTAAATAATTTTTACTAATAACACCAATTTGTAAAAGAAGTGCTAGAATGAAAGTGATGAAAGTCTCAATGAAAGTGGCCAGAATTCCTTGCACAATATTAGTGACAAAGTATTCCAAAAGAAAAAGAGAAAATATAAAAATAGCAAAAAAAAAGTAAAATAAAGTATCACAGAGGAAATAATTTATTAAATCTTACTGAAGATATTAATTTTTTATACATCATAGTAACATGGAAAAATATCTGTAGTTGAAAGACAATTCATCAAATGCAGAGTGAGGCAAGTGTATATTGCTTGAAGCATACTTTGGAGCATACATTCAGGAGCCGGGTAGGAGCTGTGTATGGTGCATGATGTTACCCTGTGGATTCGCCAAAGACAGGAAAGGATTGATGGAAGAAATACTAGGCAAGGCATCTGACGCCTGTGTTTTTAGAAATAACATCCTTCAAGTTTCAGCATCAGTTATTTATATATTGTCTGTTTACAGGCAATATTTTAACATTTAAACATTTAAATCAGCATTTTCAAATCCTAGGAATTCTAACAGCCTGTCAGGAGAGAAAAAGAACAAGCAAGCTATCCAGGTTTGTGATTTCTCTGCTCTATTGTAACATGACAAGTAAGCTCACCTGGAACAGAGAGAGCAGCAGCAGAAATACAAGGGAATAGGTAAATGTAAAGTGAAGCACAAGGGAAGAGTGCATGTGCAAGTGATGTACGTATGAAATGCTGAGCCCTGAGCTGACTAGGTGGGCACTGTGGGATTATCACAGCTCTGTTAAATCAGCAGCTCACTGCTCAGTACTCAGTAGTAGTCAAAAACCCAAAGAGAAATTATTAGGAAAAGCACAACGAATGAAAAAGAAATGTTATTATGCTCTTTTTTAAGTCCTTCAAAGTAAGATCTGGTAAGACAGGAAGAGTTCCAGAGCATGTTGGTGACAACGTTCAGTGGCACTGGACTATTCCCACATGAAAAGCAACAGACTGGCTTGGCATCTTCAAAAGACTCTTGTCTCTTAAAAAGAGAGATAGAGATAACAGAGGACCATAAAATCAAACAGACACAGACACAGTAGACATGAAGAAATTGCATACTGTCTCTTCCAATATAGGAACCGGGAGCATAAAATGAAACTAGTATAAGCCAGTTTCAAAACAAAGGAGGCAGTGGCTCAGGCAAAGCAAGAGTGCCACAAGATGTTGCAAATGCTGAGTTTACAGAGCCTCCAGGGTAAACTGGAGGCTGGTTACATTACATGGAAGCAAAACACTGTGAAACCACATTTGGTTCACAATGTCCTGTGAGAAAAAACTACTTCAAAATTGAAAACAGTTCAAATGAAAACCCTTATTTGCCCTGTCCTTATTATTAGACATTTGATCTATAAGCTCTGGCAGGCACAGGTTATTAGGACAGATAAATCTTTGGTCTGACCCACAACAATCTTTTTTCTCTTATAATAATGCCCTTTTCTGAACCTTGGGTAATGCATCCCTTTTGTGCTCTTAAATTATAGTCAAACAAAATCAACATTGAAAAATCCAAGTTCATATTACATCTGCCATGTGAAAATTTCTTCTCTGTACCTTTCATTAATGAAATGAAACAAGAAATCCCCCCCATATTCACAGGCCAAAAATTACTGTTTTACTAGATACACTACTTAATGAGTGTGGGATTGACACAGTATGTTATTTGAACCTTTAATTTTTTCTTACTCAAGCACAATGTAATCCCATTTTACTATATAATATGTGTATATATACTAAAGGATAGTTCTGTATGTGAAAGGGTTTGCCAGCTGAAAGAAGTCACACAGCAGGTGTGGGTAAGTACATAAGAGAAATGTCTATCTGCATAGATATAGAAAGCACATAGAGAACACAGGATCTAGTGTATTACAGAGCAGATGAGCTAATTAAGCTGAAACTATCTCTAGATGCAACTTCAAGCCATTGTGGCATATAAAGAGATATTTTTTTATTTTCTTTCTTCTCCCCAAGAGGTGTATGAGGTTAATCTATGAGGAATTTTATATAAATTCATCTATCTATGGCTTCTAAAGGTTACTTCATCATGAAGATAACAGCAGGAGCTAATTTTCTTATCTGTGGCAAATAAATTTCTTTATGATGTATGTTTCCTGAACCCATTCAATCCATGCTAAAGACAGTCAAATCCCAAACTATCCTTTTTCCTATGTTGGCTACAGAGACCACATAAGTAAAATCTGAATCTAAGTGGATTAATTCTCAACAGATTTATCTCTATCTGTCCCCAAAAAGGATAGGGAATAGAGTTTGAGAATATAAAGAGAGTCCAGATTTTTCCCAGTATAATGGGTGATCTGAAAATAAATAATGCATTGAGACCACACATTCATTGTTTTTACAGCTTTGTTTGCAGTTTTCTTAGTGCAGAGAGTGCACAAACAGGCATTGTGTGTTTGGGATGAATGAGAATGACAGAATGGTTGGGGGTGGAAGGGACTTCTGGAGATCATCCTGTCAAACCACTCATGCAAGGCAGTTTTACCTAGAGCAAGTTGCACAGGATTGCATCCAGATGGGTTTCAAATACCTACAAACACGGACATTCCTCAACGTTCCTGGGCAGCCTGTGCCCCTATTCTGTCATCCTCATAGTAAAGAAGTTATTCCTCATATTCAGATGGATCTTTCCGTGTTTCAATTCTGCCCATTGTCCCTTGTACTGTCTCTGGGTGCCATGTAAGTGAATTACAACATGCACAGTGTTTCAGAAATGCCTTTGTGACTTTGATTAAAAAAGATACTCTAGTTGTTGGAAATCGAATTTCAAGGTACATGGTTAATTTGATCTGAGTTATTGATCTGTCAGATACACGGAATCTTACCTTAAATAAAGACCATTACTGATACACTCAGTGGAAGGGGAAGTTTACTACCAGGAAGATAAACTAAATTGAACTATGGTTGACTGAGACCAAATTGAATATCCATTTAAGGATTCAGTTGAAAAGGATGCCTACTTTTGCATGGGCATGGATAACCAGAGTCTCAACAGAAGCAGAAAAGAAGGAGTTTGGGAAAAAAAAAAAGGCATAAATATCTGTCACAAGGAGTTTTTTGATAACATCTAACCAAAGTTTGACCTGCAAACATTTTTAGCTGGTTTTTCCTATGGAAAATTTGAACTATTCACCAAAAGCACTGGGATCTCACACACTTTATGTTCCTAGCAGCTGCATGCAACCAGGAAGCCTGGCAGAAAAGAGAGGATATACAGCTGCTTAAACTCGGAAGATGGATGAACTCATATGCCAGTTTTCTTCAGACATCAAATACCCAGTCAGGAAAAAGTAGAAATGCCCCAGAACATGTTTAATACAGCATTACACCTTATCAGGCATCAGCATAACTAATCATGTTTTATTTCTATAGGATAATAGTGGGTCTAACAAACTCCATCAATAGAGTTTTTTATTTATAGATATTATTTCTCATGTTTTGAAGTTCTTGTTATAAAATTATAAAATCCTGACAAAAAACAGTTCTGTCATTAAAACCTTAGGTCAAGTAAATATCTTTAACCCTGAAGAAAAAGTAGAGACAAGAACATTTTTCCTTCCCAAAGATGTTTTATCTCCCTCAGTGCTGAATATTCAGAAACAAAATGGATAAATATACTTAAGGATTGACAGGGACTTTCGAAGAAGAATATCATCACAGTCCTTTTTTTTTTTTTCTATTATTCTGTACGATGTGGTGCTATGAAGAGTTACCTGAGAAATGTTGAGACATCCTTCCTCAGGTATCAGAAGTTATACAACAGCATAGCTATGCTTGTGTGGAGGTCTGCACAGTAACTCACCATGTTTCTGGCTTGGCTGAATGCAGCTGGTGACTGGAAGGAATATCTGCCTTAGCAGGTTATTGACCCCACTATCCACCTGAGAGTGTTTCCCAGATGTTTGGAAATGAAGAAGATACCCACTGATGTCCAATGACTTTCACAATTTTGTGAGATGTAGGAATTGCCCCATTCATTAGTACATTATGTTGGCACATCTTTTCAAAGGTGTTCATAGCTCTCAGGGAACTGGTGCACAGAAACCTGAAGATAAGGGCCTTACCATGTTATAAAGGAATCCCTTTTAAACCACAAATAAAACGAAGTGTTTCATTTAATGTCATTCCACTTGTAAACGTCTCTTTCAAGCCAAACTATTGTGATTTCATGATGAACACACAGTATTTACCATATCTTTTCCAGGTTTCTGTATAGTTTTGTTAATTGTTTTTGTTTGTCTGTTTGTTTGTTTTCATATTTGAATTCAAAATAAACAGTCTGTATTAAGAGTATCTAAACAGATATTAAATTCTGGAGACCTATCATAAGTTAATTAACATATCACCTATTTAAGTCTACCAGCTCGCCTTTGATCTTATTGAGCAAAACAGAATTATTTTCTTAACTAAAAAAGAGAGTCATAAAATGTAGAGTATTATATAACCTAAGACAGTATACCAATTATAACCTCTCTGTATTAAATATTCCACGTCAAATAGAAAGAAAAACTGCAATTTTGCTATTTAAATGAAAAGAACAATGGAAACAATGCAAGTTAACACTGAAAAAGGTTTTTATTCTGTATACAGAGAAAGATGAAAAATATCTAGGATATTAAATACAATGAAAGCAAAACAGGGGAGATAAAATGCGTAAGTAATCTTAATGAATTACAGAGTAGAGAAATATACCTTGAGAGATCATCCAACACTTCCCCAAGCTATGACCAGTGAGAAAAATCACTTCAAAATTTCTGAAAACAATATTGAATTAACAAATATGTTTTCTAAAAGACAAAACTATCAAGATTAATAGTTCTGAGAGAACAAACAGGAAAGCTGAAGAAGAAAAGTGTGACAAAGATTTTTGTAAATGGGATTTTTCCCAGCATCTGGAACTAATATCTTATTTTTGTCCTTGTCTGACTGGATATCTAGTATAAGTGAAATAGCATGTCAGAGCACTGATTGGGAAGCTATTTCTTTTTTCTTTTTTCCCTGTGGACTGTGCAGGTAGGAATATTTGATTTCATACATCATTTGTAAATTGCTGTGGGGATTCCAGAAAGACAATTTGACTTTAAAAAATTGATGAATTAAAAAAAAACCACTCCTGGTTTTGTGTCTGTTGCTTTTGGAAGCTACATGTCTGGGACTTTGAAAAACTGGGCATTACTAGTGATTCATTGTCACAGTGCTACAGTGAATAAAAGTGGAAGCTCCTTTTAACCCTTAAGGAACTTGTTCATCAGAATGCATAATTTATTCACATTTTACTAGTTTTTTAGTGGTCTTCTCTTAATAACACCAAAAAAAAAGAAACACTACAAACTCTGCAATCTAATAAAGCTTTTAAATGAAAATGCTCAAGCAGCAAAACCTAAGAAAGAGCACAATACAGAGAATAAGGAAACAAACAACTGCAAAGGGGATGATGATGTGCAACTACTGCTGCATCAGGCATAGGGAGCTGGTTTGCACAGCAGTGTACCAATGCTGATGTGAAAGGGGACAGTGAGAGACACACTAACCACACTTTGATTTTTAATAATTTTAACAGAGCTACATCAGATCTAAATTGAGAAGGAACTTGTAAGATGATCTGAGCTGTTACATGCACAAGGCCTGGAATCTAATCCAGTTATATTTTGTTTGAACTGTAGTGATCATCGTTTAGCACCCTAAATGAAACAGACTTCTATTAAATAATCAGCCAACTACAAAGCAATCATTCACAATTCAAAAGAGCAAAAATGATAGGCATCCTAAATCAAAAAATATTACATAAGCATTTGAAAAATGTTACATAAAAGTTTCTATGTGCTAAAAATACTGAGAGAATTTTTTAAAACCAAGAGAGAAATATTATTTTGTATTTTGTATAGAAGCATGTGTGGTTTTACCACTTCATTACATAATTACTAATCTGTGTTCTATAGACAATAATTTGCAGGAATTAATAAAAAATAATCAAATACAAATTGAATATTTAATAGATGTCAGCTCCTTCAACTGTAAGTTGAATGGATAAACTTTAAACCTAATAAAGCCTTAGAGAGGGGTACCAGCGGTGAACATCATGAAGTTCCTATTCTGCTTCCAGCTCAGAGGAAGCTGGTATTGTCCTGCTGGGTGACAGGAGGCAGATACACCTGATGAGGAAGATGGTCCCAAGGCTGCTATTTCTCCCTCACACCAAGATGAGGAAGGAATTTCCATTTTACACACCCATGGAGAAGCCCATTGTAGGGACCTGAACAATCACAATTATCATGTGGGTTAGCCAGAATAAAGGAAGGATTCCTTTCCATGTGCAGACTACCCCACAGCCTCCTTGGAACAGAGTCAGATAACGGAGGGTTAATATTGTAACCACCTCAGACACACCGTGCCTCAGTCTCAGTAGGCAGCATTCAAGACTTACTCCAGTGAAAAAAAGAAGGAAGGCAATAAGGAATTCGTGTGAACACCTGGGGCTGAGCCTTCACTGAAGATCTTGCCAGATAACCAGTCTCACTGCCCAGCAGAGGGACAGCACAGATGCTTCCTGCTCACACTGGCCCCACTTCATTCCCCATCCCTATTAAACCTGCAGTTTGACTGGAGAATTATCTTGGAGTAAAAAAAAAACCAACAAACTATTCTTCATCACATACTGGTTAAAATGTATGCCTGGATTTTCAACACATACATCTGTAATTGAGAGATGGGCCCTACTACATTGCCTGGGTTCCTGTACCTGTAAATCAACAGGTATAACTCCATCGATCTTTAGAGCGAAAAATGGGAGTGTAGCATTGCCTAACCCTGTGCACTTAAGTCCAAAAACCAATCATGACATAAAATTAGCAACATTTGAATACCACTATTAAAACCTATCAAAATACCTAAGAGAAATTAATAATTCTTTAATAGATGAAAAAAAAACCCATTCAGATATCTGTTATGGAAGTTAATGCAAACTTGACGGTATATCAAATATAATGTCAGAGAAAATATTGCATTACTCTTTCAAAGTGATATAATTTATATTTTAAATTTGGACACTACCCTAGAAATGCTTACAGAATTACTGCATGTAAAGATACCCATCAGGATATATATGCATTAGCAATAATATTTAAAATTACTTTGTGGTCCTTGAAATCAACAAAAAATATGAGTGAAATAATGCCACTCATTCTTGCTGCAAAAGCTCTTAATTAACAAATGTATTAAAAAAAAAAAAAAAAGAAATAGACAAACATCCTGCAGGCTTCAGATATCAAAAAAAGATTTGTTCTTCAATCTTGATTTATCCAAGCCAATACTCTCCAGAGTGCTAGAAGGTGAACCTTCTGGGATATTACATGTCCTCACTCATAATTTTACAAGCTTTCTGTTAAGTCACATAATAGCAGAAAACCAAGCAGAACCCTGCAAGACACAAAAAGACAGTGTCCACATTCATTTTCCTTCCCCCACCATCAATTCTTTATCTACAAACTACCAAAACTCTTTCACATAAGCAAGAATAATTGCAGGGAGTGTGTATTGAGTCTGAGTGGCCAGGTTTTGGTAACAGGGGGGCAGCAGGGGTGGCTTCCCTGCGAAGCTGCCAGAAGCTTCCTACATTTCCAAGGGGCCTAATGCCAGCCATCTCCAGGATGGACCTGCTGCTGGCCAACACAATGACCATCAGTGACGGTGGTAGCAAGCCTGGGATAAAGTATTTCAGAAAGCAGGAAAAAAACTGCACAATAGCATTTGCAGTTGAAGAGTGGAAACTGCGACCCTGAGGGTCGAGTTTGAGCAGGCCTCTGAAAAGACTTGTGGACCTGAGGGTAGAGGAGTCAATGATGGAGCAGTTTTTATGGTAGGACTTGTGACCCTACAGGAGACTCACACTGGAGCTGGTGAGGAATGTTAGGAGGAAACATGGCAGAGACAACATGTGGAGTGGTTACAACCTTCATTTCACTTCCACCTGCACCACCACCTGGCAAGGACATAGAGAAAATCCACAGTAAAGTTAAGTTTGGGAAAAAGGGATGGAGGATGGGGGGAAGGTGTTCCAAGATTCAGGTTTATTTCTCATTATCCTACTGTCATTTCATTTGCAATAATCTAAATTATTTTGTATGAGTCAAGTCTGTTATGCCCATGACGGCGATGAGATCTGTCCCTGTCTTTATTTCATTCTCCAGGACTTTTGTCATATCTTCCCTCTGACAAGTGAGAAGGGGAGAGATAGAGCAGTTTGTTGGACATCTGACTCCAGCCAAGGTGAACCCACCACAGAGTGAAACCTAAGTTCCAGTTTTAATTACAGGCTAATGTGATTGGAACAAATCCTTCATATCAATCCTAAATTTGCATTTCTAGGAATAGACACTTGATGTGAACAAGAACTCAAGCAATATCTGTTACAGCCTAGTATCACACCAATTTCCAAAGCCGAGCAACTGAGAAAAGAGATATTCAGCTTCACAAGTCACCTCAATGAGATATCAAGCATGCTTTCACTTCAAAGGATCACAGAACCAAGATCTAAATAAAAATGAAAGCACAATCCACCCATGGGTATCTGTTCACACATGCAATACTTTCCTCCAGACTAAGCAGAAGCAGCAGCTCCCAACTAGCAGAGCAAATAACAAAACACCTTAATGCTCAGTAGACCTGACTGGCACCTGAAATGTCAACACGAAAGTTTCTGGGAAGAACAAATCTAAGAAAGCAATAAAAATGCTTCAGGACCCCGCCACAATATTAGCACAGAAACAGGCTATTTTAGCACAACCAAATGTGCAAAATTAAGTCAAACCATATGCTGGCTGACCTATCTCAAAATAGGTGAGGATATAAACAGGCAGAGAATACTGGATAAATAACTGCTCCTTTCTTAGCATAAATAAAAGCTGTTAAAGCTTGACACTACATGATAGCCTTAATTGCACTTATACTCAAAGACTAAATAGGAGAGACAAGTGATAGCCCAATTTTGACTCCTTGGGGAAATTAGATGGACTTGTAGCATGTACATCTTTAGTATTTTTATGATCAATCAGGCTAGACACAAGAAATTTTACTTACCAAGAAATTCTGTTTCACCTTGGATCTCATACTGAATCATAAAAGCAGATGTCATATGAAATTTACCAATATTCTAAGTTTCAGAAACATTGTTTTTATATGAACACATCTATTCCTGCTAATTAAATATTTTTCTTTGATTTATACCACAGTACATTAACCAAGTAGCAATAATTATTAAAATAAATGCCTGTAAAATAATTTCATAATGTAACATTAAAATGCCTGCAGTACTTCTTTTTTTTTTTTAATTTCTGCCTTCTCAATTCTCTTCTCTGCTGCACAAAAAACATCAACCAACCAACCAACCAACCAACCAATCAAGCATCTTAAAGCCAAAAAGAAAAAAAAATAGCCCCCACGGGAAGCCCAAGAGATTTTAATATTTTTTAAATTCAGCATATTGCTGGATAACTTACCAATCTTACTAATGACAGGTATGAAAGGGTAGTATATTAAAAATAATTATTAAACAGAAGCTCTTGAATTTAGACTTTCAGGGAAAATATTCCCGAGTTACAGCTCAATGTTTGACAGTGATATTATTAATGAAAAAGTATAACTAGACTCTTGTCTGAATGCAATGTTATTATGGATACATACAACTCTGAATATGGTTTTAATTAAATAATTTCTGGTCATTTTAAATCATAACCTTTACATTAGAGAGCATGACTCATCAGTCAGAACGGCAATCATTATTTCTTTCAAACTGTCCTCTTAATGGTTATGAAAAACAGTTGCAAAATTTAGGATTTCACTTTACTTCACATGTATTTTTTATTATTTTTTGATTAGATGAAATTCTTACTGAACTCTGACAATAAAACACAGAAACATGAATCATGGAGAAAGCAAAAAATGAAATTTTAGACCTTTACCAGAAGAACTAACTAAACAAAACAGTATGTTTCAAGGAATAATTTTATTTAATGTTTGAAGGAATAATTTTATTTAAATAAAAAAATAATTAAAAATTTTATATTGCTCTGAATTACCAGTGCATCATAATGACTTTCTAAACCATTACGTTGTTTAAAAGAGCCTCTTGTTTTTAAATTAAAAATGCTGTCATGTCTTTGAATGAAAAAAGAAAAAGAAGGATTTGGATTAAATAAATAAACAAAACTTCTCTCCCTAGTAAATCCATACTTCCTTGACTCTTTCTTTAATTGGTTCAATTTGTGTTGTATTTCCTGCATCCTTCTATATGCTGAACATCAAAGCTTGCAAGCAAGGTTTATTTTACTCAACATTCATCAGAGTTCTTACTCAGATTTTCTGCAATCTTATTGTGTTTAAGCGGGATTATTAAGAAAGACTTCAATACACAAAAAATGAAAAATTAAGACCTCAGAACATTCTTTTTTTTCAAGGGAAGCCCAAATTGAAATTTGTCACTGTATTTATTAGGCAATTGAAATAGATAATAACAATGGTTTCTGTACTACATTTAAATTTAGTTATCTGGCAATTCAGATGACCAGAATTGTTAAAAGATTCAAAATGCAGCCAGATAATTGCATTGGCTTTTCTGCATGTGGTTTTTGAAGAAGAAGCTAGCAGGGGAAAAAAAATGTTTGGTTGCCTTAGAGTGCCTAATAATTTACAGAAGTTTATCATAAATAATTTTCAAAACAAACAATTTCCAAAGGTTTATTCTCATTGCCCACTTCACATCATATTTAGAAAATTATCTGTACATTTCAAATCAGAGTTCAATACTCAAAGCACCCTGAATAGTCAATGAGTTATGTATGTTTAGCTTGTGTTAAAATCCCTCAATTCAGTTTGGATGACAGAAAGTAAAAACTGCATTAGGAAAAGTTTTGTAATTGTTTTGGTCTTGCCCCAAATCTTTGTATATTTTTAGGAGCCCCAATGTACTGTGGCTGCCAGTTCCAATGTCAGACTAACCAATACAAGAAGAGCAGTTTCATTTACTGCAAATGTGACTCTTATTGGTTTAAGATGGTAGCCAAACTCTTATATCAGAAGAAAGAGGGTATAATCATTCCTTTCTAGTCTTCCCATGTGACCCATACAAACACTCAATAAACCTCTTGGTCATATCCTTTCTGACACATAATTTTTCAAGACTGAAGAATCTTGAAAAGAGTAGTCTAGTCTAGTGTAGCCTACTTATCTCTCAGGTGTAAATGTTTTCCATATCTTTTATTACCACTGTTGTACTTCCCTAAACTTTCTCACTTTGATCTCAAGCTAAAGGAAAACTGTACAAACCATACCTCCTCTAGAGAAGCATGCAATTATACGATGATTTGCTGATTTTCTTTGCTCTGATCTCTACTGCCTTCCTAATAAAACCTAACAAATCTTTTGTGACTGCCAGTGATGAGGAAGCTTACATTTTTGAGGCTCCCTCCTTTGTAATTGAAATCTACCATCTGGCTACAATGACTGCAAATCTATTTTAAATTTAAGTTTAAGGTTTTTCCACTCCCTCTGCCATCAGTATCACTTCAAATTTATCTTCACTGAATTCCATGCTATTAGCTGGTCACTTACTCTTGTAAGACTTTGTAAAATTCATCACAGTTGGTCCTCGTCACAGAATCAAGGTTTCATTTTAGACAGATCCACAAAAGTCTTCAGTGCACACCACAAGTTGCAATGTACTTCACATAATCTATGGGATATGGTATTATTCACAGAGTCCTTCAGCATCAAAAACACCACAGGTATCCCATCTCATGTTGTTTAGAAAGCACACATTAACTTATAAAAAGTCTTCATGGAGTTAGTAGAGTGGACAGAGTATTCAAATGTTTTGATCTACTTGTATTTGGGAAGAACATCCAGAGCTCAAGAAATGACAAAAGTTTTCAGTCCCCTGTATGTTGTATGAATTGGATTAGACCTTATCTAATCATACTGTTATTTGTAACAGATTTTATTTTGATATATGTAGTATATTCAGTAGCTCCTGGTAATAAATTGCACACTAGGTGACTAGTGACATGACAAGTCATTGTATTAGTATTTGGGATTGTCATGGAATATCAGATTGGAATAGCTATTCACTGTAGTTGTAGAGAGTTTTTGCCTATCTTATTTCCATGCAGTTTCCCTTTTTGAAATTGAGCAGAGATGCAGTAATTTCTGATTGAATCTACAGGGACATTGAATATAAACTCTTCATGCTTTTTTCTTGTGGAGAGGCTGTATAACTGAAAATTTCAGACCTGTTGCATCTTTGCTTCAGGATAAAGAATTTCTGTGATTTCAGCATCAACAGATACCTCCATGCTGAGCAATTGTCTCTCAGTGTGGCTGGTTTTACAGTGTTCATAAATTAATATATATGCTAGTTAAGCTTCAAAATCAAAAGCTCCAGCTCCTAAAACAAATTAAGTGCACCTCTATTGTATAGGCCCTCTATAGAATAGAGGAATTTCCAGTCTCTGAAGAACGTGAATTCCTGCTTACTTCCCTTCAAAACCAGACACTAAAAAATCTGCCTTCCTTAGGATTTCCAAAACAACACTGACTACTATGAGAACTTAAGAGAATGATACTACAGGTGTCCTGGTCTTCAAGTGTCTTCCTTAAAAGCTCACATTGTGCTTCCATAATAAAATTACTTGTCAAATGAATTGTAGAGAAGGGGAAGAGCTATGGATGGCAACTATGTTGACAGTAACAAGGCTTTCAACACTCCCACATTAAGGTCTGGATGGTTGAACTGTTAGATGAACAAGTAAAAGGTGAATGATTAGAATCAGAGGATCATGGACAATGTTTTGTACACCAACAGGAAGTTTGGAACAAGTGAAATTCCACTTTGTACTATACTGAATTCTACAAGAATCCAAAGGATTTGACCACAACTAAGCATAATTCACTACAATTGTTCAAGTCTGGCAAACCTGCTCTCTTAATGAATGTGAAAAAGGAGAAAAGAGAATACAAAAGGAAGAAACTTGTTTGGCAATTTAAGTAAGTGTTGTCAGACCTGCTTTTCTTGGACCTTTTTCTCTTACCCTTTAATTATTTGAATTGTGTTTACTTTTTTGTGATTGTCGTTTTCATTCCTGATTCTACATATTATTTCCTGTTTCTCATTTGATCCTTTCCTCACTCTATTGCTTTCTAAGAAAAAAAAGGTATAATTTGAACCCTTCTTTAAAATTTCAATAAAATTTCAATAAAGTAGTTAGAAAAATAAACCTCTAGCAACATGGTAAATATATTACATCTCATACTAAAATCATGCTGTTCAATCACTTTGAAAAAAACTGCTTTGTTTTGTATTGTTGGAATATTTGATTTGATTATCATTTTTTATGGCATGACTGTGTTCAGATTTATTGATCATTTCATTAGCTTGTTGTTGATAAATAATTATATTGATAAAACTTAAATTGTGTTCATCTACTATAGAAAGATTCAATTATCTCAGTAGCATTGGACTGAATGAGAGGAAGTTCATTCTGCACAAGAATAAAACTCTAGTTTTAAAATATGCTTATTTGAAAATATGTGCTCTTCTGTAAATTTCTACTAACTACAGTCATATTTTAAAATGTAAATAGACATTATGAAAAAGAGATATTGTTAGATTTTCAAGGGTTTTAAAACACAGTGGAATGCTTTACTGAACCCTTCTTCTGCATGGGTATTTTTCCATGGCTCACTCTAAAAAATCCCTTTTGAGTTTTACACTTTTTTAGGGACCAAGCACACAGCTGTACTTACTTGTCAGTTTGATGCTGCCCATTTGACAGGTTATCTGTCTTCTTTTCTGATAAAATGTTTGCAACAAAATACCTCCAAGGCTTTCACCAAAATCTTTTTGGTAACTTAAAACTCCAAGACTAGTAAAGCAGACCTTTAGGAATTATTCTACATACTGTAGCATTTGTTTGCTGAACCTCCCCCATTTTCCCCAGCTGTTAATCACATCTTTTTTCCAGTTTACTATATTACTAATAAATCATGTTTAGTTTTAGCTGCTACAAAGTAGGTAGTAATATGTATCTACTGTACAAGGTCCCACTGTAATTTCAAGCTGTGGTAAAGTACTCAATTCAGCAGCACTTGCAGTTTCACAATAAACATGCACAGTAAAACACAGATTATTTATCATATCTTGTGTTATATAAAAGAAGTATTTTCAATAGTATTAGAAACACAACTTGTTATGCTTGTATCTTTTAGATTATCTAGATGGCATGTTATATTGAGAAAAGTTACCAAAAAATGTTGATGATTAAAAGACAAAATTAAAATAATTTTACTGATGGACTCTAGATATGGCAGCATTACAGAATAAAGTGCTATTGGTCACAGGAGCACAAACAAACTGATTTTCTCTCACTGAAATGCAGTGTCACAAAAGAGAAGTAAAATCAAATATTTCTCCTATTGCATGTACGAATCACATATTCTCCAGTGTGAATAAGCTGACTATTGCCAGCAGCTCTCTCACAAGTGCATCTTGAGTCCTCTGGGCTTTCCTGATAAAACATGGATTGGTCAATAGCCGGCTGCAAACAGTTTTGTTGCAAGTATTCCCAGAAGAATTCTTGGTGCAAATAGCCTAAAGACCCATCTAACCTCCTAACAGGAAATTTCCTTCAGCTAAAGCACCCTTGGGAGGCTGAGCAACTGGAGCAAATTCAGAGCACAACTGGCAGCAAATTGCAGACTCTTGAGAATAACCCTTCCCACACCTTTAAGTTTTTGTAAGGTCCTCCTCTTACCTCACGGCCGCTTTTTGGTTCTGAGTCAGATTTTCATGTGACATTTTGTGTAAGAAAGGACAGAGTTTCTAGAACTGTGGACGCACCCAGTTTCTTTTTGTTTTGGTTTGGTTTTTTTCTCATTAACAGACATACACTTAATGAGAAAATCTCCCTTCTCAATAAGATTGGGCAAATACATTAGTAGCTAAATGAAGTTTCATACCTATATATAAAAAGTTGGTTAAATAATTTTTGATTAATTATTTTTAAATGAAAAACTGAAAATACCTATATCAGGATATTTTGCAAATATATTTAAAAAAAATTATCAAATTGATCCTGAAATTATTTTTGTTTGATATCACTTAAGTTATTAAGGGCAACAATGAAATGGAAAGAAGTTCAATATTTTATTTCAAGTAGAAAATATTTGAAAGAAGTTCAATATTTTATTTCAAGTAGAAAATTAACACTTTCCCCTCCAATTTGTTCATGTACCATGAAAAACTTTTGGTTTGCATCTAGAAAACCCAATAATTTTTCTCTTCTGCTATATTCTACTTCACCCTTTGAATGAAAAAAAACCCTATTGCTGCATATTTTTACCTACATACAAAGTGTCACAGACTAGCACTCCATATTTCAAGAAATAAATATGAGTAAGTTAAAATCTCCCCCTGTTCTTTCATGTCCTCCACAGCAGTGCTGTTACACAGCCAGCATTTCACAGCTCAAACAGTTTGTCTCCTGTCTCTACAAAGGCACACTCTACTTACAATACATAACTTAAAAGTAATGCTGCTGCCTACAGTGTTCATGAATAAAACAGTCAAATACACATATACTGTTAGCATCAAAAGAGTGATTATCTATTGTGTAGGAGCACAACAAAGTAATCAAACAAATAATTATATCGGCCCTTACAAAGTTTCTTAAAAATAAAGTCTGCATAAGGTTTGATGATGGTTCTTAATCATATCCATTTCATTGTGAACAATTATACACGTTTTATGATGCAAAGAATAGACTATATAAAGAATTTCTGTTGCTGAAGACAGACTGGGAACTTCTTAAGGCCTTGCTAGGAGTATTGCATTTATTTTAAATAATATTTTTTAAAAGCAATTATAACAGACTGTTTTACCATCAGCTTACATACCCAGGTTTGGGAGTTTTTTTGACATTCCCCTAGATTCCTTGAATTTTTTTTAAGTGCTGTCCTTATAAATAAAAAAAAAAGCTAAGTAAAAGTATGTTGTTATGAAAGAGTATGCTAAATGTTTTTTGGGTTTTTTTTCTTTGCACTGTTTTAGCAGTTTAGAAATCGAATTGAAACTTCAGCTGGAAGTTCTTTGTTCTACTCAGTATCATCATTCTCAAATATGAAATATTATATTTTTAAAATTCTATAGACCTTTACTTTATATCAATGGAAAAAATTTGCACAAAGTTTTCATTAATAAATGCAATTTAGAATGTTCTCCCTTTGAATTCATCTAGGTTTAGTTGATCCAATAGCACAGAAAATGCAATATCCCTACTCTGTACTTAACAAGCTCCATCAATATCTTTTTAGTTGCATATAATGGCACTCTATTTCTTTATCCATTAGTAGAATAAAGGAGAAATCTAATATATGTCTAGATTAGTGATGAAACTTCTTCTGAAATAACCATGATAAAAAAAAAACTTGCAATGTTTGTATTTTTTCTGCAAGGTTTTCTATCTCCCTAAGTAATTTTCTTCAAGAGACATTATGGAACTCCACATTAATCTTTCTGGTTTTAGTCTTCATTTATTAAAGTAGCACATACTGCTGTTACTCAGCAGCTCAACTTGCATGAATGTGTTCATTATATGTATTCATATCTCTGCACCTAGGTATGGATTTCTAATTGATTATATGGTTTTGCACATTGTTACCAAGTCAGAGACAGGTTTAGCTTTATGAAAGTGATTACCACTTTCAAACTGTTGTATATAAGCTATGGTTATCTTCAAAATAACTCCAGGTCCACCTCTCTATTTTAAAGATAAGGAAGGAAGAAATAAGGAATTACAGAGGTTTTCTCCAGATCCCACAGAAAACTAGGTCAGACCACATAACACATTCAGTTCTCTTCCATCCCAACCTTACAACTGGGTTTCCTGTCACTGTTGCATATAAAACTGTAGGGTTTTGAGAAGAAAAGTTCTTTAATGTTTGGAATATAGCCCTGCTAACAGTGAGAAACAAACACTCACATACAAAATAAGCAAAGCCAGAAGGAGAATAGAGTGAAAAGGAAAAAAAGGCAAGCCTAAGAATTTAATTTAGAAAGGAACATTTTCAGAAACAAATATTCAGCCTGTAAAATGAAGCCAAACAAGATTGAGAAACCTTAGCTTAATCAAGCACTTTTCCACAAATGAAATTCAAACCAGAACAAACTGCTTCATCCTCAGAAGACACAGATGGCAGATGATCCTCAGGCTGGAGCATCTTTTATAAAGCACATGGAGAAACTCCTGCTAACTCACAGCTTCTTACAGAGAATGCTTCTGTTGAGCCTTGCTGTACAGATGAGATGTCAAGCTTTGCTGTTCCAGGTCAGATGCAGGAGGAAAGCACACTGGTTTACTTGGGAACCACTCCTGTTCTGCCCTGAATTCAGGCTAGAATCAGTAATATCATGCCTACAGTCTTCATTCTCTTCAAGTGATGCTGAGCTTTTGCTATGCTTCACCTCAAGGCAATGCTGGATAATAAGCTTCCCCTAAAAAAATATTAAGAACTGAATACTTTTAGATGAGAAAGTAAAAATAAGTATATAGAGCAAATGTGATGATATACGCTCATGCCTGTACCAATAACACATATTAAATTTTACAAGCTGGTAACACTGTTTTTTATAACACGCTATTTAAATTAATGAGATTTACTGACATAAATACCTGAAACCAACAAAATACCATTATTAAAATCAAGATACATTTCTGAACTCTTTTCCTAGTTTTTTTTCATCTTATTAGTGAAGGACATGTAGGTCCCAGCTGTGTTTATATTTGCAAGGTTTAAAAATATTTTTTTTTTAAATCAAGCTTTCTTCAGCCCACTGCTTAATCTCTAGCACTGCTGAACATGAACAAATCAATTAAGAGGCACTCAATCACTATTCGAACACACTGACTATGCAAAACTGAGATGACAAGTATCAAGCTTTTTCTATCACGTTAAAACTTAAAATCTGAGAGGACTCTTATTTCTCTAAGGATTAAATTGTACTGAATGTACACACAAAGGTATCAGCAATGAGATGATAGATGCAGTTTTAAATGCAGTTTTTCCAGGATACATCATTGACAATAACAAACATAACTGACAACAATTACATAAGTTATCCTAACCAGGCAAATGCTAATGGCTACTAGCTGAAAACACAGTTTATTACAGTTATGAGGTATATAATATTTTTCAAAAAATTCAAATGTAGACAATCAACATGACCGTCAGATGAGGAGAATAAAACAATTCACTGAGAATATTCAAGAGGCTTCAAATTCTAATTAAAATTTTGCATTCTTTTCTGTTTACTAATTTTACCCCAAGGGCTCTGAAACAAAACTGAATAGTTATAATTAAATTGCAAACCCGATTCATATAATTTCTCTTCAATGCACCATACAGCAATATAGTAAATTGCTAGCATCTAGTACACCACACCATAACTTAAAAAATAATGGATTTAGGGGTAGGGGAAGAAATGAAGTCAATTTCATGGACTACTTGAACTCAAAAAAAAGATGATGTTATGTAAAGCATTTTGGAGGTACTCACCAGTAAGTCTGAATCTTACAGAAGATGTCTTGCAGGTATAATAAATACAGGAATACTGAAAATTATGACAGGAAAAAAAGTATCCATAAGTGTAAAGGCTATGCTTACCAGGAAGGATATGCAAGTGCTGTTAAGGAAGAGGATCCCAAAGTGTGAATTCTAGTTAATCTTAAGACACTTTTGATGAAGACAACATGAAGAAGAATGGTGCTCTGTAACATTACATTGGATGAACAAGATTGAAATACTGCTTAGAGGACAAACAGAAAAGCCATATTTCTTTAATCTAGAAGAAGGGAAGAACTTGATCCTGAGGAACTTAAACAAAGAGAAATTCCTAGCAGAAATGTCTTTCATTCACTTTTCAAGATCAACATGATAAACAGTTTTTTCATATTAAAAAGGGTTCCTTTCTAATCAGGAAGAGCAATTGTCTAATCCCAAGAAACATCAACATTCTGGAAGTTGGAAGATGATTGCTGAAATTCTAGTGGAGTGTTCTGCTGGTGTCACAAATGAATGCAGTTAAAAAGATATTCATCAGTTTCAGACTTAGACATGGATGTCAGTGTTTAATAAACTGAACAATCAGATCATTTCCATGCTTCAAAATACCTACTAGACTGATTTTCAAGAGCAATACATGTTGACAGTGCATAGTTCCTATTCATTTTCAATCATTATCAATATATATTCGAAGCAACAATCCATTCCAAATGCATTTTAGATTCAGAAAATATATAATGCTCCTTTATGGACTCTGATGTGAAGAGTGTGATTTCAGTGATATTATCATCTATTGGTGTCAGGACATTTGTCCATGCATCATTTTATTGGAGTCAGGAATAGCTGATTTGCGCTGTTCAAGAGGTAGATTTGGATGATGGATTATCTGGCCCACACACCAACTCTAATAAGTGGCTCTTCAGCTGACAAATCAGGGGATAGCTCATGCACTGTTCCAGTTACAGAAAACAGTAGTACTAATTCTCATGAGTACTTAAAATTGCAATGTCTGGAGGAAAGGTGGGATACATCTCCCTGACCAGCCTAAGTTTCTGAATACTACCAGCGTATGATTGCAAGTCGTCACAATAAAGACACCTTGGGCAACACATTCTAACTGGGATCCCTGCCCAAGTATGGATGAATAGGAGATGAGCTTGTGACTGGAGGAGATTCCATGAAAGGACATACTTTCTATACATTGTTTCCGTCTTTTCTTCCAGTGAATGGACTTATGCATGGATTCCCATCTCTAGGGAGCAAACGTCTAACTAGATAACGCCTATGTAGTGCCAGATTTGAACACCAACTTCCTGCACCAACAGGTAATGAGAATGCATGCTCTCAAGTCAACAAGAAACAAAAGGTTGTTTTGTCAGGGTATGGTGGCTGATATACAGAGAGGAGATGAGTCTGATCAAAATCCTTTCTGCTGTAGACTTCGATAGTGGTCTTAGGAATTCTATCTGCTGACCGTGCTAGATGATGGAGAAGTGAGAATTCCTGTGGTTTTGTTCATGCAATTAACTGTTTGGAGAGAAAAAAAAAAAAAACAAAACAGAGTCATCCTTTATCAGTCAGTCACCAAGACATGGATCTGACAGTTAGGAATCAGTGCCTTTACCAGTGTATCAATATATTCAGGCATTTTTTACATCATGCAGCAAAACTCTGCTATCAGGTTATATACAGTGTCCCTGCTGGCCAGCCAGTCTGAAAAAATTGGGAAAAGGCCATCTCCCCCTCTTCTCATAATGGGCAAATCCCAAGCTAACCAAATTGCTATCTGCAGGCTGACTACCTTTTCCTTGGTATCTCATAGGTTCCTCATTTCTCTCGAATGCTTGAGCTGCTGTCACCATCTCAGCAATTTTGTTTCTGCGTTCTCCCTTTTATTGTCATACGTGGCTTTAGCTCATGTCCTTTTTCATTCCTTAGCAACAGACTTCATAATAAAATTGAATCAAGATCACACCACTGTGTTGTGCCAAATGAGGTCTGAAGTGACAGGCTGAAGGTTACAGCTTGCTGTCACTGCAACTGAGAATGTCATTGAACACCTGCTCATTAAATACATTCAGTGCCATGTGAAAACCAAAGGCCAGAAGCAAGAATGGATAATGATCCTGGGCTATTGTGAATCTAAACCATTTAGAGTACAAAGAACTGGTAAAGACTGGGAAAAAAGCTTCAGATTGGGAAAGGAGAATTAGCTTTTTTTTCTTGAACAAGAGGCTTATGCCCACCAAGTCAGTATGCTGCAACTGAATTTTTCAGAACATGTGGTTCAGGTTGGTCAAATCTGAAAGTGTTCTGTAATAACAGAAAGTAACTAACCTAAGACTTAAAACACTGTTATGGGCTGGTCTTTGGAAAAAAGCCTATCCCCACATATCTTAAGATCTAGCTACTGAAATCCTAATTTATCAGTGAATTAGAGAACTCCAGATCTAATTATACAGGAAAAAAATCTCAAAGAAAATAAGGCTATTCTATTAAAAATATTGATAAAATTAATAGTAATATAGTTTAAACTATAAACTACATTTCCCAATAACTTCATCTTTTTAGTGTTATAGTCATTCCTCTGCTCTCTAGATCCTAAGGCTGATGTCTTCAGTCTGGAAGACTGATGTCTGGATTATAGGAAAAGTAAAGCAAAAACACAGTATTTCTTTCATCCTTTCTGGGAAGTTAAAGCTTATTTATCATATTGATGGTTTCTTCCTCCTCACTCTGGATCTATTTGGAGTAATTCTATGTATTTCCTGATACATTTTACACCTTGTTTTCTTCACTGTTGGCAAGTCTGTGTTGTACCGAAATTTTGCAGTGCCTCTGTTTGTGTACCCTACCCTCACAGCGATTGAAACTGGGGAAGTTTGGTGATGTGTAGAGAGAAAGTACTTGGGAAACTGATTTTCTTGTCTGGCCCAGTATGAATTTTGTTGCATTCTCAGTAAGCTGGAGTGGGTAGCCTGTGTGTGAACTCAAAAAAGCTTCATGAGATGAGCTGTTTCTAGAAGCCACTCCTAGCAGGAAGCTGTTTGTAACAGATACAGTTTAGCCCAATGTACAGTTCTGATGACAGAAACAATACAAAGAAAAAAAATCTAGAGCATCTGTTCTACAAAATGACCAGAAAGGCAGAGTCTGCCCAAACTGTGAGGATAGATCAAACTGACAAGAAAAAAGTATGATAGCAATAATTGCTATAAGTCTCCAGGGTTCAATAAGGAAACTGGTCAGAGATTTGGAATTGACTTATGAAGATAGAAATTAAAACATTTATCATAGCAAATTTCATTTAGTTTGACAGTCAGAAGCAAATATGAAATGTGGAAATGTTAAGAGATAGAACATAATATACTGTCCTCGCTTTCCAGGAGAGTATGCCCAGGAATTCAGTCTTTCTTGGTTTTAGTGATAGGGACACACAGGTACATTTTAACACTTCAAAGTTTAAGAATCTTTGCATTTAATAATAATTGCAGCTTTATGTGTATGAAATGCTCACCAAAGCATATGTATTGTCTTCAGGCTGTTCAAATGAGAAACTGATTTAGAGGACGAGATGTACTCTTCACATGTTACTAAGTTTCCATATTAAGATGGTGTGTTACATCAAAATTAGGAAAAATACATAAACATATAATTTTATTAAAGGACTTAAACAGAATTTATAAAACATGTTTTACTGAATAAAAGGTTTAATTTGATTCATGATGTGATTAATAAAGCACATTTGTTTGTGAATTAAATGCCTGTAAATATCATTCTGACTAACATTTCTTTGAAAAGCTTGGTAAAAGATTCATTTATACTAAACAAAAAATCCCAAAATAAAAAAAAAAAAAAACCCAGCCACATAAAAAATGATACTTATATGATGTTGTAATTTAAAAGGTAATCTAAAACCAAGGCAAAACACAAAACCAGCACAATAATAAAGGGGTATGAGAATGTTAGAAATTAAAGAAAAGAAGGAAAAAAAATCACTGGAAAAATTAATAAACAATGTGAAAAAAAGGTGTGCTCTCATCTATATATAAAAAAAAAAACAATTTCTGGGGAGAGAAGGAAATCCAGGCATAACTGAGATGCAGCAGATGTAGGCTTTGAAATCATCTTTTTTACTGGGAAACTAAAATGCTAAGGGGTTTACAAAATAGATTCCAATAAATTATTTTAACACTAGAAAAATTAAAAAAGACAGAAAGGTGAGAGTGGGGCAAATACTGAAATTAATCTGAGAGAGAATAATGCAAGAGCTGGTTCTGCAGTGGAGCAAAAGAAGAATATTGAAGTTTGATATATAATCAGTGGGAGAATTCTGGGAATGATATATCCTCATACTTTTATGTAAAATATGTGCATTTTGAGAACATAGCAATGACATCACCATAAATAGTAGATACTTAGACTGAACTATTAATGACCTTAGAACAAGGGAACACGTGTGAATAAATTTGCCTATAGCTCTATTAATTCCCCTGTCAGGAGACCTGAAATATTGTGTTCAGTTTAGGTACCTAACATTCAAAAGAGATATGGGCAGTCTGGAGAGGGTCCAGAGAAGGGCACTAGAGATAATCAAATGTCTGGGAAACATGCTTTATGAGGAAAGACCATGAGAACCTGATTTGTACAACCTGGAAAAAGAAGGTTTAAGAAATCCTTCATAGCATCTTCCAGTGTTCAAAGGGTAGATACAGAAGAGATGGAGACTCCCTTTTGACAAGAAGTCACAGGTACAAGTTACTCCTGGGATGATTCTAGTGGACAATAAAGGAAATATTTTTCACGATGAGACAATGATCCATTGGACTAATCTTCCCAGGGAAGTGGTGGATTCCCCAGAGAAGAACATTGGGGGACTTAGCTGGGCCATCCTGTCTGGATCATGCTCTTGCCAAGAAAGGTTAGACCACATGATCCCTGAAGTCTCCTTCCAGCTGATATTCTATGATTCTAAGATAATACAGTCCTATTCACACTTAAACAAACAAAAATAAAATCTACTTATATTTCTTGGCAGGATAATTCATTACACTGGATAATAATGTACACCAGTTAACATTTTAAAATGTCAAGCACATCTGTTTAATTGCATTAGTACCTTTGCGGATAGGAATATATAATTTTGACCTTCTGAATGGTCACATTAATGGTTAAGACAAATCTACATATATCAAGTAACTTAAAATATTTGTTGGAAAATTCAAAATACTTTGAATCAATTCATTCATGATTAGATAAGAACATGCAAAGTGCAGAAGGAAGACACAAACCTGCAAATTCAGCTAAATGTTGATTACCACAGATATAGAAGTTTCCATCTGAATTTGAAATCACAAAAACAGCATTTATCTGTTGTGTCAAAACTCTATATGCAAGCATAAGCCCAAATTTAAGCTGAAACCAATACTGTTATAAAGAAATATGTGTCAGTAATCTAGAGAGAATAGAGAATAAAAAAAAATTGTCTCTCACGTTAATTGCATATTTATGTCATGAAGGTAAAGAAGCTTTAGCTATTAATTATTGTATTGGACAATGTTTTACCTACATTATAGATTTGATGACCACAGTTACAGTAACAGACAATATCTAGAAAATTACAAAACAATATAAATATTAGTCTTTTAGGCATCAATAGACATGAAGTCAGTACTATTTCAAAATTCAAAATGCTGTCAGAAATAACCTGAGAGTTGACATATGAAAACTCCATCCTGGGAATGGAAAACTTCAATTTAAACAATTTGCTGTACAACAGAAGACAATTATAGCAGGAAAATATTTTTTTAGATAATTGTTATGTCAAGTGATATGAAAAGGAACATTTAAAATTTTATCATTAAAATTTATGGGAAAAAAAATCTTTTTGTAAATATTATTCCCCAAACATGGAAGAGCTCTTTCATTAAAAAAAAAAAAAAAAGCAAAGCTTTTACAATAAGCATACTTCTGGGAAAAAATAAGGGGAAAATTAATGCTGATTTATAAAGTGAATTATCATATGACACTATTAGTAAAAGAAGCTAATAACGCTTACTCATATTGATGTGGTTAAAACAAAATCTTGGAAGATGTAATCCCTGTGAAATTACTTTGACCTCCAATGTTTTTAGCTAATCTACATGGGCAGATTAATTTTAGAAACATGTACTTAGTAATAGAAGAGCATAAAATCTAACTTTATGACTACAATTCTAATCTTGAGTAACTAACTACACACTTGTGGTAGGTTGACCTTAGCTGGAGGCCAGGTGCCAACCAAGCAGCTCAATCACTTCCCCTTCTAAGCTGGACAGGGGAGAGAAAATAAAATGAAAAAGTCTCCTGGTTTATGATAAGGTAGTTTATAAAAGCACAAGAAAAGAAAAAATGCAAAAATTTTATTTTCCACTTCCCACCAGGAAATGATGTCCAGCCACTGGCTGGCTGGAAAGCAGGGCTCCAGCAAGCATAGTGTTTGCTTGGGAAGGCAAATATTGTAAATAGCAAATTCCCTCTTTTCCTTAATGTTTTATGTCTGAGTTGATATCATAGGGTATGGAATATCTATTTCATTAATCTGGGTCAACTGGCCAGGTTCTGTCCCCTGCCAGGATCTTGTTCACCTCCAGACTACTAATTGGGATGGGGAGGAGGAGGGCCTGGAGTGGGTGTGAATGTTGAAGCAACTTTTTCACTCAACCTCTAACCATTTCCTGGACTGCAAGCAGAAGGATTCTAACAATGGGAGAAAAGTTCCTGAAATTAAGCTTCTTACAATAAAGAGTGGTTATTTGGAAAGCCTACAAAAGACCTCAGAAGGATTTTTCCCTGGATTCCATGTAATTTTTTGGTCTCAGGATCTCAGGATCTAGGTAGAAGCTTTTAAATGCTCTGGATCTCATAGAGTATGAAGAGTTATTCTGGGCTGCATGACTTTATCCAAACTCTTAACACAAAAGCACATTTTTAGGTGCTGTTTAAACTAGAAGGCTGTGTTCACTTAATTATGGAAAGTTCTTATGTAAAGAGGGTCATTACATTTGCTGAGAAGTGTTCCTTCTGGTAGAATCAGTTAGCCATCTAATACACCAGCAATATTTTTACTGAAAATATGATTTTTCTACAAAAAGGTAACACTGTTCTATCAGATACAGAAACCACTATTAGAAAAGGAGAAGAAACGTTTCCAGAACAGCATCATTGTGGATGCTGCTGTAGATGAAATAGAACCATTTTACATTGCTGTAACTTTTAAGCCTTCCAATCAAAGTTACTCCTAGTATCTTTCCAGTGTTTAAGCTCTGGGGTATTATAAACACTATATTGTCACAGCACATGTTGCAGTCGAGACACCCACAATACACAGTCTCCCCATGCCACTCCAAAAGGCTCCAAGTACCAGCTCTCCTTGTTCCTTAGCCCACACAAACTTTTATATCCTCTATCTACACACCTTACACCTGTGTGCCTTCTGTTCCTTTTTGTGATTGGTCAGTGCACCTGGGCACTCCATGTCTCATTGCTTTCAATGCTGCTCACCTGCTTTTCACAGCTGTAGCCCATTAGGGATGAGGCTCAGCCACAGCCCCACACTCAATTACCACAAACTGTGTGCCTAGACTACATTTATTGAAATTTGTAATCTAATCCGTCTCATGAGGGTTCTGATTTTAACTCAAGCAACTGCAGCATATGAAAAGCTTGAAAGGACAAGAATAATTTTCAAGAAATTTGGAGTAGGTAATAATTTTATATTTTCTTTGTCGTGTTTATTAACGATTACAACAACTTAGCATATCAAAGACCTTTGTAGAATTATATTATTTTACATAGTATCAAATGGACTACTCAATAAATATTAATCACACGCTACCATTCCTATGCTAAATGGGACCATAAATATTGTTTCAGCTGAGTAGTAAAGCATAGTCGATGATACTGGTCATTGTATTGACCTTATTTCACTGCATCTCATGTTCAATCTGCTGACCATATTACCACAGCCATTTAAAAACTATGGTTTAGATTTTTTTTTTCTTTTCATTTTTAATACTATTCATTGTAATTTCAGCATCATAAATTTAGTTTAGTCTCTGAATTCCATTAACATACTGTTTATTCTCACTAGTGAATGACCAAAATATTAAATTCTTTAATAGTCTCAAACTGAATAGATCTCCCTCAAAAAAACAACAATCCCTCAACAGATCTCTCTCAAAAAAAAAGTGGCTTTCAGAAGTATTTCTTGTCCTAATATATATAAAAATTCATATATTTTAGTGAAAAGAGTGAACTCTTTTAATTGAAAACAAATATGTTTACAATTCATTTATAGAAGAATGATAGCAGAAACTTAATGATTAATTTATTTTGATTATAAATCTATTTTAACTGTCATTTTGCACAATTTCGGGTATATCAAGAGATTGGATATTAAGAACAAGGAAGTAAAGTACTAAGCAAATGTATTTACTTGCCTGGTCATAGTAGCTCTCCATAGGCATCTCTCACCTAAATTCTTTTATTTATTTTCTTGATATCTTTATTTTAGATTATTAGGGATTATATTAAGCAATTTTTTCCATCTTCATAAGCCTTCTGTATTCAAATAGTTATGTGAGAATCCTTTTATTCCTGAAAGGTTCTGAAAGTAATTTTCCAGATTTTATCAAATAATTCTGTTATTAAAATCAACAGTGTCAACTGTCAATAGCAATTGAAATATAGTTAACAGAAAGCAGCCCTTTTTTTCATTTTTTTCGTCTTAAAGATCACTTTTATCTATCAGGCCACTATATCTTACTAACTCCCTTGAGCCTTTTAGATGTCACTCTGCTCTTTAGTTTCCCTTCCAACATCTGTACATGCCACACTGGAGAATTACATTAATTTGCCTGATATTTTCCCATATTTCATGTAAAGCTGCAAAGCAACTACTTAAGAAGGAAAAAATCTAAGGAGTTCTTGTTTGTTTCTTTTAGAGAGACTCAGAGTATCCTACCCAGTGCTCTGTGCATCAGAAAGCCTTCCTGCCTAGGGCTGGTTCTGTGATCCCAGCAGTACAACATGTAGGCCTTACTCCCTAGAATTATAAATTGCATGAATGATTTTATGGTGTTAAGTCAACTCTGATAACATAATTTTTCCTGAAACTGAATCTCCTTACACTGCTACATCATGTAAGTTCAGAGCTTTTTGAGCCTGAAGAATTCCAATCTTCAACAAAAATAAGGTGTTTTGCATGTACTGGTAACTTTCTTAGTCCTACAGTCTCCCAAACATAAGAGAGGCTCATTTCCTTTTCTGGATCATAAAGGAATCATTCTGAATAAGGTCATATGTACTTTTCCTTAGCTTGAAATATAAGGAGCCATATACCATCAGGCATAAAATATCAGGCAACAACAAGGGCAAGCGGCTTCTGGGAGAGATGAGGAGTTAAACATGGCAAGGCAGGCAGAGGCAGTTGTCACACTGACAATTTATGATCTTTCAGCTAATGAAAAACAAAGTCCTGAGGCAACTATCTCAATTTTATTGCCTGCAAATTGCACTTCTGTGTAATTTTTGGGTTTAGAATATAATAAGGAAAGGAGGCAAAATTTTAGATCCTGAAGGATGGAATGATTAAAAATGCAAAACACAAGACTTTCAAGCAGAAGTAGGTTTAAAACTTTCCATTCAATAAAACTGACACGCTTTTGTCTTATGATGTAACCCATCATGTACTTTTTAGGAGGAATCTAAACTAAATATTTTAAGTGAGATTCATACTCTAAATAAAGCCGCTGTTTTGTCTTAGTTTCAACTGTGTTTTTTATCTTAGAATATATGTGTTGTTCACATAGAAATGAACAGTACAAGCATTATTTATGTGGTCTATTTTTTTCTTCTAGCACAATCTCTGATTGTATATATCCTCTCTTCTTCACTTGCATAACAATTGTACTTTTATTGTTTTCAAAATATTCATATTCCATCTCAGACAATCTGTCTTTGGGTTTTTGTTTTGTTTAGGGTTTATTACATTACTCTATTTCAATTTGTCCAGAAACAAGTCAAAAAAACCCCCTTCAACAGACTCTCCCTGCTTCTTCATTTTGTCTAGAGGGGGCTGGATGACTGTGTGAACTAGAATTTTCAATTCAAACCTTTATTTAAATTCTTTCTGCTCTTCCCTAGACATTTGCATATATACATTGACACCGTAGCAAAAGAAAACACACTGAATCAATCTACCAAATTCATTCATTGCATAGTCCTTGTGCATGCACTGTGTACCTCAAAGTTCCGAGCAGGAAATTCCATTAGAAGGGAAGCAAACAGTCAAATACATTTGAACATTCTGTGGAGTATCCACGTCAGTTTGCATGCTACTCTTTTCCTCTGGCTAAACAGTTTTTCTCTTTGACATTCCCTCCTTTACTTTTCACCAGTGATTTAATGATGGAGCTGTTCTCATAGTCAGTTGCATTACTGGTGTGATATGTCACAGTCTGGTGTGCTAATTAAACATGCATTTTTAGTCTCATTCTGCTGACATAAGTAAAAACATGGGGCAACAAGATCATTGGCATTACCCAGTAGAATTTTTGTTCATACATACATATATGTATATATACACACACACTTATGTTCTGTCTTATGTTGAGAGTTCACGTGGCAGAAATCCTTCATGCTATTTCACGCCAAGATATTCTAGTGCCTTCTTGTATTAATATTTCCTTGTGTTGTCTGTAAATGTTTTACACAGACTAAGGTTTCATTCTTGCAGAGGACACTGAGGGGAGACCTCATTGTTGTCACAGCTTCCCTTACGAGAGGAAGCAGAGGGGTGAGTGCTGTTCTCTCTGATCACCTGTGATAAGAACGGCATGAAGCTGTCAGGGAAGGTCTAGGTGGAATACTAGGAAAAATTCTTCACTCAAAGGGTGTTCAAAAACATGAAACGGGCTCCCCAGGGAAGTGATCATGGCACCAAACATGACAGAGTTCAAATGTTTGGACAATGCTCTCAGGCACATGGTGTGATTCTTGGGGAGATGCAGGGCCACGAGTTGGACTCAATGATCCTTGTGGGTCCTTCTAAATCAGGATACAACTTGATGAATCTTACTCTTTTCATAACTTAATCATATTAATGACCTAGACCTATGATGTGGTACACAAGAACCCAGATGTTTTTTTCCTCCTTAATACACATCTCAGGGTCCCAGTGTGGAGTCAATATTATTGTTATTCCTCTCTAAGTGCTATAATGCTCAGTGTTATGCCACTTGTACTGTTATAAACATTCAGGCTCCTTAGTTCTCCCTCGCTGATACTATTATTTCCCTTCTTCCTTAAAACTTACCTTTGTTCCTGCAGGTATCTTTAGCCCATTTCTACTTTTCCTACTGTGATGATTTTAAACAGAAAATACATTTCCCAAGGAGTAAGTTTAAAAAAACCACATTTAGTAAGAGCTTTCCCTATTATTTTCCATTTAAGTACAAACTCTTGTTGTCTCATATAGGCAGTTCTTCAAACTGGCATTCACACAGCAATTGAGTAAGTAATAATTCCTCACTTCAATCCAGTACTTTTCATTTGATGCTATACCAGATGTTTTATAAATTATGGGATTGCATGTGTTTAATGTAGCTTGGTCAAAACCAGAAGAAGCAGCAGAAGAGGAGAATCTGAAATTATGTCTCTGGTATATTTGATTTATACCATTTCCTTCCAAATCCTTTCAAATTTGGGGTTGAATTTATATGCTTCAGCCAATCCAGTAACATCCTAACAGTGCAGAACTGTGATACAAAATCTATAATGCCATATCCTACTTCAATGTGAATGCATCCTGTATCATACACTAAACACAAGATTAAAAGAAAAGCACCTTAAAGCATTAATCCCCCTTTCTAATGGAAAAAGAAATAAATATTTTCCATTTTAGTTGTTCCAAGCTTTTAAAATAGTCCTCTGTATGAATTTTGTTATCCTTAAATGCTTTGTCCCTTTTAGTACCTTAGTGCTGCATAATTGGCCAAAGGAAGCATAAAAGAGAGTCACTGCACTGACTGAAAAAATTTCTGCAGGTAACGCAGTTCAATTTCTTTCCATGTTATCATTATTGTCAGTATTAATCTATGCCAGCAAAATGCATAAGATTCATTTTCTTATTTTCACTTCAGGAGGCAGTGAAGAGATATTGAATATTCAGAATTTAACCTTTTATGTAATCCATTTCAGCTTAATGCACCAACAAACAAAACTGATATTGATGCACTTAATCATTGCCAGTGCTATTTTTACCTAGTTTTCATGTATTAACTTTTTGAAAAAATTGTTGATTCTTACAGTTGGAGTTCACTCTTTCCTTCAAGAGCAGCTGTACAGTCACAAAAAAATACAATGAAAATGGTGAAGTTGTATGTAGGCAAGTTTGACCTGTAGGTAAACTGATGTGCTGGTTTTGCATTAATTGATTTTTGGTGAGGAGGAAAGGAGCCAGCCATGGAGGTGATGTTCTAAGAGAAGCTGCTAAGAGCTTCCTTTGTGCCTCTTAAAGCCAAAAGCTGGCTGAGAGAATAGGCATGCTGATAAGCCAATTAAAGAGCTGAACACACCTCTGTGACATTCACATTTTAAAACAAAAAAGCCCAGGAAAGCTCTCCTGCTTTCTGATTCTGAAGAGAGAAGTTTCCCCCACCACCCTTCCCAGCCTGGCATCTGGGTCGGGCAGGGGAGGCCGCAGGGCCCCGGCTGAGGCAGGGCCAGGCAGTGGCCATTAACATCTTGCCAAAACTGAGCCCTGTTCTCCTGCCAGCCCAGGCCAAATTGGGGTATGCTGGTCCCTGGGAGCAGCTCCAGGCTGGACTGGGTCACAATGAGGGCTGCTGAGATGCCAGCTCCTTCTTCCACCTCCCCCAGCGTGGCCACTGAAGAATCCTCCACTGTAAATACCTCCGGCAGCCCGGCAGGGATCACACAGCTGTGCACAGGCCCGGGTGAGATATTAACTCTCTTACTGCATAGATGGGACTTGCAGACCTTCAGTCCTCTCTCTTGTGAGAGAAAAGGACAGTGAAGATACATAGAAGACAATATGAAGACACCAAGGTCAATAAAGAAGGAGTCAAATCCCAGATGGGAGGAGAACAATGAGATGCCTTAGTCTTGGGCTGAAAACTTTTTGTAAGGCCATGATGATGGACTATGACACAATGGAATATCCCTGTAATTAATGAAATAAAAACATGGGGGTGAGTTCAAACTGTAGACTTGAGCAAAGGCACCTATGCCGAAGCATAGCAGATGTTGAAGTAGTTGTGATCCAAATGAGAAGTTTGAACAGAGAGAGAGGTAAGAGTGATGGAGACCCTTTGTCCTCAGAGAAGGAAGAAGACGACCTCTGCTCCCAGAGATGAAGATGATCTGAGATAGAAGATGATAACCTTACTTCTGGAAGCTCATCCTTAAAAGTCTACCCCATTAGCCATAGATTGAGACCTCAAAAACCATTGTTGTGGGGAAAACTGTAAGTCAAGATGTTCCCATAGAGAACAGATATCCATCTCCTGGACAGCTGATTAGCTATATCAGTGAAGCCACGAGAGCACTGTTTCTTGTGGAGAAATCTCCGTGGAATTGCAAGAGAGACTCCTCTCCCTAAGTGAACTGAAAAAAGACTGCTCTAAAGGTGGTAAACTGAAAATCCCAAGTTTTCTCTCTTTACCTTTTTAGTGAGAGAGAAAATAAAGTTTGGGGGAAGGAGAAGTGTTCTGAAGGTTTTATTCTGATTCTTACAATTCTTTCTTTTAGTTCTGTTAATGAAATTTTCTTAATACCTTTTAAAGTTTTGAGCCTGCTTTGCTCTTTTCCTAATCTGATCTCACAGCAGAAAATGAATAAATATATTCTAGTGGATGCACTGGTGTTTAGCCATCAATAAACCCAATACATAAATTGGTCCATTGGCTGGGAAAGCTCAGATTGGAAAACCAGAACCAATACAATTAATTGGTGTTTCTGCCTAGTTTCAAACTGAAACCACCACAACTGAAAACTCCAAGTAGATAGAATGCCAAACCTTCATAAACTGCTCATTTTACTTAGTGAAAATTTAAATATCCATAGCATGCCGAAAATACTTCCATCAGTTTTATCTGGGAAAAAATCCACATCACTTGCACCTTCACATTAGTCCTGAAACAGATCATAAGGAAAACAAATGCCTTTTGGCATTAATCTACTCTCCTTTGTGATCTGGACAGAGTAAGGACGCAGGTTAGCTTTCAGTCTGCTATCCCTGATGCTCAGTACAAGCAAAATAACTTTCTGAATATAATTTTATGGATGTCACATTAGAAATAGTTTTTTAGACCTGACAATGTACAGGCACTTAATGTTAAAGAAATTTCTCTCTTTATTTTCAGCTCCAAATTACTATAAATCTGTCTACTCTAAATCTACACATTTTTCACTTATTCTGCCTCTCGTCCCAGAGGCTGTATACCTAGATGAGGAAAAAAATCCATAAATAAATCTTGATGATGCTGTTGACTAACGTTCAACTCAATTCCTTTCGCTGTATTTTCTGCACTTGACACAAACTATCCTTCTCATCACACATTATGTTCAATATGTATATAATTTCTCAGAAAATCTTTTTACTTCCTTTTATTCTACTCTTTTCACTTGCTGTTGGATGCTGCCAACATGAATAGCTTTAGATTTTAAAATAGTTTTATTCTATATTTGCTCCTTTACAGAACTTTGATGTATGTTACTTTGCAGTCTGTTCATTTTTTAGTACTTTCCGTGAGTGTTTATAACCACTTACACCAGGTTCAAAAATCATTATCTGAACATATGTGTTCAGTAAAGCTACTGCAAATGCTCACATTTGCAGAAGACAGCCAGATATGGCTAATTATAACAATCTAGATTCTTACTTCTAGCAAACCTTTGACCAAAGACTCTATGCTAAAATTAATACTCATTCTTTTGAAGGCTTAGGCCAAGGGATATTTTAATGTATCACTAGATTAGGCCAAGGGATACTTTAATGTATCATTATACATTAAAATACATAAATCTTTTATAAACTTTTATAAAGAAGTCTATAAAATAAAATAGACTATATATAAAAATATATCTTCTATAAAATCTATAAATATAAATATAATTCTACAAAATATAGAATACATTTCTCTCTCTCCCTGAGATTTACTTCTGAAAATGTTTCCAAAAACACTTCCAGAGACCTTGACAAAATTTTCTCTTTTTAAACCCATGTTGGCAGCTGATGATATCATTCCCAATTCTTCTTCAAATACCTGGTATTAGTATCATATGGATTGTAAGCCTTCTCTAATATTGAAGTCCTCACTCCATAATTAAAAAGAAAAACCTTTTGCATTTCACCTTTTTTTTTTCCCCAAATAGAACTCCCAGTAGGTTATAGATTAAAAAAAAAAAAAAAATCGAAATTGCTGTATGGTACATTATATTAAAATCTTTGATAACTAAACTATATACTTAAAATATTGCACATGTTTTAATTCTAAAATGCTGAAATAATAATTATAATTTAAATGTCAGTGAGCGGGACCCATTCACATGGGAGGGAGGATGAGGTGGAAGCCATGAGTGATCCCAGGTCACCAGCACAAACCTGAAAGCTGTGAGCAGGGCAAGGTGACAGGCTGCACTGTCTGTCCCAGACAAATTAAAACATTCAACTGAGTTCAGAGTCCACCTGGTGAATCTAGTGAGGAGATGGGGCCAGAAACATAATTGGAAACATGATTGGAAACTATTCATCCAGAGACAGAACTTGAGAAAGCACACCTCCAGCACAGTTCTGACAAGGAGGGGGCGTCTGGCCTGAAATGTGGTCCTGGACCCTCAGCAAGAATCCAAGGGACACTACTCAGGACAGTTAATATGGCATGGTGCACTCTGAGTTCTGACACTTAACTAAGAGCCTTTTTCAATTTTCTGTATCTATTTTTGGTACTGTGACCTCAATGTTCTAGCCATTCTGGGTTCAGTAAAGATTTACATTCAAGAAAAGCTTAAACTTAATAAATCTTGGATGCTAGAACAAGATCTTGGAAATATAAATGCAAAAAGAAATAAAATACAGACATGCAAATATAAAGGTTTCCCCTGATCTTATTCACCAAAGGTTTCTGAACTGGAAGTTTTCATGTAGTTTTCTAATACATTCTCTGCTACTGAAGCTCTTAGCCAACAAACAGGATGTAATGACATTAATTTATGCCTGTATCAAGCTGAGAATTTGTAATGCCATTTCAATTGTCTTTACAACTTGAACGTTTTCTTTCCTCCACTAGAAATCTCGTTTCATCTTATGATTATAGTTTCTCTTTTAGTTGATTTTTTAAAACTCATCAGAGAATTATCCAAAATTTTATTCAAGTTATGCAACAAGCATTCTGACTGGTTTTTTGTGGTCTTAGCTTTTCATTTTCTTAAAATACATTCATCTTGTAAGTTTTGTATCACTTGGGACTTTGCATGCAGTCTAGGAAGCCATCGTAAAAGATTTGTATTTGGATTTTCTTGTTTGCTTTGTTATGTTATGTTTTTCCCATCTTCCCACTCTCTCCACCTTTCTTTCCCCTAGAAAAAAAACACAGGCATACTTTTGTATAAAAGTAATTTGACATAGTTTTAAAACTTAGCATTTGGAAATATCTACAAGTGGTATTTATTTAATTGATGTGATGGTTGTTTTATTTTTTACAGCTGCTCATTTATATTCTTTTCCTGAGATCTATCTGAATAAAAATGTCACAATGGAAACAGTGTAGAAATTATTTTGATTACCAGCTCTTCAGATTACTGTAGATATCAGGAGGTAAGGATCAGAGGATCAAGCAGCTGTGTAGCTTTGTCTCTACACAGCTTCCAAGCTATCCTGTCTCATCATTTCTAGATATGTCTAGATGTGACTGAGGCATGTGGAAAGTATTTTTTTCTAAAGAGATGGTCTAATATTAGGTATATAATCTGTGAATACCTACTTGCCTAAACAAAGACAGACTTTTCAAGGACTCTTAGATAGCTACCTCTCTCAGCTGCACAATTCTGTGCAAACACTGGGGAAAACAGGGAGACTTCTTGTCCTAGGGTGACGTTATGATGCTTGTATCCCCATTCATGTGTTCTGTTAATGTTGGATATTATGTTCTGTACCTTTAAGAATGGCCCTGAAGAGAGAAAGTTTGTTTTTGTTTTTTTTTTTTTGTTTCCTTATCACCCTGGCAAGACACAGAGACTGTGGCTTTTGCTTTTGCAGCTTTTGCTTTTCGCTCTCTTTCGCTCGCTCTTGCTTGCTTTGCTCCTGCTTGCTTTTGCTCCTAGCTAGCTTAGCTAAACAGTCCAAATTGCTTCCTGGACTGTTTCTCCTCTCTTTTCTTCGACCATCCCGAACCTGCTCCGGACTGGGACCTGGGAACACCGAGAGTTCACACCTTGTGGCTGCAGCAGCTGCCCCAGCACTGGAGGCACTGAAGACAGAGCGACCACCCCCTCCCGAGAGAGACTGTCTGAATTTGTCATCTTTTTTCAGAGCGGCGTCATCCAGTATTGTTCATTTTGTGTGCTGGGGGTGCTGTGCCTGTCAAATAAACAGGTTCTTTCCACTTCTCTCTGAGGAATATTTCCCAAACCGATTGGGGGTAGGGGCCGTGTGGGTTTGTTTTCTGGAGAGGCCCTCCTTTGGAAATCCTCTACCAAATCTGCCCTAAACCAGTACACTTCTGTACTTAAGGACATGAAGGTATACTTCACGTGGAAGCGAAATTTTTAAGTACAGTATCTTAAAAATGTATTTAAGAAAGGAAGGGGGAATAAGAGCATACATCTGGCTTACACCATTACCAGAGTTCTGTGACCAGCTAGGAGTCTTTCTCTTGCTAATTTACACCTATTCTAAACCTTGAATAATATTGCTCCAATAAAACCTTTAGTCATTAATTTAAATGAAAAAGGTTTTTATTTTCGGTCAAATGTCACAAATATGAAGTCTTTGATATCATTGAGGAACTGTCATATACCATCTCTATCAAAAAAGAAACAAAGGGACGTGGACAAATAAATTAAATTAAAAGTGTATTATTTAGTAATTAATGATGTGCCACTGTATGATTCAATTGCGTCTCATCCAGAACCTATTATTTCTAACAATAAAATTCCATAAAATAGTTCAATTTCTGCTGCTTTTTATGGACATTTGTTATCTTCCTAGGAAACTGATTCATCTCATGAAAAGAGTTTGCAGAATAATACACTCCTCTATGGCTTACAAGCACAAGGTTGGTAAAAAAAAATAAATTTCTTTTTCTGCTTCACCTAATACAAGTATTCTCAACTCTTCACCTGCACGTTAACTTTGCAACAGAAATGCACATTTAACAGAAATGAACATTTTAAACTCTAAATCAGATCAAAGTGACAAGGCCCTGTGATTCAAGCACAACTAAATCTAAAACTTCTTCTAGGGAAGTTGTAGGAAAGTGCAAAACCTCAAAGGAGTTTAAAAATCATGTGGTTCTCTCAAAGGGAATATTTAAAATATATTTCTCCTTTGTGGTCTTTTCTCAGAAATGATACATTAGTGAGAGAGTGTGAGCTGGGAGGAACAAGAAGATTTTGGCGGCAGAATGTCTTCATTCGTCACAAATGTGCTCCTCGTTTAAGACTGCTTACCACCAAGGGGATCCTCATGAACACATGGCAACACTTTAATGTCTTTATCACCTGGTGACCAAGCATACAGACAGTCTAACAGATGGATATTTACAAAGACAAGCCAAAAACTCAGCACCCATGTCAAGGTCAAGTATTTCATGTGGAGTCTGTATCCAGCTACATCAAATGCAGGCTTGTGATAAATTACAGCCTCAACATGTTTAGGATTATTACAGACTAAAATTAGTTTAATTCCCAACAATTCTAATAATTTAGAACTTTAGGTTTTTTAACAGTTCCTAAGGAAGAGAGCAATTCACACACCTATCCAGTTGTCATAAGAGCCTTCTGCAGATATGGAGATCTTCTCATTTGAAAAGAAATTTAAGTGCAGAAAATCTAAGAGGCATAAGTAATTTGCTACCCATAAAAATATTGTGAAACTAACAAATGTAGCAAAACCTCTATGTAAGATCCAACAAGAGGGAAAGATGAGTTTGTTTTAACACAAAACATTCACTTACATTCATACTGTTACATCACCATCAACCACCAAAACAATTGGGTCCAAGTAGTCCAGCCCACAGCACTGAAACATATATCCTGTGGTCTAGTAAAGATTAAAAATTACAGTTATAACAAGTGACAAGAGCTATCCACTTCTGCTTATCCAAGTACCATCAAAATCCAAAAGTTCCTGAAATTTTGTCCATCTGATGATTGTACAACTAGACATTTCCCTTCTTTCTCCATTCTTATCAATTTAACAAATTTCTCTTTCTCTTCTATTACAAATCTCTACTTATAACATGGATGCCTGATATTTTAGAATTATGGTGTGCTTATCAGGGTCCTAAATACCATAGCATGAAATCCACATTATTCTGACAGTTGCTTGATCTCTCTTTAGAACACAGGTGTTCTCAGAATTTTGTGTTCTGTACAGCTGACGGCCTGACCTGTTTTTTCAGAATCACCAAAATTTTTAAATATTATTTTATTTGGTGATCGATGTAGAATAGATTTAGAATTATAAAAAGCTCATGCTTCTGATAGGCAGTCCTAAGCATTGTCATTAAAATATTAAATGCAATTAGACTGTCATGTAGTTCATAATGGAATCATAAAAATACATGATAAAAAGAGTGCCAGTCAGATTATATAGACTGACATATAAATTAAACAAACTCTGTAATCATTTGAGCTCAAAAGAGTATTTGGTGGTTATGCTACTACACAAAATTTATGAAAATAAGTGACTGCACCTATGCCAAAAAAAACCTACGTGTACATTATGAAACAAGCAGTTCACTGAAGCTAACCATGTTGAGAATAGTTTCTAAAACCTTCCTGGAGCATCCTGCTGCACGCACAATTTTGAACTCATAAAAATGAGGGGGGAAATAACCTCACAACAGAAACAACACATGAATTTTACTTCCATAAGCTGATGGCATTACTGACATGAACTGCAGCAGTGAGGTAGCCAATCTTTTAAGAAACAAGCAAAAACATATATGTGTACTTCCTTTTGGTTTTTTGAAGATGTCAGAGAGATCTGTGCAGCCATAGTGTAATGATATGACCACAGAAGGAGCCCCCAAGTGCAAGCAACTTAAAATACCAAGTCCTATACTTCTGTTCAAAACCAATCCTTATACTTAGAACAAATGCAGTCTTTAGTGTCCAAGCATTCATGTATTATGGCATTAGTTTCATAAACCAGCAGTACAAGGTTGCTGAGGATTTTTGCTTTAAACAATTTTTGTACAGAAATCAAAAAGGAAGCATTTTGAGGTATTAAATGGTTCGACTAACTTCTGCATTTGTTAGTGGCATGAGCACTCATCTCCAGTAGGCTAAAGGGTTCTGCTGCTTGAATGGCTTCTAATGAAACAGAAAGTTGTAAATCTCTTGCTGTAATACATGTTACTGTACACATTTCAAGATGCTTGATTCTTCCCTAAAGAATGCTGGTTGAATGATAAAGCAGCTACAGCTCAGGCAGGTAGTGCATTACAGCAAATGCCAAAGCAGAATAATGAACAGAGCTATTAAATACAGTGTTGTTGGAGGATGGCTTGGCTAGGACTCATTCTGTATTCTGTATGAACTACACAAACACACATATTAAGGTATAGAAATTGCTCTGAATAGATCACTGTGTAAATGCAATCCATTAACACTGCCTGCAAGAGGGTTTATTGCAAGCAATTTATTTTAAAATAATAACTTAAAAAACATCCATTAGACTCTTGTTAACTTCTGACTGCATTACTGTTGATAAGCTTCACTTGTAACTAAGTATAACAGTTATTTCCTTTACTATTTTCATTCTTTTGTAATTTTATTCAAAGCATGGTTACAAGGGATCTGAGAAATGTACTATAGCTCAATTCTTGATCTTTTCTCATTATTTCACAAAATTGCAGAGCCAGAAAAACCCTAAATTCTGAAATAATTCCAACAAACATTTCTTCCTAGTTGTATAAGCAAGCACTTCCAGGCTCTATACTTGTAACTGCTATAATTTGTCTCTCAGCAAAAGCATTAGTTTCTACTTAGTATTGCATTAAATTACAGATTGTATGAAGCTTATATATTTCACCAGACAGTTCACAGAGGTTCTCTTTGGATAAAAAAAAAATGAGCGATTATGAAAAAATATATTGTCAACCTCTTTTTGCATTGTACTCCTAGTTTAAACTTCATGAACATGTTTGTAGGTTCATTCTTCCTTCTCCCAAGATAATTATCTTCCCTTAATTTTTTTTTGTTTGTTTTGGTTTTTTTTTTTTAGTTAGGAAAAGTTGCACAATGGAAGTGATGGAGTCGTCTAGAAAGCCTAAATCAGCTACACTAAGGTGTTTTTGGGGGCAAAACCTGGTTCACATAGACTTGAGCTACAAATTGAGGTTCTCTGACCAACAATATTCTTGTCTTAACGAACTCTAGCCATGTAGAAGAGACATGAACCAGCCAACAAGCTTCAATGAATGTCTGCAATGGTGTTGAAAAGATTTTGTCTTGTTTCCATTGGAATAGAGTTAATTTTCATCTTAGTAGCTGATGCAGTGCGGTGTTCTGGATTTAGGATGAAAGCAATGCTGATAACAAACTGATGTTTCTGTTGTTGCTGAGTCATCCCTACCCTAATTCAACGACTTCTCAGTGTCTCAGGCTCTGCCAGTGAGCAGGTGCACAGGAGGCCAGGAGGGAGCATGGCCAGGACAGCTGAACTGAACTGGCCAAAGGGATATTCCATTCCATACCACAGAATGTCTTGCACAGTACATAAACTGGGGAGAGTTGGCCAGAATCTGCTGATTTCTGCTTGGTGATGGGCTGGGCATTGTTCAATGGGTAGTGAGCAATTGTACTGTGAATTTCTTATTTCTTTGTGGTTTATTTCTCTCTTTCTCTTTATCTCTCTCTCCCTCCCCATTTTATTACAATTTTTGTTACTTTTATTGTTATTGTTGTTGCTGCTTTTATTATTAATATTATTTTCATTATCGTTGTTGTTATATTTTATAAAGTTTCAGTTATTAAAGTGGTTTTATTTCAACCCATGAGGTTTACTTTTTTCCTTCTACTTTCCTTCCCACTAAGGTGAGGGTGGGGAGAATAGGAGTCTGTGCAATTCTTAGGTGATAGCTGGGTTGAAACCATGACAGATTTTCACAACAGAATATTGCAAAATCTATTAAAAAAAAAACAACGAACTTTCAAAACCATAATTAAAAGCTCATTTAAAATCTCACACATTTTAGAAATGCAAACATTTTCAAACTGAAATAGGTTGTTTTTCTGGTAGCAGGAAGTAATTTTTAACATGTTTAATAGGAAAAATATTATTATGTAAATTGTTAATAACCAAAAATGAAATACTGAGTTTCTAAAAGGCTACCTTTGAATGAGTGAAACATGACCCTAACTATAGCATTAACTTTCTGTTAGACAAAAACTAACAGGGCCTATATATTATAAATATTGACCTACTTCAATTTTTTCAGAATAGGTCTTCAGTTATTTCAGTGTTCTATCATTCTCATACAGAAAAAACTGAAAGAGATTGTATCATATTTATCTCCAGAGGAGGAATGTTGCCCTCCATTTGGTAGATTTGTGCTCTCCCCTACCCCACATCTGAGGTAACAGACTGTAATTTAGTCACAGTAATTTAGTAAGGTGCTAGGAGAAATGAAAAATTCCCCTACAACTTTGTTTCACCACAAAAATGCACTAAATGTTCTCCTATTTTAACAGAGAGAGGTTTGGCCGTAAAAGCACTTAAATGACAAAGGGAGAAAATGTGTTTTTCAGGTTTTTTGCATTTCTTGTAGCAGTGAGGAAGTTATTCATCTCTGCTGAGCTAACTGTGTGTCACAATGTATGTGATATTCCATAAATGAAAGCAATTCAGAAGATAAAACCTCTAGATACTCACTTTTTAATTCAATGTTCGGTCTGTAGATTGCCCAAGAGGCAAAGACTGCTTTACAACCTGAAGATGGATCCTTCTCCAGGATACCCAGAGGTCTAAGGAACATAAAAATCTAAATGAGCACAGTTTGAATGTATAAGCACAGAAATACAAACTGGAAAAGATTACCAGGAGCTATTTGCCTCTTTAATGCTGTTGAAAGCCAAAGTGGTGTATGAGGTGAAGCTGACTTCTGGAAAACTGATGAGAAATTTGCACTGACAGTAGAAATGAAAATCCCCATCATACTTATTAAATGAAGAAGTTTAAATCAAAGTTACTTAAACATGCATACAGAAATATATGATATCTGCAATCCTAAAATTTTCAGTAGACCTTGGGTTTTTGTTTTTGGTTTTTTTGTTTCAGTCCCTTGTAATTTTCAATGATGCCAAACTATACCCAAGAAATATGTAGGATATTAGTGTTACTGCATGAAGTCCACTTCCAGTGGTTGAATAATTCTTTACAATGCTCACTAAGTCACTGTTCGTTAGCCTGTTGATGGAAAATATTCTGTAAATGTCGTTAGTTTTTTTAAGTAAGTTCACAGTCATCACAGAATGGGCAGCAAAACAAATCTTGGATAGGTGGAAGTTCAGTATATTTTCAGATTAGGTAACTTTCAAGTACCATTTAACATTACTGGATACAGGCAAATTGTTATTTTTTGGAAACAAAATCACTATATCACCTTTAGCAAAACACTGTTAGAGTCTCATCTGATTACTAAAAAAAAGATTGACTGTGTAAATGGTTATTTCATTTGAAGTACATGGTTTTAACTCCTTTTTGGCACTCAAACAGCTGCCTTAGTAGATGCGAAGGTAGACATAGGTAAATAATAAGATAATTTGTATGATAGTTGCATTTGACCTAAATCTACTGGCCTTACAAATATTTGCAATTTTTCAATGTTCTCATTTATAAATTTTAAAGTTGCCAATCATGATTTATGTTACATTTAAAATGTATTATTTTTGGTTTGCATTCATTTGCAAAGATTAATATTTGAAGTCTGCTATTTGCCAAAGGCAGCTAGGAAGACAATATAAAGTGGAACTATTTCTAGGCTATTTAAGCAAAGCTCTATTATCTGAAGTAGTCTCATTTTCATGGTAACAGGAACCAAGAGTGTTAGTCATGTCCCATTGCTACATATCAAGTATTATTATATCTTTGAGGTATAATGAATACAACACACTGAAAATTAATATACTGTGAGGTGCAATTTTAATAGAATGAATAAATAAATATAAACTCTCAGTAAGAAAACTTTATTCCCTCGATCTTGGTTCTTTTCCAAAGAATTTCAAAAGTTTTTATGATTTCAGTAATATCCTGAAAAAGGAGTAACTACAGAAAAGAACTTCAAGTATCTGTGAGCATTTTGGCATATGTTATTATACGGAACAGGGGGGAAAATCAGCTGCTTTACTGACATAATCTATCAAAACCTCAAAAATCCATTCTTTTAAAGAGTTTTTAAGAATAAAACAAATAAATAAATTAACATTACCCAGAAAAGGGACTGGATCCTGCAGTAGGACATTAAGATAGTGATTCAGTTCCCCTTTTTTGAAACCTAATATAGGACACACTTAACAAACTATTACTGAGAAAACATTACACTGTGACTTAGCCTTTTCAAAGTATAATTTGGTATAATTTAGTTTGTGCATTCCCGCACCCTCTCTTTACTCAACATCTTACATCACTTATACACCTCATTCCTTTTTACTTTGGTTAAGCCTTCCATTTATTTTTTGATTCCTCTAATTTCTTACTTCTTTTCCAACATTGCAAAGAATCACTAATGCAATATTTGATTTGTTATTCAAACATTACATTTCCTGTTTCCATAACGTCTTTCTTACTCTCTGTACTCAGCAAGTCTTAGAAATTCCCTATTTGAAATCCTAGTCATCCATCTCTAACTCACTTGCACACACTATTTTCCCCAGGCATATAGGTGGTCTCATGATGTCAGAATTTGAGGTGAAATTAAATGTTTACATGGGAAATACACATGACAAAGAAACAGGAGTTATTTACATTGTTTTAAATCACAACTGTCCCTTCTGATATTAATATTGTTAAAGAAAGGCATACTTCAAATCCAGTACACAAAAACTTATTTGATAAATCATTCACATCCTATACAAGACATTTACTTTCCCTTTATTTCAATGTGATCAGGCCACTTTATGATGGCTATTAACAAGTGATAATTTTTAGCAGTTTTTTATTTTTCTAGATTTCTCTGTTACACTAAAATTTTGAGTGTGATATTGGTTTGCTTACAGAGAATAAGGCAGATTTGTGAAGGCAAATATGTCTCTGCTACAACACATCTAGAGGTAGACTGCAGCAAGAGCTACCTCTCTTCTGAGCATTATGCAAACTCTTCAAGGACCTGATGTATTTAAAAGATGCAACATATAAATCCTTTTTTAACACACCAAATTGGTAAGGCTACTTAGATACTTGATATCTTTTATATATCTTTTATATATCTTTTTATAGCTGATGCTTCCCTTTTCTGGGAAGAAACCTGTCTGCAAGACCGCAGAAAGAAGCCAGGGAGGAATAGAACACTCGCACTGGGTGGGCACCCCAAAACAGTGATCCAAATTGGAAAAGAAAATCAAACAGGAAGAGAAAAGAAGGAAAGTGCTTTTTAAGCATTTGAAATAAGCTATTTTTCAGATAGAACAGCATATTGATGTGTTCCTTTCAGTAAGCATGACTACAAATATTTACTCTTATTTAAAAATGTGCAAATGGCATTACATATTGGCACTGATGGAGGAGAACTTCAGTGGGTATGGATTGACATGTGGACACATACTAAATAAAGACAGGTTAAACTTGTTCACATAAAATATATTTTAAGGCTTGGAAATGTAACAACAGCAGTTTTAAATAATCAATGAATCAGGACATGCAAAGGGCATATCCACATCCTACTCATACAAGATATGCGGGACACAGAACAGAAGGCACCTGCTTTGAAATTTAGACTTAGCCTTTAGAGGAGAGCCCATTGGGTCATTATTTTGACAGATTCCTCATCTAACAGACATTCTCTTGTATCATTTTCCAGAAGAACTCCTTTGAACCTGTAGATTAACATGGCAACAAAACAGAGCACTGGACAACTTTCAAGCGTTATACCAACCTGTGTAAAGAATATACATTCTGTGCTCTGTAACCTATGTCTGTATCTGTTTTTTGATCTGTGTAATGAAGGAGTATGCTGTTATATGTGCTCAATCAAACTAGTGTGTCCTGGATGAAAACCAGAAGGTTTTCTTTGTATTAGTTTTCAACACAGGCACACAGAACTTAACTGATGGTCATGGGCGACTTCCTTCACGTTTCATTATCTCCTGCAACCTCCAAGTCACTGAAAGCCACATTTCACTGCCTAGAGTCTAATAATAGGTCGTCAAAATAAATACAGTAACAAAAATGAAAGTGAGACTCTGCTCACTCCTCCCCACCAGTGTTTATACATTTTTTTACAAACAATCAAACACAAAAAAAAACCCCAAACAAATTCTGTAAAGTCTGAAAAACAGATCTTCTTTTAAAAGTTACAGATGAAATTATTTTCACTCAATACACTTGAAATTTACTTCAGTGCAATGCCTGATTTTCTGCAATGGATTGTCTATTTAATACTGTCACTTAAGTGCAATGTCTCTTCAAACTTTCCTCCTTCAAACAACCTGGTTTCTATGCCATGCCATCCTTTAAACCTCCACCAGACTGTCTCACCTGAAGTGCAGGCTTCTGCCAACTGAGAACACTCCTTCACTGTTTTTTTGTAGACCTCAAACAAAACTTTTCTGTGTCCACTTTAAAAGAATGAGTAGTTTAAAGGATAAAATTGAAACCCTTGAAATCTCAAGTTGTATACACGGTGCTAGCAAACTTTGAAAAACTCTGTAGACAAGGAATTTTTGGCCTCAAAGTCCATATACCATGGTACACTGTTTCCAGAGAAGAATAAAAAATAGGGAGACAAACCCTGTACATACTGAGGTTCCAGACCAGTGCAGAACTTCTGAGAAATGATATGTACAAAAGTCTCTAAGTGTGGGACTACCCAAAATCATAGAATCATACAAAGGCTTTGGTTGGAAGGGACCTTAAAGATGAACAAGTTCCAAAGCACTTGTCATGGGCAAGAACAATTTTACCAGGCCAGGTTTCTCAAAGACCCCCCTAGCCTTTGAAAATTTCCAGGAATGGGGCATTCACAATTTCTGTGGGCAACATGTTCTAGTTGTCACCATCCTCGCAGGAAAGAATTCCTTACTAATACCAAGCATAAACCTACCCCTTTTTATCTTTCAGATGAAAAACATTCCCCCTTGTCTTATCACCGCATGCTCTTGCTCCACCTTTCTTGTAGGCTTCCCTTTGGTGCTGGACAGTTCTATAAGGCCTCCCCCAGAGCCTTCTCTTCTCCAGGCTGTAAACTCCTGCTGTCTTAGCTTGTGCTCACAGGCGAGAAGCTTCAGCCCTTTGATCATCTTTGTGCCCTCCTCTGGATGCACTCCAGCAGGTCCATGGCCGCATATTTTGGCCCCCAGAGTTGGATGCAGCAGTCCAGGTCTCATAAGAGAAGAGTACAGGGGCAGAATCACCTCCATCAGCCTGCTGGCCATGCTTCCTTTAATGCAGCCTAGAATACAGTTGGCTTTCTGGCCTGCAAGCGAATATTACCTACTCATGTACAGCTTTTCATGGATGATATTGCCCAAGTCCTTTTGCACAGGGCTACTCTCAATCCATTCTCAGTTCAGAAGGTGTCAGGTGCAACAGAGCATCTGCCCCATGAACTCTTTTATCACCTGTGTCAGGAAAATCATCATAACACCCAAAGGCTTACAAACACAAGGTTACTTCCATTCTTTTTTTCTTAAGAAGGTCTCATACATCACTTCTTAATCTGGTGATTTTACAGCCTTATATATTAGTCTACCCTTTAATCCTGACCAACCTGTTTTTGTCTGACTCATCACCAGTTGCCAGGGAGAGCCCTGTGCATTCCAGCTTATCCCTCACACAAACAGCAACCAAAGTTCAGAAAGCAGCATACACACGCATATTTATAGATATATATAACACAAAATCATCTGCATCTGAAAAAAAATCTGAAAAAAAATTAAATTTGTGCATTCAGGCTTCAATCAATAAAAAGTCTAGAGCACAACCCATTAATTGATACTTTTGCATTGAATATACTTCCATAATGAATCATTCCTGAATGAAATACCTAATAAAAAGTCTTTCACTGAATAAGAATGTTTATAAAAAAGAGTAAATACAAGTGAAAGTCTCATTGTTCTTGCCAACAGTGAATATAATTCTAAAACCAATTTCAATGGCTTCCAAACTACTGCACAAATGGCTCTATGCTGAGAGCTTTTATAATATTTGTAGCAGGTAGAACAACTATTCTTTCTGCACCATGAAACACTATTCAAAGCTACTTTTCCTGCTTTGCTGGTTTTGACAAGTGGGCCATGAAAGAGATTTGCAAGACAATAACAAAATCAGGGAACTGCAGAGTTTTTTCAGTATCCCTAATTACAATGGAGAGTTGGAAAGGCAAGAACTGGTGATGCTTTTCTTCACAGAACTCAACTATCTATCAGTTGAAAAAGCGCCTTATTATAGCAAAAGTCAACTGGATAATTACAAGTACCTTCAACACCTGAATAGTAAAATATCTCATGTGTATTTCATATGAAAAATATGCTCAATTATACTATTATTTCTGGTAAATCCATACAAGAAAACAAAGTCTAAATTTCTTATCAAAGGACTGATCTAAAGCACGAAAACACACTGAAACTGATATAATGTATAGGAACTTGGTGAGGGTCCAATGAGAAGGCCATGCTTTGAAAGCAGTTTGGCACACATTCCTTAAAGGAAAAATCCTAAATGTTGCTCAGTTGTACTGCCTTAACAGCAAACATATTCCCATTGTTCTTGCTCATAACAGCATTATGAAAAGCTTTTATGTTTAGCTATTGCTCCAGGTAGGCCTGTGAACATCCCAAGAGATGGTACATTCTTTATGGCTGTGGAGAGTAGACAGCTGTGAAATACTTTCTGTACAGAACAAGTCATTGCACAAGTCTGAGTAGCTGTATTAGAGCTATGTTGGAGCAAATCTAAAGACTCTGAACTCCATTTTTGCTGCCTAGTCTGTTGCCATGAATTTGGGAAAAAAGGTAGGCAAAGCACAGCAGTGTGAGTTTCAAAACAAAGCAGTTGAACAGAAGTCAGAAAAATGGCACAGTCAAGTTTCAGACAGCTGTACAGAGCAACAGAATTGCAGTTATCCTGAAATGAGTGATGGCCTCCAGCCAGGCTTTATAGTGAATGCACAAATATGTTTTCATATTTCTGAGGAATAATAGTAGCTTCAGAGGATGACATTATTACGTTCCCTACTGTACTCCAAGGTTAATGTACAATTTATACATGAATATCACTTTTCAAAAGAGATACTGCTAAGTCATTATCAATAGAATTAAAGGTTATGAACAATCTTTAGAAATAAATTAATTAATAAATATTTTCTGAGAAAAAAAGAGAATTACTGTTTTTGCTAATTTAAAAGGCTGATTCTGATGCTTTTTATCATGTGATTTTTCCCACTGCATGGCTATCAATGAACAACAAAGGAGAAGAGACACTGAAAACATGAGTGTGGACAGGTGGACTTAGGTAAAGCTGGATCTCTCCCACTAGGCTTTCCTTCTTTATGAAAGGAAAAAAAAATAAACTTTATATAAATATAAAATAATCTTTATCTCTAAAATTTGTAAAAATTTTCTTGTACTTATTCTATTTCTTCCTTGGCAGTGTCATGAGTTCTTGAAATATAAACACAGCACCACACAAAAGCAGAAAACTATTAATTCCACATTAACCATTTGTAAAACGCTTTTGAGAGTACTTAAAAACAGATCATACTTTTTCCTTCATCAGAGTGAAGAAACCTATAGCAAAATTGTTTTAAGCAAAAAGGATCAATGAGTTGATTCTGCTAAGCTCTTGCAAATTCAAGGAGAAAGCAGAAAAGACCTAAAGAAAAAAATTCTTTGTTTTTCAGTCTTGAAGATATAGTAAACCCCAGTCACTGGCTACTGAACAGCTGGTTTAGGAAAGTTCTCCTACCCCATTCTTCAGACATGTATTATCCCAATTACTTCTTTTTGCAGTAAGAAAGATGATTAAGAAAGAGAGTCATTGATGCTGTAGTACTCACAACAGTCTGGAACAATTATTGTCCCCTTTTAATTTTCAAATGCTGCTACCTTCAATCTCTATAGCATAAGTCCACAAAGTTTCCTTATACTTTATTGGACAGAGAAAACTAATGAGGTGCACGCAGACCTTCTTCAGGGCTTCTCTATCGACAGAAAATGCTGAGTTGAAATACTTTTCAATTTGACACAATATTTTTGTTGGTTTTTTAATGCATAAAATAGCAGGAGAATAACTAACTCTATAAGACAAGAAAACCTTCAGACTTTGTACTCAGCCTGGGCTTTATTCTTCCAGCTTCTGTTTCTATAAGAGTGAGACAGAATGTTTTCCATGCAGGAAAGAAGTGTGGGTATGTGAGGTGGGTTAACCGTGGCTGGAAGCCAGGTGTACACTAAACCATTCAAAAACTCTCCTCAACTGAAAAAGGAAAATATAATTAAAGGTTTGTATATTGAGATAAGGACAGGGAGGGATCACTCACCAATTACTGTCATGGGCAAAACTGACTCTACTTGGGGAAATTAATTGAATTTATCAGCAATCAAATCAGAGCAGGAAAATAGAATTATAAATAGATCTTAAAACACATTACATCCCCCCCCTCTCTTCTCAGGCCCAGTTTCACTCCTGAATCTCTCTACCACTTTTTCCCAAGTGGTGCAGGAGGGTAGGGAACGGGGGCTGCAGTCAGTTCATCACACATTGCCTTGCCCATTTCCCTCGGATGGGAGACTGCTCCAGTGTGGATACCTTCCACAGGGTACAGCCCTTCAGGAATAGAATGCTCCAGTGTGGGTCACCCACAGGATTGCAGGTCCTGCAGGAGCACCTGTTACAGCATGGGCTTCTCTCCACTGGGTCACAGGTCCTGACATGAGCCTGGTGCAGCATAAGCTTTCCACAGGGTCACAGTGTCTTTCAGGCACATCCACATGCTTCTGTGTGGAGTCTTTCATGGGCTGCAGGTGGATCTCTGCTCCCTTGTGGACCTCCATGGACTGCAGGAGCTGCAACATGTGCTGCAGGAGAATCTTCACTCTGGTGGCTGTAGCACCTTCTCCCCTCCTCCACTGCTCTGGGTGTCTGCAGAGCTATTTCTCCCACACATTCTCACTCTTACAGCAGCTGTTGTGCAGATTTTTTCCTCCCTTCTTAAATCATAGAGGGGCTACTAGCATCCCTGATGTGCCAGGTCTGGAACTGCACATTGGAAGCTTTTGGCATCTTCTCATAGAAGCCACCCCTGTACCCATCCACTATCAAAACCTTACCATGCAAGCCCAATACAGTGGAAAATCATTACTGTGGAAAAAGTTTGATCCTGAATGTCCTACCTTACATCCAAATTATGCAGTCACCATGGATGAGTTAGTACTTTGCCATTCTACAACTTCTGGTAACCTATCATGTGCCTGAACCCTCTAAGACTGAACAGGTTAATTCATGTCCACATGCCTCTCCTTATTTTATGGACATATGGAAACGTAGAGAAAATATCTCCATTCTTCTTTCAAACTCTTTATGTATAACAAATATTTGAAGCAATAATATTAATTTTTAAAGTGCTAGTTTGAGAAAAGTTACAAACCTTTTAGAAAAATTCAACTTTTATTCTTTGCCATTGTAGATAAAACATCTGAAATGTACTTTGGTTTTGTTCATTTAAATTTAGTTTGAAGAACCTCTATTTAAATATCCTGACTTAAGAGAAAAGTGTGCCAAGCTATTCTGAGAAAGTACTGATTGTCCAATATTCACAGCTTCTAGCTTATGCACGCTACAAAATCAAGTCTACTTCATTCTAGTAGAATGTTAATGGCAACTGCTATATCTGCAGAGATGTTGAGGTTGAATGGCCTGTTGCAAGATTCAAATCTTCTACAGCAGTCAGCTGTACTGACAGAACTATCCTTTGTTTTAGAAAACTGATGTGCTATAGAAGTCTGGCTAATATTTTTTTTTCTCTATATATTAAAAGTATACTACTTTTGTAGAGTTTTACCTGCTGTAGAGAAGAAAAGTTTAAAGTTCCTCTAATTTATTAAGGTACCATCCCTTGTACCAGCATTTTATTCCTGTTTCCTACAATAGTCAGGATTGTGAAGGAAGATAATAATTTTTTTTTTTTGGCTAGCCTGAAAATGCTGCTTGAAAGCCATTTAGTTAAATGATCCCACATCATTCTTCAGGAGAAACTGCCTGCTCATTTATTAGAGGTGCATGTTCTTCAGTGGGTAAAAAACTGACTGGATGACCAGGCCCACTGTAATGCTTAGGGCCATTCCTATCTAATATCCTTATCAATTATATGAATGAGAGCATCAAATGCACCCTCTAAGATATGAACAGGTGAAAAAAATACAAGCATATATAGTTACCCTATTTCAAAATTATCATGTTAATATTCACCTCCTGAAATAGCTGAAAATAACCCTTTGGACACAACTGAAAGTGTTAGACCCTTTTATTTTATATATGCATAATTTTCAACATAATTATCTTAAGTTGAATGAAAGTATAATTTAAATGTCACAGAAGGACACATACAAGCTGAATTAAAGAACAGAACACACAGTTAAGAATGCTATTTGAGATTATTTCCCTAAAATATGGACTTTAAACACTTGAGACTTTAGATTATTTTGCTTTTTTGCTAAAAAAATCTAAGTAGGTATATCCATAAGTGTGGTAAAAGCCTAAGGACAGAATTATTTTCTTTTTCTCTCTGCTTCTTGAGTCTGTAACAGAAGAACGAGATACCACAGAAAAGAGTGAAATCTGTGTCAAAACAGACTATATAAAAAAGCACAGAATAAAATGTACAATTGCTTAACATGAAGCCTTATTTCAGAAAATTTATTAAGAAAACCACCAGAACTTTTTGTTAGTCTCATGAAATGTCATTTATGACTGTAGAGCAAAGATACAGATGGAACCCCATCTTACTGGAAAAAAACAATGCCACCTATGCAATTTTTGTGGCTTGACCCCAACTAGAAAACAAACTCTGTAGAGCTGTTTGCTCACTCTCCCTCCACCTGTGTGAGGGAAAGAATCAGAAGGATACAGATGAGCAAACGTGTGAGCTGAGTTAAAGACAGTTTAAATCGTAAAGCAAAAGCCACAAACACAGGCACAGCGAAGTGATGAATTTATTCACCCTTTCCCATAGGCAGGTGTGTGTGTAGCCATCTCCAGGAGAGCAGGGTCCCTTACACACAGCTGTGACTTGGGAAGGCAAACATCATCACTGCATACATCCCAAACTTTCTTCCTCTCCCCCAGCTCTATATACTGAACATGACAGGTCTGCAATAACCCTTGGCCAGTTGGGGTTGGGCGTCCTGCCCATGTCCCCTCTCAGATTGTTGCTCATGCTGAACTTCCTCACTGGCAGGGTAGTACAAGAAACAGAAAAGGCCTTGATTCTGTGTAAACCCTGCTCTGCAATAACAAAAACATATCTTTGTTATCAACTCTATTTACAGCAAAAATTCAAAACATGTCCCCCTTCTAGCTACTATGAAGAAAACTAACTCCATCCCAGCCAAAACCAGCACAACAACGTAAGACATTATGCAAGCATTGCCTACTTACCTTCTGAAGTCATAAAATCACAGAATGGTTTGGCTTGGAAGGGACATTAAAGATCATCTAATTCCAACTCCCTGCCATGGGCAGGGACACCTTTCACTAGAGCAGGTTTCTCTGAGCCCCATCTGACCTACTCTTGAAATTTCAGGGATGGGTCACTCACCACTTTTCTGGGCAGTGTACCAACTTCTGCTGCTTTTGGTATAATGGATTATTTTAAAACACTTGGGTACAAGTTATTCATTTGTAGTGATCAGATCATAGAAATTCATTTTTTCCACTCAAGGGACAGATTGCAAAATTCAAAATAAATTTCAAACCTAATAAGCTTTATTACCTTTAAACATATTAACAGATATAATTTCAAAGAGTTCAGTAAAAATTAAAGCACACAGTACTGTTCGAATGCGAAATTTAAACTTTCAACCATTATAAGGACCACGAACCTTCATCAAAGTAAATATTTGCCTTTTGCAACTCTCTACATAAAAAAGAGTATGGAAACATAAGGAATCACTCTTTCAAAACACAAAGAGCTGGGAACAATTTTGAGCTTTTTCTCAACTCTCCTGTTGTCCAGCTGCTTATTTATATGGCATGGTTTTTAAAGGGCTTAATAAATATATACTATTGTAAGAGATAAAGAAAGAGAGTACTTGTCTTATTGTAAAGGCATAGTAAAATATATCAACATTGGTTTCCTCTCTCTTCAGATCTTTAAGGAAAAAAACCATTGCAACTTGCACTTGTCTTAAATTCTGCAATTGCACCTCAAGAATTTCAACCACAATTAAATTGACAGAGGCTTTGTTTAGATTTTCAAAATACAGGAAGATTCATAATTATACAGTTATAAAATTTTAAATGACAAAAGAAATTTGACTGAAGACTTTTGTGCGATTGCCATTTTTGATACATCTCTCAGAAGCAGCAAGCCCCCACGAACATTCTTAAGGAATCATTCTCTCAAGTTGCAAAGAAGTATTTGAACATCAATAATAAAGCCAAGTCTGTCACTCCAGCTGAGAACAAAGCTTTTCAAGCTTCAGAACTACCACAGGGACACAGTTCTTTTGAGGAGTAAATCCAAAGTGGCACTCAAGATTATATGTCTCCTGTGGGACAGTGGTGATTGCTATGCCTTTTTTTTTTTTTCCCTGTATTTTTCTCTCCTTTATCTTGCTGGGATGATGCACTTAAAAAGTTGGTGGTTTTGGGTTTTTTTTTATTTCTATGTCTCATTGGGACAAGGAAATCATGAGCATTCTTTTTTCCCCTTCCCTCTCTCTCTCCACAAATTCAAGCTAACTCACATAGGCTTTTTTTGTGTTTGAAGATATTTTTATTTTGACTCAAAACCCCTGACCAAGTAGAACTGATACCCTTGGGCAGAATGAAAGTTTTTTCATATGGAAAGGCAACAAGTTATTTTATCTGTTTTAAGGTTGTGTATAGGTTAAGAGTAACAATGCCACAAGAATAAGCATGAAGTGTGTACTTCCACCCAGAAAAAAAATTACATAAGAATATCCAAAGACTGTGATTCAATTATATTCTTTAGCTGCATGGCAAGCCACAGCATGCAATAGGGAAAAATAGCAACATTGTGGGTGAATTTAATCTTCTACATGACTCTTTTGGCTTCAGTCATGTTACAGCAGAATAAATTAATCTGACTCCTCGGAAATCACTAATATGTCTAATGTAAATTCATTTTGAATTTTTTTTTAAGATTTACCTAGGAAATAAAGTCAGACAGGATTTTTTCATATAAGATGTACAATAATTTCACACTTAACCTGGATGGCAAGAACTACAGTAAATTGGACCTTTTTTAAAATGAAAAAATCATTGAGAGGGAAACACAATGTGGTAAAACTACTTTACAGGCTGCTTGCTCAGACATAACAGAGGTCTGTCTCTCACAGGTGCATCCCAAATCCCACCCTTTGCAACTATTCCACCAGATTCAGCAGCACTTTTCTGGTTCACATTAGTCAGAGACTTCATCTCTCTCTTCACTTCTTTATCTACGTTTCTATTACCTTCAGTTGGAAACAAGTGGAAAAGGACTACTTTGCCAGTCATTAATCTTACAGAAAGAAGGAATTTCAAGTGCAAGTGATTAATAGAAGGAATGAGTCAGAGTTGATATGCAACACTTTTAAATATAACAGTAGTTGTGAACATACATAATCACAAAAATGAAACCAGACCCATTATTTTCTACTGAGGCTTGAAAGTTACTAAAAGGTACAAAGGAAATTTTTTTGGTAATTCCCCCCATTCATATCATCCTAACCATGTAATTGGGACATATAAGGTCTCCATTTATATGCAAGATAAATGCAGATGTATTCTTCACTGCTCATGCTTTCAACAGCAAAAAAACACCACACCACTTAACAAATCAAAAAAGGGGAGGGAAGGAGGGAAGGAAAGTTACCGCATGTGGTTTCCTAAAATTTAAGCCTACCAATACTTTGAAACTGAAGCTGAAATTTTTGAAGACCTTCTGTCCTCAGTGTTTTAATAATCTTATCATTTAATCTATGTTTTCCAACCCCAGAGTAGTTGTCATTTGTTTAACTTCTTACTTCTGACACATACGAACAATGCAGAGTAACTCAATAAAAGTAACAGAGGTACCCTAAATGTACACCAAGGGCCACACTTCTCAGGTTCTTTCTTTGAAGGACTAGGGCCCTCAGAATGGATCAGATATATTTTCAGCACCTTGCAGTTGATTTTCTTTCAACATCTTTCAAGTTTTATCCTTTTCTTGCTGCTGGACATTCTGTCGCTGTGCAAGCTTATGTTAGGCTGCAGACTTCTATTCAGGCTGTTGAGCACTTAGAATTTCTATCCCTTTTCTTGTCCACATTTGTAGCTCCTACAAGAGGATAAATTCCACCCAGGTGCTAAATTATGGGCACCTAGGAGTACATGACACCCTTTTCCTTCAAAAGCTCTGTGAGTTACCAGATTTGGAGCTTTTCTACTTTGGAGCCTGGGAGATGATTGCCCAAATAAGGAGCTTCTCATGGGTAGACTCTGCTTACAAGTGAGTAACAAGAAAAACAAGGAGACATCTAAGTTTTTCATCCTGTAATAGCATAGCTGGAATATTTCATGCAGTTGCCACACTCTGAAGTATTCAAGCCTTTGTAGACTTCAATGATCCCCTACATGAAATTTGCATGGCAGGGTGCCCACAAAAGAAGGGGCTGCAGAGGCACCCTTTGTGATACATTTTATGTTTCTGGATATGTGGAGAGCTGAAAGTCAGTCTAGGGATCTCCTATTTCACAAAATACATAGCAACACTTTCCAGGACTTCATTCTGCATAATTGCTGACTTTGTGGCTATAACCAGCTTTATAGTTTAAATTCATTTGGCAAGCTGGAGTACTGCTGCTTTTGATTAATTTATTCAGGGAAGAAAGGGTCCCTAAACAATCTGTCCTTACACTGTACAGTCATCGATCCCACTTGTAATCTCCTTAAGATGTCTATTCAGCTATTCATACTTAATTCTCAGCAGATTCTGTTGACAGACACTCATCCTTGCTCATCAAGTTCATGAGCCCTCTTAATCTGCACACATGTTTAGTATGAACTTTGAGACATTTCATAGGCCTGGGGTTATTCATTATTGAAACATGGAGTTAATTGGGCAGATCTTTGCAAATGCACAGGAGACAGGAGGGATAACAATTGCAAATCTGAGTATTACACTTCTTGCTGATACTTTTGTTATCTACTCTTCAACAGATAACAATGAATCTCATTTATTATGTGTGTTTCTAAGAGTTCTACAGTTTCTACAGTTGTAACCTAACAGTTTAATTCACTGCATTTTACAGAAATTCTTACCTTCTATATGGCAATATTTTCCTCTGTTACTAACATATTCAAAAATGCTCTTCTTAAACCACTAATATCAGTTTGCAAAAAAATGGCATCTTAAGATAAGATACCATAACATACCATGATGTTGTAAATGTGGGGATTTTTAATAGTCCTCCCTGTTTACTTGAACCCACCCAAAATAGAAGAATGACTCGTTCTGTGAAAGATGTTATTCAGAAGCACTTCTTCTAGAATCCATTCTCGAATATATACATTTTTTTGCTTTATACTTCCCCACAAGGTAGTTCTCTCATGATAATTTTTTTTTAATATGTTCTCTGTATTCTTCACACATATATGTGTAGCTCTTTAGCCTATTGTATTACTGACTAGTTTTCTCTGTAATTTTCCATGGCCTTTCCCTAGGCAGAAAGACCAAGCAAATTCCAGAGTTCCAAGCCCCAAGGGCTACAAGGCCGCAGTTCTGTCTTGGTTCTTCCTGGGAACCAAGACCAAGAACAACTCTTTGAAATACATTTCATGGACAAACTACAACTAGTGCTGAGGGGGGCCTCCAGAGAAGGAGTTTCACCTGGGGGAGGAATTGCATCACTATTTGTCCTCCTAACTGGTGCTTTTTATCAATTATGCTAATTTCTTAAAAGCTATAAAGATATATTCCTAGGAGGGGGTGGGCTTTTGTGGACATCTTTCCATAACTGTCCCTGAAGGTCTTCAAATAACTGTCCCTGAAGGTCTTTTATATTACCTCCTTACTAAAATTATCTTGAGTTTCATTTCCAGGTTGGAAAAAGGCAACAAGGTGTTGCAAGAAAAATTGCTTAAAATTTTGATTGACTAACTGAAAGCGATATTTTGAAATCACTCAAAATAGAAATGTGAATAGGGAAATACAAAGCTTAATTTCTCTTAAAATGCTTAAGCTTTCAAATACAGTTTAACGATTTTCCTTTATCCTTCTTTAGTTTAAATGACTGGTTTTGCTTCAGGTGGGGAATTGTTTAAGTGAATAGTTACTTATTAGTAACTATTAGTGTAAAAATCCCCTGTTGCTTGTATTGTTGCTTGTATTGTTGCTTGTACTATGTTTGTGCTTCAAGGAACCCACTGAGAATGTTTGCACTACTCTGCGATAACAAAAAAGATGGCTCCTGCTCTTCAAATATCTTCTAGTTAGACAAGAACTGTTATAAATTCATATTAAAATGACAGCATAGAGTATGTGCACTATGACACTTGAAATGCTAGAGATAGTATGATATAAAGTATGTGAGCATCTTAGTCCCTGGGTGACTTTTACAGCCTTTGTCAAGTGGATTGACTAGTTTATATTTGAAGAAAGATATTTTTTAAAGTAAGACTCTAACCACAATTTTAGTAAACAAGTCAATAAAGTTTAACTTTTTCAAAATTAGTTGTGACCTGTTTTCTTAGAAGATTTCATTAAACTATTGAATTGACTACATTAGAACGTTTTATTTCACTGCCCCTCCATCCTAACATTTGCACTCTTAAGACTCATGGGAAGCCTGAGTATCACAGAATTTTAATGTGTCACACTCCACTTTTACTGTGACTCATGTAAACTGTGATATCCTCCTGGCATTAATGCTACACTTTCACACCTTGTTTTATTGTTCTTCTAATCATTTTGACAAAGATCTCCACGTAACTGTAGTGGATATCTGATATTAGCTTGTTTTTGGACCACATTTCCATGTTGGTCCAGATTCTTAAAAGAACCATAGTCCAGTCTGTGTGCAAACCTTAAACATTAGTTCCCATTTGTTGCAGACAGTTTACTGGGAAGTCTCAGTCGTTTTCCTTCTATTTCTACCAGACAGACTATTTCTACCAGATATCCTGGCTAATAATGCTTGCAATTTGCCCTCAGTTAACTTTTCTGATTTCTAGGATTGGCTCAGCTTACTCCTGTTTAATGAAACATGTTAGTTCATGCTACCAGTCCCCCTGTGAATTCTTTCAGAACTTCAAGAGAACATTTCCTTCTGAAGCTTAATCTTTTCTGTCCTACTGTTAGAGACAGCCTGGTTATTTTAAATTGTTTCTCTTAAGTATGCAGATTCATCTTTGTTACAGAAGGTGCCAGTTACTCAAGTTACTAGACTAACACTGAGCTTCCATCCTGAAATGCCTTTCTTCTCCCCCACTGGGAGATTACCTCACAGTGGGGAATGTGTCTTAAGCTTGCATGAAGCCTTTCATTCTATATCAGTCTGGTAAGTTTACTTAGTTTATAAATGGGATAAATATGTGTACCTACCACTGGCTCTTGACAGAACACAGACATGGTTATAATTAATCACTCTGGGGTGGCACTGGATTAAGGAATATTGATCCCTAATGTCTTTAGAAGGATGTTATACATGCATGGCATTGCCTCGTTGACTATAAGTTTTATAATTAAAGGATTATGAAATAAGATTACAGTTAGAGTTAATAAGAAAAGGTTTGAATGACAATGTACTTATCTCCTAAGCAATAATACTGAATTCTTCTTGCTTGAGACATTTAAAAACAGACAAGGCAGCTGACCTTTTCATCCATGACTGCTGGTTTGATTTCAAACAGCCTCATCAAGCATTTGTCTTTGATATTTTTATTTTGAGAGATGATTTTTTTTCTGTGTGTTAGAACTTTGCAGAGAATACACAAAGAAAAATTTTTAACAATCTAAATTTAATCATGATCCATTTTGGTTGAGGACATTATACATTTAATACATGTATTCTGAATCAGAAGGGGCAGTTAATTTAAAAGAAAATTGAAACAAAAACCAAAAACCAAACAGCATCATTCTCTATGCTGAATGCTAAATCTAGAAATTTACTTACTCGAAATATTTCTATGTTCTATGGTAAAGGTTACATGCTCCTATTCCCTGAGTCAGGAGAATTTGAAAATAATCACCACATTCTTTTCTTCCTCCCTTGGCATCTGTTCAAGGCCATTCATAATAAGTTGCATGAGAATTTGGCTTGGCACCATAGAGTCAATTGAAGATTCTGGTTAGTTGCTTTATCTAATTGGGAGATTTACCCAAATGTTGTGATGCTTTATCAAAATTATTAACCTACAAAATCCTTGGCATTTCAAAAATTAATCTTTGACTTTCAAGGTCAATATGAACTGGTGTTTCTTTGACTGCCAATATGCATATACAATTGATTTTTAATAAGCTAAATTTATTCTTTAAGCAAGAGAGGAATTTAAATAAAAGTAATTTAGTGATTTTGTTTACCTTCATAATTTTGTCCATTCAAATTTCAACTTCATGTGTCTTATGTATGTATGTCTAAATAAATACACCAATGAGCAGAAACCCTTATGAAAAAAATTGAATATATACTATCCTTCCTCAGCTAAGAACTTAATGTGCTACTTTTAGTCTTAAGTTTTACATGTGCATGACAAAAGCTGCAGTTTTTGAAATGGAAACCTCAGCACTTTATGGACTTTCTGACTTCCCATTATGAAAAGACATAGTGATGAGGACAGGAGTTTTAGCAAGCAAGTGGACAAATTAAAACATCATCAGTCATCTTCCAATTATGTTAAGGCTTGGACAAAGACAACTACTGCTGGCTCCCTCTCACCATTCAAATTGAACCACAATCATCTGGCTGAGAAATCTGGACTGGATAACAGAAAGACCGGGTCCAGAAATTCTTTTTAAATAACCCTGAGATTTGACAGGCCAAACCCTTTTTTTGGGTTGCACACCATATGTGTTCCTTAATTATAAACTGAATACTTACTTATAAGTATAGCATAGCAGTGTTAAAAAACATTGGAAACAATATCCTTAACAGTTCTAATAATGGGAAGGGGAATAATTATGAGGTGCCATATGAGCAATACATATATAGGGACAACATGAATGACCACTCAGATTATGTCTCATTTAGATGATATAAAATATAATTTAGACAAAACAGAAATGTACTATAAAGACCACTGGGACTAATTTTTTAGATCCAAGTGCTCATGGATTTAAAAAAGTCACCTCATTTCTTCATGACTCAGGTTGTCCTGGATAAAAGGGTTTATAATTCCGTCTCTTTTCATGAAGAGCTTTGAAATAAGTCAGTTGTAGAAAACCTCTACATTCTATAACTTAAATGGGTTTTTTTCCATGATTTTGATCATTTTCCCGACCTCACTTTTAGCTAATCAGAATATTCTGCAGCAAGAAGCTGCACAGTTTCATTAAACAAATTGTAAAGAAACACTTACTTTGTTTGGTAAGTATGTTTCTCCTGTTTTTTCTAAGGTTCACTAATTGTCATATTCAAAGTCACAGTGGGATTGGATTTTTTTTAACAAGATACATAGATGGGGATGCATTGTCTCCAAACATGAGGCAGATGGTCAGTAAAGAGGAAAATCTCTTTTGCATCAGGATGGAAACAGATTGTTTTAGTAAATGCATGAGAAATTTTCTGCCACTGAAGTGTGTCTCATGGGCTCTGCTGCATGAGAATAGAACTCCAAGTTATTGGAGACCTACTGAAACTATCATAGTAAGAAGTAATTCTATTCTATTCTCACATATTTTTGACATCAAACTACTTACCATGAGTAGCTAATTAATGGGATTAGTTGTGTCCTAAGTAAGATTTTTCTTGCTTTGGTGAAACCATGGGTACAAATTACCCAACATCTAGATTTTTTTCCTCCTGCCCCATTGCACATGATATACCCAACAATTGACAGCTTATCCCTATGTCACACAACCCTCCAGCCACAAGATGCTTCAGTCTTCCCACTCATACATACTCAAATTTGTATATTTAGTAGCCTCCAAAACTAAAGATCTTCAATCTGAACTCCACCAAGAAGAAGAGTTTTCCTCTGGTTCAGAGCAAATTTGTACCGAAGCAAGTCTAGAAATTCATATAACATAGCAATTTCTGTAAATTCAGGAATATGCACATTATGGAAGAAGGCTATAGTTCTGGACTTATATTGGGACTTCAGTGCAAGCTGATCTTTGCTAATATATTACATGTCAAATGAACCTTAAGGTCATAATTTTGAAGACAGACCAGGTATGATTGCAAAATTTTTTACTATACCCATTTCTTGAATTGTCCTTGTAAAATAACCAAACAATCATGCTCTTTTCATCCTGACTTTTTTTTTAAAATGAAATTAATGATATGGTGTCAGTAAGAGACAGGATGGGTACCTGATTTAAACTGTCTTACAGCAATTTACACAGGACATAAAAAATTAAATGCAGAAGAATTTTTGATCTGGCAATATAAGATAAAAATCCAAAGACATCAGGAATTAATATCTAGCTGATATTCTAGTTTCAGTGTCTACACTGCAGAAAGCTGCCCGAACTACTTTTTGAGATAAATGTCACATAACATATTCAGTCACATGACCAAGAAAACATATCAAACCGATTAATTACTTTTTAATTATTTGTATATGCAGATCCTATAAAAAGAATCCAGATATTTCAGTTGCGAAAATCTACACTACACCTCACTAAAGTTCCTGCATCCTACTTGGAAAGGAAAGATGGCAAAACTAACCCTCTAACAAACCTGATATGCACAAGAACAGTTAGAATTTGAAGTAAGATCATTGGGAAGAGCAGGATACCAAGAGCACAATTTATTTGTGTTGCTGGTAGAGAGCTACAGACTGAAATTATGATTTCCTGTGAATCATAATTTCACTGCTGAATACAGTGGTTATATTATTCTTCATTCTTCCCTAACTTCCAAAAGTAGAGTCCTTGTATAGGCAAAGTGTACCTCTGATGCCTCTGACTCCAAAAACCTACTCCTAGTATGGTTGATTCACTCACAGCCTAAGAGTTCACAGTCCTTAATACAGGTTGATGGCAATAATCAATGGCAATAACATTTGCCATTTCTCCTGACTTGCAAAGTTCTGTTCCATTGCACTCAGCAGCATTTACTGTATCAAGCAAACTTGTTGTCCTTTGTTTCAACCCTTTGCACCGACCCTTCCCTTGCTGGCAACAATGGAGCCTTTCTACCATGTCACATTCCTTTCTCCCTCACTTTAAATAACCTGCAGTGGAGGCTCTGGACAGTCACACTGCAGGACCCTGTGTGCCAAAAGCCCAGCCTCAGGGTTGTGGTTCCCAGTGTATAATCTCTTTATTCAGCTCAGCCCTTAGAGCAGCAGAACAGACATCCTCCCATGTTTTTTTTTTCATTCCTAGTCTCCCCTACAGCTGTTTCTGGCTTTCTGCCCTTTCACAGAAAAACCTGCCAGAGAGACCAAACACCTGGACTCAGAAAGGTCACAAAAGAGAACTGGAAGCAGAGATCTCTGATCTCTTCAGACTATGACCAGACACTGAAACTTTACTGCAGCAGCCCTGGGCCTTTTACATGATTCCCACTTCTCAGCTGACTGCAGGGCTGCCTCTTCTCTTTCTTGCTACAATTTGTTTTAACACTGTCAACACCTTTGCTGACCCCTCTCCATACCAATGTTTGCCCAGTTGGACTTGCATTCTGACAACATGATTAAAGCAGAAGATGTTTCTACTTTCTCCTCAGGTCTTCAATAAACCACACGCACAAACAAACATTAAATCATATTGATGTTTTTAACTACACACAATGACATGCATTGCATTGTTGTATGTAACTTATCCTCCTAATTTTCAATTGAACTGGAACCCAACAAAAATATGGTAGAATAAATCAAATCCCAGTAAAGTGATATAAATTACTACTTATAATTTACAATTTGTATGCAGTCAACAAGGAAAATTATTAATCATTTATCAAATTTGATTAGATGCCTCATAGCTGTAATTAATGGTAAGTGTTTTGGATTTTAAATTTGTACTCATGTTAATTTTAAGAATCATCTATCAAGGAGGATAAAGGTTGGCCTGTAAAGTTTGAATATTCTCCAGGGTTTTCCTGAAGATAGGAAATTTTGCTTGAGATTGTGACTCAGATCACCTCCCCCATCTATCTGTTTCACAGTAAATGGACATGCACACTTAATTTGGGTGTTAAACAATAATAATTATTTGTGAATTAAGTTCAGCATGCAACTCAACCCCACAGGGCTGCTCACCCGTTTCCCACAGTGGCATTGGAGAGAAGGGGAAGGATAGCAACGAGAAAAATTCTGGATTGAGACAAAGACTCTTTAGTAGGGAAAGCAAAAGCCATGCACAAACAAAGTAAAATGAGGTATTCATCCAGCACTTCCCATTGGCAGGTAGGTGTTCAGCTATCCCGAGGAATGTCAGGCTTCACCCAGCCTAGCAGTTACTTGCGAAGTCTAACACCATCACACAGAAGGGGACAAGGCTGGGACAGCTGATCCCAACTGATCCAAGGGATATTCCATGCTATATGACATCATAGGCAGCACATGCAGCTGGGAGAACATTCTAACTCCTTGTGCACCCACAGACTACTTGCTGGTGGGATGGGGGGAAAAGGAGGAAAGCACTTCAGCAATGCCTAAAACTTCCCTGTATTATCAAAACTGCTTTGGTCACAAATCCAAAACACAGCACCATATGAGCTGCTATGAAAAATATTTACTCTTATCACAGCCATAAACCAGCAGACCGTTTAACTAAGTTATTTTACCTAGTATTTTTCAGGACTTGCAGCAGACCTAGGTTCTTTTTGAACAGTCTCCAGAACCCTGTCTGGATAACTTTGTCATCTCATATGATGCCAGGTATCTGTAACCAGGCAATGAATAAGTTACAGGCACTTAATCATTACAGTTTACAGCACAGCACTCTATCCAGCTCACGTGATTTGATTTTTAAGAACCACTGAATACATGCCTAGCATAAGTGCTCATGAAAATCAGCATGAGTCCTATCCTACAAATGTAACAGCCTTTTCCAGACTGGAAGTGTAGCTTCAACAGTTTATTAAAAAAATTACATGCACTTTCCTCCTTGGTTGAAAGAGTACTAACATTTTTGCAAGTGCTTTTAATTATGAGATTTTTGTAAACAGTGACTTTAAAAATGTAATGTGAAATTTTCCCAGCTTGATGAAAGCAATTTAAAAAAATCCCTTATAGCAGTCATCAGCTTAGGTTTTTAATTGTATAGAAAGCTTCTTTTCTACAGAGATAATTATACAGAGCTATTTTGAAAAAATAGTAATGGAATTGAAAACCAGCTTCAGGTCTCCAACCAAATTTTGCAGTGTTCTGAGTCACACCACTGTAAGGCTCTGAACAGAATTAGCAGCCTTACTCTCTAATGCTTAGCTCATCACATCTATATAATGGGAAATTGATAGTGTCAACACAATGGCAATTAATGCCTATACTCACGTTGGAATTGAAAGGATTTACTTCAGGACAGCACTGAAAGTCCAGACTGGCGTGCAGAAATAATGCCAACGTGTTCACACTGTTTCTGGAATTTAATGCGACATCCACACTGTTGCCCTGAACTCTATGGATGAAGCAACACACTGAACAGGAATTCAGACAGATTTATGCCATATTCAGTTCTTCACCTAACAGGTTATCAAAACAGGGTTGATCAGCACAGCTTGGTTAACTGGAAATGCTGACTGATGCAGTGAAAAACTAGAGCAGGTATCACTGAACTGATGATTTAGAGTGACACACCACTTTATGTCAAAATGTATATCTGTGTAAGTGTATATACAGCTAAACTATAGATCAAAGTAGAAATGTTCCATGAACAACACTCACAGTCATGATCATAAAAGCTTGTCATCAGAAGTTACCTTAAGCTCAGTCGAGATTTTATGCAAATTTCCTCGAACTAACTGCCACAGAAACAAAAAGTTTCAGAGTACAACAGAGAACAGCATTGGTCCCCATGCCAAGTCAACCTGTTTACACCTTTGATTATAATATTCAATCATTCAGAGATGGCATTCAGACCCCAGCCCTGGAGTACACAAGCTGTGAACCAGTTTGATGTCATGTACAATCTTGATAAAGGTGAATTTTCTCACCTTGTCTAGACTATTGATGAAAACACATAACAGGATAGCCCTCAAGGTAAAACTCAGAGGAGCTCCACTTGCAACTAACCTCCAGGTAGAGTACACACTGTTAACCCCTTTCCTTCAGATTCATCCACAGCCAGTACTCTACCAAGCTACTAATCCACCCTTCTACACTCTAACATCCTTCTCTGAAACACAGAGATGCTCTGATGAACAGGATTAAAAGCCTTTGCAGTCCTGGAAGAAAAAAGCACCACTCTCTGACATCCATAAACTCATTTGCAAATGCTTAACTTGTATTAAAGGTTTGTCAGGTTAGTGAAGATTTATTTACCCTTGGTAAACTCATGCATACCCACCACCTTCACATGGCCAGTATGTGTTTTAGTCACACAGTAGTTTTACAAGGGGTGAAGTGTGGCTCATCAGCCCCTACCTGGAGCTCCACTGACATTCCCACTCACTCTTTAAAACAAGTGCAACATCTCTCTGTCTGTTTCCAGTCATCAAGGGCCTCTTCTGGTTCCATGACCAGCTGTAGGTGATAGCAAACAGCCTCACGATGATGCAAGTTATGTCTGTGACTTTCTCATTAACAATAGTCTCAGGTCTTCTGCAGTGTCTCTACCACAACAAAAACATGGACTTTAAATCTATGGCAAGCAGTAAACTTTCTGTGATGTTGTGTCTGCTGAGGAGCTAAATGCTTCTGTTCCCATCAAAAGAGGATCTCCATCTTGGTGCTGATAGTCTATTAAGGTCCAGCTCTCCCATAGATCCTCCTTAGGAGAGCATGTTCCTCTGTATGGCTATTGTGGTGCAGTATCCATGTCAATAAGATCAGATCTGACATCAGAGAAGCCTTTCTCTTACTGCAGAAAATCAAAAGCTTCAAGGCTGTCTCATCTTGCAGGTCTCCATCCATGAATCATTCAAACATAGCCTCCCTATATATCTTTCCTTCTCTAGGAAAAGATCTTCCCAGTGAGGGAAGAACTTAGGGTCTTCTGTCTGAGGTTTCTATGAAGCCTCAGTTAACCCTGGTTTTTCCTTTCTATTAGCACACAGCCTATTCATCTGCCCCTTGTAATATTTCACAGAACCACATAATCATTTAGATTAGAAAAGACTTTTAAGATCATCCCACCTCACTCTTTCAGGTAGTACTAGAGAGCAATAAGGTCTTCCCTGAGGCTCCTTTGTTCCAGGGTAAACAACCCCAGTTCTGTCTGTTGTTCCTGAAGAGACTTAGCCCCTAGATCCTTTATGAGCTCCACTGCCTTCTCTGGACACACTCCAGCACCTCCCTGTCTTTCTTGCTGTGAGGGGCCCAGAACTGATTTGAAGTGCAGCCTTACGAGTACAGAGTACAGGGGGAAAATCACTGCCCTGGTCCTGCTGGCTACACTACTGCTGATAGAGGCCAGGATGTCATTTGCCTTCTTGGCCACCTGGGCATGCTACTCACATTCAGCTGGCTGTTTACCAGCACCTCCAGGTCTTTTTATTGCTGGTCACCTTTCCAGCCACTCTTTCCCAAGTCTGTAGCATTGCTTGGGGTTGTCATGACCCAAGTGGGGGAAAAATTCCCACCCAACAATGCAGGGCTTTTACCACCACTCATTTCCTGCAAGTGAGACCACTGTGCTCCACAGGCAGTCCTACCTGCTCCAGATCCAGAGCCATCTTCTCATCTGGGTCAGAGCCTCTGATGTGCCTAGGTATCATCCCCAGACAGGACACCGTGCTCTCTGGAGCATCGCCACCTGAACTCCTACATAGTCTGGAGCAGCCTCCAGATGCTGCTGCCTGTTGTCTCTGGGTGTTCATACCAGCCAGGCTGAGAGCCTCCACCTGCCATACACATGTAGGCCCCCTTCTACACAGCAACCCAAAAATCAGAAAACAGATGAAAAATCAAGGACTCATCAATTATGAAGGAGATAAGAACAATAAGGGATAAAAATCTGTCAGGTCCAAGGGATGGATTTGCACCTAGGTTGGAGCAATACTGTACATATTTACAGACTGGGAGAGGCTGGAGGGCAGCCCTGCAGAAAGGGATCTGGGGATGCTGGTCAGCAGCTCTCAGTGTGAGACAGCAGTGTGCCCTGTCAGTACAGAAGGAAATTGCCATAGGATAAACCACCACAGGGGGAACTTAAGCACATGTCTCCTCCCACCTCACATTTACTGTTAAATAAAATCCATGCTATTGACTTAGGCATGTGGTCTCATTTGCACCTTAATTCAGGCAAAGGCATGTCTCACTAATCTAGTCATACAGACAGGAAGCATCCTATGCAATTGTCAGCCTTTCTAAAGCAATTGTCAGCCTTTCTTTCAGTCAGCACTTGGAATGAGTTAGAATTCAATAAAATTTTCTGAATTCAAGTGTCTTGAGGTAACAGCTTACTGTTTGACCTACTTTCTTCAAAATAGTTCAGATACACATTCTGCATTCACATGAACATTTTAGGTCCACTACTGGCAAGATATTGAACATTGCCTAAGGTCTCTGTTGAGCTCTGACCTTTCTAATTATTCATTCAAAAATGAATGCATCAAAATCTATAGCGAAGGTCTACTAAGGCAGACCCACAGGAAATCCAATCCATTTCTCTCTGTAGGGACTTCATGAGAGCTGTCAGATGGAACTGTAGATGCCACTGGAAATTATGAAGCTTATGTGCCATTCACAACTAAGATATAAATCCAGTTGTGCAGGTTTTGGAAGAGATAATTTTCTTCGTGGTAGCTAATATGAGTCTATGCTTTGGATTTGTGCTGGAAACAAGGTTGATAATGCACATATTTCCAATATTGCTGAGTAGTGTTTGCACAGAATCTTTTCTGCATCTTATGCTGCCCTGACAGTGAGGAGGCCAGGGGTGCACCGGAAGTTGGGAGGAGACAAATCTGGGACACCAGAACTCAAGTGACCTAAGGGATATTCCACACTATGTGGTATCATGCTCAGCATATAAATTTGGGGGACGAAGAAGGAAGGGGGACAAGGAAAGGGGACATTTGAAGTGATGGATTTTGTCTTCCCAAGTCACTGTTACACATGATGGAGCTCTGATAGCTTTTCTGGCTGAACACCTCCCTGCCCATGGGCAGTTTTGAAGGAATTCCTTGTTTTTCTTGTTTTGCTTTGTGTGTGTGGTTTTTGCTTTACTTATTAAACTGTCATTATCTCAACTCACAAGTTCTCTCACTTTTACCCTTTTGATGCTTTTCTGCATTCAACCGAGGGGGAATGAGCAAGTGTCTGCGTCAGGCTTCATTGCTAGCTGGGTTAAAACACACAATAACTCTGTATCTATGATTAACTCAAAACAAACTCTCCTTTATCTCTAAAATGTACATAATTATGTCATTCTGTTTTTTTCTCTGTCATCTATGAGATTGTCTGTCTCTTTAAAGCTGTAAACTCTCAGGGTAAGGCATGTCTCCAAGTATAACTAGATAAAATGACAGAATTTCCATCATTAGTTAAGACTTAGTCACTATCTTGATGGAACTAATTATACATGCACACCCACAGTCACAAAGAATCAGTGCTTCATTGCCAAGAGTGGGATAGCCACCGACTTCAGTTACTTCAGCATAAAGTGCTCACTACACTAAAAATAGTTCATATTAAAATATTTACTCCAATTTCCATGTACTGAGGCATTCAGCTTGTTAACATTACGTTATCACTGTAAGTAGTTCTCACCAGCCAACACCATCTGCTTATGCCCAAATATTTTCCTTCCATTCAGGCTAGTTGAAAGCAATAGTAAAAACAGTCTGCTAGGGAAAAGAAATTTGCTAAATGTGCTGATACACATATATGTCAAGACAAGCCATTTTTAATACTGCTTTACTCCATAGCCAAAATTTAAGCTGCTGCTTTTGAAATCCAACAGAGGGAAATGTGAAGAAGATCTTGTGAAGATCTGGAACAACAGAGGAAAAGGAAGAATTTTCATTTACTGACATATAGAAGTGTTAAGATCCTGATTTCAATTACTTTAAAAGAAATCTAGAGAAAGTAGAGAGTAATTACTACAGTAAGTAGCAAACACTCGTAGGCTTCTGTGTTAGCAACATTCTGTTATGTTTCAGACCTCATCTTCCATGAATTGAAAAGAAAGTCACTTTCTTAATTTTTTTCTATTTATCTCAATTACACTTTTACTATTCTATAATTCTTTATAGAACATTATTTTCTCTTTCATTTAGAAATATTGTTCCAAGTGATTCCTCTTCACTGTTCAGCTTTTGCCCCTGACCCCAACTATCTACTTTTTTCTAGTTATTTTTATGAAATAATAGACAAAAAAATAACAACCAGAATGTTGTCTCCAGGAAGGCAAACTAGCTATGCTTGCATTTAAATCTACTTTTATTTGGCAGGGGAAGCATTTATAAATACTTCTTTAAAACTATTTACATCAAGACTCTTAATATATCACTGAAGAAAGAACCTGAATCTCCCTCTGGAACCATATAGACCCCAATAAATTCTTCTCACTTGGCTTTGTTATCTGCATCGATTTCTGATCTTAGTTGCATTCAGCCTAGAAGACAAACAGCCTCAGTAGCCAGCAGCTCTTTATATCAGTTACCCTCTTACAAAGTGTCTTTTCCAGCTGGAGCCAGGAAAATTCTTTCACCTGTAGTTTACTCATAGGAACATATGCAGAGGTAGATAATAGGAACAAGTATAAAATTTTTTTATAGAAGCCTTGTCAAGAAAGTGTGTGCTGTGACTAGACAATTTTCAGAGATATGGCTTGGGATTTATAGGCCAGATGGTGATGGAATGTTCTTCTTAAACATTTTTCTCTCACTCATGTACTGTTGAGTTGGTGGCAATAAGGAAAGCTAAGGTCAAATAACCTTTCCATGTTGCAGCACTGATCACCAGCTCACCAGTTACTTTCAAATAAACAAGGGGTTTTATACTTTTCTCCCATAAACTGACTTTTCTGTTGGTTCTAGTCTCAGTGCTTTCTACTAAATTCAGGAAGAATATCTCCATTTGATTTAATAAGCACTGGATTATCTTGCTCTTGTATGTAAATTGGTAAATTTGTACTCTGAAATTTGTATTTCTGAGTTGAAAATGCTGACACTGAGGAAAGAAATTAAATTTCAGTTTTAAATTAAAAGACCATCATTTGAATATCTCGTCATGCCCTGGTGTTAAATATGGCTTTCTTGAAGCATCTCTAAATTACAGAGGTGTTTTCAGTGGTGTGGTTTGGCATAAAACAATACCATGTGAGCAAGTCGAATTAAACAACTACTCAAATAAACATACCCTAATTCTGGTGTATAAAAACATGATAGTTGAAAATGATAAGACCAAAAAAATTGTAATGATTTTGATCATCAGAAAAAATATCTTGCATTCACTCCCGAATTAAGGCTTTATATATAGAACTAAATAGTAGTTCTGTGTGACTGAAGATTACATTAGTCAATGCTGCAATTTTTGAAGAAAACAAAACCAAGAAACCAAGAGCTTTGGAAAGAATTTCTCCTAAAGAAGAAAAGAAAAAAAACCCCAAACACATAAGAACACATTTAGATACCTGCATGTCTTTAGATATATATACTTATTTGCATCTCAGCTGAATGTCTATTGGGAACATGAAAACTAATACTGACTTTTTTTGCTGCTCATTTTCTAGTTTTCATACATATGAATAAACAGCTGGAAGTGTTTCTAATGGGAGCTTGATCTGCTGATAGCAAAGGATATGAAAAAAATATATGGCAGTTTCCCAATTTCCAGCTGATAAAGGGATGACTCTTTTTTAAAGAAGTTTACAATGAGTTTCAAGAAACAAAGCTATCAAATAAAAAAATTGGCTACAAAGTGACAAGATGTAGAATATATGAGTATTCTCAACAATGGTATTTATTGACTGACTCACCAAATACATGGCAACAATTTATCAAATATCTTGGAGACCAGAAAGATTTCTATGCAATGCTTTGGTTTAAAAACCAATTTTCTTCACAGAAATGCTATTTTTGGCATGTCATTCTGAATTCCTGTAACACTGCTTGAAGATATTTTAAAACATATTTCTATGCTACCAGAAAATACTGCAGCATTGTAGCCAAAAATGGAACTTGACATCTGCCGTTTATTAACCGAGATTTCTTCTCAGAAACTTTTATAACATCGTTAAAACCCCAAAGAAGATGAGAAACCCAGCTTTGACCCAAGACATTATTTAATAAGTAGTACTGCATCAGAAATGTGAGATCACAGTTTGAGCTGTCCCATGAGACTCAGATGATCTTTTACAAAGATAAATTTTAGACCAGAGGTAGAGGTTATGTCCATCACTTACATCCTTCTTCTCCTAAACCCATGATTCACTGTAGATCTTCTGGAGGTTTTAAACAATTCAAGGATATTCATTCTTTGAGAACAGCATAATAAGGAGAAAATCCATGTTTTTATACTTGAAGGGTAATTAGTGATTTAATTCTTCCAAGGTGTCCAGCTAGCCAATTTTTACAAGGCTGCACAAGGGAAAAAGCTTTCTTGCCCTAGAAGGTGATCATTTTGTGATATGAAGAGTAAACTTCCCTTTATTAAATTTGTGATGTTAGACATCAAGTCTATCCATCACAGGCTGATATACATATACTACAAAGAAGTCAATTTTCTCCTTTCCCTCCCCCAGCTGTCCATTTGTTTCAACATCCTTTGTTCTTTTCTGATGGATGAAAATACAAAGGATTTGCCAAAGCAAATCACTATAAACTTAGTAATTCTGCATGTCTAAGTTAGTTGCTTCTGATTTTTTAATTTTGTGTTATCTAATGACTCTAAATTTTATCTAAAACTTTAGTTTAAAATTATTTCCATTTCTCTGGGTCATGTCACATTTTAAAACTGATACTTCTTAGAAGTGAGAGAATAATTAGGTACATTACTGAACAACTAATTGTGTCTGAAAGAAAGAAACACATGGCCAGAAATAATGATTTTGTGTTTTTTAAATGACCGTAGATAATTCTGTTTTCTCTTTAGGAGTAGTAGACGTGCAGATATATTCCCAGGCAAAAAGTCTGTTAGATAAAAGTGGTATTGAAAAGTTAGGGACTTTAGAAAATTTTGACAATAATAACAGCATAACCAGATACATTACACAAAATTTCTAAGGCATGTAATACTAAACTATTTCTGTTCCAACTCAAGCCACTGACCATAGGATGGGAGTAAAGTTATGCCATAACTGAGTGTTCCAGAAAAAGGAAAAGGAAAAGGAAAAGGAAAAGTAGAGACTTTTAAGAGGCATAGATTTTCTGTAAAGAAGTAAATTCTACACATTCATCTCAGTGTATTCAACACATAATCAGATTTCCTTTTCAATTCAATCAGGGAAGGTTCATGAGAACAAATTTAAGCAAAGTCATACTGTATGATACTGGAAAACAGAAAAAATTACAGAGTCAGAGTCTCAACTAAGTTTAAATGCATTCTAAAATTTCAAGGTAAATAGGTCTTTATTACTTTACATCAGCTGATGATCTATAGCCTTATTTTTTATGTTTACCCAGTAAACATATCGACAGCATTTCTTTGTTCTCTCTGAATCTTTAGAAGAATAAAGTAAAAGTCTGAGTCTTACAAGAGCAGATATTTGACATTATTGGTGGCAATTTATTCTGTTACTCAAAGCATCCTGCTGAAATATTTCAGTCATCATGTATTTTACACACTGAATTAGCTAACAATCATCTTTGAAAGTAGAAACTTGTTCTATATTCTCTGTACTTTATCAAAGTTCAAAGGAAAGACAGAAATACGTAGTTACTGTGGACAGTGTGCAAGGCTGAAGTAATCAAAGTTAAGATTTGCTTCACATCAATCTAGTCTTACTAAATTACTGAAGCTCTATCTTAAAACTCCTGACAGCTGAAAAGAAATATAAAAGAACCAGGTATCTAGCCCTTTCTTATATTAGAGTAGTGTCAAAGAAGAAAGAAATAATTACAGCAGCAACCATATGTATTGAATCATCAGTTCACAGTTTCCAAGACAGGATAAAACAATTTTCTTCTGTAAAGAAAAAAAAATACAGCATTTATACAGCACAAATTTTCACAAATGGACAGGTTTTCCCTTCAAATAGGATAGACCCTAATGCGTAATGTAAAGAGGTAGAAACTTTTCTGCTTCAGCAAAATGCAAGTAAGTTGTGAGATGCAGAATCTGGGCCTGAATCTTTAGCAAAATAAAATTACAGATATTTTAAGAGAAAACAAGTGCTCAGCATCCATTTACATACAAGGATATGCACTGGAGAGTCATGAACCACATTTTTTCACCGTAGAAAATCATTATCACCCTCAGTGTGTAAGACTGCATCTTTCATGGAACCTGCACAATAGCCAAGAGCACACAAAATAAACTCCAGCAGAAACAAGCATCAGAAGCTCATCTGGGCTTCTCTGCAGCAAAGACACTTTGAACTCAAATACAACATGGCTAATGTTCCAGCAGGTTGGAAAGAAAAACAAAACTCCTGCAGATCTCAGGGGTTAATTTCCTACACCAGTATTCAGTTTCAAGACACACATTTTAAGCAATAGCCTGAAAATATCTGATGAGGCTAAGGCCTATAACAAAAAGTGCATAACAAATTTAACTTCTACCAGCGGATGTTCACAAAAAATCATCTGCGAATCTGGACTGAAGTTCTTCCTAACCCCAAATCTGTAATATCCAAAATCTGTAACTGAACACACACTTTAACCTAGCTTTTAGTTCACAACCTTTTTTGTAGGAAGTAAAATTATGCTTCCTAATTTATAAGATGCAATTCAGCTTTTGCAAATAAAATAGCAACAAGTGCAGAGTGGTAAATGAGGCAATTTTTTTAGGAAATTTAAAAATTTTAGGCTTTTTTTTTTACTTTCTTAAGTAACTGAAACCTTGAATATTCAGCATATCAATGCTGCTGTTAATTCTTCAGATATAGGTCCTTTCTGTAGCTGAGCAGGACTGCACCATCTGTACTAATTGTTAGTACAACCAACATTAAAGTAGATTATCCAGACTTATAAATTATAATAAATTCAAATAAAATTGAATTTAAATAAAATTGAACTCAGCATTTTCATGTCCTCCTTTTCCCACTAGCTAAGCACAAAATGTTTACTACAGAATTAAATATTCTTTTTTAAACACACTGTTCACAAGCATATTGAGAAAATTCAGTGTGACATTGGTCCATATAATCCCTCCTTGATAATAGCCAATGATAATGACAGTATTTGAGGGACAATGGATTTTGTTCCAGGCTATGAGGTAGATTATTAAAAATCCTTTTAATAAAATAAACATTTCAAAGGTATTTAAGAAAAAAACACAAACAACCACAAGATTTTAGAGTTTCCAAGTGTAACATTATTACTTTTCCATGATGATAAAAAAATAATTACATTTTTTGTACCCTGAGGCTTTGCTTTTGCTAGTAAAGTATACCTGGCCAGGTCCTAACTTTGAGTGCTGACATATGTTTGTCTATCTTTTTCTATCCCTCGGCATGGAACACACCAAATGAGGACCTCCCCGTGCAACACTTGTACAAAGACTGGGAAATGACATGGGCTAGGGGCTCTTGAATCAGCCTACCTGGAGGACATTACCTGATCTTCTAAGGGAAGTGAGTTAAAATCTGAAGCCAGCATTATGATTTCCCTGAAAAATAAATTTTTTAGAAAGACTCCTCAAAGCCCCCACTGCCCAGAGTGGCTCACTAGCAGCAAGGTCTGTCTCAGTTAAGATAGAGAAACAGAAATTGATCAGAAGGAGGAGGAGAGAAATCTTAGTGCAAGTAGATCTAACATCGTTTCTTCTTTCTTTTTTTTTTTTTTTTTTTCTTCCTATATGAGATATTTGTATCTTCTTCCTGGTTTCATATGCTGTCAACAGCATTTTGAGTTAGGTTAGTCCAAGAGTGATTTAAGATGCCTGGTTAGTACCAATACATTTCTTCCTCAAAGGCATGCCAAACGCACAAACTGAGACTCTGGAATATTTTACTGTCCCAAAGAGCTAGAGCTTCCTGTAACTCGAAGCATCCAAAGGGTAGCTGAATTTAAGCTGAATAGGACAGGCGAAGAGGTGATGGCACTGGGGCTCAGAGAAGAAGACACGTCCCCCAGCATCTTTTGCAACATGGAAAGAACTTTGCATGTAATAAGATATGAGGGTGCACATATGAACCTAAAGTAATGCATCACAGAAAGGGGGCACACCAAAATGGTGGTATGTCCCTTGCTGCCAGGACAGAAAATAAGTTCTAGACAATTTCATTTACTAACGCAATTGTAGCCTCAGTAAAGTGAAAAACCACTGAAATACCTGGCTAAACACCTATATCTATTGTTACAAAGAGTATTAAGTCAGCCTCAAAATTAAAGCCCTTAAATAGAATTAAAATATCAGGTACCATGCTAGTCAATTTTTGGATTTTATGATTAAGTCACCATGTTCAATACATTTCATGTCTCATTTTTTCATTAGTAATATTCAAATATGGATAGAAATATTTAATACTAATGCCTGTATGGTAAATATTTTCCACTGAATTTGTAAAATTGGGCTGAGAAATATTTTAAATTTTGAGTAAAGCATAAGAAAACCTCTATTTTAAAAATGGGTGGACTTCCTCTTACTAATGTCAGTAGACCCAAGCAATCCATTTCAATCTATATCGATCTCTAGAAAAATGAGACATAATGTAACATCCTCAAATATTTCAACAGGAAATTTTAAATGGGTTATAAAGTAAAAAAGTAGTTTTAATATAAGGGAAAGATTTTCAGAGGCACAATGGGAATTAGAACGCTTGTTACCTCCATGTACCTCCACCACTTAAATTAATATATCTTCCCAAGTCTAAGGAGATCAGAGCTTATTTATGTTATTTGGGGATTGCAGTTTGTGTCAATGACAGACCACTCAACAAATGCCTCATTGATAAGCCTAATCTTCTAACACAGCATAAATACTGTTTTCTTTGAACAACAGTCTAGGTAAAGGATTGAAACTACAAGTGAACCAAAGTCTGCAATCTCACCTCACCTAGTCTACAAAAGCGAAGCTACGTAACAAGCAAAGTCATACAGAAAGACTGAACCTGTGGTTTACCACGTTGTCAGAAAGAAAACAGCAAATGAGATAAGGAGTGGGAGAAAAGAAATATTTTATGATGTATCCTTAGAGTAAATGAGGTTAACAGGGCCTCGATTCATTCTTCCAGTAAGCAATCTCCCTTCACCTCCCAAGGACAGGGATGCACATGACTGCTCTGTGGCTATACTGCTAGGCTGTCAGAAAGCCAGGATTCCCTGGCTACCTGGAGAACAGAGTCTGCGGGAACATGCCATGGCTCTTTCTGCCCCTGCATGCAAACTCCCCTTCCTTCAGAGGTCACTGGCTGTAACTGGGTCACTGCCATTTTCAGTAACTATTACCATTCAAAAATCCATCCCTCTGGGTGTCTCCAACAAGACCTTTTCTTTTGTCCCAACAATTTCCTGCTTAGTACTTTTGCATAGGTTCACAAATGTAACTCTCACATTTTTCTTATGTCATCAAACTTCCATTCTCATGCTCAGTTTATGAAGGTCTGTCAGGTGCAGTTTCCTCTGGTGTAAGGGTAAGAAGCTGCACTGAGACTATGTTGTTTTTCATATCAGTTACTAATTCAGAAAAATGTCTCATCACAATATTGTCAGTATTGTCAATATTCTCAGAAAAAGAAAAAAAAAAAAAAAGTAACTACCATGTTCTTCCAGAGTGTTCAGATTAGTGTCCAGGTAGAATCAGTATTTAAATTAGCTCCCTCCTCAGTCTTTTCCTGTCTACTTCCTGGAAGGTTACAGACAGTATTACACTTTCTAGCTCAATAGTATGGCAGAACTGTTCTCCCAAAACTCTAAACCTGCTTTCTGTATAATATAATGTTGTTTCTTTCATATTTATGGACATAGGGTTTAATGTAGTGCACTTGAATTAATAGGAAACTTCATCCATTGTAAAATGTTACCAATAAATGGATTGTCATGTAACTGACACAGCCCAGGTGTAAAAATGAGTAATAATTTCAGTATACTGCAATTCAACCATCAATGTCTATTTTTAAAATCTCTGTGTGATGTGAATTATTACTGTAATCACTTGGTCTTTACCTATATTTAGCTAGGAATAGAAGACAACATGGGTGTCTCATCTCTAGCCCATCTAGACAACTACTGATTCATTTATATATTGTATCATTTGATTAAGTTAAAAATAAAAGCATTTGAACTAATTATTTATTTATACAGAAGTTGAAAATCAACAGTAAATTAAAATTGACAAAAATGTCAAACCACTTTAAAGTACAGATTATAAATGAGAAGTGATAGATGATTGCAAGATTCTGAAACAATACTTTCATGAGAACAGGATTGGATCTTACTGAAGAATGTAAAAATACTGACTTTGTTTTCAGGAAAGCTCTTGTGATAATAAAAGATAATAGATCAAAGGCAAATGATTCAGAAATTATTCAACCTGTCACGGCATGAAGTTGCTTCAATGCAACATATTCACAATCTGCACTAAATCTTTCTGTTTTAATTGGAACTCGAATCACCTTGACCTTTCCTAGCACAGAGCAGAGTGCCCCTCTGAACCAACGGCAGCATCTGCATCCTCATTCCATTTTAATCAGAGCTCAATTTGGATTTCTCTGTCTCGGCAAGCAGTGCATTGCAGAGCAAGGAAACTGCAGAAATAAATGAGATGTTGCCTTGTTCCAGTTGATTAAAACATGATTCAAGGTGACTTTTAGGTGACACTACAAGTTGTCAGAGCAGCAGTGTACTTTATGATGAAAAAAAATGTGTGAGGGATGTTTATTTCCCCTATCTGAGATAAGTGACAGAATTGAAATGAGAGCATTGGTGTCTCCATGAAAATATATCAGCGTTTAAAGAATCCTATTATTAGACACAGTGGAAACTACATCTTGGATAAGCCTCCCATACTGTGGGTAATTATCACAAGCCAGAATGCTAATTGCTTTTCGATCTGCTCTGTGCCTCTGATGAGTCTTGTTGAGGGCTACTGGGGCTGTACCAGACACTAACACTTAATGAGACCAAGTTTATCAAAGTACAGCATCAGCTATTACCAAGTGAAGAACAGGAAAAATAGGCCTTAAAATGAAAAGAGGGGGAAAAACCAGGTGAAGCTGTGGGACAACAAGAAGAATTTAACTATAAACATTTTATTTAAAATTTCTTTTCTGGTGTTAAGTAATTAGGTCTTCATCACAGATAAAAAAGATCTAAGTGTCATGGTCTGGTTATTTGGAAAGATGAGTACTGTATTTTAAACAATTTGCTTTTATACACAAGAGAAACTAGGAATTTAGAAATCATTTTTCCTTTTAGTTCTGACTAGTATGATTATGAACAATTAAGAGAAGGTGTCTATATATATTTTTTCACTTTTTTGTGAAAAGCGACCAAAAAAAAAATTAAATTGGAAACCATATTCTGGGTAATACACCATGTCTTAGATGGTAGATTTCAGTTTATACTCTGAGACTCCAGAAAATATGTAGGATGGGCAATGAGCGCTTTCCAGAAAGCCAACCCCCCAAAAAATTACAGTTTGGAACAAAGGTGGGAACATTTCCACATTTCTCTGTTTTACAGTATTTGTTATCCTAGAATTAGATCTTTTTCATGAACCCAAGGAACTAGGTAGGCATTTACCATAGTAAGCATTCAAGGTATCATTAAAACATGGTAAAATGTATTGACTGCTTTAAGGACACAAGAGTGAAGTCACTGAAGTTCTACTGAGAATCTTCAGGAAAGGGAATAAAAAACCCCAGCATCAGTGTTTGTGATGTAATTATTTCTTCTTATAATCTCTAAATTAGAGATTAGAAAAACAGGTGAAATAAGGTGTGCACTTCTAAAGCAGAGAAATAAGCACTTGACATTAGTTCTGCAAAAACCTGACAGTTCTCAGCGCTGACAGTTTCAAGTGCAGAGGTCAGAAGAGCAGCACCAGAGAGCACTGGTTAGACCAGTCAGTTAAGGACCCCAACAGCAGTGACACAGCTCACAGCAGCTGTGAAGATGAAAGCAAATCTGAGTAGATAAAGTGAGCAGATTATATCACAAAATTGTAGATTTCAGCATTTGTGCATGTGTGCATATTCACTCACCTTAATAGAAAAAACTTTGCTATTCTTGTTGCTATTTAAGAGTAAGACAGACTACTGAAAAATAATTATTTTAAACCTACTTTTCACACACTCTACCCTACCAGTTCACACAAGCTGATGAAGTCAAGCTACCTATATCTAACAGGCTACTTTGAGTCTTCTTCTCTCAGTACTTCAAAAGAAAAACTTTTAAGAGTCTATTCAAGAAAAACAGGTAAATCACAGAACACAGATTTACATATAAGAAATAAACATTTGATTCTTCATCTGGTTGAATTCTGTTTCTCTTGTAATCATAGTAATTATTAGATGGTATTATAGTCCCTGATCTCTGTCTCTCATAATAGGTGCAAGCTTTACTTCTAGTAAGGATTTTTAATACCTGAATCATTCCCTTAACCTTACATTACTCCATCTCTAGGGCAATCTCATCTTCCCTCAGAAAAAGTGACCTACTTCCAAGATGAAGCCTAACAATTGGGTTATTCAGTAACAATACTGCTTTTCTTTTCTCTTGATTTTCTGAGAACAGTCTATTTGCCTTAAAACTGCCTTGCCCTAATTTTATAGAACTTTTTAGTCAAGTAAATTCTTGACAGCTTGTCTTAATATCAAATGTTATTGCAAATAAGATAAATATGCCTCACCAGTGGCTATAACACTATTCTCTGAATTCTCAGTACAATCAGTCAACAAAAATATTTCATTTCATACATCATTTACCACTTCTATAGGAATTGCAGAAGATACTGCAAATGAATTCTAAAATGAAAGTTTAGAAGCAGCAGTGGATGCATGATGTATGTGTAAGATTACCTTCTAGCAGTTCTTTCCACCTCTCCTCATCATGATCCATACACCATGGAATTCAACTTTGGAATGAAAACTACAGAAAAGCCATAGAAAGGAGAATAAAAACAGAGATAAAAGATAGCTATGTGGTAGATCTTTGTCCTCTCTATGGACCAAGTCTTATTCATGATATCATGACAATAATTGAGTCATTTTCCTTCCCCATTTTAATACTGTATGAAATAAAACAGAGCACCAATATAGCTGTAAGATGACAGAGTGACCTTTAAAGTCAGGTAATACACTGCAACAGGAATTCTGAAGCTCAGAAAGTCTCTTCCTGCAGAAATAATCTCAGTCTCATGTGAGCTCCTTCTACTTTCTAACTCTCTAGATGTGCTGACCATGGTACTAGGAAGAGATGATGTATCTGCTCACAATGGAAACTAGTCAAAAGAAAAAAGCAGATTTTCCATCTGTCCTGTGTTCCTCTCCTATTTTACAAGCAAAATTTTAAACACAAATGAGCCTGTGGTTTTGGGTTGTTTGTTTGCTTGGTGGGGAGGGGTTGTTTGGGTTTTTTTTGGTTTTTTGGTGTTCTTTTGGGTTTTTTTTGGTTTTTTTTGTTTTGTTTTTTTTTGTGGAGGGTTAAACTTTCTAAAATACATATCAAGTGATAATTATCTGGGAAAATTACAATTCTGCTGGATTCTGAAGGCATATTTTCTTTTATTAGACCTTTGTCATTGAGATGCTTATATTATCACCTGACAATTATAGACAGTTTTTGTTGGTTTTGGGTTTTGAGGGTTTGGGTTTTTTGACATCTAGACAGTGTTTTGGCTCTTCTATCCTTTTGATAGTTATGGCAGCAGCTCTGGTTTGTGTTGTGGACTACTGTCCAAAGGTAGGCAGCTCAGCCCCACCCAGCTGCTCCTTCAGTGCCTCTCACTGGGATGGGAAAGATAATGGAAAGGGTGGAAAAACTCTCAGCTTGAGACAAGCACAGTTTATCACAGGTTAATGTCTTTAAGAACACACAGAAGGTTTTCTCAGCTTTTCCCTTTTTGGTTATCTGCTGAGTATGATATGTTATTATGATCTTTTGCTTAAGGAAGGTAGTGATTTTAGAATCAGAGTTTGAACTCTGTTATGGTGACTTAATCTACCAGATTAAAGTTGAACTCTACAGTAAGGGGCCACATAGACGACTGAAGTTAATTAGAGTAGCTTGGTGTATTTCAACAGTGCTTTATATCCCTAAGTAATATTGTGGAATTCTTTGTCCATGAACTCATACCATCTCAAGTTACATCCAAATATGCATTCTGCATTTCAAAAAAATAATTTAAAAAGTAAGAAATTAAGAAATAATATGGAAAAACATAAACAATGATCAAGGTTAAAAGATTAGGGAAGTGAAGGGCAAAGTAAACTAGCACAACTTTGAACTTTATAGGTCATGAAATCGTTGCTGCTTTCAGAAATGATAACATTTTGAAATGGAAGATTGTATCTCTTTTTACACTTTGCTTTTTTAATTCTCTCCAGTGTCCAAGTTTACAAAGGTTAGATGCCAGTATAATCTAGAATAAGACCATCTGTGACTGATTTTGAAAGGTTACTGAGAGGGAAATCGGATGCGTGAGAAGCCTCAGGGAATGCAGCTGACTCCTATTGTTTTCTAATAGATCTGTTATTCCAAGGAAAGACAAAATTACTGAATTCTTGCTTGGATTCCCAGACAACATATCAGGATACCTAAGGAGTCAAATTTGAACATATTTTACTACCTTCTTCCCCCTAATATGGTGACAAATTGTTGTCAAAATCTGATGCTTGTCAGAGATGTTGTAAGCATTAGCTGCATATCATATGCAAAATCAAACAAATAACATGCATTTATTTTTTACAACCGCTAAAAGCTGTTCAACCTTCACAAATTCTGCTTGATAAAATAGAAAGACTATTGCAGTAGAGAAGAAAGGCCAAAATTAACATTCATTACATTATTTCTGCAATTTTCTACCCATCTATCATCAGGTCACACCAATAATCAGGGTTAACCTGAGGAAAAGAAAATGTTATCCAGCCTGAAATGGCACAGTCTAGTCCTATAAAGGGCTTTGAATATAAAGGGAGAATTCTCTCCAGGGTCTATGAGAGACACCAAAGTGTAGAAAAAAAGAACTTTAAATGCCATAGTAACCCTACTTGTGAAAAAATGGGGATGTGGTGTTTCTACCCAGTAGTTTCCCAGGAATATATATTATTCAAGAGATATGAATCAAAGAAATCAGTATGTTCGTAATTCAGGAGTCTAATATTGTGCAATGCTAGTCAGGATTGGGAGAAAATTTTCAGATTAGTAATTTCTTTGTCCAAAATGAAAGTCATCTGAACTGTTTCTGAGAGTGATTTACTCACAGAAGAAATATTGTATATACACGTATACATGTATACAATGTATAATATTTTCAAATGATACATTTCATTTGGGTCAATTCAGATAATCTGGGTGACTTAAAGAAAAGGAAAAAATAGTTAGGTGTTTTTTTTTCCAGCCACCAAACCAACCATCTATCTATACGAGCACAGTCTGAAATCTGTTAAGAATGGATATCAAAAAACATTGTGCAGTCTAGACTATCAGCATGTAATCACCATATGGAAACAGGAGGGTTTTGATGTAGTGATCTTGTGTCAAATTGCCTCTTCCCTTTAAATACCATGATCCTAACCCTGCCCTGCATTCAGTTTTGGCGAAATTTCAGATTCTAGTATGACATTGTGAAAACTGGGATAAGATATGCATTTGGTCTAAGGAACAAACAGGAATGTCATCTGCTCAGAAAGCCAAGGAACTTGCATTCTTTTATCTTACCTCTCAATAGTTTTCTATAAAACAGGAATAATAAACAGGAAGAAGACTGACTTCAAGAAAGAGAAATACTGCCTACAATGAAATATTCTGTTTGTTCATGCAAGTTCTTGCAGAGAGATAATAGATAATTTTGAAACTCATATTTTTTAAAGTTTAAAAAATGTTTTCTCTTCATAAGGAAAAACGCGTTTTAGTAAAACTTTGAAATAGAGAAACCTTTAATGATAATTATTGAATTTGATAACAAAAAAAGTGTTAGCTTTAAATCTCAAGTATCAATTTGGCAGGAAAAAAGTGACTGTACATCTGGAATCCAGATATATGTTAACTTCTTGACCTAAATTGCCTTTTCATAACTTATACAAATTTTCATAATTACTTAAATCTACCTTTGTATCTCTACTGGACATCTAATAATCTAGATTGGTTATGTCAAGCTCCTCCTGTCAAGTTCCTCTTAAAATAGTACCAAAATGCTTCTTGTAAATAGTCCACCAGAGAATGAAATCCCTACATGTTTCATTCTCAATCTTTGAAAGTAATTATTTATATTAACCATTTTTAATCATTTTATATAATGCATGATTTTGAAAAAGGCAGGAACATATTGTTATTATCTTTAAATATTACATAAGGAACTTAGAAGTATGAAAATAAAGTTACACTCTATTTTCGTGCAGTTTCTTTTATCAAAATAGCCATATTTGAGGTTTCGCTTTCTGTCTTCCCTTTCAGCAACAAACCATTTTACTTGCTTGAGTTATTTTGGTATTTTATTTTGTCTCAGAGGAAGATAAACATCCTGAAGGGTGAAGACAATTCATTTGTCCTCCTGAAAGCTGAACTGCTTCCAGAGTTACAAAATCAGAGAGCAGGCAACTGAATGCCTGGTTTCTCCGAGTCCTTCAAACATACTGTGAGTGGCTGCTATGCTTGTGCTGAGAAATTCTTTGAATTTGAACACATTTTCTAAGCAGGTTACTTTGTGAGATTAAATAAAACCCCAAGTCAGCTAATTGTTCCTCAGTCAGGCTTGAAGTATGCCAACATATACCAGCTAGTAAGGCAATTTGTTAAGCTGACTATCATAAAGAGAGGCTGTAGCAAGTAGCAATCTTAACAGTAGTCTATGAAGAATTATCATAGTTTCCTTTAAAGATAAGAGGTAAAAAGGAAAAATCACTTTGGCTTTCAAACCAACTGTTTTTAAAAGAGTCTTGGTTTTCAGTAATGTGTATGGTACAGAAGTCATAATGGGTTTCCAGATAGCACATGGCTAACTTGTACCATCTTAAGTGGGTCATGAAAAGCTTTTTTTTGTGGGGGGATGAGGGTTTGGAATCCACCTCTTTCTTGGATCTGTGCTGATGCAAAGAGAGAGAAAAAGATTAAATAAAGTACACTTCAGCACAATGTACCAGTATAGAAAATTTACTTTTCTACTGAGACAAAATTTTTATTTTTGTTCAGTACAGAATTCCAGGACATACTGCCAAAGTCTGGACCATGGTAAAACCAAGCTGGATGCAAGCCTGAATGCTACAGAAAGTTCAAATTGCAGAGAAAAAAACCATAAGTCTTCCATCTGGAGGGCCTGTGACTTTATAGTCCAGATGCTAATGAAGTTTAAATGAAGTTATTACAACTGCACCTAAGCAATACATTTTCCCTGTAATAATATAAATTGTGAGTCACAGATATCTTTCTCAACTTGTCTTTTTCTACAATTTCTAAATCATCTTTTTGGCTGGCCATGTGAAAGTATGCTTTTGCTAAAGGATTTGATGATTAAATTTATCAGATTCTGACATACGATACCAGAATTTCAGAGGCATAGCTTTTAATACATACCTCATTTTCTACATTGAACATGCCATTAAGAAACAAAGCAGAGAAATTTTCCCCCTTAGTTGGTTTTTTAAAAAGAGGTAATGATTTTATTTGTTATGAACTGCCAAGTACAGATGTGAAATTTTGAGTCTAGTGAAAACATGTTTGGGCCCTTGAGATCCCTTGACATTTATTCAGTTTAAGGGTCTAGTAGTAGGGAAGAATGCATGAGCAAAGAAAAAAGCATTTATGAAAAGAATATTTACACTAAAAAATATCTAAAAAAGATACACGATATGCTGCACTTCAGGTGTTTTCTGGAATCACAGGCAGAAGAGAACCACTAAGGCCACTTATTTGAAAGAAATAAAGACCAAAGGTATAAACTCACCAACTCTATCTTCCTAGAGGCAGGAAATGCTGCTTTCAAAAATACAGTGACTTGATAGGAGATATTGTCACCACAGCCAAGAGATGCAGTGGTCACATATATATGTGTATACAAAGCATACATTACTCCAGGGTTCTCACTAGCTAAATATTACTTGGTTTACATTTCCTCACCAATAATCAGCAAAGAGAAGTGGCAAGGCTGATTAGCACACTGAAGAGAAGGAATTTTACCTGATACCATATAGTTACATTATATTGGCAAAATTAGTCCAGATTTTCTTTGCTACTAAGTCAGGGGTTTTTTTTTTCATTAAAGTGTTCAATTCAATTTAATTTTTTTGTTGTTGTTGTTGTGATGTTAACACATGAAGGACTGAGGATAACCAGAACTGAAGACAATTGTATCCATAAGTCTAACTTGTTGAGGCACCTGCCTGTTGGTAGGGGGTCATTAGATGTGTTGAACATGTATGTAAGAGAGACAACAGAAAAACTTAAGCTAAAGAAATATTGGTTAGGATTTAATTTTAGTTAGGTTTATTCTGCTTATTTGGAAAAAGGTTTATGCAGACATTAATTGTGCAGGTCGCTGTTTTAAATTTTTCAAGTAATTAAAAAGCTGGCATGACCTGAGATGAACAGTGCCTAGTGTTTATCTTCTCATAGACTTAATGAACAACTTAAATTAATGCAGTTATGTAAAAATGAGGATAAGAAATGACATTAACATGCGAAGCTATTAATTTTTTGATTTAGCTATTCCACAGCTGCAAACAACCATGTGGTGATGTGCTATGAAGATGAAGAAACCTCTACAATTCATTGACAGTAATTTATTGAAAAGTTCAGAGAGCTTTTTTTTTTGTTATTATTTAGGATTTTTTAGGCATGGTTTATGAACTTATTGACTTCTACTGACAGTTAAAGACAGGACATGTCTATGCCTTCATTTGATGATGATTATAAATAAAATTCCAGAGACTGGATTCAATCTATTCAGACATACTTAACAGTTGTGTGAAAGCTCTTAGGTTGTTCCTATGTCATAACATGCATATTCATAAAAAAAAAAAAAACAGTTTATTGTACAAAAGGCTTGGTTTTTTTTAATTATTATTGTTTCTTTGAAGCAAAATTCAGTGAATTCATAAAAATGGATAGTATGAATAGAAGTAGTAAAGGATGGTTTTATACCTAATTTTTAGTAATTATTCAAGAATCAAAGCCTGAAATGTTCATCCTTCATTTAGAGCTTGTCCTAACCTCAGCTGGCAGCTCAGCCCCAAATTGCAACTCCTGCACTCAGCCCTGGTATGATGTGGAAGTGAAGTGGAAGATTAACAGTGAGAAAACTCGTGGATGGAGATAAAGACAGTTACACAAGTAAAGCAGAGCAAGGAATTGACTCACCAGGCAGGCCTTCAGGCCTTCAGACATCCGTGGGAGAGCAGGGAACCATCACACAAGAAACAATGACTTGGGAAATAAATGCCATCACTTTGGACATCGCCTACACTGCTATGCGCTGTCCCCACAATGGTGCCAGCAACCCAGATTTTTATTAATAGATCCCATGGGGTGGATTAAAGTGAAATGACACTGAATGATCAGTATTTGTACACTATATACAACTCCTGGGCATGTCCGGGCAGAGCAACTCCTTCGTGGATCCCAGAGGAGCAGCCTCCCAGCCCACCGCGCACACAGTCCCGGGTGTTTATCTTCTGCGTGACCAGGGTGAGGAAGGAGGGCTCGAGACACTGGTGTAAATCCAACTATGTTTATTGTAGTTCCCTAGGATCCAGGAAGGGAGGGAAGCAGGGACACCCCCTCAGCACAAGGGAGCAAGTGACAGGGCGAGCCCCAAACAGGTGTGGGACCAGGGTTTATAAAGGGGAGAAGGTAGGCAGGGTCGGGATATGAATCAACCAGTAAGGAATGGGCTCAGAGGAGGAATTAAGGTGGGATGATAAGGGGTACACCAATGAAAGTGTGAGGACAGGGTGGTGTCGTAACAAAATCCAATGGGGGAACGAGGGACAGGGAACATTCTTGAACGGAGGGAGGGAGCTACAGGTGATTGACACTCATACTGTAGAGTCCTCCAAGGGAGTCTCCGCCCCATTCTCCCTGTACCCTCCTCCCACATTTACATATATATATATACATATATATACACATATATATGTACATATATATATATATGTAGGGCTTATTCTAGAATAATTTAGTAGCAATGGAAAGTAGTTATGTAGCCTTTTGGTTATTTTATCTATAGCAATATAGCAATATGAAGCATAAAAATATTTCCTGGGAAAATATATAAGGAAGAGAAAGAAAGGATATGAGTAGAAAGATACCCAATCACTATTGATCTTCTGATGCAACTTGATTGTTGCAGCTTGTCTTTCCCTTGGTCAAAGTGGTGCTCCACCAAGACTGGGGTAAGAAGCTCACAAAATGCAAAGTCTGGCAAGTTAAATTGCACTCAGGCTAAGTTGGGAACATTCTGGAACCTCCTCTAGAAGTGAGAAGCTTTCAGTCCTCTGAAAAAAGCCGTTGATGCTTTTTGACACCTTCTAAAACATGGCAGCTGCCTCTCATGTTGTGGGTCAGTTATGCCCCATACGACCTTCCCTGAAGATAGGAGGGGGGAATTTTACAACTGAGTCGTATAAGGCAGGGCAGGTAGCATAAGAGGTACCATCTTGACTTGCAGGATTTGCCTATCATGTGCCTCAAAGACTACCTTGTAGCCTCCAATCAGTGCCAGTTCAGCCTCTCAGTCCTTAGGCAGACTGGCCATTACACACCCAAAAACTCACCTCCTCCTGCAGAGGCCAGGTTTAAACCTCCTCTCCCTGGGAAGTTTAAACCTGGTCTCAGCAAATCACCCTGGTGCCTCCACAAATGGGAAAATGTTTTGGGACATTAAACTTCAGAAACTCTTCTGCTCCTCCATATCCTCACGGTGGGTGTTGTGAAGAGCAGAAATGCTGTGTAAGTCTAGCTCAGCAACAACTAAAACATCCCTAGGTTATCAATGTTGTTTTGGTCACAAATCCAAAACAGAGCTCCATAGTAGCTGCTATGAAGAAAAAGAGCTCTCATCCCAACTTCACTACAATTGGATTTTAATTAACATCAAGTAATGCAAATTTAAATATTTCTATAAAAATATATTTGTAGACACGTATGAGACATTTTAAAGATCCTGAAGTAAAAGGTAAGTCTTGGAAATTAAAAATGTATTATGCATTGCTCTAAAATCAATCCATCAGTATAAAACTTTAAGAATTTTTTCCCAGCTATGCTACACTGATAATAACAAATGCTAAAAAGAAATGTCTAACATGAGTATTATGAAGAAAATATAAGTTACATTAAAAAACCCCAAACAGTTAAAATAATGAAGAAAATAAAACATTTAAAATATAGTAACTAAATCTGAACTGAACTACACTGGCAAATTCATGGTTTTCTCTACCCACTGAATGTTTCTTAATAAGGTACATTAAACTGAAGTCCAAAACTAGAATTAATAAACACCAAGTTGATAAGTCCACATTAAGGAGAGGGACACTGGGTGAAGAGCACATACCAAAATGCCTTAAAAAATAATTTTATGAAGTCAAACTAATTCCTGCACACTCTTTTTCATATTATAATAGGTCAAATGCGATATATTTTTAATATTCTACAAGGTCAGCAGCATGCCTTCTACTTATTGTTACTATTTCTTTGTTCTGCTTAACAATTTTTATCCATAGAATTCAGCATCCATGTGGGGCTTTTATTATAGGACTTTTGAATACATTACCCTTCTCTGTTGTAATTAATCTTTTAATTGCCTGATCCTACTTTAGCAGAAAGAGTTGGTCAATTAATGCAGATGCACATGTCTATGTGTACTGTCTGTGCCTGCTGATAGGATTCCTTTTGATACTGCACTTCATGAAAACAATCTTAGTGATTCCTTTTTAGGGTTTACAATGCCTTCATCAAAACACATGATTTTCAGTAGGAAGGCTGCTCAAATTTTTTTGGTAAAACTTGATAATTTTCTCTTATTTTGCTCCTATGAAAGAAGTTAGTTCCTCATTCCATTTGTGATCTAGCTCCCTGTACTCAACACACATTCAGCATGCATTCTTCTGGCAGTTCTAGGTACCTGAGGCATTAAAATCAGGATTGCAGTGATCACTTTTTGTTACTTGTGATGCAGAGAAGTTATTTTCTTAGGAATGTGTATCTGAACCAGTATAAAAACCATCATTACTAAACACTGAATGGTTGCCTTGACTCAAATTCAACCTGGAAGAAACAACTCATTTGAACGACATAACAACAAAAGATCATCTGACAAAAGGGTATGGTCTCCATTGAAATGCACAAATGATAGTAAAAAGTGTGACTAAATGCTACCCATCACACTTGAAATCAGCTTTCAGATCAGTAAAAATCTGCAGTAAGTGCTCGAAAGCAAAAAGAAAAAAAAGCTCTAAGACCAAGTTCACAAAACTAGGTGACAAAGAAAGAGAAGTATTCAAATTGAAATATGCAGTAGTTGTTGTATGCAAATTTTTTGTAGCATTTTAATTTACTTATCAATTATGGGATTAAGGTATTAATTTTCAGTCACCAATTTGAAATGTGCTTGATGGTTTTATTCAACGTCAATTGGAAATAGGAATTGTCAAGAAGTGAAATATTAATAGTGTTTTTGAAAATAGAAGCAATGTAGAAAAAGAGGAGGCAAAATAGTTTGTTTAAAGATCTTCACCATGATTCTTGAAAACTCTGATAATCATTGAAACTAAGCAAAACAAGGATACATCGGAATCAAAAGTTTCAGTACAAGAAGAATAAGTATATGATTTTGGCAACTACTTTAATAGTTTAAGGTCAAATTATAGAAGAAATATAAAGAATTTGTGTTGTAACTAGTAAATATTGCTACTAAGAATGCAATAGACTCATTTTTATCAAATGGGGAGTTAAACAGAACACAGAATTTTGAAAAGTTCAAAATTTTGCCTTCCAGTCCTATAATTCTGCCAGATTTTATAGTGTGCTCTTTTTACTAAAAGACTATTATAAAAAAAAAGAACGAACTCACATAAAGAGCTTTTATATAAACAGCATCAAGTTATTTCAGTAAAAAAGACAAGCAAATAAAGAATTTGATTTGGTTTGTAAGAAAACAACTCTCTTTTAGTTGAGCTCAGACAAAACAATCTCTTCTGATTACCATTCATGAAGGTATAAGATTGGATGTGAGACTTTTTGTGGCAGTACTTTCAAGCATTTCTTTTCTTTCTGGAGAAGAAACAAGTCCTCTAAGTTGTATCACCTTCACCTAGTTATGACTAAGGCCAGTTTAAATTCATGCTAACATTTACAGATGGTCAACTGGCATACTTTCCCAGCTGTGTTTTCCAAATACACTTCCGAATTCCACATTATCTAACTTTATACTGGAAACAATGAACCACCAAGGAAGCCATATGAAGTGCATGAAAAATGCCTCTATTTTCCCTTTCCATATTTTAGATAGTCTAAAAGTACAGTCTACTGTGATATTGATGCAGCAAAGACAAACATAAGAAATATATATCAAGGTTTCATGACCTGAGTTATGCTTTGGTAGTGCGTCTATTTTCATCTAGTACAGTATTTTTAGGTATTATAAATAAATATGACCTGTCAGCCATTAAGTCTGACTTAGAGACTGTGACATATGGCTGGTATACATACACAGTCCCTTGGATTCTTACAAAATCTGACTAAGGTCAAGGAACCCTGTGCCTTCCCTCCCTCATTTATATTTAATGATTCAGGAACAAGATGAAGTCCTCCAGACAGCTATTACTGAGTTACACAGTAGATGGATATGTTTCAGATTATGATCTATCAGGGTCAAAAAGTGGTGTAACTCACCAGATTTTGACACAATTGCCTTCACAGATACTTCAATTATTTAGAAACAGCATAAGACAGCTTAGTTTTACTTCAAAAATACCTAGTACTTGAAAAGATATTCACATCTTTTTTTCCACAGTTTGTGATCATAAGATTAGTAATGTTATTAGCAATTCTCTAAGTAGCACACAATTAATATATTCTGACATATTCAGCATGTGCATATTTGTATTGACATGACTAAGAGCTTTTTTCATTTTCATTATATTTCTTAGCCAAAGGGAAAAATAGGTCCTTTGCCAGTTTTCATTCTATCTGTGCTAAAAATGAAATTCTATACATGGAAAGAAAAATAATAAAAAGAAAGTACCATTGACAAATGTGAACTGAATTGTGAGATATGTTCTTTGTTGTCTTATAGAATCTCAAACACAAAAATAATGAGATCATCTCTGGCCTGGGGCTTGAATCCTAAAGCTTATGCTGCCACAGGACTTTATGAACTTTTACAGCCTCATCAAAATCAATAGTAGTATTCATGAGATAAAAGTTATTTGCATGCTTAGGTCTTTTCAAAGTCAATGCTTTTATTATTTGGATTCAGGCTCAAAGTTTTTAGTGACCAACTGTGTCAGTAGCTCACTGAAAGAGTAACAGAAAAATTATGCCTGTCATGCTGAGTTCAAGAAAAAATACTTTCTTCTTTTCACCTTCACTTCATCTTCTGTGTGCTTTGAATATATCAACAGCCTGATAAAACAAATCAGCACACCAGTTGTTTATGAAATTTTTTAAAGTATGCTTAAATCAGCATTCAGCAAGTATAGATTCATTTTCTATTATTGTAACATTGGTTTATGGCTGTTGAAGTACAAAAATGTCACAGATTCTATATGTAAATCATGCAAAAGCAAAAAAGTAATACAAATAAAAAGAGCTAGTGTGATGAAGACATCTAGGGTTCACATAACAGACAGACATTTAGGGACTTCAATTAAACAAGAGATGAAGTATGTAGAACAGAGATCATGTGTTAATGAGACTGACACTGACAATGCACAGAAATCGCCAAACTCTGATCTTTTCATCTCAGCAACAGTCAGCAACAAGATGCAGCAACTGGGTAAAGCAAAACCAGAAATATCTCCCTGACCTCTTTTTAGAGAGTCAGCAGTAGAAGAGCTCTTATAGAAGCACCGGTGAAATGACAATGTCTATTTGTCTATTTTTTTTTTTTTTTTTTTTACCTCCTACAGGTAAAAATAGCCTGTTCCTCTTACATATCTCTTCTGTAACAAGAACTTGATAGCCTAGTGCTCCTGTGTTCTTCAGTAGGAGCTTCAGATGAGAGAGAAGGAAGATAAGAAAGCCAGTCGCTCTACTTTTTTGAGAACTTAGTCTAGATGAGACCTTACAAGGTGTCAAATCAATCGGGTTGCTCAAAGTTCCATCCATCCTAGCCTTGAACACTTCCACAGATGGAGCATCCCCAACATCTCTGGGAAACCTGTTCCAGTGCTTCATCACCCTCACAGTGAAAAATCTCCTCCCAATATCTTATCTAAACCTACAGTCTTTCAGTTTAAAGACGTTCCTCCTTACCATATCACTACATACCCTTGTTGAAAGTCTCTCTCCAGATCTCTTGTAGACCCTTTAGGTAACGTAAAGCTGTGATAACATCTCATTTCTCCATGTAGAACAACCCAACTCAGCCTATCTTCATAGGAGAGGTGCTCCAGACATCTCATCCTTATGTTGGGGGCCCCAGAGCTGGATGCAGTACTCCAGGTGGTTTCATGAGTTCTGAATAAAGCAAGAGAATAACCTCCTTCAACCCTTCTGCTGGACATACCTTGCTCACAATTTTATTAAAAATACCCATTAAAATGTTGACATTTAATCCTTAGAGATAAAGATAAATACAGCTATAGGAGTATCATGGTATTTTTAAAATTTACCTGCCTGACTTGGATGAATTCCTTTTGCAGGTGAAATCGTGGGTATGTGTATTTCTGTGCTTAACAAAACTGGGATAATATTATCGGCACTAAATTTCTTGAATAGCAAACAAGAAATACCATAAAGTTCAATGAGCACATCCTGCCTCTCAGAAAACCCCAGAGGAATACACACAAGGATAGTATATGCAATGTACTTACAAATAGCAAAATTGTAGATTCTGAAGTTCCCAAAGGTGATATGATGGTCATACATCTGAGAGTACTATTAGAGAGGGTTTTTAATCTCAGTTCTTTTGGAAAGGTGAATAGCAAAATTGAAAGAGCAACTGAATGGGGTAAATTTAAAGCATTTCAGAATATTAATTGAGATTATCATTTGCACATATAAAGATACAAAATACCTTTAACTTCTATTTTGATCAATGCTGTATAGATTTTTTTTTCAGATTTTATTAAATCTTGGCTTTCAATAAAACATTTTGTATCTAAACTCTAAAACCTTCATTATGATTAACTGAATCTTCAGACACACACTCTATTTAGCTGCTTTTCACCATCTTACATAAACTCTAAGCTATATATTACATTTGCTAGCACCATAAGTCAACTGAATTTTCTTTTGAAGGCTTTTTTTTTTCTCTGTATTTTTTTAATATCTATTTTTTTCTTTGCAAACATTTCTGCTACATGGTTTTTATCTTCATTTTCCTTCTCCAAAACCCAGGAGCATTGTCAGGAAGTAAAAAGAAGAGCATACAAGCATTTGGTTTCAGTAATAAAAAATGCTCAGGGGAGGTAGTGCCACAATGCTCCCAGATGGCTCCAAAATGAAGGACCTTCTAACACTATCTGCTTATATGTAGGGCATATGTATAAAATATGCACAGTGAAGTATAAGAAGTTGAAAGGGCAAAGAAGATTATACAGGAAGAGGTGAGAGAAGAAAATCCTCCAGGAGAGAAAGGCTTGTAATTTCGGCTACACAGACTTCAGTAAAAGCCATTTCCCACAGCTAGCTCCTGGACAAGCTGGCTGCTCATGGCTTCAATTAGCAGATTCATTGCTGAGTAAAAACCTGGTTGGATGGCCAGGCTCAAAGAGTGCTGGTGAAAGAGGTTAAATCCAGCTGGTGGGTGGTTACCAGTGGTGCTGCCCAAGGCTTGGTATTGGTTCCAGTCCTGTTTAACAGCTTTGTGAATGATCTGGACCAGGGGATCGACTGTACCCTTGGTGAGTTTGCAGACAAGACTAAGCTGGGCAAGAGTGTTAATCTGCTGGAAGGTAAGAAGGTTCTGGACAGGCTGGATTAATGGGACAAGGCCAGTGGTAAGAGTTTCAATAAGGTGAAGTTTCAGGTCCTGCACTTCAGTCTAAACAACTCCATGGATCCAATTTTAGTTGTGTAGAAGTTTTGAAGCTACACACACTGCTCAGTTATTCTAATACCTGGACTGACTAATTCAATATATAGCTACCAGAATCCAGTAGAATTTTCCTCTTTATTTTCAGTTCATACAGGTTTGTCACAAAGTGTGGCTCTATTTTCAGTGTTTCTGCTCAGAATGCAGCCTTAAGTATTTTTTCTGCCATTTGCTCAAATTCAAGTAGTTGATATTAATGCCTCTCTTGTATCCAAAGCAAGTCATTCTCATGTCAAACAGATGGAGAAATATTCTCTTAGCACTTGCTAAATTTCATTGCACCATGTATATGCCCTTCAACAATACAGGAAAAAAGGTGGTTTTTTGCAAAGTTTTGGTTTCTCAAACATGACTAGGGTTAACTGCAGTTTTTCCTTCTTCTCAGAATGTTTAAACACTACACAAGTATGGAAAGACTACAACCAATTTCAGTCCTGAAAATGAAGGAATTGTGCATTGGTCCCTCAATGGCTGATTAAAACCATGTCATCACCGTTCTTATAGGAGATCCTTGATTTCCTGTTTTTCTCTCTGTCCTGGGGTGACTATGATGCCAAATTGAATCCCCATTTGTCTGTTTAGCCCAGGAATAAGTTCTGCACCTGTAAAACTGGATCCAAGAGCAACGGGAAGAGGAAGTGGTGGCACATAGTTTTGTGTGTACAGAAACTTCATTTTCACTCCCCTGAATTCCTTTACTCTTAGTGTGCATTGTTTGCAGCATAGACAGTAGGAGAGAGCTCTCCTTTGCTTTTAGTTAGTTTTTTTAGCTAGCTGAGGCAGAAAAGTTCCCAAGATTGTGGCTTTTTATTCTTCTGGGAACTGATCAGTCCTGCTCTGGACTAAAAACCTGAAAAAGCACTGGGAGCTCACGCCTCTGGCCCACGAGGGCCCAGGATGTAGCATTTTCCAGCACATGAGGGACTGATAAGAGAATGAGCAAGCCAAACTACAGCCCATAACAAGGACTTTCTGAATTTACTGTCTCTTCAGAACAGTGAGAGATTTTATTTTTTATAATTTATTCATTTTTTCATGTTTGTGCGTACTTTGTTTGTTAAATAAACAGTTTTAGTCTACTTTTCTCGAAAGAGGTTTACCTCCCAAACTGACTGGAAGAAGGGCTGCTTGACTTTCTTTCTGGAAAAGACCACATCAGAAGTTTCCTCACAAAATTTGCCCTAAGCAAGGACACTCTCAAAAGTATTCCAAGCACTTCACTGTGAGTTCTAGACACAAAATACCTAGTGAATATAACATCTCCACAGCCACTTCTTCACACCAACAGCAGTGTTTTATTTAACTTCCACTAACAGCAGTAACTATTGTCCATGGCAAAAGGAAATATATAAATTGCAAAGGGAGTTGTCTTTGAGAAAACTGAAGTTTTTCGTTCTCCCAGACATGAACAACTTATTGTAGATCATGTGCAGGACATGGATTTCTTTGGAAGGCTCAGCTTCCTCAATATTTAGGTGGTCAACTGTCTTCAGGACTGTATTACTGAACCACCTTTCCAAAAACTATTAAAATAATGAAGTTGCCCGGTTTCATTGAGGTCTCACGACCTTATTTTCTGCAGAAGTCAAGTATGGCAGAGGGCACCAACTAACACAGTAGAGTAACCAAGATTCTGGCATTACTTGCCAAAGTTTTCACAACTGTCCAGGTAAAAAAGCATGTGTATCCTACAGATTTGGTCAAAACCAAGCGCTCAAAACCAGGCAGAGTAGCAATAAAATGTGAGTAATATCCATATTCCTACTTCTACATGTACTTTGATTGAGCGCATGCAATTATACCTCCATCTCGTGGCTGGGTGAAGCAGCTATTGTGACCTACTACTGACTGAAATAAAGGAAGTGATCTGTAAATAAAGGTGTAGAAATCTACTTCTGATTTTGACAACTTCCTCTTTAAGACACTCCTTTGTTTGTCTCTAGGAGAGACAATTTTTTTGGCTCTGAAAGGAAAAAGTTAAAAGTACGTAAAATTATCAGTTGTGTTCAAATTACTCTTTTCTCAGAGGTTCATAGGCCAAATGTTCTCAAGTCTTCTAAAGATTACGAAGGAGAAAAACCAATTCAACAAATAGGAGAAATACTATGCAACTTTCTTGAAGGAATTGCAGCTAATCAGGCACAAAATAACCACAATTCAATATTCTCTTTGAAATCGAGTTGGTCAGTTCCAAGATTAAAGAGATTTGACAATGCCTTATATGAACAAAGCTGAGCAATAAATAAAGCAATAGGCTCAGCTAAAATGTATGGGTAGATAGTTGTTGATATTTTTAGGAAATAACAGTTCACTGCAGAAAGAGAGGAAAGACTAAATCAGCAGCTTTGAAAGAATTTTACAGTAACCACAATTAAGAGAATTAGTATACACAGATACACTTGACTTTGCTTGGGTGGTGATAATATCATGCTTTCAATGGCTCATGTCTTACTGGAATGATTTGGTTTTAAGAATATAATTCTAATTAGTCTCATAATTAACTGATATGCATTAGGTCAATCTAAGCTTTTGTGTGTGGTACCTTCCCAAAAGTCTGTTCATAGAACAGAATTAGGTTTGGAAAGGATACTGAATAACTATTATAGAAACAAAACTAGTTATTTTAGTAGGTTATGTAGCAGGAAACCTTTTCTAAATGAAATGTCAAGGCCTCTGGCTATATACAGAAGACATTGAACATAAATGAATTTAATTCTTGAAACAAAAAAGAGTACCCTTGTTAAACATTAATACTGGATAACTGTGAAAGAAATTGTGTTATAACAACCAAAAATTTCTCATATAGCAAAGACTTGATTGGCAACTGCAATTTAGCAGATTTGTGGTGAGAAAACATTGCAATTATTGCTGTTGAAACTTTTTACAGTTATATGACTGGGACAAGGAAAAGAAAAGACATTAAACCTCTGTTAAGCCTAGAATAACAAAACCAATAGGATCTCAGCAAGACTGAGAAGCTGTATTCAGAGAAAAGAGGCAAAAACCCACTGGCATGTAACACTCAACATTCTTAATCTCAAACTGAAAACAAAGGAAATTAGCAACTGCTTTGAATTGATTGCAGACTTGTCTTGTGTTTTGCCTATATGCGATTTAAGCATGTATAAAACCTATAGAACCTCAGATTTTTGCAGCCAAAGCAAAAGAGGACTTAAGGAATCGCTACAATATCAGGTGAATATATTCTTCAGAAATATAAAGAAGATAACCTCATAGGAAGCTAATCAAGTTGTGACAGGAATAGGCATTCCCAAGAGAACACAACTTGTTAAAATGTACTCAGTAGTCTTGAAAATTCAAGCATGTCAGACTGGGCACACAGCACAATACAAAATAACTTGGTCTAATTCCCCATATATGACTACAAATGTGAGTCTAGAAGGTTTTTTTTTTTCAGATTTCTGAGGAGAAAAAAATTATATAAAATTAGTTCGAACTGCAAAATACTCTATTGAAGCAGGAACAATCAACTGCATGATTATAGGATAAGGAACAATATCCTAGGATGCAGCTGTACAGGAAAGTGAAGCTATGAATGAGAGCAAGATATGAGATCAACTGCAATCAGTATTGTCTCAGTGTTCTAACCAAGATAGATGCAAGACTGAGAAAATAAACAGTACTGTATCTCATTCAATCCTCAGGTATAATACTTTGAATACTTTTGAAATCTAAATTTTGAGTAAGATAAACCGGTTTGAAAAGCATCAATAGAATAATGTTTCTCAGAACTGCCACTGAAGGAAAACTGAATGAAGTAGCCTTTTGCAGTGGAGACTGTGGTGGACATGCAGGAGAAAACATGTTCACATTCAGACATGAGCATGGCTGCTGACGAGAGAAAAGGAAGAATACACATTCAGAGTGCACTAACATCAGATCATACCGATCACACAGACTTGCATGTACTGGTACCAAAAACCTTTTTATTAAAGTACTTCTAGAAATTGATAAACCATAGTTCAAACTGATTTTCAGATCAGGTTACAACAGAGTTGTAATGAATGGTCTTGAAAAGTACAAGTGGCTTGCTGACCAGATGCCATAGTCCACTTGAGCACATCCATACCCATGTTTCAAAAACTCTATCTATAATAACTAGTGTTCCCTAAGTAATTATAGCTGTGCACCAGCTGGGATGTTTACTCACCTACCTAAAATTTCAGTAGGTCAGGGCATTAGTTGTTTTTCAGAAAGGTTTTAAAATACCTGTAAGAAGTAAGAGAATTAATATCCCAAATTTAAAGTGTACTTTTACCATTCTTTTTATCTGATAGTCATCCTCAGGAAAATGACGCATTGCAAATCAGAATTAAGAGAATCATCCCTGTGAAGCCACAAGATGTATTTACCTGGGATTTCTGCCTTTTAGATTTAATCCTGAAAAAAAAAGGAAGGATATGAGAGAACACAGCATGAGCTGTAGAGGAAAAATCACTCATCAACAATATTGATACTGAGAAAAAAGGTAAAATAACTATATGAACTTGAGGGAAAGATAACCAAAGTTATTTGGACAGAACATTGGAAAATGTATAAAGTATATGAAATGAGCCGTAGGCTTCTGTTGAGACCAATCCAAATAGAAGTCTGCCTAGTCATTTAAGGATGGACATGACAGTGTAGTTCTTTCCTTTTCCTTTTCTAACAAGGGAGTATTATTTCTAAAGGTCAAAATGTACTATCATTCTAGTCTTCATGCAGAAAGAAAAGGTAGCCACTCTTCTAACAGTCCCTAAACCCAGCCATTTTTTCATCCCAGCAGTTTTCTATGGTTTCTACCTGGTTAACAGAAGAGACACAGACTATAGTAAAGATCAATAAATGGGAAAGTGTTGAAAGATGAGCAAACTAGTGTGGCTGAGTAGCCCTCAAGAGATGGGGATGACTGCCAGTAAGGGACCACAAGGCTTTTGTCAGGCTCATGGCCCTCAGGTAGTGTCAGGACACACTTGTACTCGTCTTGGCCTGTCTGTAGCCAAGTATTTGCTTTCCTAAACAGCAGTCATCAAACCACTGCTTCATTAATTCACCGTTCTATATGTCTAGCTTTTTCTTGGCTTTATCCATTATGTTGTTGCATGTACAACTAACTATAGTAACAAATGTTGAGGCAGCCCTGTTGGGCCATGGGCTGGGAGTCTAACATGGTTCCTCAGTACAAATTTCTCCCAGAACATTTGCACAATTAGTCCTATCACCATTAGACAGGTGCTAAACCTCACAATTGCACCAAAACCTGGCCCTGAGCCCAGATTGCAAAAGCCATGGAAGGTGGAGAGAAGAGGTTGTGATCAGGGTGTGACAATAGCTTAATTAAACTGTGTACAATGAAATCTCTATCATGACCCTAGCATCTAATGCAAGACAGATAAACACAGGAGACTCAATGGCTGTTAACAAGCCATCAATGGTCTTTCACTGCTCATTGAAGGAATGTAATCATGGGAATAGGCAAAAACAGTTTCCAGGATAGCAAACCTCCCAGAAGTATTCAGCATCTATGTAACATACCCACTTTCCTCCTGGTGAAGGAGTCTGGATGCTGATGGCTCACCTCTAATGATCATCATTACACAGTTATAGAGAGAAAGAGAAGTACACTAATGTCTGCCACAACATTCATATCACTATATTGTTGGAGATTAGGATTTTTTCTGGTTTTTTTCCCCTTTTCTTTCTCTCAGGGAATTTTTTTTCATTTGTTGCCTAAGACATGGGAAGAACCAATACTTAAGAAACAAAAGTGGCCAAGATGGGGGGAAGGGGTGCAGCTGGTTGCACTATCTTGGCTGGGGGATTTTCTCTTGGGAAGGGTAGAGATACTGTGAGATTTTGGCTGGGTGGGTAAGAGAGCTGATCTCGGTTCCTGTCTCTCTCTCTTTCTCAGAACTGAGGAGGAGATGGTGCTGTTGCTGCTGCGGGGAGAATTCTCTCCCAGTGTGAAGTTCAGCCCTTTTATTGTTTCTTCTACTGTGAGGTGAGGTTTTGCTCATAAAAGCAACTGTTGAACCAGGACCTTAATCACCTGCTTACACTGGAAAGGACCCTCACTATCTACTCAGGTGACCCAGGGGAGAATCTGGGACCCCAATCCCCTCCCTCCTCCCAGGGAGTATCTCTCAGTTGTTTGTGTGGCTGCTGCAAAGCCCTGTTGTTTTTTGTCTCTGCTTCAGGTTTTTCTATACTTCAACCTGGTATCCTGTGTCTGCCTGATCCCTCGCGGCTCCTGATATGGCTGTGGAACTTCTCCTACATTTTGTTTGCCACCTCGGGATCTGCTCCCCTATGCCATTCTGGTCGGAGCTCCAAGGTTCCTGCTACAGTCCATTTCACCATACAGAGGGGTAAAGGGACCAGCTGCCCCTGTGGGTTTCTAACAGAAGGCACTTTTCCATCTCTTCCGCTGGCATCCCGCCATTGTCCAGGTGAAAGAGATGGCTGAACCCACGCCACAGCGCCTCCTGCAGACGCGGAGGAATCATCACACCCATCCTGCCCACCGGGAGCCACCAGCGCCCCTGCAGGCTGTGACCGGAACTGCACGCACGGGGAAAGTGCCTGCAGCCAAGACAAGGCTGAGGCTGGGTTTGTGTTCTCTTTGTTGCTGCTGCCATTGCTGTTTGTTTGCTGACGAGGTCTCTGGTGTTGAGATGACCCCAAGATGTTAGAAAGTATTTTTCTCTCATCCCCGAGACCAAAGAAGAAGATGGGATTCCTTGGCTCTCATTCTCAAGGTTGTTTATTTGCTATTATCTAATAAATTGTCTTTCTGACCCACTGAGGTCTGTCTGGCAGGTCAGGTTAAGGCACAATAACGACCCTCAGGGTGGTGTCATCTTTTTATACTAAAAACTGTGTGTACTTTATTTACACTAATTTTCCAATACCTATCACCTATGTTAGACCATTTGTCTCTAACCCAATCACCATCACAGTAGAAGATGGAGGCTAAGAAGAAGAAGGAGAAAGACGGAATTCTCCCAGATTTGTCCATCTTGCTCTTGAACCCTCATTCTAAAAACCCCAAAATTCTACTTTTCCACCCTGTGCTAAATTCACTATCATTCTATTCAAACCTTTGTTGCTTGTAGCTCTTCACACAGAGCTGGTCATTGTTTCCATGGGCGAAGATTGAAGGCACAGGTGTCTTTGACTCTGCCAAGGTCTCTGAGCTCTTTGCCATGGTCTCAAGTCCTCCAGGGCAGTCAGACCAATGTCCTGGGTTTGCTATGTATAGATACTCGTAAAGGACTGTTATTTGTTTTCCCATAATCTTTGACTGAAAGCCCTTAATTTCAAAGTTATATTAATGTGTAGGGAAGGGAGTCACATGTCCCCTTCCTTGGCAGGCCTATGTCTTTTAAATCACAACATATATACAGTTTATTTTTTTTTTTTTTTTAGAAATATATAGAATCCAAGCCTGTACAACATGTAGATATATTGTTTACAGTAGATTATAAATCCAGTAGTAGCTTGCTCTTCTAATTTTCACTAGGTATTGTTCCCATTTCAGTCACATTTTACTACATTACTAATTTTCCCTCTTTGGTACTTACAGTAATTACTTTTGAGAGAAAACACCAGAAGGAGGTTGTAAAAGAGCTAGATGAAAACACAATACTTTATCACCTCTGTTCTTCAAAAAAAATTCAGAGAAAGGGTCTTCAGAGTTAGACTGAAGATTGAAAGTAAATATTCTAAGCCTCTTCAGGCCTGTGATACCATTCAGTAACTGATAAATATCAACATTTTGCTTACAATACTGCATTGTGCCTCACAGTTTTGGTAGGTAGGTGAGGTACTTAGGTAAAGAACTGGAGCTTTAAGTAAAGAAGTCAGGATTCTAAATGAAATACAACTGTACAAATATCAATTCCATTGATAATTTTGCTTTGAAGAGCTACCTGAACAGTTTGTTCTTATGCATATTTCAAACTTAAATAATAAAAACTCTGCATAAGGTGCCTGAATTTTTCCTTCTGAGAAATATGCAGACTCATAAATTAAACATGATTTCTCTTTTTCCATGACTTACATAGTCTAACCAATTCTTTCTCATTGAAACATGAAAATAGTGGAAATAGAACATCTCTCAGCTGTTACAATAGAGAATAGCTAATCAGAACTTAATATGTTGTTGTTAGCAGAGAGATGGAAAAAATGTAAATATTTGTTCAGTAAATCACTGCACTTGACATAATGAGACATTCAAGACATTGCAGCAGAGATAATTGTGCAAAAGCTGTTTTTTAAAAAATATTTTGTCTAGTCTGCACTTCCCCTCTCAAAAAAAGTGGCTGTTTCCTTTTTTTGCTTTGTCACAAAAAGTTCTAAAATTCCTCAGGACAAAATTCTTAAGATCTCATGCGTGAGTTTCTTCACTAAAATGTAGTATTTCTATCTTAGCTACTATTGCATACCCAAATGTTCTCAATAGTAAAACAAATTATTTCCTGAGAGCTGGGTTTGATATAAGGCAAGTTAGAAATGGAGTACATTATCAGAAGTACATGATCAAAAGAATATTCATATTGTAATAAATTATTTACTTGATATAAGACATGACTGTTTCTTACTATTCATGTAACTGACAAAGAGTTCTTTACTTTCATCATCATTCTTGAAGCATAAAGCTCTAAAAAAAGCTCTGTTCACACATTTTTCCCAAAAAAAGCAGGTGAATGCATTCTATGTAAACTAAGACTTGTATAAAGTAAATAGAGAAGTGAAGAATAAATTCAGTTGATGTAGAATTACAAGGAGCTTGTGAAGACTAATATAGTAGCTGTATCTTGAAGAAAACCATAATATTTTTACCCTGCAGAGAGATTGTAGTTTGGTTTTTTTACATCTTACTGTTACTAAAACTAAAATTTGCAGGTTTTAAATATTTATATTAAATATTCAATGCATTCATCTTAGATGAACACCCCTGCTAAAACTCTGTCTCTTTTTCCATTATTGAGACTAAAATATTCACAAATCACACAATTTATCAAATAGGCAAATCCCTTTTCTAATGTCAAATCTTCAAAGTTCTTCCTTTTAAGAATAATGTTGTTTGTAATTTACATCAACTAAACTTCTGCAGCGTCACATTTGTCCAAGAAAAGAAATGAGATTTGAATCTCACAGATTGGAAGAGACCTCCAGAATTGCTGTTGTCCAAGACATTCCTAAAAGTCAGACCAGTCAGAGCAGGTGGTTCAGGGCTATGCTCAGTTGAATTTTAAAGATCTCAAAACCTCCTGAAGTACTTGTTCCACTGTTTGAACATCCTCACGGTGAAAAATTCCTTACATCAAGCAGGTATAGCCTCTTTTTGCAGCCTGTATTTTTGGTATCTTGTCATTCTACTGTGAACATCCACAGAAAATCTGATCCTGTATTCAACATGGTCAGTAGTCAGACTTAAAATTTCCTCCTCACTTTTCATTTCTTCAAATTGGACAAGTCAATTTTTCTCAGCCACTAATTTCATGTCATACTAAAGCCCACTACCATATTCGTGGCCCTCTTCTTGACCCACACCAGAACATCGCTGTATTTCTTGCACTGAGAAGTCCAAATCAAACAGACAAGAGATGCTGAACTCCTCATGGCCATCCTTTTCAGACCGTTCTGTGAGCAGGACTCAAGAAAGAGTGGGGCCAGAGCCTGCTTCTGAAGAGTATTGTCAGAACGACAGGATTCAGAGTTATTCAAATATCAGTCATTCAGCATGGAAGGTTGCCAGGACAAGATGCCTAGACATGGGACACTGCTGTGATTAACTTCTACGAGGAACACCAGGTGAAAGATATAAACACCAGGTGAAAGCTGTGTTTGCCAATTTCAGTAAACCAGGACGCTGCCTGCTTCTACCTTCTTTCCTTCCTGTTCCAAAATTCTTCTTAACAAAAATTTCACTCTACAAATTCTGTATGCATTCAAAAATTAACTATCACTTTTGGTCTGAGTTTCAAAAATTCACTGTTAAGCTTTGACTTTGAATAAGTCAAGCATTTTATCCTCCATGCATGGAGTATCTAAAAGGACCTGATCAGAGGGTATGAGACTCCTATGCTGCCTCTCACTTCAATTTGTGGGTCTCTGCCAGGTGCAGTGCTGTACCACTCCAATGGTCAGTTATTCACAGGAGGAGCAGTGTGTGTATCATAAAGCTGTAACAGGTCACAGACTGTTGCCCATGCCTTTTCCTGCTTCTGGTATTGACTTTCATGAGCTTTAGCTAATGACTTCAATGCAGAGGTGGGTATTTGGGATCTGGTTTTGGAAACTTCTGTTAGAGGGCAGCAAGAGTGAGGTTGCACTTCAAAGAATGACAGGGCAGGAGCCAATTCTGACAGCACAGGCAATACCCTCACTGCCAGGGCATTATCTTGCAGCCCCTGAGCAGGATAAGTAATGTCATATGGCAAAAACAACAGGTTCCAACAACAGTCCTGTGATCGTCAACCAAAGGCAAGGTCAACAATTCAGGACTGAGGTTAATCCACGAAAGTTCAGTGACTGCTCAGGGAAAGCTTGAGACAGGATAAGACCATGGCACAGCTGGAGCCTAATTCTGACCTGAACTGAGATGAAGTCTTTTAATTAATTCCTTTTTTTTTTTTTCTTTAAAGAGACCAGGAATCCATCCTCCTAAATCCTGATCTTTATCCCTGAGCAGAAATCAAATGGATGGAGGAATGAGCTTTGCATGATATGAATATTTGTGATAACATCTTTATTTGCATTGATACTTTCTGGTAATAAATTGTTCATATTACTTTTATTTTCATTTTAAACTATGTTGTCTTCTAACAGACTTGAGGATGCTTGCAAACATGTTCTGTAAATCCATACTATGGCACAGGCTAAGTCCACCACAGAAGATAGAGACAAGTAACCAATGCACAACATGGGGAATAAGATGCTGGAAAATAGAGCTGTGGAAAAGGACCTGGGAGTCCTGGTCAACAGAAAGTTAAACATGAGTCAGCAGTGCCCGGGCAGCCAGGAGGGCCAGTCCTGTCCTGAGAGACATCAGTCACAGCATCACCAGCCAGGCAAGGGAGGGGATTGTCCTGCTCTGCTCTGAGCTTGGGCAGCCTCACCTCGAGTTCTGGGGGCAGTTTTGGGTGTCACAGTATAAGAAAGGCATTGAGCTGTTAAAAATGCCCATAGGAAGGCAACAAAGGTGATGAAGGGTGTAGAAGGGAAGCTGTATGGGGAGCAGCTGAGGTCACTTTGTCTGTTCAGCCTGGAGAAGAGGAGACTGAGGGGAGATCTCACTGCAGTCAACAATTTCCTTATGAAGGGGAGAGGAGGGGAAGACTCTGAACTCCTCTCTGTGTTGACCAGGACCTGAAGGAATAGCCTGAAGTTGTTTCAGGGAAGGTTTCAGTTGGATATTAAGACGTTCTTCACCCCAGGCTGCCCAGGGAAGCGGTCACAGCGCCAAACCTGGCAGAGCTCAAGGAGCATTTGGACAATGCTCTCAGGCACATGGTGTTACATTTGGGTTGTCTTGTAAAGGTCCAGGAGTTTGACTCAATGATCCTTTCAAGTCTCTTGCAAGTCAGCATATTCTGTGATTCTATAATAAAGCTGCCCATCTCCCAAACAGGTAATTTCTTGTCATAGTAAGGCGCATTATATTTGACCTTATTATCCTTGGCATTTCTTACAACATGAGTCCACCAACAAATTAAACTGTAACACAGTTTTTAGATATAATTAGTGACAGAATATTGAATTCATATCTAAGAGGACTTGAAATCAGCTAATAGCAGTAAGAGCATCTCTGTGAAGGATACTGAATGGAGCCTCTCCTTGACCTGAGATTTCAGTTCTATAAAACATTTTTATAAAGACAGATCCTCAGTATTGCACAAAGTCCCTCTAAAACAGATGAGGCTCAGCTCTCCAATCCATGCACAGCTCGTCTTTTACTTTTGCCAGAGGGAACAAAAGCAGTCACACAAGATTGAGAAATTGCACACTGTTAGTGTGCAATTGTAGTCTCTTTTGTATTAGTGAGTAAATACAAAAGGCATCATTGTTTTTTATTTATAGATGTTAAACCTTTCATTTTCACATCTCTTTTTAATCAAACTTTTTTCTATTTTTTCCCTTTTTTCCTTTTTTTTTTTTTTGTTGAAAAGAAGTGGATGAAGAGGAAAATGTTTTCCTGTTAAAAGCCAAAAGTCAAACTCAGCTTGAAAAACCATATCTGCTGCTCTACTAAAAAAATAAATTTTCAGTTCACAGAGAACAAATATCAACAGACAATACAACATCCTCTTAGGGAGCAAGCAATACAAGACAAGATATGAAAGTAAAACACACAGCACCTACAAAAGTTTAGGTTTAGTAATAAACATAAAAAATTTGGAGCGTCGTAACTTCGCCAACCCACCAAAAAATCATGACAGAGCTTGTGGAACTAGGTTCATCATTTATAACTGAAAAAAACCCCAAACTTTTAAAAATGTACTTCTCCAGTCATATCGGACAGAAAAAAAATAATGGAATTGAAAATTACCCTGCTGTGACCTCATTTGCTATGTCCTATCCTTTATCCTCACAGACTACTGGATTTCCTGAATATTCTCCTTTCTTTTCATAGTCTGACTATGCCAAGATCCTACTCTTGAGAGCAAACTCTCTCCCACAGCAAGTTACATTGTGGGCTATTGATCAGATCTTCCAGCCCGTCTGCACAAAAAGAACGCACAGTTAAAGCAGTCTGTCCTCATCAACTCACCCAACAACAGAGAATTCTTTGCTCATATCTGCAAGCAGAACTTAAATATTAGGCAACAACTTTATGGAGAAGGAAAAGAGAGATAAATCTCAGCCACAGAATTTTAGCAGAATATAATATTGTAAGCCATAAGGTAGGTTGGTTTTGCTCTCTAAGCAATAGGTTAAAAGAAACTTGGTTGGCCTTTTTTTAGCTAAAAATAAATGCATAATTTGAAGTTACTTTTAAAGGGAAATGCAGGCTAAGTCTACAGCTAATAAGTGTCTCTGCAGTTTGTCCTTCAAAGAAGAAATTTTTAATATAAGTTATATTATTCTACATTATCTCTAAAGAAAAACATGAAACAATAGTGTCCTTAAGCATTAAGCAGTCTAAGCAGGCATGTTCATTCTTTTAACATGTTTTATAGAAACTGAGTAAGCCTGTTTTACAGTAGTGAAAGTAATTTCTACTGAAAGTAGAACTTATTCTATCTAAGAAATTAATTTCATAGCCTATTTATAATAAGGATGATTGAAAAAATAGATTTTGTAGTTACAATAATTGAGAAGTAACAGTAGCAATTAACATGTACGTGTGATATTCAACCATCACAGAACAATGAGTGAATTAAACAAAAAAATTACCAGGAATAAGCTAGTGTCTCCTTGATGTATTTAGCAGCCATTAAAGATACAGGAAATTTTACATATTTTTATATCTATCTCCTTCTCTCAGAAATTTTATAAATGTATGAAATAAAGATCTTTTTTCAGAATAGCTGTTGAACAACATTTTTTCAAAACAAATAAACAATTCTATAGATCAATAGAATGCAGTAGAAGAAAAACCATGAAAATCTAAGAAGGAACATGGTGGGTTAGATGCTGGTTAATAGAACTGCTACCTTGGACTTCAAGAGGGCAAACTGCTTATGAGAAAATGCCCATTGAGAAGCATTCCTGAAGAGCAAAGGAGTCCAGAAAAGCTGAATATTCCTCATGGAGGAAATCTTAAAGTCACAGGAACAGGTATTCTCCCTGTGCTGAAAAACAAGCTGGCAGGGAAGAAAACCATCCTGGATCCACAAAGAGTTTTGGCTGGAATGCCACAATAAAAGACAGTTTACCATCTTGGAAGAAGGGGCAAGCAAAGACTACAAGGACAGCAAGGATTTTATGAAAGGATCCTTCTGACTTGCCTTGTGTAGTTCACTTCAGGGGATTATTTACTTTTCTTATTTTGCTCTGTGATTTCCACGAACCACTTACAAGATAGCCAGTCTTGGAAATCACTTATATTGTTCTTAATTTCTTAATTTCTAATTTCTAAGAATGATCATTCCATTCCTTTCATGAACTATAACATAATGAAGAACATTAAAAAAAGTAATAATTTAAAATATATGATGCAAGTTTAGCTGAAATTAATTAAGTGAGAATTTGTCTTTTCACTTACAGCTGGCACCAGTATATGCTACCACACACACACACACACATACATAGACAAAGTTTTCAGGGCATTATAAATATATAAATTGTGATTCTAAGATTAACAGGGAACACAGAAAAGAAAAACTAAGTCCCAGTTAGATGTTATTGAACACAATCACTTTCAAATAAGCTTTTAAAATAAATGATTATTTCATTATTAGAATACATTTGAAACAAAACTTAAATTTTCACTCCCACATAACATGACTGATATGTTTTACACAGAAATTGCCATACATCTCTTTTGCTTAATTTCGATTCAGACAAGAATGTGACATTTTCTCCCACCACCCATTGTAAGACATAGTGTCAGACTCCACAAAGAAAAAAAAAAGTGGAAGACTGATGGTTTCCTAAATTTATCTGTATTTCACACTATCCTCCTGTGTATTTGCTGCACAAGAACATGCTCAAGGACATGACCACTTAGAATCTCCTTTTAAGCTCTGAAATGATACATTTTGTGAATAGTCTGAATACCTCAAAAATGACTAAGACTTTCCTCTCTCAGGACTAAGGAACATGCCAAAGAAGGTATCTGGAATAATTACTGCGAATAAAAAGAGGGCAAGGGTAAATTGATGAAAAGGTCTTAGGCTGCCTCAGAGCACACCACCGGGAAAAAGAAGTTAGTGCTGGGAGCTGGATTGGACTGGCTGTACAAAGAACCTGGGTATTAAGACATGCAGAAAACAAAAAAAAAATGTTTGATGAGACCAGAATAAGGAGGATAGAAACTATATCAATGAACAATTGCATGAGAAATTTAAAGGAAAGTTTGCATGGATTGGGGGAGAGGGAAAGTATGTCAAATATGCTCAAATTAGCCTATGTGAGTAAAAAAAACAGAAAAGAAGTTGGAAGAAGCAAAATGAGATATCCAAAGTCTGAAAATTACTGAGGCAAGGAGTATGAACCTGGGGTAAGAACTATAGCTGAAAAGAGACCAGATGGAAACTATTTGGAAAAAGAGCATATCAAGGTAATATTTTTTTTCTCATGCTTGAAGTAAAAAAAAAAAAAAAAACCAAACCAAAACAAAACGAAAAAAATACAAAAGCCAAAAGCTCAAAAAACTAAAAGTCTCTGTGACTTCATGAACCCAAATTGCAGCATTTTGCATAGTTAATCCCCTATTTCAGCAGTAGGGTTCCATGTGATGAAATTTTCAGGTAAGATAGAAGGAAGGACAAATGGAGGAGGGGCAAACTGCAAACCAAATGCTTTTTAAGGTCTTTATTATAAACGAAAAAATAGAATTTTAGCCTTGTCTCATTACTTTTTAAATGTAATCTATATTTATAACCACAAATACAGACTCATGTGTCATGTTTTAAACCCAGCAATCAAGCACCACACAGCTGCTCACTCACTTCCCCTCCACTGATTCAATGTGGAAGGGAACTGGAGAAGAAAAAGTGGAAAAATTCATGGATTGAGATGAAGATAATTTAATAGGAGAAACAAAAGCCATGCACACAAGTAAAGTAAAACAAGTAAAGTAAAACAAGTAAAACAAGTAGGGATTCATTCCCTACTTCCCGCTGGCAGGCAGGTGTTCAGCCATCACCCAAGGACTCTGTCACAGGTAACAGTTACTAGAGAAGACAAATGCCATCATGCCAAATGATTCCCTATTGCTCTTTCTTTCCTCAGGCTTATATGCAGAGTATGATTCCATATGGTGTGGAATATCATTTTGATCCTTTGGAGTCAGCTGTCCCAGCTGTGTCCTCTCCCATCTTTCTGTGCACCAACAGCCTCTACCCTGGGAGGGCAACACAAGAAGCAAAAGGCTGTGGCTCTATGTAAGCCATGCTCAACAGTAACAAAAACATCTCTGTATTATACATGGGTTTCCAGTACAATTTCACAACATGGTCTAATATTAGTTTCCATGAAGAATATTAAGTCTACCCCAAAACTATCATGTTTTGTCTTGATTTACTGTGAAAGGCATATCAGAAAGTAAAATAATTCACCTTGGCTTTTAGGTCTCTATGCTAAAGCATTTAGTCTTATCATTTTTTCATCTATTTCTAGGTATATAGTCTAACCATTTTCCAACTTTCTTTCTGATTTACTGTCCCAGTTATTTTGGAGGTAAGTGGATGAGTTCATCTGTGCCATTTTCCCCTTCCAAATGCTTCTGATAGCTCTCAATGTTCTCATCAAACTTGATGCTTAGTCAGCTGCTCACTATCTCAGATGACTCTTCTTTGCATTCGTTCTCTTCACCCAGCAAGGTGGCAAAACATGGCACAAGTACAGCTGATGTACAAATTGCTGATAGAGGCAGCTCCCTTCCTGAACATCCTAACTGTGAACATATGGTTCACAGTTTATGGTTTAACATTATTAGCTTGCTACCAAAGTGATTGGAGATAAAAATGATTACAGCTTAATTAGACTGTATTTAAATTTTTGTCCTGGAGAATGAACAGAAGCTACATCTTGATTTCTCCTAGTAACAATAACAGAAGTTGCAGCTGCTTCTATTTTTACAGCCAAAGAAACTATTATGATAATTTAACAGGATATTCCACATAACAGAGAAAATGTTCAACTAGTAATAGTTGAACTATTGCAACTTCTAATTGAGTTAGGATATATTGTTTATAAAAAAACTAGGGATAGTTTAAAGAAGATGTCAGGTTATAAATGTTTGTTCATGTTTTAATTGGCATCTACGGATGCCGGCTCTGTGTGAACTAGAACTTCGATCCATGCTGTAAAAAATAGTCCTCCTAACTGAGAAGTTGAATAGGACCATGCAGAGACTATCTGTATTAAAAAGATCTTTACAACTGGAACAGTAGGGCTTCTTTGCCTTTTATCAATGTTTAATCTCAGAAATCTATTAGGGGGCTAGCTGGGTAAAATATAATGCTTGTGATACGCTGTGAAAACAGGTTAATGATTTTTCTCAGCTTTAAAATTTGTTTCCTCAGACTCAGTGTTTCCTGAAGAGCACCCTATATTGTCCAGTTTAATTCTCACAGTCATTAGTGTACTTTGGATCAAGGGGATGATTCAAAAAGAAAAATGCTTCAAACACTCACAGGCACTCACCTGGGGACAAACCTTCCCTGAAGGGGAAGGATGATTTTGCAAGTTTCTTTGGAGAGATGATAGCATAGTAGGCATGCAGGATAGAGGTGGAGACTTCATATAGGCCTGAGCTGGTGCACTCAGAGAAGGTTAATGGCCTTGACAGAATGCATATTTCTCAGATTTATCTAATTCCATAGAGGTTTTTTTAAGATTTTTTTTGGACTACTGTTGTTAGCAATATCTTCAGAAAGCTATTTTCCCCCATTCTAATGTAAATTTATAATTACTCTTTAGTGCTCAAAAACTTCATGTTTGTATAAAAAAAAAAAAGGAAACATCAGAACAGTTTATGACTTTGTGACTGTGTGACTCCAACCTGCTGCCAAAACTCAAAAAAATAAAAACCAAAAAACAAAGCAAAACAAAAGAAAAAACAAACCAACCAACCAACCAACCAAAAGAAACCCACACCACTGAAAACCAAAAGACCAAACACAATTTTTATTAGTGACTGATTTCTGAAACATTTTGCACAATAGTATTTAAATAAAGACATCTTTCTTAAATTATGTTTTTAGAGAGATAGAAAGGAAATCACATTTTCATCCAAAATAGCCATATGGAATTAATATGGAATTAACTTCAAAACTACTATATTTTTGTGATGTCTTGAGAAATAGAATGCTGAAAAATATGAGAAGGATAACATCATGTAACATCAGTGGAGCATATGAAAAAAACACGTTACAAAATAAGAAAAGATCAAACCATATATGGCAAAGCCTTAGTCCTACCATTTAATGCACTTTATAAAATGACTCACAGGTTACAGCAGTGAAAATGGGAAAAGACTATGTCTGGAACAAAAGTAAGAATTAAAAATATATGCTCCTATTTTTTTTGAAACAATCAGATGTTTGAAAAAATCAGCGGAGCTACTTTGGCTTCACAGTAGCTAAGTTCAATAGACACAGTTTTTTTCTCCTGTGTAACTTTTGGGTTCATACCCATGCAAAATAAAGAAGGGATTTAGCTATAATTAGTTCCACTGAGTAGTAAATATGGATTCTTGCGCCATTTTATGAGAGTTTGAGTCACCGTTTTTTGTCTCCTACAAGGAAAGAAAAAAAATATATACGGCATTTTCATAGCTGGTGTATTTCTTTGCAGAAACATTTTTATTTCAATTACTGTATATTTATTTGAAAGGATTTTATTCTCAGAACTGACCATTATCTGTTCAGTTTGCTTTTGAGATTGGTTTGCATTCCTAGCTACACTGGGTTTTCCTCTGGATACCATTTAGTATAAGCTCCCTTCAGTTCCAATCCAAAAAAAGATTTTAATATTGTCTCCCAGGACAGGCTTTGCATTTAACTTTTTTTAACAAGTTGCATTAATGCTGAAAACACTAGGAAGGTGAAAAGTAAATATTTACGACTGAAATTCTACAATTTTTTCTCCCCCAAAATTTTGAAAAAAGTACATAAAAGCATAAAAGATAGAAGCAATACCTGTTTCCAGTCCTGTAGAAGAGAATAACATGGAGAGGGATGGAATGGAATGGGATGGAATGGAATGGAATGGAATAGAATAGTTTCATTTGGAAGAGACCTAAAATGATCATTTAGGCCAATTGCCTGACCATTTTACAGCTGACCAAAAGCTAGAGTGTGTTATAAAGGGCATTATCCAAATGCTGGTTCAACACTGACACACTTGGGGCATTGACCACCTCTCCAATGTTTGACCATTCTCTTAGTAAAAAAATGCTTTCTAAAATTCAGTCAAAACTCTATCTGGTGCAGCTTTGAACCATTTCCATTTCCACACGTGCTGTCATTGGATATGAAGGAGAAGAGATCAGGGCATCCATCTCCACATCCTGTCCTCAGTAAGATTTAGAGAGCAATAAGGTGACACCTCAGTTTCCTTTTTTCCAAACTCAGTGAATCCCAAGCCCTCCACTGCTTCCCACAAGACATTTCTTCCAGCCCTATCAACAGCTTTGCTGCCCTTTGTGCCAGACCTTTACATCTGCCTAAAATGCTGGAGCCCAGAACTATATACAGTACTCTAGATGTCTCCTCCGATGTTTCCACACAGCCCCAGCCTCCTCACCAGTGTGGCAGCATGGGAAAGAAAAAGGGACTTGCTATCGTGCAAGCACAGTTAAGCAGTTAAGCAGTATCTAAAACATCCCTGAATTATCAATACTGTTCCCAGCAAAAATGCAAAACATAGCCCATACCAGCCACTCTGAAGAAAATGTAATCTAGTGCAGTCAAAACCAGCACACAACTTCATGAAATACATCTGTGTTTTGGCCTTGCCCAACACGTTTTCTAAGAGTAATTTACTTCCTTTCCTTCAGTGTTTCAGAAAAACAAAAATCAATGTAAGCAAGATTAGGAAAAAAAAAAAAAAAAAAACAAAACAAAAAAACTAACAAAAACTCCCTGATGAATAGCATTTCTTTTCCCCAGTTTTCACCATGGCATTTAATTGCCTCCCCAACCTGCATTTCTTTTTTCATTTTAACCCCATCATAAAAATAAAATAAAGAAAAAAATCAGAAAACATAAAACCCGGAAACAAAGTAAAACTGAGATTAAAAGATTCTGTAAAGAAAGGAACCATCTGTTACACATGCACAGTTCACTCTGATCATTAGAGCATGTCTTGCCTCCCAAGACTTGAATGACCTTATCAAGCATTTACATCCTCCATGGAGTGATAAGAAAATAAGAAATCTATGCCTCAGAGAGATCTCTCAAAAAGCACAATCGCAGATTTAACAAATAAACAAGGAAAAGGCTTATTTTCCCAATTTACTGCCCATTGGTAAAAGAGATTTTGATTTTGGCTTTGGTTTCTTTTTTTTATTCCCTTCAACTCATATATAAATACATAACTGACATATAGATTCTTCTCCACTGAATGATATCCATATGAAAAGAGAAATACAAGTAAATAAAATTATTTTACACATGGGGATGGACAGACTTCAAATGCATTGCCATTTTCAACAGAAGCAATAAATTCTGTTGCTAAAAATATCTGGGCATGTTATTTTCTTTAAAAAATTATTACCTCTTTTGTGACTACAATTCACTGCAAAATGCCTACAGCTACTGGGGAATATACTGTTATCTAAATGTTGCATTATAGTGAAGTTTCTTTCAAATTCTGGTGCTCTTGGGTTTCATACTAGCCAGAAGGCAATTTCAGTGCAGAGCAGCAGATCACAAAATGTGATTCTACTTCTAGATCTTATATCACCTGGTAAGAAAAGCCAACACCATACAGTTTCTTTACAAGATTCTTAACTGAAAGATACTAAACCTTCTCATACAGCAAAATGATCCATGAAATGCAGTTTGTATGACTATTTGATCCAATGTCAAGCTAGTAAAATTGATAAAATTCTCTGTTATTTCCAAAGGCCAGTCTATTTCATGTAATTGTAGATGGTCTAGGTTTCCCTAATGGAAACTTTCATGTAAAAACGAACATTTTAAATGCAACCCCTAAATTCTAAATTATGGGTACCAGCTCTGACAAAAACACCTCTCTGTGGCCTCAGCAGGCAATTATTACCACATTTAATGGTAAAGTCCTACTGAGGCTTAGTGTCAGTGTCAAAAGTGGCAGTGCTAACTTATAAGGAAACCACATTGCTAAAATATAAGGTAGTCTGAGAACAGTAAAATAATTATAACTTACTCTAAAAGGGAATGTGGCAAGTTTCATGCATCTGTTATTTCTCAAAGTGGTAATGTGGAAGAGGACCTTGTTATATATGTTCTTTTTGCATGCCTCTGTTTATTTCACTCTCTGTGAACTGGCAAAGCAAATGATGAGAATAAACTTGCTCTGCATACTGGCATATAAAACCTCTGACCCTATCCTTTGCTCATGCCTACCCTATCCTTCCTTCTTCAGCTATTAAATGGATATTATTTTTCCATGTTTACTGTCACTTTCTGACAGATTCAAAGATACTGCTTTTACTACAACCAGGACAATTGCTTTATCAGGGAGTGGTAATAGCTTTTAAGAACAGTAAAATGACAGTGATGTGTTATCCAGGAAAAACAATGCAGGCAGAGTGATTGGCCAAAACGAAAGACTTATTTCTTAGAGCAGTTATCAATAAGTAGTAAAACAAGGATCTAGTTGGAATATATGATGTCTTCATGGATTATTCTAGGAAAAAAAACCTAACAAAGTGAGTGCAAAAGCATACTGAAGCTAGAGGAAAGTCATTAAAGAGCACCTCATTTTTTTTTAAATTTTGAGCTTTGTGCTCAGAACTGGCATGGCTTTCTTAATACACAACATATTTGAAGCTTTTATTATTTATTCATGCTATAGGACGATCCTTCAGAGTCTTCCTAGGATTCCCAAAAGGCTGCTTGTTAAACAAGAAGCAATAACCTACACTTCTCTAAAGAGGGAGAGGATACACAGATTGTCACTAAACACATCAAAAAGAAACTAAATCCACAAGCTAATTAAATAAGTGTTACAGAGGCAGACTAAACTAGGTTTCAGAAGAAAATCTCTATGTAGTGCATTCATTACTTCAACATATTTGTTACCTGAATAAATATAACATTCTTCAGACTCCATTCGTCTTCTGTCTGACTAATGAAATCGCATGCTACAAACTGAGTTAATTACCCTTTCTCCATACTAACCCTGGGAATAGCCCCAGGAAAGTACATGAGGTTTTCATTCAGTACGATAGGACCACAAAAAAGAGGGTTGGTAGAATAGCTGGTTTTGGGTTGCTGTCAGAAGTACTTTGACAAATCAAAACATTAATCTTGCTTATTTCTTTTCACTCTCGGGCACCACATTTCACCTCTGGATGAAGATTTGATCCATAGGTTTTTAAAAATCCATTAATTCAAACTAATTTAATGTGCAGTCAAAGTTTTTCTGTCTGACCGTTTGTTCTTTTAGTAGAAACTTTTTCCATTAGAGAAAGTCTGTAACACAATGTTGCCATTGCATCAAAGGCTTCGGGTCATGACTCTGTCTGCTAGCAAAAAGATATTTAGATTGTATTTTTCCTCAGAAAATATATAACTTACACATACTTAAAGGAGTCCAAAAGCTAAATCCTCAAAGAAAATACAGTGCATCTTTGGAGTGGTGGTAATGTTACAAAAATCTTCAGATTTAATATTAAAATACTTCAAGAAGAGTAATTTTTATATTAAAATACTTCAAGAAGAGTAATTTAGTTTCAGCACACTTCCTAAGTTTTTTCAGAGAAACAGGCGCTCCCAAAAAGAAGGAAAAATCCTATACATGCAAGTAGCTCTTTTTTCTTGGTGTTGGTATTTCTTTTTTTCATATTTTGCTCTTTTTTTTTTTTTTGTTTTTGTTTTTCTTCTTCATCACTCATTGACCATTTCCTTAAGACCACTTATTCCCATTTGTGAAAACTCCAAAACAGCACCTTGGCCTTTCAGAGATAAATTCAAATTTGTCAATTCTCCATTCCATGGCATAAATTCATAAACCTGATATTTAGCAGGAATACAAATATTTTCATTTATACTGAATACAGCTTCACTTCATTTGAATGTAAACAGAAGGCATAGAATGACTAAAAATGTAGCCTATATTCAGACATGAAAAAGGCTAACAAAGTATTTATAGATTTGAAGAAGCTGAAGGAAAATGTAGCCTATATTCAGAGATGAGCAAGGCTAACGAAATATTTATAGATTCGAAGAAGCTTAAGGAAAAGCTTTGAAATAAAAAGTAAAGAAGCACTCTTAAACAACTATATAAATTGTACTGTATTTGACCAAAAAAAATGATCCTTAAAGCTAAGAACAGTAGAATAGAAGAGTAACCCAGTAACAAATAGGGTATAAGAGCCACAGCAGTGTTGCCAGGTTTGGAAATTTCTGCAATTTAATGACATTTTAGCAGAACCTCAATAGATCTAGGGAAGCCTGGTCTGATGAGGTGTACCAGCAGAAGAAATAGAAACTCTATGCACGTTCTGCAGTAGTTAGGCAATATCTTCATTCCCAAGAACCTGCTCTGAATATTACTCTGACTGAAATGTAATTCTTCATCCTATATCACTGTGGGTTTCATCCAGCTTCTTCTTAACTATTCATATGTTGTTGGTTCCTTAGCGGGCATTTTGAAAGGTTAATCATTGATTGCTCTGTACATATTACACCAGAAAATGAAGGCTGGGTAGGACATATATTTTTATATCAACCCTCTATTTTTGTCCCTGGTTATGTTAATATACTGATGTGTACTTTGGTGAATAAACTTTATCAATTACTAATACAGCGTTTCTTCAGTCGCATATCCTACTGCTTTTCACTTACATTAATAGTGCTATCTAAAATTACCCCAGTTTACTGTTTTATAATACCAACTGTACTATTTTCCTATTTGTCTCTATTGTGTTGAAATGTCTCTGTTGTCTTTGCAGGCTGATAATCATTCATACAGTTGTATTGAGAAAACAAGAGAGTCAGCAGACATCCGCACATCTATAATCATGATGTGCTGATGACACAGAGAAGCCATGAAATTAAAGTGACTCAGTTAATTTAGCAAGCTAGAGAATGTAAAAAGCATATAGTAAAAGATTTTAGTCAAGTAAATTAGGAAAGTACTCATAAAGTACATGAAAATACCTGATATTGGAATAAAATTATGGTTATTTCATCACTGGAAGAGCATTAAAAGTATCATAATTTACACAGGAATGTTTTTCAGTGAATCATACCCTTACTTAATCAACACACAAGAAAGAAAATAAAAGCAAAAATGTTTAGCATGTTGTATCAAAGCCTGGAAAGAGAAATTCTAATCCCTCTCCCCATATGGTTAAAATAAATTGCCTTAAATAAAATTAATTTGTATTGAAAAAATATGTTAAAATGGAATATCATAAATTGCATTGACTGCAAAATTCACACTTTCAGCCCATCAAGACTTCTAAAAAATTCTCACTGTTGATATAGCTGGAATGAAATCTCTCATACATAAAGCAGCACAGGAAGGACAGAAAAAGAACCCAAATGCAATTTTGTTGAAATATATGAGAAATCCTTCCTTATTCACTTTGATAAGTCCATGATTAAGGACAACATTCTGTCAGACCCAAAAGGGAAAAAATATCTGTGATACTGCTGTGATAAAGTATACTGCCACTGTTTCCCCATTAAATATGTTGCAAACATAACTCTTCCTCTGTGATATGAAGTTGAAAATTAGCTTTCATGTCAGTGGTGCTAAATCAGAGTAGATTTGTAACAAGCATAGAATGTCCAAAAACTTAATTAGTTCACTCACTATTAATTGAAAATACCAAAGGAAATGGGTTTCCAGTGACAGAACTCTAAATTTCCGAAGTCTCTGCAGTTCTACTGTATCGACAAGTTCTGCCGGGTTCTGCAGTGCCCCCAGTTCAAAAAAATTCAAGATAGAGGGTTTGTTAATGGGTATTTTGGAAGATGTGTCACTGCTTTGTACATATTACAACAGAAAATGAAGGCACATGGAAAATAAGGAAGTGACTGGGGACAGTCAGTGTGGTTTCAGCAAAGAAAAGTCACACCTGACAAATTTGGTGGCTTTCTACAATGGGACTGGAACATTGGTGGATGAGAAAACATAAATTGACCTAATTTATCTGGTCTCAAGCAAAGCATTTGATGCTGTCCTGCTTGCCATCCTTGTCCCTAAAGTGAAGACACATGGATTTGACAGATGGGACACACAGTAGATAAGAAATTGCCTGCATGGTCATCCTCAAAGATTTGCAGTCAATGGCTTGATATCCAAGTAGAGACCAACAATAAGTGACATTCCTTGGGCATTGTTGTTAGGATCAGCACCATTTAACATCTTTGTCAGTGACATATACCGTGGGATCAAGTTCATTCTCAGTAAATTTGCTGATGACACCAAGCTGTGTGGTGCAGTCCACATGGTGGAATGAAGGGATGCAAAATCCAAAGGAACCTTGAGAGGTTTGAGAGGTTGACCTGTGAAAATCTCACGAAGTTCAACAAGGCCATGTATAAGGCCATGGTCCTGGGTCAGGACAACCCCTAGCACAAGTACAGTCTGGGCAAAAAGTGGATGGGAAGCAGCTCTGAGGAGAAGGACTTTGGAACGTTCAAGGATGAGAAGCTCAACATGACAGATCAATGTGCACCTGCAGCCCAGAGAGCCAACTGCATCCTGGACTGCATCAAATGCAGTGTGACCAGCAGGGCAAGGAGGGGAATGGCCCCTCTACTCTACAGGTGTGAGACCCTACCTGGAGTGCTGCATCCAGCTCTGGGGTCCCCAGCAGGGGAGGGACATAGATCTGTTCAACTGAGTCGAGAAGAGTGACAAAGATGACCAACAGGCTGCATCATCTCTCCTTTGAAGACAGGCTGAGAGAATTTGAGTTATTCAGCCTGGAGAATAGAAGGTTCTGGGGAAACCCCATATCTCCTTCTAGTAACTGAAAGGATATTACAAGACGAGATGGAAACTTTACAAAGGTGTCCTATAGCAATAGGACAAAGGGGAATTGTTTCAAACACAGAGTAGATTCACCTGAGATATCAGGAAGAAATTATTCACTTGGATGGTGAAGCACTGGAAGAAGTTGCCTAGACACGCTGTGGATACCCCATCCATGGAAGCATTAAAGGACAGGTTAGATGGAGCTTTGAGCAAACAGGTCTAATGGAAGGAGTGCCTGCCCATAGCAGGGGTGTTGAAACTACACAATCTTTATAGTCTCTTTCAAGCCAAACCATATAATGATTCTATAATAGAGGACCTTCATCTGGAGAAAATGTAAAAATATGACAAACGTCAGCTGTTTAAGCATAGGAAGGTTACTGACAATTATGTGAGGTCCTTTAGCAAAAATGAATAACCTATCGAGAAAATGAAAAAAATTCAGAGAATGTTGAAAATAAGTTTTAAAAAGGCAAATTGGGAAATTTCTTCACTTGTTTAGAGCACCACAATTCATTACGAGAATGCTTATTTTTCTGAAGCAGCTACCAGTTTGCTGGTAATGATTCCCAGGTGAGTAGGAAGCAGACTGACTTCTACATTAAGAGAAAGCAGTGATACCATAGTGAAATGGTTTCTACACAAGAACAGTATTCACATGAGATAATAAAGCTCTGTGTGATCAAAATAGAGCTGAATGCATTTAAACCTGGATAAGCCATAATTAGTGTGTATTAAGACAATTTGTATTCTTTTTGAATGTCAGTCTTTCTGTATTATAAATTCAAACTGAATGGAAGCAATTAAACTAGGTTTTTTCAGATGATAGATATTAAAACTTAATTGAAAATTAAATAATAAATTTTAATGGTGTTTCAGAAATATGCCCCTTCCCCATGCTGTAACCTCCTCAGCATGCTACAAATTTTAAGATTCTTATTTAAGTCTTTTAATTCTTATAAAAAAATCCGGAGAGGCATTTAATATTTATCTGTGTTCTAGCAGACTAAATGTGAACCTTAATTATATATCATAGAATCATAGAATCATAGAATGTCCTGCATTGGAAGGGACCAAGGCAGGACGAAAATCATCTAGTTCCAAAATCTAGCAACCGAAAATCATCTAGTTCCAAATCCCCTGCCACAGACAGAAAGTCTTCCAGTAGACCACATTACTGAGAGCCCCATCCAGCCTGGTCTTGAATGCCTCCAGGGATGAGGAGTCCACAACTTCCCTGGGTAATTTGTTTAGTGCATCACCACCCTTACAATAAAAAATGAATTAATAATATCTAATTTCAAACTATCTTCCTTCATCTTAAAGTCATTGCCCCCTGTTCTATGGTTAAATGCCCTTGAGAAAAATTCCCTCTACACATTTCTTGTTGGGCCCCTTCAGGTAGAGGAAAGCTGCTTTAAAGTCTGAAGCTTTCTCTTTTCCTGAACAATCTCAACACTTTCAGCCTGTCTTTATAGGAGAGATGATTGCAGCCCTATTATCAGCTTAGTGGCTCTCCTCTGGGCTCATTCCAAGAGGTCCAAGTCTTGTGTTGACCATACTGGATAATTTAATTTAATCTCACGCTTGTTATTAATCTTCCAGTATCTCCTTAAATCACTCTGAAGATCAAGGAGATGCAACAAGTGCTTTTAGATAAACAGAACTTAAACAATACAAACTTAGGTGGGATATCAGACATCTGAATTAGGTTCTGAGACAGGAAGAAAAGACATCCTGTGATGCTCAAAACAATTAAGGCAGTTAAAAGGCCAGATTACAAATACAAGTGTGAAGCTTATTTTCAATGATCAATTCTTTATAAGACACTTATATTTACTCTGGAATTATATAATATATGGACCCAGATTAAAGTATCATAATTATGTTAATTCACAGGCAGCTTATAAAAAGGTATCATCATGAAAGTGTCATTCACAGGTAGTTTATAAAAAAGCATTCATCTCAGCATATTCACTGACTAGTATTTGAGCACTATTTCCCATGTACACTATTCAAGTGCTCTATTATGTATTTGGTAGTATTTTCAGAGCATTGTTGCATTCCTTCCAAAGAGAAAACTGTTTTAGAATTCCAACTATGTAGCACTAACATGTATTTAGCTTATTTTGAGAAAGCATGGCCTCTAAAGAATGAAACTATCCATCCTTATTCTTACAATCTATTATGTTCCATTAGGTCATAACACAGGTATTTTATGAATATGAACCAGGATTCATATTAGTCAGAAATATTTTCAGCACCATATATTCTATTTTATCAATTTAACAATGATCACACTTTTGGAAATAAAATGTATTGTTTGTTTTATGTAAAGCTTAACATCTCAAGTCAGCAATGTTCTAAGAGCTATGGCACCAATTCAATGGCAGCAAATGAGAAACTCTCATTTGGGAATATGTAGGGATAAGCAAAGTCCAATTAAACTATAAAAGGGAGTAATCATATTTAAAATGAAAGTTTGAAACAAAAAAAAAAAAAGAAAACAATCCTTAATAACAAAATCAGATTATTGTTATTTCATTTTTAGGCAAATATACATTTTGACTTACAGGGACTTTTAGCACAAGACAGTCAAAAAGAATGCAATTATTTTTATGACTGTTTATTTCATAAAGTTGAGCTGTAGCTCTAAGGAATGCTTAGAACTTGGCTGTTATGTCTGAAGGGCAGTTTGGGCCACCTTGGATTATATTATGATTCTGAACCTTTTATTTTGGTTTGCAATTCTTTCCCTTGCTGTAAAGCTGGGAAACTTACATACTAAAAATGTCTTCAGTTTGGTAGAAATTATGGAGGTACTTTTGCAAATATATTGAACATAATATACACAAGCAATTCACTTTCAATATTTTCAGTGCCTTAGTTGAACTGAAGAATCTCATAGAATTTAAAATTCTACCAGTCATGTTATATATAGTGAAAGTAGTTTGCCTTCTTCCACTAATTCTACATGTTAGTCTCATTTTCAGTACTGTTAATCTAATTAATTTTTAGTAGTATTCATCTACTTACTGTTTTTTTAAGGTTAGCTGTTTTGAGGGGTTTCTCATATGGTTAATATTTAACAAGGAATCACACAGGTATTCAGCTTCTACTTCATTTTACAGTATTATACAGCTTGAATGCAAACAGGAAAAGCACAGTTGGAGCCAGCAAGAGCAGCCAAGTAGTTCCGATTCACGCAAATTACTCAAGATGAAACAGCCCTGAGGTGATGTTGTTTGAATTCTTTATGGGGCTCTCAAAAGTGACAGATGCCTACAGGCCTACAAATTAGAAAACCTGGATCTGCTTCTAGAAAAATCACAATTTCTGCCTATTTGTGCCTTCTTATAGTCTAGTCTCAAGAAAAAAAGTAATGCATATTCAGCTACTCAGATGGAAAGTTGTAGATCTTTGAAAGGACCAAATCACCGGCTGCAGTGGCCACCATGTTTCTTAAAGCTTCTCTGCTCTATAATGACCTTTAAAGTTTACTGTTCTCTTTTCCTGGTCATTCTATATATTGAATTAAGTGAAACAGGTAAAATTCCTGAAACAGGTAAAATTTCCTTGAACTAGGCTTAAATATGACTGATATGTACACCCGGTATATGCAAGGTTTTGCCTTATAGGAGATATGCATGGAAATATATTAAAGTGATTCTACTTTAGTATTTTTAAGACTGCATGAGACATAGTATCCCACTGCAATTTCTGAAAGTTTGCTTAGACAAAGTAAAAGGCACTCTTATTCCTCCTAGCTGTAGGACTAAATCACCAGATTTGTAAGACACAAAAGCGTCAGTAGAGGATACTTAAACTTTTTTTTTGAATGCTGCTACAAAAAGTGGTTTTGGCCCTGCTCCAGCCACACAATCCAAAATGTCTCCTACTGGCTCAAGTCAGCATCAACCTGCTTGAGGCCTCACCTGGACATACCTATCCTGCAGGATTCTAAGATCTTTTAACTTCAATGCCTCCGTGTTTTTTATGTTTTTTGGAGTATTTTTTTTAATTTCCTTAATGAGAAAAAGTACTTTAACACATCTTTCTTAACTTTATTTGTGTTTGATGGGTAAACCTAATGAGCAGCTCAGGAATAATATAATTTTACCACCTGTTGCCACAGTTTAGCAATTCTAGATAGATTCATATAAATGTAGATTAAAAAAGCCCCTCATAATAAAATAGCATTAAAGTAGAATTCTTCTACAGTAAGCCAGAAGTCCTAACATATTTAGTAATGTTTTACACCCATTTTTTTTTGTTTGTGAGCAAATTGGAGCAAATGAGTATGCCTACTATTGCTCAAAAGTCAACATGTTCTGAAAAAATTCTGTCTTAAAAATTGAAGAAAAGTGTTTTAACTATCGCATATGAGCTAATATTGATTGTTGGTTAATAAAAATAATTTTTTTTAATGAAAGGGCAAGTCTATTCTTCTAAGTTAACATGGAAATAACGTGGAAATAATTCTGGGTATAAATGTTTCAAAACTTGTATGTGTACGGAAAGACATCCAAATTGTCATTTCAAAAGCTGAAATATTAGCATGAATTAAAACCTAAAAGAAGAAAGAAAGAAGAGGATCTGTGGAATACACACTCTTTGGAACTAATTCAATAATTCTAAAGTAATTACAATGCCTCCTATACTGGAAAGCAAAGCACAGTAAGCTACCTTGGCACTCTATTAGTGATGAGCATATAATCGGGTACAATAAAACTGGAAAAAGCTTTATTAAGGATTCCAAATATGAAATATTGAAATAGACTGAGGTGTCATTGGCAAGTATGTACCAAAATAAAGTGCTTCTTCTACTACAGACATTTTCATCATGATTAAACATTTCTTTTCTAAATTGAAAATTTCCAAGGAATCTTTCCAGTCTTTCTTCAATATGATGTAAAATACCTAGTTTGAATTTGCTCAGTGTTTCAAAACACTTTAGTGGGACTTTTCTGTTCTGGCCATATGGCATAAGTATGAACACTTCTGAATTCTTTTTACAACTGAATTCACAATAAGTTGAATAGATGGGTACAAGATTAGGTGGTTTTATTTTTTTCAAACCAAGGCCAATGCTAGACTTTTATTTGTCTTTCATTTCTTTCACATGTATAAAACAGCTCTAGCTTCTCAGAAAACATGAGTATTTGAGGAAGCATTTTCTGGCTTGACTTAATTAAGAAGCTGCTGCAACTACAAAAAAAAGTTACGAAACTGCCAAACACAAAAGAAAGTATGTGGTGAAGACCATGGTGAGGAGGGTTGTCCCGTGCAGCCCATGGAGGTGAATGGTGGAGCAGGTATCCAACTGCAGCCCCTGCAGGACCCCATGCTGGAGCAGGTGGATGAATGAAGGAAGTAATGGGAAGTCCATGATGGAGCAGATTCCTGATAGGAGGACCTGTGGCCTGGTGGAATCTCACACTGGAGCAAGTTTGCTGTCAAGAGTTGCAACCCTGTGAGGAACCCATGCTGGATCAATTTGTGAAGAACTGCAGCCAGTGGGAAGGACCCCATTAGGGAGAATCAGGTAGAAATGTCTCCCACAAGAGGGACCTCGTGCTGGAGCATGGGGAGAGTATGCAGAAGGGGGAGTGGATTAGAGAGCTTGAATTGAACTGACCACTACCTCAATTTCCCATGCACGTGTGCCCATTGGGGGATAATGGCAGAGAAGTCAGATGTGAAGCTGAGGCCAGGAACAAGGGAAGGATGGGAGGAAAAAATTTTAATATTTGATTTTACTCCTTATTGTTCTGCTTAGATTTGCTTGATAATAAACTAAATTAATTTCCTTGAGTTTGTTTTGCCCATGACAGTAATTGCTGAGTGATCTCTCCTTATCCTTATCTCAACCACTGGGCTTTTCATTGTATTTTCTCTCCTCTGTGGAATTTAGAAGGGGAGTGAATGGCTTTGGTGGCCACATGGTGTCCAACCTGGGTCAAACCATGACACTCCTTAGAAGATTTCTGTAGGGTAAGGGTGACTTAATTAGATCCCATAACAATTTGTGGTGTTTGAGAGATCTAAATTATTATTGTATGTTGATGAACAGTTAATCTTTTTTCTCCAGATGGAAAGTCTTTTAAAATAAATATTTTACCTCCAGAGGATTACATGCAACCATTCAAGGTGTTCCTTAAAATGTGTTTGTAAATTATTGATAAATATTTGTGTAACAGCCTGTTTCTATCTATATAGTTTGCATATAGAGAATATACCAATGTATGGATAAATAATCAGTATGCAGTCCCTTGCAGTTTTTTTTCAGAATCAGTGTAAAGAAGTGACACCAAGCAGGGAACAAGGATAAATTTTTATGGAAGCTGAGGACAAATCTTAATTTCTTGTCAAATATATTTATTTTTCCACTTTGTTTTTTTCTTTTTTGGTTTGGTTTGGTTTGGTTTTCTTTTCTTGGTTTGTTTTTTTTTTTTTTTTTTTTAGATTTTATTTTTTAAGAATGTAGAGACAGTTTATGATCTGGGTTTTTTTGTAACTGCTGTTAGGCTGTAGGCTTCAATTTAGCACTGCAGCACTACTTCATATTATCCCTCCAGCAGACCTAGCTGAACACAAATAACAATCTCAACAAATCTAGCTGAAACAGTAGAGAAAAAGAAGAGAGAAACTTCCAGACCAAAGTGATCCCTGTCTCCAAGACTATAGAAAACAAGCTAGCTCAACAAGCTAGCTTGAAGAGCCAAAGAAGAGTAACAAGAAGGAAATCAAAGGCAAAGGAGGACCAAAATACTGTGTTGTGCCCAGTATGATACCTTTCCAACAAGGTTGCCCATGGACTATGGCAGATGGGGAAATACTGCTTCTTCTGCTGTGAGAAGTAAGGGACATAAAATTTGTACAGTATCTTATTATTTCCCAGCTGCTATGATAGCTCACTAGGATCACAAGAAACTTAAAAATTGTTGTAAATGTAAATGTCATAATTTACGTTTAAGGGAACAGCTTGAAGTTAGTTTATTCAGCTTATTCATTCAGCTCCTTCCTAATACCCTTATATATATCACCTGCTACTCCTCTGTAGCAAAGGTGAGAACTTCTCTGTTATATCCTTCTTGATGCTGGAACCGGAATACGTGGATAACAAGATGTCCAGTATTTTAGTGGTGACAAGTCTTGCTACTTTCCATTCAAAAGGCAGATGTTCTCTAAGAATATTTTACTTTTGAAACAGTTCTTTTTCCATGTACATATCAGTCAGCAAAAGCCATGGTATTGCTGCATTCAAACATATCCTCATGTTGAAGCTTTCAATTCACCTGAAGAAGTAGGCAACTGATATTAATATTCCACAACACTAAAGATTTTTAAGAATCTACAAGTCAGTGGTGTGAATAAAACATAATTGTTTCCCCACATCTCTTTCCCCAGTACATTATAAATAATATCTTTGTTTAAAGCACTAAATAGAAGGAAGAAAGAATAATCTTGTAATTACAAGAAAATTACTAGTTTAATCTATCAAGTACTATTGTTTAAACTTTATTGTATTCCATTCTCACCCTCCCACATTCTGTCTCAGAAAGGACAGAGACCCTGTTCAAGCCTCAGAAACACAGATATGAATTGTAATAATTCTTTGTATATTGATGATGCTCAGGTTTGTATTCCATTTGAGTTAGCCTGTCTGTCACTGTTTTCCTGATATTAATATCCAGTTAGCATTTCTTCTTGTATATTGCAACCATAAACTCTCTGATAGACAGAAATATATGTAGTGGTATATTGGGGGGGAAAAAAGATAAAAAAAGCTCAGCTGACACTGACAAAACCTCTATACATTGGTGCAGCTTAAATCACAACAGATGACCTCTGGAAGCATTTTCCTAACCCTTTAATTCTGTGAGCTATGATTTCATACTTCTGTTTTAGAATATTTCAAAATTGAGTCACATTCTTTCAAAGGCTTAAGAACAATACTGGAAAAGGAAGGAAAATTGAAAAGGTAAAGATAATATTCAGGTTTGGTTATGGGCAAATGATATGAATCAGTCACAAGTGCATGTTTTAGTCGTTAGCATTAAATTTGTCGCAATTCCTTTCCCTGGAGTTCCTCGGATCTTTTAGTGAGTGCACCACAGAAATATCAAACATCCAAAAAAACCCGCAAAAATGTTTCTCTTTCTTTCTTCTACTCACTGAGTGAGCACTTGATGAGATGGAGAAAAAAGGGCCAAATATAAATCTGTGATGATAGAAAGGATAAAAGTTCATTACAGACGTAATGCCCTAAAATAAGGTTCCCAATAATATTTCCACAGCAAGTGATATACCTTACACACATATAAAAAAAGAAAATATTTTATCTTTAGTACTCTTTCCATTCACTTTCTCCTTTGTCAGTAAGCTCTTTCTTTTTGTCTGTTTGCTGCTGGGTTTTGACAGTGAATTAATCACCAGCTGTGACACAGTCATCTGCAGTCTGTGGTGCAGACTCAGATGGCCTAATTTCTACCTGGGGATTTTTCCAGCAGTCTTCTACTGGTTTAGTGCTTTTAAAAGTCTGGAGCAAGTCAATAGAAGGGCACTGCAGCTGGAGTGGAATCTGGACCTCAGTGCACTTCTGTTTAGAGATTTGATTTCTATTTGATTTCCTTCAAAACTGTGTTAACATCATTGCACCCATAGTTCTTATGAAGAAATTCAAGAAACCTGACCCCACCAGAAGCAGCTCCTACTCTAAAGGACGTTTTCAGAGGGTATTTTCAAGGCCAAATTCCCTCCAATATGCAGCACAGTCTGTCTTCTACTTTTACTAGAGACAATTAAAACAGACATAAAGATGCCTTTTTTTCCCATTTCATCCTCTTCCTCTTTGTCTGTAATAAGACAGAAAGTATATTTAATCATATCTAAGAAGCAAGTTTGTCTTATATAAAAATTCCATTTTTTTTCCAAAGCTTTCAGCGTTTGATTTCTACTAGTTGAACTGGATCCCTTACATTTCTCTTGACTCTAGAGTTTATTGAATTGGTACTTCTTTTTGTGCAATATTTGTAAAGATGAAAAAAAAAAGAAAGAAAAAAAGAAATAAAAAAATAACAACCGAACACCAACAAACTACAAAACTCCACAAACCAACCCCAAAAAATTGCAGAACAGAATTATTGCACTGTGTATACTTCACTGTTTGCAGAATTCCATAACTAAATCCAGTTTCTGAATTTCCAGGGTCTAAATACCAGAACACAAAATACAGAGAGACATTTGGTGAGGCTACAACTCATATTCCTTCCTCAGATACTAGAAGATATATTTGAATTACCGTACCCAGAAGTTTTCTGAGAGCCTTGGAATCCAGGTGTTTGATCCACTTTCTGTAACAGACACAACAGAGCTATTTTTTGGGGGTTTTTTGCTTCAGGCTTAAAAAGGAAACCTGAATACACAAAACAGATGCAGGCTGTTACATGCACTAATTTCATTTGGCCTCCAGTTATGATTTCCAAGAATTTACTGAAAATATGATTACAGCCAAACCATAACCTAATGCCTTGAGTGGTTTCTCTGCCACCTCTTTACATATGGAAGAAAATTTCTCCTTGTTCTTTACCTTCCTTGCCTATGTGAACCCATATCTTGTAACTGCAAATATGTCTGATTGCAACGACACCAAGTGCAAAATGAGAAGAACAATGGGACCACACAGACACCTGCAGCTAATCTCCCACAGAAGTGTTTCTAGGATGTAGGTCTTAGACTGTAAACAGTTCAAGGCAAGAAAGCTCTCTTGATAAGGTGCATATTTGCCTGAGGTAGAGGATTTAATTCAGACTAAGCATCACTACTACCAGTCACTAGTAACAATGAATCTTATATTTATAATTACATGGAACTCAAAACTGTGCACCTGTGTTTGGACAAATCTAATTTATTTGATAATCATCTCTGTTGGTATTATTAAGAGTTTTTAGTAAAGGTCAGGAAGAACATAAACTCATTTAAAACCCCTATTCACTCCAGTTTCTTTTATTTCCCCAGAGGCATGAATGAATTGCTTACAATTTTTAGCTTTTGATTTTGCCTGCGTAATAGAGAGAACACATGACAGAATGCTTTATTGCTTTTAGACACGAGTCTAACATTCTTGCTAATTTTTTTTTAAATATATAAAGCTCTATTAAAGTAAAATGCATGTTTTCATTCTTTGATGTATGGACTGTATCAGCTAATTACTACTTTGTAAGTCAAAGTAATTTTCTAAGAATGTCATAGGTTATATTTCATTCATCTGTAACCTTGCAGCTCATTTTCTGCTGAAACAGAGAACAAGTGAGGCCTTTTTCTCCATCACAGTCAGTGTTCTGGTGGTTAAATTGTGTGAGTGCAGGAAAGTAATGTTCCTTGTTTCAAAATTCCTGCACAAGTCAGATTCTTGGTAGGTGTTCTATGTACTACATTGCTCCACATTTTAAGCTTTTTTTCTTTCTCTACAGAAGATAATTATTTCTTTTTTTTTTTGTCAAAACACATATTTTGGAAATCTTTTTAATTAACTTTCACTTTTCTCTTTGACTAAATTAAAATGATGTAATTATTTTTCATGTGTATATAGAATTTTATCTGTTAAAATTAAAGAAAACTTCCTTAAAAGTTATGAAAGCCAGCAGATTTACAGTTGAATTCATGGGTTTGATCAATATTTTAAAGACAGGAATGTATCTTCTCCCTCAGGCTACATCAACTCTATACCCTTTGCGCTTACTTTCTTTTACATACTATTATCAAAACAAAGTAGGTTTATCAGTGGTCAGAGAAATTACTCCTGTTGTTTTCTTACAGTGTTCTGATTTCACATTCTTTAATCATTAATCATTAATTGGTATACACTATTTTGTTAACCTTCCAGCAGTCTTAGTAACTGGATCTTTTTTTCTATTCTCTGAGTCACTTTAATGCTTCTTTTCTGAGTTTCTATTTTAACATCTCTTCTGCCATTACCTTTTGTGTTTGCTTTTGTTCAAGCCCTGAGTTGTAACAGTTTGACAGACACTTTATCATTTTTGCCCCATCTGTGATGAATGGAGCCCCAATAAACATATCAATTTATTGGTATAGAACAATACAGGCTTTCATTTTAAACCAGTGGTGCATTTTATAGTTGACATATACTCTCTGTGGAAGCACTACCCCTGTCAGTTGCCTTCAGTTTCCCTTTCTAGAGCAGATAAAACAGGTTTCAACATAAAGTACTTTGAAAAGCAGTGGACTGCTGCTTTGACCTATGGTGCCCTGCAGTCTCTAGACACTGGAAAACACAAAGATCTACAAAAGATTTTTTTCAGTTTATAATGGTAGCAGAGAGCACTCACTTCGTTTAGGCTTGATAGTCCATCATCCCTGCTTATATTTTGTCATTGTTGTCAGTTTAGGTCTCCAACTTCATACTCAACAGAGCTAAAGTAAAGCTCAAAGTTTAGAAGACTGTATACTATGAGGAAACATTTTCCCTGTGCAGGTTAATGTGCCCTTAAACCCTTCCATGAAGAGCTCTGATTTGTATTTCTGCAGGAAAAGTAAAGGTAGAAAAACATAGGTTCAACTTTCCTTTGGTGTTTCAGCTATGTCCCCTGATTCAAAAAACAAAGCCTGCATCTACAGACTGTCACCAGTTCCAAGGGATGGCTCTTACTTTCTGGGTCCATTAGTGTTCATTACATCTGTCCCTCTATGACGCCTCCACAGCTCAGCACCACTTTCCAAGTTAACCTTCAGTTTTCTCTGTTTCTCTACTCTTGGTAGGAAAGGGTTAAAACCACAAGATTTCCAGAGTTGGGGGGAATAGTTTTAGCTCATAGTGACCTTGCAGCTGGAAATGCTAATAATATTGGTGAGGGAAAATTCTATTTATTATGCCCAATGTTGCTCATCCTCTGCCTATTTTGAGAGGTAGAATTCTTCTGTAGAAACAACACACTCTCACAGACGTGTGACCCTTCTGCTGGGACAAAGGAATCACAAAAGCACATTCTTGTGTTTAGCTGCAGATGCCTTTTGTTATATTGGGGCAGGCAATGGACTTCCCTGCCCCAGCCTTTAGGATGAACTAAACCTAATGGAGCCTGTGACCCCACGTGTCTCTGGTGCCCAGGGTTGCTAGCAAGGTAATGAAATAAATCGGTTCTTTGCATTTCAGCTGTGGCTTGGTGGTTGTCCTGGCTACCTGAATGTGTCAATTCACATTCACCTACTCATTATATCTAGGCTGTAGATGTTTCAGAACAGGTGCTTCCCATTACAGAATGGGAAATACTCAGCTCCTTCATTGATACAATTGAAATCAACTTTGACCTGCTCATTTCTTCTGTTTGGGTAATGCTTGTTTTTCCTTTATGTGCCCATCATACCCATTTGTTTCTGGTTGTTGCCTTTTTTTTTTCCAAATAGAATAAAAAAGTTCCCAAAATACTGAGTAAAAAAAAAAATCGGGAAATTACATATGTATTACCTAAATATTCAGGTATTTTAATATCTGTTTTGACCATTATTCAGGATTGAAAAACAAATGCTGTCATTTTATACCGGGTAAAAGAAGTGAATTTACACAGTTTTAAGGAAAAATTATGATATTAGCTGTGTCAACAGCTTGAAATTGGGATGTCCACTTTAAACTAACATGATGTTTCAGGTGATATTTAAAGTTGTAAATTTGAAATCAAATATCTAGTTCAAACTAGAAACTTCTTAAAAAACCTCTGATCAACATTAGCATAACCTCAGAATATCCCATAAAAAAGTGTAGTGTTTTAGTGCAGGGGAATGAAAAGAACTGGAATAAAATTGCAAAATTTGTGAAGAATAATATTTTGGTGCATTTTTCTGATGATCAAGACATTTCTTCAGCAATGTCATGGCTTCTATATGAACAAAACTGGACTGTGTAAAGCATGCTGTGTTTAATCTTGCACGAACACTGTTGAACCTGTGTATTAGTAGGGAATTCATAGGAATTCAAGATACCCAACACAATTAGACCAAGATTTCATTATAATGAATAGGAAGAATTTACTTTACAAATATCAAATGGCACCAAAAACTCCAAAGAACTTTGCAAACCCCATATGACATGGCAATTTCTTTTTCTACAGACCTATTTAGGAAACTTATATATGTGATGATTATGTAATTAAAGAATGATAATGTAAAGAAATATTACTCAAATTTATGGAATGATGATTCTTTCAAGGAAAAAAAGGCAGATTATTTATCAAACTAGAAATCTTACCAGATTTAAGCTTCTAATTTTCAATAATTTGGGATTCTGCAAATGAAAACATTTTCATTAGTAGAAAGTATGGAAGGTAATTGGACATCAGGTTTCAATTTAAATGTTTTATGAAAATTCACAGCATCTACTGTTCTCAGGCCTGCCAAAGAATCAGGATCGAATCATATACCTATAAATCCATGTATTCTTGAAAATTTGAGAAGTACAAACCATCATAGTAACTAAGTGAACTGTTAAAAAATTCTATTCCACCCTAAATAAAACAAAAATCAGTTAACAACAACAGGGTTACAAAAATATGCTCTGGCAAACAGCTTCCAGAATTCTCGTTCTACTTGGACTGATTCAACAAAGAACAAAACCAAATGAAAACAAAACAAAACAAAAAAGAAACACTGCAAAGTATTAAAAAGCAATTGTATTACTTATACTGGTATATCTTTAGGAAAAAATAAATTTAAATTCTAGTCATGATGTCTTCTACATCATGCCTGCAGCCAAATTCTACCTAAAATACTGTTATTAGACACTGGACTTGCAGAATCTACATGATTACCCAAGCCTACTACCTTCTGAAAAGTTGTTGAAGATCTCTGTATTTCTCAAAACTTGCTAGCAGATATAGGATTATATAACTGGAAACACTTTGAGACCTGTATCTCAACAGGTATATGGAGACATACCTGATGGCATTAAGAAATCCAAGCTGAAAGTGAAATGGAAAAAAAGAAAAAACACCAAAAGGATGGAAGATAATCCGCCTAGATTTCTGTATGTTACAGCAAACTTCATTATCTTATTGCCAGTGGAAAGGATCAAGGGTAAAATCTGATACTGTGGAAGACAGTCACAGAAGGGTCTGAATCCACATTAAACAGGACGATTCTTCAAAAATGTGTCCCAGAGGTAATGAAGGTGAAGAACTGTGTCATTTCAGTGTATCTAGTACCCAGGTTGGTGATATAGTTGGTAGTAATATGGTATTTCAAACCCTCATGGAAATAAGGTGCAGTGATTAGAAAAAAAGGAAATCAAATTTCTAAATGCTAAAACCAGGATCTTAGGTAAATAAAACAGTTGGAGTTACCAATGAAGCGTATCAGCAAATAATAAATCACAAATCATTCACCAGATCAAATATTAAAATCTCAGTTGAATAATAAATATAAAAGAAAATATTGATTTTCAGAAAGAAAAAAAAAAAACAAGATAATGTTTTTAAGTTAGAATTGGGCCATGAATTTTAAAGGCAACCATAGTAAAAACATATGTTGACCCTCAATAAGACTGAAAACAACGTAATTTTCTAAATCTCTATAAACTCAGATGAAAATATGGGAAGAAATACCTATAATAGTAATAGGGTAAAATATTAAACATGATTACCTACATTACTTGACCAGACAATAAAATTCAACAATATTGATATTATTTTATTTATATTTATTTTGGTAAGCCATGAAGATTCAAGAAATTTAGGCCATGGAATACAGGAGGCTTGAATAAATGGAGTTGATTTGGAACGAACCAAAATTAATATTCATTGTCTTACACATAAGGTGTTTTCATTAATCTCATATCAAATGGAAGGCTTTGAAACTAAAGTTAAACTCATAGGCTCACCAGCTCTAGGACAAAATGTCCCTCTGTCTCAAATAAGATAAATTTTTGTACTGCTATCAAAGGGGAAGAAAATACAGGGACAAAGCTCCCAACTAGCTATAATCAGATTGCACAAATGTAGCAGGAAAAGATCAGAGGTAAAACCTGTATTTAAAGGATTAATCTATAATCACAGCAGAGTAGTCTCATGATGAGTTAATGGCCACAGAGACAGGCAACCTTTCTCTCTTTTACTCAGAAATCGCCTTCTTTTGTTTCTTGAAAGAACAAGTTTATTTTAGGAACCATTTTAGCTGTACTGCTTCTTACATCCAAATTAGTGTATTTAGAACTAGATTGCACATCTTAGATGGTACTAGCCAGATATCCTTGACATTTGTGTCTCTACAGTACCACCAAAATATTATTTTTTTCCAAAGAAAGTCCCACAGGAAATAGGTTTTTAACCTCTGAAAACTGGACTTATCCTAAGATCTGCAGAGCCCTTTGGTAACCTGTACTGGTCAGAATCATTCTGGGGAAGTCCAAGGGCCCACTCATCTTCCACAAGCAGTTAGGTTCCCTCAAAAGCTGTGTTACTATGAGATAACCCAGAGCACTGGAATGTCTTTGTTGGAAACATCCACACAAGTACAGCCACAAAGGAACAATAAAACAAAAAAAAACCACCAACCAAACAAAAACCCCACAACATTTTGATTCAACCAACAGCTTTTTGTAATGATACTAGAAATGTCTTCACCAAAATAAAAAAGGAACGAACATGAAATTGATGCTGTCCATACTAACTCTACCATGTAGTTCATTCAAACCTCAAAACAGAAAGTGCATTTCTTATCTGGAAGTAAAAGAAGCATGTGAAGTACTGCTTCACAGTCTGCCACCTTTTGTACTGTGCAGATTTCAATTTAACTTTGAAATGACAACACTTTACACACTGTCTTTCAGAAGATAAATTAACCCAATTATTTCACTTCTAAATAAGAAATCATCCACTTAGTAAACAAAATATATTTAAGCATTGCTCCCCAGCTGTATATGTCATAAACGGACATTCCTGTTACGAAAATGCTGGGTCACGTATCCCTGAAAGGAGAGGAAAATCATCATTCCCTGCTTTGAAATTTATCTATTTCAAGCAAAGAAATTTCTAGGAGTCCCAGGGTCTGGCAAAGGAAGTCTCAAGTTCAGTCAAATGCACTTGGCCAGAAATCTGGTAAAAAGATGAAAGTCTCAGAAGATCTGATAGTTTCCATACCAGAAAAGTCTTCTGCAGACACGGTCTTCTGAGGACAGCAGATTGCCAGGCTTGGCTAACATTCCTCCTAGCAACCAGAGAAGCTTCTACAGGTTTAGATGGAATTTAGGAAGCTGTTGAATTGACTGAAAAAAAACCTGGAAATAAAGGAACACCCCACAAAGAATCCTACATTAAATCCCTTAACTCCCCTATAATCCATCAAGTTTTGATGAATCATTATCATATGATAGGAGTAGAATCAATCTTAGCAACAGTGAGCATCTTCCTATACTGCACAAGGAACTATTTCCAAAGGTTTAAAATAATACATTTAAAACATTCTTCTTAAAAGTTTTCTATTTCATGTACACAAAACTTGTCTGTAAGAGAGCAAAGCTTTCATTTTTGTGTGGACACTGTCCAAGGCATTGCACACATATCTAAGATGTTGAAGGAAAAAAAAAAACAATGTCAGTTTCATTTGTGCCAAACAGAATTTGATTTCAGAAGTTACATCAACAATATACAGTTAGGCAAAAGTTACATATTTAGAAAAAAAAGATTTAAAAGATGAAATGTTCAGGAGTTCTATGCTCATTCATTGATTTGTTACTGTGTGAACTTAGACAAATAATTTAAGCTATGTCTTCATCAATTCAAAGCTAGTGAAATGTTTCTGACCTCGTACATTCAACTGAAATTCTTGTCTGCAGAATGCCTCTATACAGGGTTAAAAATGTATATAGCCACTTATGTAATTTTTCAGAATATAATGTCTTTCTTCATTCTGAGATCTATGAAAAACTCTCTCTTACATATTTACAATGAAAATCTGTTTCTTGCCAGAGACTGTCTTTTGCCCCAATTATATACATCTGAAACAGGGAGAATTTAATTTGATTTGAGATATTTTATGCCACTACAAAAAATATTAGCATTTCTTTTTCTGCTTATACTTGTGCATGTTATGAAGAGGGGAAATTTTCCATTAATTCTTTATCCTTTAAAGTATATTTTGTCATCATGCTAGTTTTATAGACAAATATTTATAGCAAAATAGATATGAAGTAAAATACGTTTTTTCCTTTCCTAGCAAGGGTTTAATTTATATAGATTCAGAAAAGGCAGAATTGAACATCTGTAATTTTCCCTTAAGCTGGTTAAAGTAAATATTTTTTCTGAAAACAATTTGTTACAAATATCTTTGAAATACTCAGTATTTAAGATATTTGACTTGAAGTTTCTTCTACTGGGGGAAGCTCAGGGTCTTAGTAGTAAATTATTTGCCAGTTGGGAGGAAGCCAGATGTTCAGAAATATTCTCTGCTGCTGGAGTTTTTAAGAAATATTTTAGGTATGTACCTGAATTAGCAATTAGTATTCAGTAAGCTACTCTTCAACACCAATGGTATAAACCTATTTGCTTTAAAAATTATTCATATATGAGAGAGGTGGAAAAAATCATAAAATCCCTAGTGTTATGGGAAAAAATCTTAGTTAGACTTTAATTAGCACTTAGCAGTCATTTAATGAATGTGTCCTCAAAGCCTAATCCATCAAACTGTAACTAGCATCATCACTGGTTTAAAAACTATGTATTAACAAAAAGTTTTACACAAAGTGTACAGAAGAGCACCAGGGAACTGCGGCACTCTGAATTCCAAGTATGTGAAGCAGGTCTGATTCCCTTTGGGAATTGAATTCTGTGAATTTGGCTGGAGTCTGACTTACTGTAAGCAAGCTGGGGACTGATCTAGTGTTTTTGATTCTTAGAAGTGTAAGATGATATCACAAGTTTATCACAAATAGATTATGACAGTAAAATTAAACTACTTGCTGAAGTTTATAGAATAATTATGAAAATTACCTGTTAATTTTTAAAAATATTTCAATAATTGATAATTGGCACTCAGAGCCTTAGTAAAATCATAACACTGAAATCCAAGTACTGGAGTCACTGCTACTTTTGAGAGTAACTGCAATTAAAGCATAAAACCATGAAATACATACATATATATATATATAAGCTGGATTTTGCAGAGGAAAATCCATGCTTTTCTGAACTTATTAAGATCATTAGAAAAGTTTTTAAAGAGAAGCATTACAGAAAAATCTATACTGATCAGAATTTTAGGAAAAGAATTAGTGTATTTGGAAGAGAGGACAGAGATAATGTGTGTAAATTGTAGAGAATGCATTGATCTGGTGTACCCATGAACTAGAAACTTACTAAGCATAATGTAATTAATATTACCTTGCCTTGGACATGAGCAATCAAAGTGTGGCTGTGTCTCAGAAAGCTAATTGAATCTTGAACTGCATCACACAAAGAAGTGTGACCAACAGGTGGGGGAGGTGATTCTGCCCCTCTGCTCTAATGAGGCCCCACTGGAGTGCTGTATCCAGGACTGCAGCCTTCAACATAAGTGCAGGAACCTGCTGGAGGGAGATCAGAGGAGGACCATGAAGATGATCAGAGTGCTGGAGCACCTTTTCTATGAGGAAAAGCTGAGAGAGTTGGGATATTTTAACCTGGAGAAGAGAATGCTCTGGGGAGACATTGTAGCAGCCTTGCAGTTCCTGACTGGGGCCTACAAGAAAGAGAGGAACTCTTTGAAAGGACATGTATTTCTAAAACAAGTGGTAATGTCTTTAAGCTGAAAGATGGTAGGTTTAGATTGGTTGTTAGGAAGGAATTTTTCACTGTGAGGGTGGTGAGGAACAGGAACATGATGTCCCAGAGAAGCTGTGGATGCTGATCCCCAAGTGTTCAAGGCCAGGCTGGATGGAGCTCTGAGCAGCCTGGTGGAGTGAAAAGCATCCCTGTCTATGGCAAGGCAGTTGCAAATGGATGGCTTTAAGGTCACTTCCAAACCAAACCATTCTATGATCCCATGATTCAATAGTTAACTCCCAAAGCAATTAACACAACCAAAACTGATGTAATTACCTGAAGCATAGTAAAGATAATGTAGGAAGAAATCTGTAATCTCTTTTTTATTGCTAAATTAGTAGTAGTCTACAAAGATTATTTGGGTTTAGTGGATCTTTTTTGTAAAAAATGCAGGCAAGGCCCTTGGAAAGATTCTTAAAGGTTAATACTAGAATCCTTCAAGGGCTGAGGAATGTGCTTGCCAGCCCGCATTAAGTCTTCCCTTCGTACCTTTCTCCTGTATTTTAGCTTCACTGTACAGCCAAACATTATGACTTCAGAAGGCTTTCTATTATTCTATGGGTTTAGCTGTTATGTTACTGGCAAGATGTGGCATGTATTATAACAAGATTTGAGGCCATGAAAGTAACTATTTTCAAGAAAGTGATTCATTGTATATCAAGTTCAAGAAATAAGCTTCCAGCTTAGATCTTATTGATAAATGTTGATACAATGCTTGCTCCTGATGGCTATCTTTTGTTACTTTCCTCTGCCTATGATTGTAATGTTTTCTTCTTTCCTACACTTTTTCTTCTATTTCTTTGTAAATCCAAAATATTATAACAATTAAAATATCCACAAATGGGCACTATTTATCTTCATTATGATTTTGGTGCATGCTGGTAAAGCTCCACTACGGCTGATAGAATACTTAGGTTCAAGACATTTGAATTATTAACTGTATAATTCTGTCGATAATTTTCTTTTTATATAATAATGGATTTTATTTTGTCAAAACAAAATCCATTATGACACACAAATCTATGAAGACCAACAGATAAGTGTAGTGCTTGAACTGGAAGTGCTGAGAACTGACATGTGGAGTAGCTGTAATGTAAAAGATTATATATACCTCATTGTCCATTATTTGTTGTGTCAATCATCCTCAAACAGAACCACAAGACCTAAAAGAATAAAGCAAGAAAAAAAAGGATGCCTGCACGTGTATTTGTCTCTGAGAAATCACTGGGAGTGTATAGTGTCTCCCATATTTAGAATAACTAGAATTTAAGCATATGAACCAGATTAGGCATAGTTTTAAAATATGGTATCTTTTCAATGTAGGCTGCTCATGTTCACTCACAACAGACTGCGTTTCAGATGTCAAGTATTGCACTTCTCACAACACCACTGCCACTTCAAGTTTCGGTTACAACCCTTATACATAATACCATAATGGGTTGACGTTATATGAAATAGAATTTAAGAATGGAATTTGGGATGATGGAGGGGGGGGAAGCAAAATAAAAGAAGTCCAACACTTCAGATGTCAACTTAGATTGGAGTTGGCCATAAAGAAGTAGCAAATATGATTTAACATTTGTTAGCAGACTGTTAAGGAAAACGAGATGAAGCCAAAATATTATTCCCCTGGAAATTCTTCTCTAACTTACAACTCTGCATTCAGGCACAGATTTCTGTAAAACTGAAAACAAACAACTGCTGATTACAAGTCTGGTAGAATTAAAATGAATCTATTGTACATTAAGTAACTGGGATGATGATGACACACTTAGTAGATAGTGACTTCTCATGTGCCTGTCATTTTCTCCAAATTCTTATTAACCAGATGGAAACTTTATACTTGCGAACCAAGAAAAGTATATCTCAGAGTTTTTTATCAAAGCTAATTGAAAATGAAACAATTTGTTGCACACGTGTGGCAGCTTTCTGCCTTTATAGCTGCTGACACACAAGATTGTTATTTGAAAGAGCTTGCTTCTCTGTGAATTACAAGCAGAAAAGCAATATTATCTAGAGCAGAAATTATGGTTGCAAAACCAGTTAAATTTGCTGTCAATTAATTCCTTCTTTGTGCCTAGATCAAATCAAAACTTGATAGAATCACATAATGGCATGGATTGGAAGGGACTTTAAAGATTATATACTTCCAGCACCTGTGCCATGGACAGGGACACCTTTCACTACACCAGGTTGTTCAGAGGCCATCCACCCGATCTTGAAAACTTTCATTGTAGGGCATCCACAGTTTCACTGGACAACTCCTTCCAGCGCCTCATCACCCTCACAGTGAAGAATTTCTTCCTAATACCTAATCTAAACTGACCCTCTTTCAGTTTAAAGCCATTTCCCATTGTCATAAGACCACATGCTTTTGTAAATAGTCTGTCTCCAGCTTTCTTGTAGGTCTCCTTCAGGAAATTGAAAGCTGCTACAAGATCTCCTTGAAGCCTTCTCTTCTCCAAGATGATAAAGCCCAACTCTTTCAGCCTGCCCTTATAAGAGAGGTGCTTCAGCCTTTTGATCATCTTTGTGGTCCTCCTCTGCATGCACTATAAAAGCCCACATCCTTCCTTTGTTGGGACCACCAAATCTCAATGCTGTATTCCAGGTGGGATCTCATGAGAGAATAGTAGAGGGGGAGAATTGCTAGACCTCCTGGTGACACTGCTTTTGAACAGCCCAGGATACAGGTGTTTATTCTACATATGTCTGAGCATAATTTACGGGAGGGTCTGCTCCATTGCCTTGCCAGGAAAAGAGATGAGACTCACAGGCCTGTAGTCCCATGGGTCTTTCTCCTTTCCCTTTTTAAAAAATGGGGTTATGTTTTACTTTTCCACAAGATGGGAACTTCACTCAACTGCCACAGCTTCTCAAGTATGATGAATAGTAGCTTAGCCAGTTTCTCTATAAGTTCCCTCAGGACTTGTGGGTACATCTCATGAGGTTCCATGGACTTGTGCACCTTTTCTGTTCCTTAGAGAGTCCCAAAACTGATCTCCTACAGCAGGTGCTTCTTCATTCTCTCAGTCCCTGCCCTTGCCTTGGGTGGCATGGCTGGAGCACTTGCCAAGGAAGACAGAGACAAAACATCTCTTGATTACCTCAACTTCTTCACATCTCAGGTAATCAAGTTTCTGCTTCCATCAGGAGAGAGGTCATGTTTCCCTGGTCTTCTTGTTGTCATCAATTTATCTATAGTTGTTTATCATGTTGTCCTTGTTTCCCTGAACAGATTTAATTCTATCAGGGCTTCAGCTTTCCTAACTAGATCCTGGCTGTTCATATTCCTGCCAGCCAGCTATCCTTGCTTCCACCCCTGTAGGCTTTCCCCTTGAGATCTTGTCTAGGAGCTCCTTACATATCCATGCAGGCCTCCTGGATATGACTTCTTCATCATGAGCTTGGAGGAGGTGACCCTTAAATATTAAGCACTTTAGTGTCTTCTTCTTCCCTCCAGGGTTCTATCCCATGGTACTCTGGTAAGCAGAGCCTGGAAGAGGCCACAGTCTACGCTCCAGCACAATGAGCTTACTGTGAACCCTCCTTGTTGCCCTAATGCCATTCCATGGTCACTGCAAGCCTTGAGCTATCCTAGAGCTCTGCATTCTCCACCAGCCTCTCCTGTTCCAGCACCTCTCCTCATTGGTTTCTTTATCATGTGGAGAAGGAATTTATCCTCAATGCATTCCAGGAACATCTTGGATTGCTTATGCCCTGCAGTATTGTGCTTCCAACAGATAATTTGGGTAGTCTCCCATGTGGACTAGAAGGACCATGTGAACACAAGGCTGCTTTTATCACTCTATAGAAGGCTTCATCCACTTTAGTGCTTCCCCACCATAATGCCACCTGTCCCTGCTCTTGCTTTAATCCTGACCCATAAGATCTGGGCTGGCTTCTTATCTACATCCAAGTGAAACTCCATGCATTCTGGCTGGTGATTGACAGAGAGGACAATACTATTGCCTCATCTTCCCTGCCTGTCCTTCCTGAACGCTTGTGCTATTCCATTTCAACATTCCAGTAACAGGAGCCACCCAGCCATGTCTCTGTGATGCCAATAAGATCACAACCCTGTAGGTGAGTGCACATCTCTTTTTTTATAAGGTAGGTTTTACTTGTACCTTATGCTGCATACTTTTGCATAGAGACCTTGAGTGGTGTCCCGGTGAAGTGACTTTACTGGATGAAACAACAGGAATTCCTTTGTGTTGCAGACAAACACTAATGTTGGCCACTTGCTGTGAGAAATCAGTGGTTGCAGGTAAATTTAAGGAAAGGCTCCATATCAACCTTGACATGCTTGCGCTGTCTGTAGGCTTTAAATTCTATGAACAGAGCTGGTCAGGACAGCTGACAAATAAGGTGTGGCACAGTCATGAGAGAAACTTTACAATACAGCATGGCATACAGTAATGCTACATAGAATATTACTAATTCAACTCATAAATCACAAAGACTAGTCTTTGCAGGCATGATTAAACCAGAACTTCAGAAGAAAAGGAAAAGATAAAAATGGAAATGTACAGACCAATATGTAATTATTCATTACATAATGTAAACCAGAAAAATTTACTTAAAATTGTTTAAAAAATATTTAAGTACTTTTGCCCAGCAGCAAAATCTTGCCATGCCGCAGGAAGAACAGCTACTTCTGCTCCACTACCTGCTCTGCCTAATAAACACTAATCACTGGCTGCTACTTGTGGTTACTTTTGGGTTTTATTAACAGTAAACAGAATAGAAAACATTGTTGTCCATCATGTTTTGGGGTTTTTTTAATTGTCTTTTTTAATGGCTCATCTCCTCTGCCCTCAAAATCATAGAATCAATGGCTTTAGCCTCCTTTTTATACTAATTCCTATGATTTGGGTACCTTTCAGGTCAGGCATGCTTAGATATATTTTCCCCAGTTTTGTGTACTGTTTGAGCTAGATATTGTTCTCTACTTTATGGCAGAACTACTTTTTAAATATAAATTTATGATGCATAATTACAAATGTCGAGTGTTAATTGAGCAGGTTTAAGATCTATACTTTTGTTCACTTCTTTATTTCTCAGCCAGATTTGAAAAACATTCCTTCTTTGCAGTCAAGGGATTAATTTTTAAAGACTCCACCACGAGGCTTATTAATACCAAGCAAATATGCACTGTGAGTTTGCAGTGAGCATTCAAGTCAATGGTGCTAATTGTCTTGTGGTTATGGAGAACATGAAGCTGCTAATCAGATCTGAAGTATATTTAGGTCCCTAGGCAGCTTTGATTCTTTGAAGGGGAAAAAAAAGAAATGAAAAACAAAACCCACTGCCAAAAAAATCCCAAACTAGACCGCAACAACAACAAAAATAAACAGCAAAAAAAACCCTACCAAAAAAAAAAAAAAAAAACCAAAAAAAAAAAAACAAGCAAAGAAACTTTGTTTCTCCACTGAACAAAGGCTGTTTGTTTAGTGGCGAAAACGTTTGGAAGTCTTCATTTCTTTGCATCTTGTGTCTGCTTTTGCTTCATATCACTGTAACTTATTTCTTAAAATTGTACAGATTTTGAGAATGGTTTCATAAATGCTGCAAATAAATTGAAGTGGAATGAAATGGAAGCAGTATAAATATCTTAAAGGATTGAGACTGGTGCAAACTCATTAATGAATCTTGTGCTTAAACTAGCAGTGCCTTGGTTTGTAGCCCATAACTGCCACAGCTTAAAGTAATAAAATAATAGTGTATGTCTTAAAAATCAATGTCATGTTACCAGAAGAAAGTAGTAGTGCCTTGAAATACTGCAGGGCAATCTTATTATGTCCAAGATTGACTTTGACAGTTCTGTGGGTTCAGGAACAGAGCCTGAAACTGTCTTGCTCTGCTAAATGTCTTTAGCATTAGGGACTATATGCAGTGAGTGTGCAAAGATGAATTATGTGTCATGCTATTTTTTCTCTAAAAAATTCAACCAGTCTAAGTGGATTTAGATATCTTTTAAGCAGTTCTCTTTAAAAAAAATTGTTATTAAACTAGAGAAAATATATCTATTTACTGAAATATTTTTAAATATTTTTCTGTTGTGTAAATAATTTGAATACTAAAAATCTCAAGATAACTTATCCAAGCAAAATGCATTATAAAAATAGAAACTCATGTACTATAGCAGAGCTTACCTTAAACACTATTTTGTATAATTCCAGTCTGAATTATACAATTAGGGCAGTTCAGGCCTATGTCTGATTTCACATATGAAGAGCAATCTTCTGCGTATACCCTTCTAGTAGTTTTGTTGCTCTTTCTATTTTTTCCTCTCCTTTACTGTGAACAAAACCCCAGAGTTTATCTTCACCCGTTGCAGTTGTTTCACCACTTTCCCAAGAATTTGACTTGGACTTCTGGAATATCCATGTTGACTAAAAAAAAAAAAAAGTCTGATTGAGTCAAGAAAACTTTTGGGGAAGGTTTTAAGATAGATTAAATTTCTCATGGTAAAGCTGAAATGTATTCTGAAAATGTTAAAAAGGAATGATATATTAGTATTGCAATTTTCTTGGTATTAATTTAGAGCATGTTAGATCTATCTTAATTATATATATTACTCTCTTTAAAATTACTATGGCTGCTTTACTTTTATTATATGCACAGTGAGGAGGGAGACACAAAGGTCACAAGGAATCAAGGACATATTGTGTTTCTACAAAAAAGCCAAAGAAAGCAAAGAATTTCTAATTAAAAAAAAAAAGACTGATTACATTTTTATCAGGAAACACAGACAAAATCTATAAATGTATACTCATTTCAGCTATTAAAATTAGGCTATATTTGCCCTGTGAAATAATGCAAGACACTCCAGGCAACAGCCACAATGCACAAAGTAAAAGCAAAGACTGTGAGAAAGTAGCATTAAGAGATTTTGAAAACAGCAGCTGTCTGTGCTAAGAAGAACACAATGTGTGAATGTCCATTTATCATTTACAGAAACTGAAATACCTGGGAAATGAAATCCTACTTGAGATATGTAAAAATAGTTGCAGGCACTAAAATTATTTCTCAAATTAACACAGTCCAATGATCATCTTAAAAACTAAAAATTTTACAGTATGCCAAAAATGTTGAAGGTAAATTTTAGGAGCCATAGCTACTGGAAGCTGACAACAAATACAAGATTTATTTACATGTAAACTTTATTTTGGAAGGTTATGTTATATGCCAGAATGTCAAAAATGACAAAACACAGATCTGAATTTGCTGAGAACCTCCCATTTAATTTTAGGGAGTAAGATGATGGGGTATTGCGTTTCAACAGTGTGGATCTATAGGGATTAATCTTAAAATCTGGTTTTGCATGGTTTTCCTCCTATAATGCCATTATCAGAATGCTGGAAAAAAAAAGCAGATTCATTTTTCTTTTTAGTAAAACATAAAGCTTTGAGGAACAAACATTTCCTTTTGCAACTTCTCTGCAGTGTGATGAGCATTTTAAATAAGCACCAAAAAGCAAACAGGGAAAAACATCCAGACACATCTGAAATTAAGCCTTGCATGAGTCATTATTAACTGTGAGAAAAAGAAAAAGAAGAAATAAGAATCAAGCCTAGAATATGAAGCATGCACCAATTGTTATTTCTGTTTATCAAAATCCAAGTTTTCCATAAATTTAATTTTGCAAACTGATACCATTAAGAAAAAACATATTCATACACTTTTAGGATCATAATTTGAACTAAGAATATATTTTAGACATTTAATGAAAAAAAATTGTTGTACCAATAAAAGTTAATATAGGCACATTCCCTGTCTTCATTACAAAGGGAGTTTGAATTATGAATTTTGGCTTAGTCAAAAGAAATTAGTATTACGTTAGCAATCTTTTTATGAAGAAAAGAAGCACAAAATAATAATTAAAACATCATTCTAGTTTAGATTCTCTTGAAGAACTTTGAAAATCTAAAGGGAAAAATATGTGTCAGTAGTTACAGATAAAATTTTCTCTTGTTTTTGGATAGCATTGACCCTGCCAATATATTGAAGCAAAAGTCTTCAATGAAAAATGCATTAGAAAGTATATAGATTAAGAAATTCACTGTCTTAACATTTCAGGAAAAATCAGAATTTATTCCAGAGGGAACACAATTGTTAAAAGAATTATATTTACTTATGAATGTGCTGACTTCAATGGTAGTTGATTTGAAACAGAAATTAACATTCTAAGTACAAGGAAGATAAGCAGGAGGTAGATGAAAATGCAATAAATTATCCAAATCAGGAAATGAATTAGAAAATGAGACATTAATGATTTCCCATCTAGTAGATAATCAGTTGTTGCAGTGACACCTGCAAAAATAAAGTCTGATGGGAACTGGATTGAGCAAACATGTATTCCACATAGTCCTAATATTTCATGTTTGGTTTGAGAGACATGCTGATTATTTATTGCTTATGTGCATCTTTACTTAGTTCTACAGAAAATACATATTTTTACATCAGCAGCAAGAAGAACCTGTAATTAAACCTGTATTAAAAATATTAAGTTTAACTATCAAAAGGTATAGAGCAGAAAATTGATGTCAACTACTTTCAGTTTTTGTCCTTTGTTCCTGACTCCACTTAGAGGGCAAGTGAAAAAAAAAAAAATAGAGGACAAATCCCTCCTTGCACTGTACCTACCTCTGAGAAAATTGATATCACTTGATATTATTTAGAATGCATTTCCCCTTTATTTTAAATTTTCTCAGTGTTTCTTTTGCTTTTAATTTTACTTTGGTAAAATTTACATTTAACATGTTCTTTATCAGGCTGCAGTCACTAGTGAGTACCCAAGAGTAACCGCATAAGCAATTTCTTTTGATTGTTTAAATTTTAAAAAATATTGTGCATAACATATCCATGCAAAGAAAGATAATGAAATTTCATACATTTTGATGCTGAATGCCCCTCCCTTTAGTGACTCAAGGACATCTGTAGAGCCACTGTTCTGCAGGAGTGCAAAGCTGAAGGTTCTCCCATATATCTTTACCTCAGTAATATATGGTGTCATTGAAATTTTTCCCCTGTATTTTCTTGCTGCTGGAAACATTGATATCAGCTGAATATTGTAGGATACAAATAATCTGATAAGTTCCAATAAAACCAGGAATGTCTAAAGTATTGTGTATCCATTATTGTTTTGAATACTTTATTTGACCTGAAATAAGGTTAAATACCATAAACATGCATTTAAAATCCATAGTGCACTGTATCTCCTACTATAGGAATTTTACTTGGGAATAGAATTTAGGAGATTGCAGTACTCTTTGGAAACAGATGAAGTCATGAGTAATGCTCAGGACAACAAAGGATAGTGCAGTGGCATTTCACAAGACATATACTTCTGCAACATATTTGGAGAAATCTTGCCATCTTTTGAATTGTAGAGGCATTTGACGCAGATTTTAATGCAGTTAGGATTTCAGTTGATGCTCTTAAAACATGAAAAAAGACCATGTGTTCTTGAACTCAAAAGTCAGTATAAAAGACAAAGAATCAGAGAGAAAGAAAACAGTTTTTATCCTGCCAATATTCAGTGTAAGGTAATTGGCTTCCACCCATGAGAAACTGAATGGTAGGTAGAGAGAAAGAGATCTGTGGAGAGAAGAAGGAAATAAATTTAATGAGGTGTGCAACTAAAGATAAGGTATTTTAATCCACTAACAGAAACATGACTTCCAAATAGCAGGCATAAAAAGGGAGCTGAAAACAAAGAACACTTGGACATACTTATCCTCCAAAACAAACCATGAGAAAGTGTGAGTATCATTTAATGGAACTTGTAAACACTAAAAAGTATTCTGCTGCATTAAGAACAGACTAACTGCAGTTCAAGAGGAAAAGAAACTAAAAGAGAAAACAAATGTTTATATAATAAGTAATTATATTAAGTTTTATACTAAATGTGCTGATGATACTAAATTTCTAATTACTCCCTTGAGGGTGGAGAGATTGTGCGGAGAGACCTGGACAAACTGGAGGGCTGAGCAATCATTAACTATAGGAAGTTTAATAAAAACAAGTGCTGGATTCTGAACTTGGGATGGTGCAACTCTGGATGTACGTACAGACTGGGGAATGAGAGTCTGGGGAAACCTGAAAGGGACCTGGGGGTCCTGGTCCATGGCAAGTTGAATATGAGCCAGGACTGCCCTGGCAGCCAGGAGTGTCAACCCTGTTCTGGGTGGCATTAGGCACAGAATGACCAGCTGGGCAAGAGAGGGGATTGTCCCACTCTGCTCTGCACTGGGGCAGCCTCAGCTCAAGTGCTGGGGGCAGTTTTGGGTTGCACAATATAAAAATGACATTAAAGTATTAGAGAGTGTCCAAAGGAAGACAATGAGAAAGGTGAGAGGCCTTGAGGGGAAGTTGTATGATGAGCAACTGAGGTCACTTGGTCTGTTGAGGCTGGAGAAGAGGAGACTGAGGGCAGACCTCATTGAAGTTACAATTTCCTTGTGAGGGGAAGATGAAAAGCAGGTACAAAGGTACAAATCTCTTCTCTGTGGTTACCAAGGGAAGGCCCTGACGTTTTATCAGAGGAGATTTGGGTCAGATATCAGGAAAAGGTTTTTCACCCAGAGAGTGACAGGGAACTGGAACATGTTTCCCAGGGAAGTGGTCTCAGCACCAGCCTGGCAGATGCTCCTCTAGAGGCTTCTCAGACCCTGTTGGCTGCCTTCAACGTGGGGAGAAATATTTCTTAGTTTGTTGGCAAGCAGAGAGCCCGAGTTTTGCAATAATCATGTGTTCAAGACTTTTTTTAATGATGATGGCTGATAACAACAACAAAAAAATTCTAATTCATCTACAATGAAATAACTCTTTAATTTGAACACAGAGCATCATGTTACAGTACATGGCCAGATTTTTTAATCTATTTTTGGTGAAATTGATGTCTTATAAATGTTTTCCAAAAATAAGATGGCCTTGCCCATCTCTCCTTTTAAATTTAGACAGTAATTTAATCCATTGCAATTTTTGTAGAAAAGGCTATTGACCAAAAACCACTGCTTGAAATTCCAAAATATAGTCCTTAAATCTGAAAGCATATTTTTAACTTTTTAGGGTGTCTTCCTCTGTCTAAAAAATTACTATAGAGTTTCAGATTGCAACTAGAAAATAGATGATGGTTGGTATTTTTTTCTTTCAGTTAAAAAAATTACTCATTTCCAGTCCTATGATGCTCATCTTGTCTGAAAAAAAGTAAGTTAAAAAAAAAGTTTTATATTTGTTACTATTTTTTTCCAGATAAACTCTCCTGTATTTTATAGTCATAAATTTGGAGGTACTCTTAAGTTTCGTGATTTTCTTAAAATCTACTTAAAAGGTTTTTTTTAATCGCTCTGCTTATTGTGTTGATATTCTGATGTTCATTAAAATTAAAAAAATGTTCATTCAATTACCAGAAACAGAGAAACACAGAGAGAAGTTCACATTGAATTTATGCTATCATTCTAACATATGCTCACTGTTAAGCAGAAAAAATTAACATTGAGAAAGATATTAAGAGTATTAAAGGATTCTAGTTTGAGCTGAAAGTCTAAGAAGAGTAAATAATATACTTAGATTTGCATCACTATAGGAAATACTAAACTCAGATTTTTCAGATTGTAATCTTAAGAGACTATTTGAATTTGATGTACTCCCGCTTGTATCCAAATTTTGTAACAGACCCCTCACAAGTTCCTTACAATAAATGTGACACATTTTTGTTCCCTTTTCCTCTTCAGGCCATGTCTTTTGCCGTCATACCTTATTGGCAAGTAGAATATCAACAATATTTAAACCCATTTCTGTCAAGCAGATGGAAAGAATAATCAGGAGTCATATCCATGCAACTAAATACCTTTTCTATTATTCCTAAAAGTCTTTAAGTTATCTGGATAGATCTGGTATAGAGATGCCAAATTGCTGCAAGTTTTTCTGATTAAAATGAAGAATTATTACTAACTTTAAAAATTCTTCACGGTTCAATAAAATCCTCAAAAACAATTACATAAAACCCCCTTTAAAATCTATTAGTGTGAGTAATTTAGTCTTTTGGAAGGCCTACTGCTGCACAAATTAATTGTTGTTTCAAAGACATTTTCTTTTAAGTGCATACAACTCTGATTTGTGGGGTGTAGCAACTTGAAATCCAGACATCTAGGGAGATAAGTAGTAAATATTAAAGTACTATTAACATACAGAAATTTTAATTTTCTACTTTTCTATTCTGGTCTTGTTAAAAAACTCTGATAAATAGCAAACTAAATCTGCACCAATACTACAAGGCAACATAAAAAAGGAATTTATATTTATTTGAGAAAAAAAATCAAATGTGTCTTTTTAATCAATGTCTTCTTGAAAACATGTCTTTCCACTGTTCTATCAGAAATTTTTATCACGCAACAGATGAAGAGACTACACACACTCACCCAATGGATTGGTTTTATCAGGAAGAAGGGGTTCCAGGGCGATTCTTTCATCCCAGTGTTTGACAAAAGCAAATAGTAAAAAATGCTAAATAGTACAAATGACTTAATATGCAAATATGAAAATAACACTTGTAATCAAAGTCAATGTTTTTCATTTGACAGGAAAAGAGCTTTTAGTTGTCTCAATGGGTTCTGTTCATATTTGTCTCAGGAGGATGTAGTAATTATGCATTTTACCACCATTCACTTGAGCTAGAAAAGAATTTATCTAAATTGCCGTATTTCCTTATCTGGCCTTCCAAATAACTTGCAAAGGCATATGATGTTGCTAGACATTCCTCTTTTGAACAGCTTCAAGGCAAAGGTTATATCTGCCACATAAAATTTGCTGTCATCTTTAGAGCACTCATCAGTTTAGGCTTCACATGTGTTTATTTTTACAGGCTCTGCTGTTGCTGCACTCCTCTCTGCAGTGCAGCAGCTGTACCCTGGGGTTCAGCCAGCATTATACTGCAGAACCTCTGCCTGGCTTCTTTCAAGGACAAATATGTTATGAATACTTAAAACTTGTTTTACCCCCATTTTCTACTTCATATACCATTCCTGCAACACTTGAACAAAGAATGTGAGAAACTGTTCCAGCGTCTGTTTATGAAAATAGGTCAACTGCTTCTCTCTTCAGCTCTACTGTTCTATCAATCAACATCAAAATATCTATCAATACATTCTTGTGTCAGTAATGTCCATCAAAGAACTGTGAGAAGTCTAATCCAATTGAAATGAGCCAAGAAAAGGATACACTGTATCTAGAAAGGACACAATATATTTAAAAGGCTTTGAAAATCCCTCCTCTTTGCCAAGCTCCTCAGGCAAGTTCTATGAGAGTATGAAGTGAAAGATTTTTCCTGTGTTCAGAGTCACTAAAAGAATTAATTTAAAAGCAAAAAGGTTCAACCACAACTGTAATTCAGAAAGAGGTGGCCAGTTCCACTGTCACATTAAAGCAATTTATACTGCATAGTTCACATAAGCCTACATTTAATATTACCCTCAGAACAGGTTACACACTGTTAATCAAATTTCTAAGTCAGATTTTTATTGGATGAGCTTTGCTGCACAACCTGTAACAAACCCACTTCTGTGAGTTACTTTTTGCTTGCTAAAAAAACATGATGACTCTTGAATTTATGCAGTCCTCAATTTCCACAGTTTGGTTACCTGGAGTGGAACTATGTATGAGAGGGTGCCTAGGAGATCAATTGTGAAAGTGTGTTTTGTTTCTAACAGTTAGAATTTAATCTGATGGTCAAGAAGAGCTGGACAATTAAAACTCATTCCAATGAAGAATAAAAATCTGACTTAGAAATTTGATTAACAGTGTGTAACCTGTTCTGAGGGTAATATTAAATGTTGGCTTATGTGAACTATGCAGTATAAATTGTTTTAATGTGACAGTGGAACTGGCCACTTCTCTCTGAATTACAGTTGTGGTTGAACCTTTTTGCTTTTAAATTAATTCTTTTAGTGACTCTGAACACAGGAAAAATCTTTCACTTCATGCTCTCATGATAGTTCAGGAAACGAAGGCCTAATATGCTCCAGAATAGATAAATTAAATAAACCTACTCTGTTAGATGACTAAGAATTTATCTCACATTTTTCTGGGCAGTTATGACATTTGATTTTTTTATATGTTTCTGAGGTAGAATTTGAATTTAGCATAGAATCCAAAATCACCAGAAACACAGAGTGACCATATGGCAACAAAATAGTAAATGTGTTTATATGGTAATTCTTGCAAACATTCACTTTGAACTGAAAATTTGTACTTTTTTCCTTTATTCTTTTTTTTTGTGGGTTTTTTTTTTCTCTTGGAAGAATGAAGGGTGATTTCTCTATTCTCCTTGATACAGAAGAATGCTCTTTTCAAATATCAAGTGCCTCTTCCTTTTCAGACAGGAATACATCAGCATTGCTCTAGTGTTCATCATTCTCTCAGAGAAGCCATTAGGAAAGCTTCAACATGCCAAAGTTTTTCTTAAACAAGAACAACCACAACAAAAACCATTCATGTTCTTTTTCTTAAAAACCTGTGAACACTTCTAGCTCTCTAGTTGTTGATGCTGATGGTAGTTGCCTTTGAGGAAATGTACAATTTTTACAGTGCCTGATCCTTTGACAATTTACTCCAGTGAGGAATGTCAGCAGCACTCTGCCTTCTATGTCTCTTATTTTCAGAGCAAATTCTTGATATCCTCAAGGTCTTTTCATTACAGACTCTCTGCTGCTCCCTCTTCCTGCAGTGGATAGTGCAAAAAATTGCCTGATTAAAACATGTGAACTATGACCACCCAATAACTCCTCAAGAAACTTAAAAAAACCTTAGAAATTCTCGCTATCCTAACCACACCTTGGGGAGATTCTGCAAAATTGTTTTCAATTCTCAGAGTATCTTTCACTGCTGTTCTTTTCCACCTTTCTTTCTTTCCTCATACCACTCATGTAGACACATTTTTTCAAGAGTCCTTGTCAATAATTCCACATCACACATTTTTCAGAAAATAAAAAGGATAGATTCCTATCATTACTTTTGTGCCATTTACCAGGGAAACACATTAAAATGCATTAACTTTTTTTTCCATAAGAATAGAATTCTGCAGTTGAGTTAATGCATTGCTGCTGTCTCATCTCCATCTCTTCTGAAAACTGGCACAATATTATTGCCTTATGTGTAAAGAACTTAGCAAACATTTAACAGGGCTCAGGTCTAAGACTGCTATTCTGATCCAATTTTAAGATGAACTCTCTAAAGATTTTTTTTTTCCTGAGAATACAGGAAATATTAAATAATTTCAAAGATACACAGTCACAGAAATAGTTCAAATATCCTTACAAGTATGTTATTATGTCTATCCTTCCCAACCTGACATGTTCTTTCACATGGTACTAGAAGCACCATCTGCTTTACCATAATCAAATTATTGTAAACTGTAATTAGTGTAATACTATACAAAATTCTCATCATCTCAATAGCAGAAAATTTTACTTTCTTTCTGATTATTTTTCCCATTCATTGTATAAATTGAAGACAGAGAATTCTTTTCTTGTTCTTAAATTAACTGCTCTCTCCCTCCCTCTTCCTCACTTATGTCTTGTTCCAGTAAAGAGCTGGTATCTTCCTAATATGTGAAGGTTATTTTAGATTTAAAAAAAATCTATTCTTTATTTCTAACAGTTTTTGATATTTTCAATAAAATAATCCTTGAAGACAGTGTTCAAAGATAAAGTATTCTTGATTTTTCCAAGCAAAAACTTAATCACAGTTTTTTCTCATCTCTTCTAATATATTTTGGCACTTTATACTTTTGTTTCTTTCTTTGATTTCAGAAATAGGATTTTTTTAAACTGTAGACTGGACAATATAAATTTTCTCACATGAAGTGTTTGCACATGTTTGCGAAATACAGACAGCAGTGACAACACATGGAAAGATCCTGCAAAAAAGCCTCCCGTTTGTTCTTTAAAATACACTGTTCAGCAATTAAAACACAATGGTAAGGCAGACTAATGTTCATGAATGCAATGTATTAAATAAATAAAAAAACCCACTTGGAATGTTCTTATATGCATGCTTTATGTTGTCAGCAATATGACATGATTCTAAAGTAAATGACCCAAAGGGGAAAGCAATTATTGCAGTAAAGAACAATAATGAAGACAAGTTTTGACTGGCCTAAACTGATCTGAGAAAATGCTGATCTAATGATAACAGCATAAAAATAGTTGTATGAACACTGGAGCATGAAAGCCAGTGAAGGATTTTCAATAGTACTGTGATGCTATTTTTGTCAAATATATAGAGAGATAGTAACATAATTTGTAAATATACAGTAAATAATTGTTTCCTCTTCATTTATGGTAAACAGCAACAGAATCCTTTCCCTAACAATCTTTTTTCAATACATTCAAATAGTGGAAATACTTTGAGAAATTGTTTTGAAAGATGCAGCTCTCTTTCAAGAGATACACTCAAGAGAAATAGTAGTGTAGATTTTACAATATTGAGGTTTTTTACCCTGGTCTTCACAGGTTCTCAAGTAAATTGGCATTTTCCTTAATAGATGAAAATATATCAATTTTGCCAATAATTCTTAGGCTTCTGGAGGTTGCTTTGAAAGTTAGAACACGTGCATATTGCATCCAATACTTAGACAAGAAGCAGCTGCAGGTAGAATTTCTTTATCTAAAGTGTATCCATAAGAAAAACCAAAAAACAAACAAAAAAAAAAAAAAAAGAAAACCCAAAAAGCCAAAACAAAGATGCCAGAATTACTTAAATATAAAAAAGGTGAAATTCATACATCTTTCCTACCCAAACCCCAAGTTGTAGCCTTGGTGGAAGATCATGTCAGGGAATATTTAGGCAAATTTGATATGTCCATGTACCCTGATGGGGTGCAGCTATGAGTGCTGAGGAAGCTGGCTGGTGACATTGCAAGACCACTGTCACTCATCTGTGATGTCCACCAGCTTTCTCTGCAGTCAGGTATGCATCCCCTCAAGGCCTAAGAACTTGTGGATGTCAACTTTGTCTACGTGTTTGTTTTGGGGTGATTTATGATGTCTAGTCTATTACCTGGTCCTCTGCTTTATGCCTGAAAATGATGGCTGTATCTTTTAGGTGTGGCTGGGGGAGAGGGGAGATATAAGCTCTTTGGTGGCTTTCCCAAAACCTCACTCACCAGGCCTCCTGGATGTGGTGTGGTCTGGATTTTCCTTGGGTTTGTTAGGCCAGATAAGAAGTTTTATTCCTTTCCTGGTTTTGTTTTGTTTTTGTTTTTTTTTTTTCCTTTCCAGCAGTAATTCTGCAAATTTTTGAGGTAAGACCTTTTAAGTCCAAGACCAGAGAAAACAGGACCTGTAGGTGAGGAGTCAGTCAGGATCAGCAGGAGAAGGACCACTCCATTCTACCCCCAAACCTCAGAAAAGCCAAGCCAGGGAGCAAAAGCACACCCAGAGGTTCTAGCCCATCTGCTTCATCTGCTGTGGAGAGGAGGTTGATGCCAGAGATCCACCAGATTTTCATCTGTTGCCCAAACTGCTGCGTGAAACTCCTGTTTGTTTTTTTTTTTTCTCCTGAGAGAGATACTGGGTCATCTTCCTCCACATGGCATGAGCCAGTTTTATTCCCTGGAATTCTGGGATTTTGTTCCAGTGTGCCTGGGGATTAGGTATAATATCTAACAGTTTAATGTCTAACATTTAATTACTTTTTTGCCCCTTGCCTTCTGGGCGTTCTGTTAATAAACTAGTTTGGAAATTTTTTTTCCCACTTTCACTATTAGTGTTCATTTCCTGTTGGTGGAAAGGGATTGTGGAATGCTTTTAGAGGAGACAACTCCTTTCAGAGTGTCTTCTCCTAAATGTGTTTCTAAACTGAGACAGTGTTCTCTAATTTTGAGGTTCAGTATTATATGACCTGATACAATACAGGGAAAATTTTGATAGAAATGGTCCAAGGAACTCCAGGACACAATCAGAGAACAATACAGTGTAGCCATCAGGCACACTGTGACTGATAATTCTTTCGCAGTGCAGACCTACTGCCAATTTTTGTATGTCACAACTGTATCTGCATTAAACCATACTAGTCATTGCAGAGTATCAACACTTTAGCTAAAAGAAGAAACAAGTTAGTTTTGAACTGTCCTGTTTACTTTCTTTTGGCAATGCTTCCTGTTTTATTAAAATATTATGAAGAAAGATGTCCCTTACAAAACAAAAATGTACTGTCATGGACCTCACATAGGAGGCATTTTGTGCATCATCTTGAAATCTAAGTACAGAGCTGGGAGAAGGGCAAGAAATGTTTGTTTGCTACAGTAAGACAAGAAAAAGGGAAATCATTAAGTTGCCTTTGGCAATAAAGAAAAGGGACTATTCTGTGAGACTGAGTATATATCAGATAAAGATGTGTCCTTTCCTTCCCTAACAGACCAGGTTATCAGTCAGAGTGACTTAACAGCCCTTTTCTATGCAGTCCTGCAGAATCACAATTTAGAAAAGGAGATGTTCTTGCAAGTGAACCTCAAGCACTCTTTCCCCCATTCCCCCTGAAGCTTGCTAAGCCTTTTTTAATGTTAAGGCACTGACTTTTTATCTCCAAACTCCAGGCAAAGTAGTAAATTTATGTTTTTCACTATATCATTCTCAATGAATTCCAAATAACTACATTGCCTCTTGCCCAGGGATCAACTGCTTCACCCCAGGATAAAATGCATTTCAGCACTGTCAAATACCCCTCTCCTATAAGTACCATCTCCATCAGAGGAGACACGAAAAATAAACACAAGACACAAATGGCAGACCAAGATTTTACCTTCACAATCATATAAACGATATGCCTATGTTTATAAACAAGGGGGTCTCAACAAAACACAAATGTAAAAATTAAGCATATATGGAGTCAGGAACATGAGTTAGGGTAAATATAAAGACATTTTCATAGCTTGCAGGGATTAGGTTAGAAGAGACAGTGTGGCTCAGGGACTAATAAAGGGGGCAATAAGTTAAAGATCTTTATTCATGACCTGGGTGATGATCAAGTCCGTGGATGATTCAAAACTTTAGGGAGCTGTTCATGCACCATGGTCGTGCTGCCATTCAGATGGGTAATTCAGACCCTGCAGCAGTATGTGCTGGAGGACAATAGGCTGGAAATCAGCCTTGAAGAAAATAGCATCGGGATTCAGCAAGACTGTAAATTTAACATGTTCCAGTGATGTTTCCAGTAGCAAGAAGGTCGACAGCATTTGGAACTGTACTACAGGAGTATTGTCAGCTGGTCAAGGGGAGGTGACTGTTAGTTTACTGATAAGGTCACACCTAGAGTTCTGGGTCCATTCCTGGACTTCACAGTATGAAAAAAAACATGAACACACTGGAGTGTGTCTGGTAAGGGACCATAAAAATTGTTAAAGGGCTGCATGAGAGGCTGAAAGAGATGGGACAACTCTGCCTGCAGAGGATGAGCCTTGGAGAGCTGGAGACAGAGAAGAATGAAATAAAGAGATCATAAGGCTATTACAGTAATTTTATCCCTTGCTTTTCTGCTTTTCTCATTTTGGGAGTAAAACCTAAAACCCAAATGCAACAAACCAAAGTAATAAACCAAAATAAACCTCACCAAGGATGGAACCTTAATACCTTTAAGATGACCTTGACTAGGAGAACAGAAAAAACTTTTTACCAGTCTCTATGAAGTAAAAAGAAATAAAAAATCAGATCGCAAACAACACGCCCTTTGTAACTGCAAGGAAAGTTGAAAATAACAAAAATAAATTTTGGGAAAAAAAAAAACAAACTTAAAAATAATCTTAAACAAAGTATTTGTTTGCTACTGTCTCCAATGAAACGATGAGGTAACATACTGCCAGGTCCAGAAGGGCACTTTCCCCTTCAATAAGATTACCTTGCTGGATTCAGGGTCAGCTTCATGATTAAAGTTGTAAAAAGCCAGAACAAACCTCAATGTGGGCTCAGCTCTGCTGTTTCTAAGCTGATGTCTTTGTTCCTGTCTCCCACCTGAACTATCAGTCACAGAGCAATAGGAAGGGACTGATCTTCAAAGCAAGGTGAGCCAGGCACAGAGAACACCCTCACAAGCAGCAGGACAGTGACCTCACCAACATGGACACAGTCCACAGTGCCCCAGCAAGGAAAATGATTCTAAGACAATATGCAAGATAAGCAATCACTCAGGAAGATCAAAGTAAGAAGAAAAGATGAAGATTTAAAAGTAAATCAAGCCTTCAGAATAGGATCAGGGAGGTATAAAATCATCTGAAGTAGAACAGGCACAGTGCAGCTTACAGGAGATCTTGCAGCAGCTCCCAAATAAAGGTAGTGGAAGGGAATATCTGCTGAGGCTCCTTCCAGAGCTCCACAGCAGCTCTTTCTACATGTCAGCCTGGCAGTCAGCTAAATTCCTAGAAGGAGGGAAGTGAACTTCAGATCCTGACACATAACATAGGAATTCCCATTAAGGTAATGATTCCTCAGTCAAGGAGAGAACTCTCCAAGAAAACATATTCTAACCTTCTGAGGGCAAAATGTAGACAGCTGAGCAGAATTTGATGAGACAGACTCAAAACCAAATACAAGCAAGTTTAGTTGTTCTCTTTGTCTCCAAGGAAGAGATAGAGAACTTGACATATTTTACGCTGCTCTTCCATTTTTATTTATTCCCTATTACTAATTTGAGTTAATTGCTAGTCTGCCCTTTACTGCACAAGAAGAAGCATTTGTATCTCTCTTTATATCAAAATCTAAATCCCTCATAACTGAGTAGGGTTAAGATCCTGGAGAGATATCTAGGCAGCCCAGAAACTCTACTAAACTTCAATCAACTTTCTTGATGGGCAGTTGTTAATCTTGTGCTGAATATTCCTGATAATGTAAAAATAGGTATTTTTGACAATAAATATATATGATGACTAATTAAGATTGAAAATTATTCTGTTAATCAAAATCCTGTTAACCTTATTCTCACTACTCTTAATTGTATTTCAGGTTCAACGACAGCAATCACTGAATGTGGTTTAGATGTATTTGCAACTTTACATTTGTAAGTTTCTCTGTATTAAGTACATTAAAATAAGAATTTGTAAATATATTGAAATATATTATCATCTGACCTCTTTGCTAGGTAATTTCTACTCTGTTTGGCAGGCAATTCTATTTTAAAGATGACTGGCATGCTACATTTGTTTCGGGCTTTTTTTCCCATTTTTTAAATTTGTTTTGGTTATGGTTTTTTATTTGTTTTAGTTTTGGTGGTTTTTTGCCTGTGAACTGAGGAAAACTTAAACTGCCTTAAATCAGAAAGATTATGAATATGACTCCAAGAAGTAAAAAAATCAGTGAGTACTTGCAATGAAGCATGACAGAGGATAAGTTTCTCTTGTGCCATTTAGAACCTTCTCTGCTAAACAGGACACATAATTTCCTGCACTAGGAAATACACTGAGACTCTGTGCACATTATCTTTTTGCTTCATTACTAGTGTGGTATTCACATGTTAAACCCTGACTTCAGCAGTAAGCAATTCAGGGCAACATTTCCCTGGGCTTTCTCTGTGCAAGCAAGAGAAATAAACTCAAAATCTGTTTTAAAGAATTAAATTGGTTTATAGTTTCTATTTAGGTCCTCTAAATTTTATTTGACATACACTGCGAAATAAAATATCCTATTCAAATTGATGATATAATACGGAGCTCAGTTCTGAGTATTAGCTGAGTTTTATCAGCTTCTCTTGCTCTTTGTGCCTGGAGCATTTTCTATTGTCTGCATTGTTCAATAGATAAATATTTGGATATTGTGAGTTTAAAAATTGGATGACAGGAATATCATAGGCTAAAGTTAAAGCTTTTTGATAGGCCTGTTTGCCAGAATTTGAAACCCCACCAAAAAAAAAACAACACTTTTAGGGTAGCTGTTTTTCGATGCACATAGGCAAAATTCTGTGGGCCTAATTCAATGACAAATTGCAATAAATACTTCCCAGAAACATAGGGAGAGATATTATTTGTGCTATAACATTAATTACATTTTGGTCCTCCTTGTACAGTAAGTACATTTTCAGCTTAAAATCATCATTTAGACTGTTCTATGTATGCATTGTACAGTACATAGCATTTTGACTACCATTACTGCAGTGCCACTAATGATAATAAAAGATAAGGAAATTCAAATCATTTTCCTCCATAGACATTTTCTTGTGAAATTTAATGTTTATACATTACCAAGAAGAAACTATGATATACTTTTTAAAAACAGAAAAAGTTGAACACTGACAGTCACGCAGTCTATAACACATTGCTTTTAAGAATTTGTTGGGAAAAGGTATGAAAATGTACATAATACACTACTCAAAACAAAATAATAGTTCTTATCAAGCTCAAAATAACAAGAATTTAATCAAAATACATAATTCTTCTTTGACAACACAGCCCATAATAGGGGAGAATTGAGTGTGTGCAGGCAAACGTCATCAATGACTCAAGATGACGTAGGACACAGTCCAAGAGTGAATGCTACTGCAGGGAAAGCAACACTCAAAATTCCTGGCAAATGCAAAATTTGTACTATTGCATTTGTCCTTTCAAATTTTTCCCAGCTTGGTCCTTCTAAGACTTGCAGGACAATATTACTTAGCAAAATGCTACTGAAAGACTTTCCATTTTTGACCCTTAATGAAAATTAAGGGTCAGAAGTTTACAATTTTCTGAGGTTGTTGCACGATGCTTTGTGTTAGGCGAAGGTCTTTCACTGTGTGTCTCTTGCACTGGGGAGCTGGTCTTGTGGATAATAAAAGCACATTTAATTTGCCTATATTTTTCAAAACTTTAGTATCAAGAACAATAAAACTACAGAATACGGGTTGTGAGAAAAATTATGTAATTGGCAGTCCCATCATATATTGTGGCTATTGCTAGAGGTAGGTCTCAGATTTTATATCAACCTGTTGCTCCTCAGAATTTAGGTTTGTGTGACTTTGAACCTCAGCTTTGTTTTAATTAGGTTAACTACGGCAGAATTTTTTCCTTCCCCAGATAATTTCTTTGACTTACCTTTTTATAGGGCAAGCTTAATTTTATAGGCATAGTAGCCTGAAATAGTTATTTTGTTTAGACTTAGGTATTTTTGATCACGTCAGGATGATGCAAGATAGCTCAAGAGAGCCTAGAGAAGTGGACACCTCGGAGGCTCCAAAATATGGGCATGGGACACCGAGAAATGGGACAAAGAGTGACATGAAGAAAGAGCATTTAATTCTTGACCTTTAACAACATTCTGAACTTGAAAAAGAAGTAACAAACAAAAATCAATTGTCATGCTGGGAACTTCAGTCAGTGACTGAAGATTGTACTGGTAAATTTAATGTATCCTAGTAACTTATAAAGGTTACTCTCTCTATATATAAGTCACTTTCAGACTTCACTATTATCAGTGTTTTAGGGGACAGAAATTAATTCCAATGAGAATTAGGTCTCCATGCAAATATTTAATTTCTGAAGCTACAGGCCCTAAAGCAACTGTAAATTTTCATGAAGATCCTTTTATTTTTAAATACAGTAATTATTTTTTCTGTGTTTTACTGAAAAGCTCAGAGAAATTTAATTCTATTGTGCTGGGACTCAGGAGTTTTTACATAGGTGAATTCAACAATTGTCTGTATTTTAAATGTCTAAGAAAGTCTTCACCTAGGCTAACTCTACCAAACAATGCTTATGCAACATTCAGAAATTATTACAAACATTCCAAGAAGTAGATTAGATGTGGACATGATGTTCAGAGGAAGAAAAAAATTTAGGTGTTTGCTGAGGAAACAAAACCCCTAGGTGTTCAGTTATGGGCTTTTCCATTTCAGCAGGCTTTGAGAATAGCACAGCCCATTTCATTTACTAACATCAGTGAGGCCCTTTGAAGGTTCTGAATTCTGTGAAAAAGATGAATTTCTGTTGTCTTAAATAGATCATAGAGACGCATCAATTTAAAGTAGGTCTGGTAAATTCCCAGAGAAGTGTTCAAAAATTTAGAGTGGATGACCTTTACACAGAGAAGGCAAATATAGTCCTAGAAATGTTATATATTTAGTTTTGCATCATATTTTAGTGAATTATTTGTCTGACCAAGAAAAACAATGATATTAAAAATATTAACAGTGATGACAACAAAAATTTTCATTTAAATTTGTTTGCACTTTTATAACAATGCTCACCCTGAAGTTCACTAAAGCATTCAGATAGAAAATAGGGTATATTGTGATTTATGGACATGCATTACATTATATCATGTTGATATACATAACCTTCATGGCTGAAGTCAAAGTCTTTAATAAATGGATATTTACCTTCTCTAATTCACCAGCATATTTACCAAAACTGAATTGAGTGTCTCTAAAACTTAAATACTAGCTTCTATATCTTAAAATAGAAAAAAAAATCTAATTAAATTTTAACTGTTTCCTATTCTATGAAGAAAAGGACCACAGTGGGTCATCTGGTCCAACCTCCATGCTCAGGCAAGGTGCATGGTGCAGGATTGTGTCCAGAGCACATGGCACAGAATTGTGTCCAGAGAGTTCTTGAATATCTCTACTTTGAAAGAGTCTACAACCTCTCAGGGCAACCTGTTCCAGTGCTCAATCACTCTCACAATAAAGAAGTTTTTCCTCATGTTCAGGTTTCATTAGTTTCTGCCCATTGTCTCTTGTCCTATTGCTTGGCATCACTGAGGAATAAAGACAAATACTAAAAAGAACACAAAGAAGTAAGCATCATTATCTTATTTGTCTCTCAGCACTTGTACCTTTACATTTGAGAGTTTGAAACAAGTATTTTTTCCCTCTTCTGTCAAAAAAAGACTTTTCTTAAGCATCAGTAAAAATAAATTATAGTTCAGGTTTCTACATTGGTTGGCTGAATATGCAGTGCCTAATTTCCAGCCTGTGAGTAGCCTGAGAGCTTTAAGAATGTGTTAAATCTTGGCAGAACTTGAAACCTGAATGATGCACTCAGCAACAGCACAATCAATAGAATCAGTGTTTATGTGCAATATAGAAAGACTGTTTAATTCTTTCCTGTGAAAGGTGCAAAATATTGAATCCTGACTTTATTTTCTTTGAGGGAATTTATCAAAGGCATCTCTATGAATAGGCAAATCTGCTACTCATTATTAGATGTTTACAAGATGCAGTTTAATGAAGCTTCATATTCAATATTCTGACTTTCCTTTGATCATTGGTTAGAGGAGAATTACCTTGATTAGTTTTGGAATCATGCTGTAGGGACCACATATATTTCCTCTTGTTAGTTGAATCTGAAATAGTGAAAAAACAATTTCTCATATAGAATTATACTTGATAAGATGGTGATTACAAATAGAAGTGTTCTATGACATAATTGCTTCTTACTTTTCCCAAGAACAAGCAAAATAAAATGAAAACCAGATGGATGCCCAGAGCTTCTTAATAAAGTTTATTAAGTGTGCCTTTTTTTCTAGGCTACTTTGACATTGTTTAGCTTAATGTTCCACACGCTTCTCAACATGAGTCCCTTCAGTATTAAACATATATTAACTAGATACCAACCATTTCTTTTATCCATTGAAAATAAATAAGCCCAGTTCTAAAATCATCATGATGAGATATGTTGAATCAATATGTTCTTGAAACTATTTATCATATTTCACAACATACATGAAGGCTAAAGAGATATTTCTACATACATTCAGTGCAAATGAATGTTCCACAGAGCAATGTAGAATCTAAAGCTACCTTTGGACAACTCTGTGATAACATTTGTATTCTTAAAATACAATTAATATTTCAGTAAATAGTTTTTAAATCATTAATTGATTATTTATATAAAAGTCCAGTTGCTGAGATTCACAGTCATCCTCTAAAAATGTGACCCTGACAATCCTGCCTTTGCCTGAAAACAAAAACCAGATGCTAAAATATCAAACTGTACAATGCACAATTTTGCAATAGTACCTAGCTCACATAAAATTGCTGTTTGGTTTGCATGCAGTAGATTTTATTAGCTGCAGAAAGCACTCAGAAAGAAGAACATCAGCTCACTTGGAAAGTGAGATCCTACTCCAATACAGGCAACAGTGCTCCTCCCATTTGTATTGAGAGCCCTGTGGATAACACTGCATTGTACACAGTGGCTCTGGATAATCCATGCCTGCTCTGTTGGGCCCCAGGCTTAGAGCTTGAGCAACCCTAATGCTAAGGTGAGCAGCTGCTTTAAGGGATTGTCCCCTGTTGGCATCTCCCCCATCAGTTTGTGCAGGTGAGTCTTAGGACAGACAGAGATATCATTACAAAATATCAGGAAATTATATATGGCTCTCTTTGTTATGCAAAATAAAGGGTTCACCAACATGGAAGGGAAAAAAGGACCTCTCAATGAATGGAATTGGCACATGGTGTTGTAGGAGAATCTGCCCTTGGTCTGTGCTGTGTGAAAGAAGGGTTGACAGGACACAAGGAATGCAAGGATCTATAGTCCTCTTTATAATCTCCTGTTTAAACAGCTATCTCATTACACCATGTGTTATTGGGACTCTTTCTCTGAGACCCACAAAAAAATTTTGCACACAAAAAATTGTCCTACACCTCCCTGCTCCCACCCTCCCTTCAAGGGCAGAACACCCTATTTGTCCCTTTTCCATCCTGCAGGCCTGTACAGACTCTCACACTTTCACCACCACATCTACATTCATACGATTCTATTGATCTTCACTTTTATTTTCTCATGTCAATCTTTTTCTCTATCTATGAAAATCACTTAGCTGATCCAGAGCACTCAAAACACTTGAGACATCTGTTAAATGTGTTTTGTAGGCTGCAATTAATGAGGTATTCCATATGCATCTGGGAAATCAGAGATTGTTAGTTGATACTGTGATATTTCACATGAAGAATGGATGAGTTGAACTTGCTGTGAATAATATGACTTTATTGGTTGTTTCCTTTTTTGTTTTTTTTTTTTTTTTGGTATGTGCATTGAAAGAGATTCAAGTGCATAAATGTATTGTTATTTTCTTCCATCACATGACCCTACACACGCTCTTGTGCAAATACTCAGAATAAATGGAATTTTTTCCTGGTCGCATAAAAATACTTACTTTGCACAATATCCTTCCTGAAATTTTGTGATAGTCTGTTTCTTGCATATGTGGGGACTAAAATGCCGAGTAAGATAAGGTGTGCTTGTAGCATACTGCAGATATTTGCTGCTATCGGTTAACTCTGACCACTATTCTAGCTGTCCTATGTGAATCTGCTCAATAGATACTGTATCTTCACCTCTTGTATCTGAATTTATGATGTTTCCATACAAATTCTTAAAAAAAAGACCCCAAACAATAGCAAACCTCCAAGCAAAGAAATAAACAAAACCCCCAAACAAACAAAGAACAAAACCCACTTAACCTCCCCCAAGACACACAAGGTGAAACACAGATAGTGTAGGGACGAAGTTAGTTCAAGCTGACAGGAGTTAGGTACACAGTCTGTGGAGCCCAATTCTCCTGATTCTTAGTTTATGTTAAATTTCCACAATTGCCATAAACAATTCCAGTTACAAAACATTCTACTGGGTTTTTCAGACCACAAAGCCTGAGGCTTGGCATGCAGAATAATTTCTAGACTGGACCGTGGTGGAAGTGTGGTGTGTGTTTACTTTCTTTCTTTTTAAATATGCATTCTAAAACATGTAAAATGGGTGAAAATTTTAAAGTGCTCAGAATGCTACTGCAGTGCAATGTGCGTGTTTATATAACTATCATGAAAAACACAGAGAAAGATAGCTTTGAACCTGGGCTCTCCTAAACAATTTTTCTTTAACTGAGATAAAATAATGAAAAAATACTTAGTTAAACTGCTGGCCAAACTCTTATTGTTTGTACTGCTCCTGGTAAAGACCCTGGGGAGCAGCAGCGGAATCTGTGCTATTGATTGGCTGGTTAAAGAGAGGCCTATTAGATTGAGGCAGGCTGGATTGATTATACAGCAGCAGAAGGAGCTCAGATTCAGAGCTGAGTGAACGTCAGGGTGAGAGAGAGGGAGAGCAAGCGAGAGAAAGCGTGCAACAGAGGGAGACCGTACCCACTGTAGCATCAGTGTGTGACAGCTGGTGCCTGATAACACTGATATTGAGCTCCTTCAGTGGAGAACTTGCTGAGCTACCCTTTTTTCATTTGCAAGAGGATGCCAGCTCTAAGCCAGTGCAACTGATGACAGACTGGATCTTGGAATAGTTCGTTTCACTTACAATTACATCTCTCATATTCTGCTGCTCTGAAGAAAGGCATATTACGGAAGACAAAAATTCATTCTCTCCCCTTACCTCACATATTACTGATGATATACAGAGTTTGATCTTCCAGGTAAGGAAATTATAATTTGTTTTTCTGAGCCGATAAGAAAGGAATTATTCTTTTTGTATCTTGCATGTTAAATACAAGCTTTGGCATTTATTCTCAGAATGCATTTCTTCACTTCTATTTATTTCACTCTCAGACTGTATGTAACAATTGTTATGTACCCCTAAGGGCAATTCACAGGACATAGTTTGTGCATTGCATTTATCATGCTTAACCCTTAAGGTGAATGGAATGAAACAGAAAAGATAATTTCTAACTACTTGGATGATGTTTTAATATAACTTGTCCCACACATGCTAAACAGTCTGGAGTAATAATGGCACACAAGCTCTCCCATATTATTGATCCATTAGTGTACACATTGTGATGCCAGGTAGAGAGAGTATTTACCTGAAGGATTTCTCAGTGCTTCTCAGCAGTTTGAAATAGTGTCTGTCTTTCCACTGCAAACATGCTACTGCTGAGCAAATATGGTCAGCCTTAAATAATTTATCATTAGACTGCCATTTTTTAGCTATATAGTAGTTATTGCTAGCATTCTGCCTGCAAAGCAAAGATCAAGGCTTATGACTTGAAATATGAAACCTAGGGTGTTCTGTTACACTGTGCTGTATGTTTGAAGCAGCCATCCCATGGACTGATTGCCTGTTTTGGTATGACATTGACTCTATGGTCTCCTAACTGCAGAGCTCCACATAAAGTTCCTATGTTTTTCCTTCAGCTGTCTTTTAAGTGGTTTTGCTGTCATAGGTGATAGGCTCTGATAGATTGTTGTGATTTTGAAGGTGATAGACTATATCTGAAATAACCCAGCTTTTGAATTTGCAGTATGTATGTCAGGAAGTTGATTGACTGGGTGTTTACAGGCCACAGGAGCATAACACTAAGACAGCTCCTTCATTAGCAGCACATTGCTTCTAGCTGTGACAACATGCACCACCTTCCTCATCAGCTTGTGCACTCTGCTCCTTGTTCCATACTGCAGAGTTTTTCATATGCCAGATATTGTGATTATTCCCTCTGGGTGAAGTAGAGGTATCAATCTATTAATGCAATCATTTAAGTAAACTTTGACCCAGCCAAGTACAGTGTTCCAATACTTCGGCCAGTTAGAAAACTGCCTATAGCAAGGTCTTGCTGCTAGGAGGTGGACCTATGTGTAATCCAATTTATCCAATGACTAAAGAATCACAACTACAGAAAAGCACTTTCTTCACTTCCTTTACCAAGAATTTTTTAATAAATTTCCAGAAAACACCATACTTAAAAAATTAAAGACCTCTCAAATACCCAAATGAGAAGTGGAGTTGTCAAAATGATTATTTATAATTTTGAAAAGACATATAAGAATTAAGGGTCTAGGGTATGTAAAGATTTTTTACAAAATAACAATAATTTCAAGGGGGTATCTAAGTGACCACAAGGATAAAAATATGCAATGCTTAGGAGAAAGTTTTGTCTGCTATAATGTATCATATGAATAAGCACTGGCAAAACAGAAACTAAATTGATGGCCTCAAACTAAAATCTTACTTCAACTATAGCATCTGTGCTATTTTAATACCTTATATATTCTATACTAATAGGGTTTATGTTATAAACACACAAATGTCAGCAATTTTGATCTTTCCTTCTGAAACTCTTTCCAGATAGCCAGACATTTTCTTGGGGGCACATTTTGTCACCATAGCTTTATTGTGTGGTATTTTACTCCATAAAATATTGCCAAAGGTGAGCACTCCCTACACTGACTCTTGAGTCAGAGTGCAGAATCTGGCCATATATAATGGAAGGAAACCCTTTACATTTTAATTATCTGACTGAAAATGTTAACACTGAGACAAAGACATGGATATTGAAAGCTCGATTTACCAAGCACAGACAGTATTTTATAAAGAGTTAAGATAACTGAATGTCTAATTCACTTTATATTCTTACAAAGCTTAAGGCCTGCTTCAGTATATTTCATGTGCAATTGACTAGCAAAAGAAGTCCTTTTTGTATGCTCAAAAGCTTTCCTACAGCTCTTATAATATCTCTCTTTTCTCTCTGAAAAGTCTTGTTCACTATACTGTGCTCTTTAAATATACCTTACAGTATTCTGATTAGAAAAAAAAAAAGATCATGGCAATTTTGTGATTTCAAAGACAGCAATTTTTTTTCACTCGAGATTTATATCTGTTACTACTCAGGTTACATCTAAGCCATGAAACTCCAAATAACACTAAAAAGCAGAGGTTTTTGCAATGGTAATATTTAATTTGAACCTTAAATACATTTATTTAAAGCTCAAAAGAGAATCAGAAACCAAACAATTAGTTAAGCTTACATTCATATTTTTCTACTCATAAGATATGTTATTCATTTCCATATTAAATATTTTAATCATCTTTTGTCAGATCCAGAAAAATTACATGAAAAACACACAAATTAGTTAAGAGTTTGTATATTATAAACTCTGCATTTTCTTTCAGGTCTTTGATGTTGTTAATGTTAATCTGGACTTTTTGCAGCACTTTAAACTGATTTGATTATGTCGCCTTTTTCTCAAAAGATTAATTTGAGCTTTTGGAAATTTATGTTGTATTCCTTTCCAGCTTGAAGTCATAGAATGCAAAATTTGTTTTTATTTTCCTAGCTAACTTAAAGCCATTAGGGGGCTCTTTCCTCCTATGCTATCACACAGCAAGATGCAACACAAAGATACAGCTAGTTCCTAGATTTTTTACCAAAAGAAATTATTCTTGAATTAATTTATTTTGGGTGTAGATTATTTTAATAATACCGAGCGCCTAACAATTTCTCTATTTTTCTGTTCATTTGTTGGAGAGGGTTCTGTTTGTTTTGGGTATTTCTATTGCACATATTGAAAACTTTTACTGACAATTAATGGTTATGTGTAGAAGTTACTTTATGTCCCATAAAGGAGAAGCAATTAACACGTTCAGCAAAAATTTTGAAGTAATTCCTGGGATTACTAATATGAATATGAAGCATCACTTATGTCCAAGAAGCTAAAGTCTATTTATTAGAATAATTGTGAATAATGGTGCAACTAGTTTAAAAAATATAAATAAATGAAATCCTGTTGCACACTGTTATATTGAATTGAAAAGAGCCCAGAGTATCTAGAAGCGACATACTCTTCCCTTGCACAGTTTGCTTTGTGACCAGGGTTTTTGGATCACTCTTTATTTCACAAAATGAGAAAGTTTCAATTCTGGAAACATTTACTCATATGAGCAGCTACTACTGTGCGTCGAATTCAATACCTTTGATCTGCCTATTACTCTTTAGTTCCTGTAAATTCATTGCACCACTGGACCTGAAACCAGTTGTGAAGTTCGTACTATTTCTTGTGAGTTGTAAGCTTTATACAATTACTTGTGATACTTGGGATTCTTCAGAAAGAACTATAGAACAGTCTGCTGCAGGCTAAGGAAAAGAATTTAATTTTTTCTAAAGCACAGCAAGGTAGTTGTAAACACTGCAATGTCATGCTGAGGTGAGGCCCGGAGAAACATGAATGTCAAAAGACAAGCAAAATAATTGTCCCCCTGTTTCAGTTCTGAAGAATTTTTTTATTCCTGCCATCCTTGAATGAAAACATTCCACGTTGGTAAATTATTTTACCCACACTAAACCAAGTTGCTACTTTAAATTGTTTAGCTTGCGGAGATTCCAATACTACCAACTCCATTCAAGAAAAAAACTAAAAGAAAATAAAAAGGACTGACACACTTTGTGATGTTTGACATTCAAAATGAAGAAGTATAATCCAGCCAAATTGAAATGAAAAAAAAAAAATTTAAAAAATATGTTATTTCTGGGTTTTACTGCACATCTGAATAATCTCTCTAGTTTTGCATCCTCTTGTAGCAACTATCTTATGACATATCAATAAAGAACTTTGCTTTACTAAACAGCATCTAGAAATTCCAACCAGAACCTCAAGATACTTTGTTTATTGCTGTACATAGACAGGAGTTCATCCAATATAATGAAATAGCTAACAATATGGAATAAATCAAATATTATTTCTAAGATATGTAATTGATGCTTCAAACTCTAAAATGGTCTTCATTAGATATATTATTAGCACATTGCAAATTCAGCATCATACAAATTACATTTCTGTTTGTAGAAGAGGGCTTATTCATTACTAAAAGGTGGCTAAAGTTAACTATGATTTGTTTGCATTTCAAGTAATTAATTAGGTACACGTGAACAGTCATCAAAGCTGAGATGGCATTATTATTATTATTATTAGTAATTCCTCAGGCACAACATTGCCAGTCAGTCAAAGGAGGTGATTGTTCCACTCTATTCTGCAATGGGGTGTCTTACCTGGAGTCCTGTGTGCATTTTTGGGTACAATAATATTAAAAAAAGTATAAAGCCATTAGGAAGCATCCAAAGGAGGGCCACAAAGATGGTGTAAGGTGGATGGGTGGGGGGGCACAAAAAGAGTGGCTGAGGTTACTTGGTCTGTTCAGCCTGGAGAAGAGGAGACTGAGGGGCCACCTTACTGGAGATAAAACTTCCTTGTGATGGGAAGAGAAGAGGCAGACTCTGAACTCTTCTTTGTGGTCACCAGTGACAGAACCAGAGGGAATGACATGAAGTCTTCTCAGGGGAGGTTTAGGTTGGATACTAGGAAAAAGTTTTGGACCCAGAGGGTGGCTGGGGACCAGAACAGGCTCCCCAGCGAAGTGGTCACAGCACCAAGCCTGGCAGAGGTCAAGAAGCATTTGGACAATGCTCTCAGGTGCATGGTGTGATTCTTAGGTTGTCCTGTGCAGAGCCAGGAAGTGAACTTTGGTATTATTTTGATTCTCTTCCAACTCAAGATATTCTATGATCATGTGACTTTTTTAAAGGCTCAAATGAGACCATACAAATTGCTGGAAGAATGACAGGAAATGTGTAGCAGAAACAAGGAGCAGAAACCACCTCTTGGTTGGAATCAAGCACCCTAATAGCTAGGCTCTTTTCTCCTCTATAAAGCACATTTTAATTTAATTATATGTTTTGCTTCTTTGAAATCAGTAAAATTTTATGTAAAAGATAAAAAATTAAACCCATGTAAGAGGCTGGTGCAAAGTTTCTGCACAGCTTCACTCCAGAGGTAACTCTAATTTACTGGTTGGTTAATTTATCCCTTATATAAACACACTAAGCAAAGCACTTTGAAATACTTTTGAATGAAAACTGTTATATGAATTTAAAGTATCATGGCAAACAGAAGTCACTCAAAGTTGACAGAAGTCACTTCAGCTAATGAAAACTGCAAGAGTCTGGTGTGCTTTATTAAGCATGAACAAATAATTAAACTCAGATGAATGTTTAAAGACAGAAACAATATTTCTTCAGACATCTATTTAAACAAGAAATACTTAGGTGCTTTTCCTATTTTATGTTTTCTATAATATATGAAGGAAATAATTCAAATTACTAGATTTCAGAAGTAGAGAAGTTTTCAAAAACAATTATTACATGTACTGTCAAAATATTTTAAAGAGAAGCAATAACAATGTAATTTAAAATACATTTCATAATACAATGAATCTTTTGTTTGTTTTTAATTTTTTTTTTAACTGGAAAAAAATGACAAAGCAAATGAAATTGCATTGAAACAGCACCTGCAGCTTTCTCAAATTTATACACAATTCTAAATATATATATTTATTTATATATAGATGATGGCATCCCTGCTCATGGCAAGGGTGCTGGAACTTGATGATATTTAGGGTCACTTCCAAACTTTGCCATTCAATTAAATAAATCTATTATACATGTGCATACATGTGTGCATGTACCTGTATTTAATCTTATCCTTTGCTGTCTGTATTCCACACAGAAGTATATAGTTTATATAAGTATATACAGAAGTAAATGTTTTCCCTGTTGGAGAAAATTTGTAATTTTTTGGAATACAGCCATGTAAAACCCAAACATATTCCTTGAGTACCATAAAAGAAAAGGGTTTGTTGGTTAGGAGGTCACTTGAAGGTACAAGTTATAAGACAGGTGTCACCAAGAAATGCAGATCATCAGATACCAGGATCCTAACAAAATACTATTTTCCCTGATATTGAAAACATTTAGTTGACATAATCTGCTTGAATGCTGTGATGTGATAACAGAATGGCTTTGCTGAGCAGCATGCAGCAGACTACCATTATAACACATGGCACGGTTTTGAGAAAAACTCTAAATTTTTCAGTTTGTTTGAATTTCAAAATATTTTGAAGTGAATGAAAAGCATTGTTGCTTTGCAAAACGTGGATTATGTTTGGCTCTGGAAAAAGACATGGATAAATCCTTGTCTGATCAGTGACTATTAACACTGGTCTGTGGAGTAACAAGCAAGTGAACAAAGTTCTGCAGAGCAGCTGAGAGAGAGAAGTAATTCATTGTCCTCTGGGGGATCTGTAACACTGAGAATTAATGTGCTTACAGCACATTACAGCAGTGACAAAGCTATGGCAACACCTTGAGTATTTATACACCTTTTTTTACCCTCAGAACATTTTGTGACTGATTTAGATATACAACTGAAGGTTTTGTTCCTTCCCTCCTATTATCAGATATTAAACAGAAAAACAAACCAAACTAACCAACTGAACAAACTAAACAACAACAACACAAAAATATCCCACACCAAACCCCTGTCAAATTCACTTTTGGGCAAGCTGTTAAGGTAAACAAAATGAACTGTCAAAAGTTAGTAAATGATTTTTTTTTCTTTTGTTGAACATAGTGAAACAATAGTTTTGTTCTTAATACTATGTAATGATAAGAAGGTAGAAACTCTTTGTGTCCCAGAATATGTAACTATGATAGTATAAATATTTTGCAGTATATGGAAATTATGTATACCAGAGAGTAAAAACATATAGTATTCTGTAAATTCTGTAAATTTCAGTTCTAGAAGTCTACTTCATAGGGGTTCATGGACTGCACTAACTTCTAAAAACTTCTGAAAAAAAATTGTTGTGTTTTGCTCTTCCCAACTTCTTAAGATGCATTGATAATTCCTAATTCTATGCATCACAGCTGTACTGATGAGTAAAGGCAGTTCTGAAATTAATGCGTAAATAAGAACAAGCTTATCTGAAAAATCCTGCTGCTGGCACATTTTATTGAACTCGATTAAATAATATAAACATATCGGGGCTTTTTAAAATTAACTTATAACAGACTATAACTTTTTAATACTGTGTGTGGAATCAGAATTTGAACCTATCTTCTTAAATGAAATGATGAGAAACTTCTGAAGGCCAAACATACTTTCAAGTTCCCTGCCCTATTTGGAGACCCAGGAAATTTGAAGCAGCTTCAGGTGAGCTTGGATGATATTCAAGGGATTCAGTCTTGGATGTTTGTCCATTAATTCTAGGCACTGTCATACATCTGTCTATATGTACAGAATCTAACCAGCAAAATTACAGCAATGTCATCGGTAGCTGGTCTTTATTACCTTATGCCAATAAAACAAATATCACTGCCTGGGATTACAGCTATTATGAGGTGGTTTATCACCAACAAAGCTAGAGCAAAGTATGAAAGCTCTACAGTGTCCATCAAAAATGGATGGAAAAATTGTCCCTGAATTGCATGATTAGGAGCATGATCAAGCAGATGTGTCAGACATCTGACATTATTCTGAAGATCAGGGAGAACACTTTTGGAAAAGATGTTTCTTTTGCACTCTGTATGCATATACTGTATGGCTGCCACAAAATCTTGGGAAAAGCTTACAGCTCTTTGGGATGGATGGGATCAGACAACATTATTGAATTGATGCAGATATACAATTATACAATAGTTCCTATCACAATTTTTGCACTGTTTAGGAAAATTGTTCAAACTGGAGTTGTACCTTACTCTGAAATAGTACACTTTAGTGGGTTTCTTTCCAGGGGAACAACTAAATAATTATACATACCTGCCTCCAGTGTGAGGTGCAATCTCAACCTCACTCTAGCTCATCTTTTCAATGTCTTGACCAAGTGCAGCAAATGCAGCATGCCTGGGATATCAAACTTCTTAGTAACTTAAAAGAATGAAATGAAATTATACTACACAGAGAGAAAAACATGTATAAAACCTTTCCAACTATATTACATATCAATCTAAATCAAAATCCTGTCTGATGATTCTATAATTCTCTTAATTCTAGATTTCTACTTTTTTTTTGTTTTTGTTACTGTGTATATATATACATGTATCTGAAACTCATTAACTTCTTCACCTGTTTTTATAACTAAGTATTCCTGCCTAAATGTTTTGGAGAAGCCCTACTGCAAGAACTGCTGTCACTTTGTGTGGTTGATCTGCATTAGAGTGTTGGAGGAGTGAATGTCAAGATTTACAGGACATCAAGATTAACTCATGCACAAGCTTTTATCATGCAAAACAGTTCAAATTCTTTTCATCAAGGAGAGGTATCTTTCATTACTTTGTATAAATCTTGGCATAAGAGAATGCCAATAGATATTTACTAAGAAATAAATTATATACTGTGAATCTCCATTCTGATTTACCATCATGTATTTTCTTTGATTCTGTCATAGATTAACATTCTCAAGAGGAACCAAAATTACTTTAGACATCAACATTTTTCAGACAGTGATTCGTGGACCAATCTTACTATCTATGTATATATCAGGAATATCAGTTTTTCCTACATCTATAACTATTCATCGTCTTCACTTCCATAAGATGTTTTAGATTTATGCTAAAATCCAGAGAGGAATTCTGTACAGTATGTGAAAGTATTCCATGTAGAAAATGTGTATGTCTCTAAGAGTAAAAACAAAACCCTACCGGACACTGACAGCACCAACTCTTTCAGCGTGACCGCTTCCAACCCAGTTGTGGCGGAATGAGGTGCTGGGTCCACAGAGGAGGGATGTGCCGGTGCTGCACCTTTGTATTTGGAGAGGTTATGGGCCCCTAATACTTCTGCCATTGATTTTACACAATTTTGAAAGTGGAGAACTTGCAAAAAGAATTGGCATTTTCTTGGATGGCACATTTTCAAGTGTTCCGTGCCAAAGATGCCTATTGCAAAACTAAAACTTCTTTGCAAGTGTCCTGTATCCAGGACTAGAAAGCTGTGTAACCTTCCCTTCCCTTCCCTTCCCTTCCCTTCCCTTCCCTTCCCTTCCCTTCCCTTCCCTTCCCTTCCCTTCCCTTCCCTTCCCTTCCCTTCCCTTCCCTTCCCTTCCCTTCCCTTCCCTTCCCTTCCCTTCCCTTCCCTTCCCTTCCCTTCCCTTCCCTTCCCTTCCCTTGGAAGTTTGTTTATCAAAGTCTGCATCACTTTTCTCCACTTTTCCCCTCTTTTGAGAGGATTTTTTTTTCTTTTTCTTTTATTCTTTTCCTTTCTCTTTTTGGAGGAAGATGGTGGACCAAAGTGGGCAGGGCAGGAAACAGTATCTTTTAATAGGAAAAGTACATAAGGTCAGCCATTGCAGTCTGTAGCTATTTGGAATTTCTAATTTTGGGAGGATAAGAATGTTGAAAGAATTTAAGGGGCTTGGTTATATTTGTTTGTTTTTTTTATAATTGCTTTTTTAGCTGATGAGTCTGTAGTCACTAAAGTGATAGGTGCTCTACACTTAGGTAAATATTCATGTGGGCAGAATATGCTGTTCTGCCTTTTGAAAAAGCTTTGTTTTATTAATGAGTTGTTTAATTTCCACACCCTTCAATAAATTATCAACTTGGGTATAAAATTAAATATAATTAGGTCACTCTGTAGCATGCTTTTGTTGTAGATGATGTGTGAACCACTCTAGATTGAGCTGCACTTTTGTGCTTTCTCATTATGGGTCAGCTATGAAAACTCAACATAACCAATGTGCTCTACTTTCAGTAATGATAGCATGTATTTGGAAATACAGTACATGAAGTCTTACAAACATTTAGGTATAATCTTTTGGGAATAAAAAAACATAACTATTTTCAAAACTATAGCTAGTGGATGAACTGGGACACGATAATGTCTACTTAAAAATTAAAATTAAGTTACCTTTTAATAAAGACAGTAGTAAGCAAAATTATAACACATTTCACAAATAATGTTTTGGTAGTATTATCTTGAACCTAAAAAAGATATAGAACTGTTTTATATAACATTTTTCAAACCTCTCTTTTCATTTTAGATGCATATGTTTGCACAGAGTCACTACAAAATTTCCTTTTGAGATGTCAATCAATCATTTGATCCACCACTCTTAGTTTTATTTCAGATAAAATGCAGAGTACATTGGAAATGTCATCCATATCCTCCAAAAATTAGCATGAATAATCAAAGTCATTGATTAAATTACCTAAATAAGTCCCTAATTCTCACAGACAATCTACTTCTCTTGAAATCAGATCCTAAAAATCATTTCCTTTAGTGTTCCAAGAATCAGAATGGTTGATTCCTCTGAGCTAGAAAAATATTTCTGGCATAAAGTGGCATAGAAATTTTGGCTAGTGTACTATATGTCAGATGATATTTTGTAATAATAATTTCTATGACTTTTAATTATTTTTAGTTAATAATATTTTAAAATATTTAATCCAGCAGTAATTTAATTTTGTGATTTTTTACCACACTGAGGTGTTTGCACTGTCTTTTTATAATTATGAGCACAGGTGCTCTACCTTGTGCCTTATACCGTGCACTATTCACACTATTAGATATAAAAAGATATATATTCTTAACAATTTTGTACACAGTTTTAACAAATAATTTTAAAAATATCTCTTTATAAAGCTCCTTGTTTAGGAAATGGAAAGGAGGATGTAAAGAAGGCCATAGTTTTTATTGTTGTTTGACCTTACAATTCTTTCTCAAACAATAAATCAATTCTCTAATAGAAACCATACACATAGGATTGTTAATCTTGACAAGGACCACAGAAATATAATGCCACCATCCCTATTACATCTTCTTATAAGTCTGCATGGTATCCTTTTGTATTAATGGACATTTCTACTCTCTCCCATTCTTTTCTCTGGAAGAAAATAGCGCTAGAGGTATTAGGCTTTTAGAGAATAGATGTAAATATAATTCTTCTAGATATAGCTCATAAAATTCAGAAAGTTCCTATTAAAAATAAAAAAGCCCACTCTTAAAAATGCTCTACAACAGCATAAAACTTTCAGGATATGAAATAATTTTTAATGTCTCTATGTAATCAGAGATGCAAGATTTTTGCCATAATAAAAAGTATGGCCTGAATCAACCAACAAAACACTCAAGTTCTAACTTTGATCTTTGGATTGCTCCTTTTTTATCATGCAGCGTTAGTTTCTCAACATAGTGACATACATTAAAAATTACTAGAGAAAAACCTAAAGACTCATTTTAAATTTCCTTTGAATATTGGTCATTTTGCCAATTACAGAATGAATGATTCAAGGACAGTTTTAGAATTACCTTGGTAATAGTTCCCTTAATGTATTGAGAATAAAATCTTAATAAAATTCAATAAGGTTTTTTAGATGCCTTAATTTTAACTTTGCCTACTTTCCTATGTATTATCTAGCCTGAGAATTGTATTTGACATGCAAAGATATAACTTCCATGGGAATTACAGCTACAATTTATTTACAAGTAATCACACAAGTACATATAGATATCTACAGCTGTAGATATCAGTGTCCCTATAACCATGTCTCAGAAGCTTGTTTGAAATTTGATAAGTCCCAATGCCCCAGGACACTAAAAATTAAAATTTATCCACCAAGAAAACTGAAATGGAAACAAACTCTGCATTTGAATAAAACAGTTTGCCTGTCCAGCAGCAATATTTTGCTGCAAATGACCCCCTTAGCTGCATTTAGCATGTTGATTACTCAGACCACTGAAGCACACAGGGTGCTGTTCAGAGCCATCAGTCAATAAGGTAATTTATAAAGATGACCCTTCTGGGCAAACTGGGGGAGGAGCTAGTCATTACTTTTTCTTCTAGCTGAGGAAATCTGTTCCCCTGTTGGTAAATATTCACCAAACAAAGAGAAAATCCACCAGTCTCGCAAACATTTCTCTTCACAGAGAAGCGAGAGGCTGTAGTTGAAACTGATTGTGCTTGAATACAGCTTAATAACTAGAAGCATCGCCTTTTAACCTACGAGACTCTGATAGATGTGTTCGTCAATAACATAATTGGTTTAATGATACAAGAAGCTGCTGTTAGGATGGCTTCAAGTTAGGGAAAACTACTTCCCTTAAATGTGTTGGAAGCAATGCACAAACTGATGGCCAGCATTCCACTGAAGCAGAGAGAAAAATATGGCTTTATGTCCCATGCTTCTTATCTCATCTCACTGACTGTAGCTGAATGTCCCTTGCAGGTGTGCAAAGTGTTGCTTTGTTTCAGCCTTCTGCAAAGGCTCTCTGTGGGGAGAGTAACACCCTGACATGGCTGAGGGACAGAGGTCGAGGCTGGGGCTGCCTACAGAACCTTCTGGAAAATTGCTGCTGGTGTGGGAAGGAGCTACTCATGCCATGCACAGGACAGCTGGGCAGGGGCCAGGATGATGGAGGGCAGTCTTGTGCCACAGTGTGGCTGAGGGAGCAATCTCCTGTCCTGTGAGTGAAAGGAGTGGCAAGGAGGGGGCTGTGAGGAGGTGGGGAGAGCCCTGTGAGTCACCTGTTTTGCTTTCCAGTCTCTTGTGGGGCCCTCCCTTGAGAGGACTGTGCTGTGGCCGTGTACCCTGCTGTTTTTATCCCCTGCCCTGGTACCAAGGTGGGGGCCTCGGTTTGCTGCTGGGTTTGCTGTAGGTGGAGTGCTTTGGTGGTCCTGGCTGCTTTTTCTGAGGGGACAGCCAGCCTTGGAGGGGCCAAGAGTGAGGTTTTTGCAGAACCAAGGAATTAAATCTCAGGGAAACTTGCAAGACACTGCAACCATGACCTGTTTGTGGTGGATGAGACGCCAGTCACTAAGGTTAACTTATTTTAGATAAGAACTGATTTAGGAGAATAGGGGAAGAAGTAGGGGCAGACCCTGGAGGTGGTGCATGCAGGACTGCTAGAGGACCAGACTTGTAGCATAAGAGTTGCGAGCGGCAATATTATTTGCTAAATAAAGCCATGTTTTAGATCCTTGGCTTGAGGCCTGTGTTGTATCTTGGACACTTTTGGTGATGATAAGGAATAAAAAATATCCAGCTCTGAAGGCTGGAGTTGTGGTGGTTGTGTCCCTTTCCTCTTTTTACCAAAATACTAAATCACTTCGAAGGGCACTCTTATGTTGCTGGTAAATCTGTCTAATCTGAGTGTTTCAGGCTTGGAATGCTATTTGTTCATCAAATCCAAAGGAAACAACATTGAGAGAGCCAGAGAGATGTGCAGCTGATGCATGTTTCACGGACTCATGTGCTGAGTTAATTCATCAAGGCTTCTGGCAGATGGAAGGAGTCTCTGGCCTTTGCCTTACTTAATCTTGCCATCCCATTGACAGTGGCCAGAGTAGCCCTTGGACAAGCTGTCATTCTTCATTGCTGCCAGACATGGTGCCAGCAATTCCCATTGCACTTTGGTAACTATCCATGACCTCCTCGTTTCAGAAGTCTTTAGTTTTCCAAAATTGTTTTTATTTCTTATTCAAACTGTCAGTCTCTTACAAAAATGTAGAAAAATGCTGGGCAGTTCATGAAATGACAATGACTTTATGGCATATGCTCACACTCAGAGATTAGTTTTGCCCCATCTCTCAAGCACAATATGTCATATTGATTGGAAAAAAGGTTATCCTGTAATGGAGAAAAAGCTTTCCTGCAATTTCCAGGTTGAGAGGGAAGGATCCAAGAAGGCTGATAATTAATGGACTCATAACTGATGCCATTTGAACTGTTTTGAAGCTACTGTTTACAAAATTGTATAATAGGAGTGAAAACAACATTTTTTATGTTCTAACTCCCTAAATCTAGTGCCTAAGTCTCACTATAAGTGGTTAATTAAATTCTGTGTTTTGTTCAAATGATTGTTTAGTAGTACTGGGTGACATCAGCTAAATTCTGATAATTGGCAAAAAACCCAAAAAAACCTATATTAGACATAAGTTTTACATATTACAAACCTACCCTGTTCTTTATCAAATGTTAAACTGAAAAAAAACCAGCCAGGACTAATTCTCAGTGGATTATTTAGGATTATTTGATTGGGAAAATACAATTTTTTCATGTTTTTCTCTAACTGGAGATTTGTGGGCTGATGGTGAAGCCACTTAAAAGGCACTCTGGTTGTCCTTGCTTTCTGTCTTTGTTGAGTCACCTATAAATATATGTAAGACTTTAAATCTTTAAATATTTTTCTGGCTCACTAAGTTCTCAATATTTTTTTTCAACAAAAGCCTTATAAAGCAATCTGTTAAAAAAAACTATTTGTGGTGGGACAGTGAAAGAAGATGTAGGTGATTTCTAGGAAAAAAACACAATCTCCTTGCTCTGCTGCCATTGAAATGTATGTTTTCTATGTTTCTTAAAGTATACATATAAATGGGTAACTTTCTAAAACTCTTGTATTTCAGATGGACTCCAAATTAGTAGAAAGCACCATGATTTAGGTAAATCAAAGAAGATAAATTCCTTTTTTTATTCTAAAGACAAAAAATCGAAACCTAATCTAAGAAACAATACCCCAAACCACAAACCAACTGAAATTTCAGACCTTGTGTCATCTCTTACCTTGAGCCAAATGAAAAGACTGCTATCTGAAGATTAACTTCAGTTTTTCATAATTCTTCAGTTCAACTTCATATAGCAAAGGGTCCATAACTTAAATATAAATTGTGACTCTTACCTTTTTATTTGACAAGTGAGAGCAGAGCTTTTATTTCATTGTGGTGTTGTTTACAAAATATTTGTATGAATTTGTTGGTTTTTCTTTTTCATTAATGAGTGCTATTATGCACAGCCATTCACTGAATTCAAAAATTCCTAGACTTCCAGCAGTCTAGGAAGTTTTTGTGAGCCAAATTATAAAAGATTTTATTATTAAGAGCATTTATTTTCCTACTGGATTTTAATATAATAACCAAGCACTCAAATGATAATTTTTTTAATTACCTTGTGAATTATTTCCAAATGCTGGTGGAATACGTAGAGCACTGCCATCAAAAAGGCAAGTGGGCCATGGTCAGGTTAGGAGCTGTTACTTACCCATATTATGTCTTATTTTATACAGCTGCCTGTTGTTATAATTTTCTTCTAGACTGAAGTCTTGTCCATATATTTGTGTTGTTGTAGCATACCTTCCTTTTTTCTTTCTAGCTAAATCTCTGCATATTTTAGTAACAGTGCAACCCAGGTGTTGTTTTCCAGTCTGGGATACAGGTGCCAGCCTACAAGAGAGAATCCTGAATTGCATGCATAGAAAACTTTATGGAAGATGAACAAAGGATTTCTTTGCAAGTTAGTAGGACATGTAAATGTGTATAAGAAAGAGCAGTTGTTATTTAGAAAAATTCCCTCAGTGAATCTGATTTTTTTTTTTAACATGCTCCTAAAACTTTCTCTCTGTGCCTGTGGAATTTTCTATTGTACATGCATAAGATAATAGCCTACAATTTCCTACAACTAGTGGAGTTATTCTGATATAGTACAAACTCCAAGATGGTGTAGACCTAGTATTTAAACTTTAATCTATATCAGAGTGTCATATAATTTATGAGTTATGCTACATGGATGAGGGGATCTTGAGTAGATGTTGTTTTTTAATTAATATTGATAGGGTAAGCTTTTAACATTTGCCAGTTTCCACTGCCAGATTTCCCTTTATCAGGAGGAATGAAATTTGACAAAGTAACATTGACTCCGAGGCAAAACTGCACTATTATGTCACTGGTATCAGCATTAGTGACATGTACAGTCACATTAATCCTTAGTCTTAAACCTTGTCTGAGTTATGTGTAGAATACAAATATGGAAGCATGTATTGATACTGAAATTATAACACTAATTACAATTAGTTAAAATTAAGCCACTTTTCTATGGTGAAGTATTATTCATCACATGGCAATTTTATATCAAGACTGAGTACCTTTCAAGTTCAATATTACAGTTTATATAAATATTGGGAGATGTGTGCAGAAATAATAAATTAAATTCTCTGATTTTTTTGTTTGGTTGTTTGGTTGTTTTGGGGTTGTTGGTTCTATGCTATGCGAGAAGATCAGTGAAGTTAATCATGATGATCATCTCTGTCTTACTCTTAACTCACTATTTTCTTATTAAAAAATAGTTGCTCTCATGTCTCCATAGATCAGATCCTGGGACTATTTAATGCCTTTTTTATGCCATAGTGGCTTTTTCTCAGCCCTGTGTCAGTCAGAAGTTTTTTAAAAGCATCAATGGATCAGATAAAAAATGTCACTGATATTTTACTACTGTTCAGCTGCTACTATCAGTGCTTTATGGCGAAACAAGATATATTATCAACAAATGAAGTGCACATTTCAAAATCAGGAAGCTTGAGTGGGGACTCCGAATTGATTGGCAGCTCAGAGTCTCTGTCAAATGTTGATTTTTCTTTATCATATCTGTTTTTCTATGTGAGGAGAATAAACATAAGTCTACACTGTGTGTTTAACACTCCAAAATGTTGGGGTATGGGATATGAAGATAAATATTCTAGCTTAGAAAAGCTTTGAAACACTTTTCTAGAATATACAAGCTAATTAATATCTCTGTGGACAGGAAAAACACAACTGTTACTCAGTTTCCCATGAGTTCTGTTTTCATAGAAAGTAGGTAATGCAATGTACTTGCAATATTATTATGTTATACCATTTTCTTGAAGGTGGAAGGCACTTGAATACATGTGCAAAGGCATCTTTACAGAAACACAGACTATTCTGATTTGGAAGGGTCTCACAAGGAGTGTCAAGTCCTTTCTGAAGGCAGACTTCTTTGTGTTTTAAATTAATTATTTAATCTGGTTTGTGATTTTTTTATTCAAATTTTCTTCTAAATAATGAGAATATTTGAGAAATACTGTCTCCTGGTGTTTTAAGGACTTCTTGTCAAAATTGTAATTTAAAAAGATATTTTGTGGAGTTTAACTTTAGCAGACATCAAGTATTTGACAGGAAAACAAATATCATTTACCATGATATGAAAAAAAGTATTTTGCCCAGAAAAAATATATTGAGATGCTTTTTCTTTCAGGAGTTTTTCAAATCTAGACAAGTTTTGAGAGTACACTACAAAAATAACTATTTTTTGTCTTTGCATGTACCATTGAAGTATCTGGTTCATATACATTTTCAATAAGAAAATATGGGAGTTTTCTGCTATTAAGCTAGACATGAATTTTACTGGTGATAAATTTAAGGTGATCATTAAGAGGCAGGCAAAAAAAAAATTATAACCATATAGAAAGAACACAGGATGATGTCCTATATTAATCTTTAGGGTGAATAAGAACATCAGTTGTACCACATGCCCTCGGTAGATTCAAAAGGCTTTCTTTGAAGTACTTTTCCCTCTCAGGCATTTTTATGCCACCATAAATGACAACACATGGAGGAAAACTTGCAAGATGCATTCGAGTGTAGCAGCCTAATCATAAATTTGATATTGTGTGTTTCATGCCTGATATTTTTTTGTGGTTGTGAGCACTTGCACCATCAGAAGTAATTAAAAGCAAACAAAAGAGCTGCACAAAGGAAAACAAAAAGCTTAAAATTATCTGTACAGCTTTGTGTTGTAACTACTGTAAGTGTTTAACCAAGCATTTTTATATCTTAGGAATGTAACAGGTATGCTACAGCAACTGCTGCAAGGAAAAAGGTTTCTTTTCAGGTTATGTTGTCAGTTCTCAACAAAATGAATCACACACGGTGGGTGAGTAAAGCTGTCCCTGTGTTTATGATCCCTGACTCATTCCACAGGTTTTATCTGCTTCCATTTCAAAGACATTTTACTACTTTTGTACAGCAAATTGTGTCTACACCATAAAGTAACAGTTGCAGCTTTTACAAGTCTGGGATTACATATTCCCTGGACAGTTTTCTTTTCATAGGGACAAGTCTTGAGATATCAAAATTCTGGAAATGCACAAAATTGTTAGAGGAAAGCTGACCAAAAGGAAATTGGAAGACAAAAAAAGAAATAAAAATAGAGTCCTATTGCTGCAGAGGGCCAGCTGCAATAGTTGTTTCTCTACTCCCATGTGTTTGTGAATCTTGACCTCTCTCGTTAAAGGCGGAATTTTTACTAGGAAGAGCTTGATAAATGCTTCATGCACATATACATGTATATAAAGGTGACTTGTAGTGCTAGGGCAACAGTGTGGAAAGGGACTAGCATGGCTAGGAGATGAGAATAAAAGGGAGGGGGTATGAAAAGTGCTGTATGCCTGTACCTTAATGCCTACTTTTTCAGCTTTCATTTGCAGACCCTGGGCAGTTGCTTCCTCTCATTCTACGTATTAGGGAAAGCAGAAGATGGACACTAAAATAAGAAATGTAATTTCCACAAACTGATAAAATTTCCTATTTTTGCTTAATTAAAACATTTGCTGAAACTAATTTCATTGTTGCAAAATCAGTATTGAGATGCTGGGGTTTCGTTTTTCAGAGCAAGTCATTCTGAACCCCATAGATGGTGCCTGAAGGGTTGAAAATGGTTAATGTGAATACCAATTAATTGTGTTCTAGTGACAAGGAGCTTTGCAATAATTTATTGTTTACACTTTTGCCTTAATAAGTAGATAAACATGAAAAATTACAAGACAAATTACAATTTTTTCAGTTTCTCTCAAAAAAATTATCACTTAGAGCTTGACATAGATCCAACATAGAAGGATAGAGAGGACAGAAAACTGGGAGATCCTCAGATGTCTTGTTTCCCTGTTAGGAGCTAGTCCTCTGGATCTTCTGATCACATTTTAGCTGTCATATGGACCTTGCTGTCTCATCCTGTCCTGTGGTACCACAAGCAAGAAGGCAAGATATGTTCATTCAATCTAACAGAGTTTATGAATGATCACAGAATATCTTGGAATGCTCTGCAGCAAATTAGAAGTCAAAAGAAAGATACTGTAAAAGGCAGCTCTTGTACTTTGCAGCAAAGCTTCAACATAGATGGGCCTGTCTTGGATGAAAATCTTAGATAACTGCAGGAAATTTTTGGTACAGAAGAAAATTAAAATTGCTTAAAACACATTTTGGGAGAGTATTTCTTTCTAATGATAAATCTGATTACAAGTCTAATCATAAACATTTATCTGTACATTTATCTGTTTATGTATAAACTTAGTTTATATTTCTTTGGGAATTTAATATTTCTTTGGCAATTGCATGTTCTTGCATTGTCCTCATCTGGTCTCTAGTTACTGTAGTCTGGAAAACATTAGGAAATTGTTTAGAAAAGCATTAAGCGCTCAAATTATTGATGTGTTGTGTATTGGACCCACATTTATGCCCTACCTTTCCAAATGTCCAGCAGTACTGTGTATATTTAAGATAATTTCAAAGAAACAGTAAGCCTAGTCAATTTTGAATCCTTTGAGAAAGAATATAATTAATAATCACGATATTTTGATACCAGTCACTTGAGCTTGTCTTGCAAATTTAAACATTTTTTTTCTGGAATTGCTTTGTGACACATGCAGTTAATGAAAAGTCCTAAGAAACCCATTGTAGAATTCTTTTTTCCTTTTTTTTTTTACAGGTTCTGTGATGTCTTGATGTCACTTTTAAATTTGAAATAAAGTGCAAAACAATTATTTTAAGCTCATGTTGACCAGTTGATCAGTAGAATGCTCAACTGACAAATATTTCCATGTGGAAAACTTAAATATGCATTTTTAAATAATATAAAACTTCCTGTTTCTGTTAAAATCTTTCACAACTGAAAACAGACATCATTAACATCTCAAACAGCCTGCATTTCATCTTCCTTTAATTATGTATGTCTTTTTTATCCTCTGTATATGCTTTTTAATTAATTAGACTAAGATTTCAGTGATGTATCAGGAATTCTGAATTTTTTATTTGGTTTGCTTTCCCCCACATAGCTTCTTTTCTCCACCCCCCAGCTGAGACTGAAACAGTATCAAAACGGAGCAGCCCATCTCAGCATTGAGGAAAAGATGTTAAATCCTTTTTAAAGTTTACAAAGGAAAAAAAAATTAGGAATTGAAATAACCATTAAGAAACTGGAGGAAACAGTTAAAAATCATCTGATTTTTATTCTAAGTATTTAGTGAAAAATTAGCCACAGATGTAACATGTTTTCAAAATCGTAATCTCTTTTCAAACCTCATATAAACATTGCAAAAAGGTACATATATTGAAGATGTCATAATTAATGCATGACTTTTGATACTAAGAGGTGTAAATCTTTATTGATTTATATGATGGCTCAAACTTCATTAAATCTATAGATCTAAGAAGTGATTTTTCCTTCCTCTGTTTATAGTTGACATTAAAGAAAGGTCTAACAAAGAGAAGAGGGCTGCAGTCATTTTAGTCTTGCAGTGTTTTGAGCCAATTCATGAATGACCACTATGTGCTGGGAAAAGAAAAGTGCTGTCCAGTGCTAAAAGGCTGCTAAACCAAATTAAAGAAGCAGTGATGAGTGCCTGGAGTTTATTTCCAGAAAAGGCAAAAGACTTAGGTCTACTTTTGAACATCTAAACAAAGGAGTTTTTGCTTTCTAGCTAGTCGCCAACAGAAGAACCAATACTTAAATTAACCCTGGAAAATTATTTTGAATCCTCCTTCAGCAATTATCTTAAGGATGCTGCTTAGTAAGAAAACAATAGTCAGACCAAGTTGATCTACTAAGAAAGTGTGCTGTAACTTTAGGAACATAAAGACAGAAAGCTTTATCAAGACAAGTGGAATTTGGGAGTGAAGTATTTGTGACATTTTGAGAGGAAGAAAAGTGGTCTAACTGGTACTGCAGTATGCTCATTCTTCACTTAAAAAGACCAGTACTGCTGATTCCTAGGCTTGGCCTGAAATTCATTTTTTTATCTGAAACATGGGCACACTGGTGGACTGAAGACATGCTTCTTGGCAAAGCCATTACCCAAACGTGTTTTCTTAGCTTATAAAATGTATCTAGATGGTTATTTGGTTATTTGGCGCTGTGCATTGTCTGGGAAAAGCCCCCCACAAACCCACCAATAAAGACAGCGCACAGTTCCCACACACACACACCCACAGCCCTTTTCTGAAAGTGTTCACAGCACATCTGAAGCTTGCAACTACCGCCATTCATGTAATGCAATTAACAATCTTTGTTATTAGTAGAAGAAAATAAATCCCCCTTTATCTTGTTTTATAAGTTCGACTGTGCTGCACAAAATAAAATCTTTTAAAGTTTAAAATAAAAGGGAATGAATTTTAAAACTGCATGATCATTACAATATTGAATTTTTTAAAATTAGTTAAGCAAAGACAGATCTTCTTACTACTTAGGATTATGCATATGTTTCTTTTTTCAAAGTAAATTTTTGGTTTAAGACGTTATTGGCAGTAATGAGAAATTGCAAATTTGGGTTGGGTTTTTTTTGCCATGCAAAGATAGCATGCAGTTGATTCCTTTCGTTATTCACAAAATTGGATATCGAGATTAATGACAATTTAGTGTCTTTACTGTCAGTTCACCTCTGTCAAGGAGAATGTTGAGGCTTCCATTTTTATTCTTCCTTGTCCTCTGCTGCTGATTGTAAGAATACTAAGCAAGTTAACGGATGTGTTTGTCAACTAGAACATCTTTCTGTTATGACCTGGATATTCATCACCAGTCTTAATTTAGAAGTGTGGAATAATGATAAATTTGGGTGCTAGCTGGTCTAATCTGACTGTCAACCAGCAACCTTGAGTTGAGATGCTCTTTTATCTTGTGAAACAGATTTGTGAGACATTCACTCTTTAAGTAAAATCAACTATTTAGCTTTTCTTCCCCCATCACCAACAAGGTGTGATGGTATTTTGAATTTAATTTATGCAGTAAACAAACAATGAAATCTGGTTTTGTCAGCACTTCCATCTTGGAAGACAGAAAACAAAAAAGAATGTGGTACAGTGATTAATGATTGTGATTAACTGTCTAGAGGTTATGACTTCATGCCCCAATGATTCTTCTGTCATTACTCTGGATAAGATGCTACATTAAGCACATATGCCTGCATACATATAGCTTGCTAAAAACCTAGATGTTGACCTTTAGCTTTTTATTTTTTCACAAATGCACTTTAAATGCCGAATCTGTAACTTGTACATCCTGGGCTGAAGTAAGAGGAACACTGTCCCTGGGTTAAAGGAGGTGATCTTTTCCCCTCTACTCAGCACTGGGGGAACTGTCCATGGAGTTCTTTGTTCACTTCAGTGCTCCTGAGGACAGCAAGGACACAAACTAATTGGAAAGGTTCAGAAGGTTGATGAAAGGACTGGAGCATCTTGCCTACAAAGAAAGGTTGAGAGGGCTGAGACTGTTGAGAATGAAGAAGAGAAAACTCCATGAGATCTCATCAATGTGCACAAAACACCTGAAGAAAGGCTACAAAGGCAGCAGAGACTGGTTTCCTCTCTAGTGCTGACCAGAGGCAGTGTGCACAATATGCAACACAGAAGGTTTCTTCTGAACATCAGGAAACACTTTTCACTGTGAAGATGAGTGAGCGCAGGTTTCCCAGGGAGGCTGTGTGGCATCGATCACTGGACATATTCAATATTGCCTGGACATTACCCTGTGCAACCAGCAATGGGTTTATGTACAAATGTGTACAGCTATGTACAAATCATGAGCAAGACAAGACTGCTAAGAAAGTGTCTTAAATTGCTTTAGTTTCCAACATCAGTCTCATTACATAGTCATAACAATAAGAAAATGCCATCAACTCACATCCCAAGCAGCAGACAAAGAACTTAATGTTGCAACTTCAAGAGTTTTTTAACTAACCACACAAAGCAAAAGCATATTGACAGTAGTTCCCTCTAACCAGTATAAGCACATGTGCCTTCAGTTAAAATAATGCTGATTTCAAACACAATATCTACTTATAAGCCTTACAACACAAAGCACAAAGTTCTATTATTAAGCTTAGAACTTCCTAATATCTTACTAAATATACTTTTATGCAGCTTAAAGATTTATTCTAGACAACCATTAATACACAGACCCTTGTTCTATTTGTCCTTACTTTTTTACTTCTTACAAACTTTTTCTACCAACCAGTCTTATAACTACTGCTTAGCTTTATCACAGTTCTGCTGTCTCTGAGGCCTGTCTTTTGCATCTTTCTTAAAACCTTCTGATTTTATAGATTCCCACAGGCATCTGTTTGAGCAGAGTACCAAATGATCTCAGGAGGTCCCTTCTAGCTTCAATCATCCAGGGTTTTGCCAATCCCTTTGTGCCACTTTGATGGGGAGAATGAGAGAACAAGGACAAAATGTGGTTTAGCTTTTGTTTTGTTTCTCAGCATTCTACTTTATTTTTAGTTGCTAGTAAATTGAATTAATTTTCCTCAAGTTTCCTTGATTTTGGGTGTTATGGTGATCTTTCTGTTTTTATTGTGAACCACGAGATTTTTTTGGTTTTATTTTCCCCCCTCCTCTTTTTAGGTGGAAGAATAAGAGAGTAGCTGGGTTGGGCCTGGTGGTCTGCCAAAGTCAATCTACCACAGACATAAATAAAAATAAAATCTTTTAGCTTGATTATAGCTTATTACGTTTCTAATTTTTAGAAATCAATTAGAGTGTATATTGACAGGAAAAACAGAACTGCAATTCACATACCAATTGCCACAGAATACGTCTAGAGAAATGATTTTTTTAAAATTATTTATGTTTTCTGACTAAAGATGGAAAAAAATCTTTAAAGTTCTGAAGTCCTTTGTGTAACCCTATATATGTTACAAATTTCCTTGATGCTTCCTTAATAGGGAACTCATTAAAAGACTATCTGTTTAAGTTACTCTGTTTAAGAAAACTCATTTTTCATATTCTTTCAGTCCTTAGCTGCGAAAATCATTTAAATCACTTCTTTACTACAAGAAGTCATAGCATGGTTGAATGATTTGAGTGAGAATGGACCTGTGAAGTTCCAGCTCCCTGCCATGGGCAAGGACACCTTCTGCTAGACCTGTTGGCTTAAAGCCCCGTCCACCCTGGTCTTGAGCGCAGTTTCTCTGGGCAACCCACCCCAGGTTACCAGCACCTTTATCTTAAAACGTTTTTCTCCTCATGTTCAATATAAATTCATTAGAACTGTTGCCTTTTGTACTGTCACTATAGTCCTTGATAAAATGAGTCTGTGCCTTTATCATAAGCCCAACTTATAGGAACTGAAAGGTCACAATAAGGTTTCCCTGAGGCCTTCTCTTTTCTGAACTGACCTTTTCCACTTCTCACAGCCTTTCTTCATAGGAGTTGCCCCAACCAACAACCAAATACCTTGGTTTCTTTGACAGAGCATTTATATGCCCGCAAGTGCATTTTATATGCTAATTTAATTTATTTACACAATCAAATTATGGGGAAAATTTATTCTTGCTCTTCTCTTCAATTTTATTACAATTATTGCATTATTTCATTTTATTAATACACTGTTTATCTTTGCAGCTTTTATTACAAAACAAAGTGTACTTTTAATTATACAAATAATAACTATTTAAATACCTGGATAAATTTTTGGAAATAAACAATTTGAAATTCCGTTAAAAATGTATTGTCTATTACAGATACTGCTTCTCAAAATTTGGATTTATGCTGATATAGACTCTTTCCTTGAAAAGCAAACAATGATTTCTGCACTTGAAAAAGATGATTTCATGTACTTTTAATAAGGTTTCCAAGATCTTCCTTGACCCTTAAGGATCTATTGATCTATCCTTATTTCCAACATATTGCTGCCACCATTTTTCAGGAGCAAATGGGGTTTAGGAGTGGTAATGTTTTGGTACAGCCTTGTGTTTTACCCTAAGGATGATACTTTTGAAATTATTTTTTTTTCTTCATATAGTATTCATCAAGATTTTTAATATTTAAATGAATTGCATAAAGGTATTATCCAACTGTATAATTATTATTATAATTCCTACTTTTTTAGGACATGCACTTTTAGAAGACATTTTATAAAAACTATTATATCAGTGAATGCAGATTTAATCCTCCAGTAGAAATTTATTTTTCAAATATATCAGAGTATCAGAGTTTACATTAATCAGCATTATTGTATGTAGCATGCTTCAGAGAAACTTAATTTTTATAAAGAAAACTTTTTTTTATTTATTGACTTTTGTTATTGCTTCCTTTTTCTCTGTAGTATAAGGGAAACCTTTTTTCTCCTACTACCTCCCCGAGTTATATATGTTAGTAAATTCTACCACATCTAGCTAATATTTTGCAAATATTTTTTGTGCAATTCTGAATCTCCTTTCTTTCTTCTTGGAAGTTAGGAATACCATTCAGTGTTTGCAGAGCCCTTTGTGTCAGAAAATTATTCTGGCTTTTTTACCCAGAAGGAAAAAGAGGTTGTTGCCAATGCTGACATCCTTAGAAAAATATCTGGGAGCACAGATAAACTTTTGAAAAGAGAAAGTCTATTTCTAAAATTACCTTTCTTTTCATTACCTGATGACCTGCAAATTTGAGTAGGCCCAACATGATGTTGCATGCAAACGAGGGTGTTTCAAGGCGACATTCCAAAAGTTAACATCCAAGTTCAAGTTTAATTGTTTAAAGAAGTTGTCTGATTGCACAAGTCATCATCTTCTAGGGACTCTCAATAAAAATTAGATCACTTAATTTCCTAATGCACAAGCCTGTAGATATATATCCATCCAAGTGAATTTTGTTAAGTAGTGCCACTTACAGGGAACGTCACCTAATTTGCTATACAAGATTGACCTTTTTGACAATGATTTGTTAACATGCATTTGGCACAGGTTTACAGTGTAAAGTGATTAGACAATCAATACAACTTGATGCATGTTTCATATTGCTGTGATGATTAGGATATAATCTGATCTCGGTTGAACCCTGCCTGATTCTATTTAATGCACTTGGTGGGTTATGATATAACATGCACTGCCCCTGGAGTTCATCTGGACTACCTGTGTCAATGAAGACTGGGACATTTTGGTAAATGCTGTGGCTCTAGAAATAGTAAAATCAAATTAATTACTTTCTGAGGGAATGTTCTAGATATATCACAACTTGGTCAATAGCTAATTTGGAGAAATCTTACTTATCTGCAATATATATGCAAGTTGATATAATGATAGGTGCTTTGAAATTGTTGCCGTGTACCTTGTGAATGATGCTTAGGAAGGATGAATCAAGTGACAATAAATGAAAAAGTTAATGCACATAAAATCTATATGAAGGTTTACATATGCAACCTTCACTTGCAAGTTCAACAATTTTTTTTTCCATAATTCAATAAATTAGGCTTTGAGAATATGGGGACATTATTTATTATGCACTGTGGACAATTCCATGTACATAAACTGGAAAAAGTATCTAGTCACAGATACTTTTAAAAACTTGCAGGGTTTAGTTGCAGGGATTCTTCTAGCTTTTTGAAGAAAGTATGGTTAAATATATATATATATATATATATATATATATATATATATATATATATATATATATTTGATTGATATTATATTGTGAAAAAGTTGATATTGGAGGCTGAAAATTTGTAATTACAATTTAGATATTATTCAGTCAATAGATAGATGACATGAGGAAGTGATGACAAAATTGGATGAAAGTTGAAAGTGATTGTCCGAGATTTTCTTGCCCCTCTGGCTGAAGGTAGTTGTAGGAAGTAATATATTCTGGAAATGTGTTCTGGAAATTTCCGACATTCATCAATTTCAGTGTTTCTAGAAGCTGATAAGTTAGTTGTGATAATGACTTCATTTGTGAAATCATCCTTTTGGTTGTTGGCTCTATTTTATAAGAATATTAAAATGTCTTACTATTTCTATTAGTATTGCAATCCATATCAAATATTTATTTATGTCTCTCATATTTAAATCATGTAATAATCTAGAAAGTGGATTGAAAGCAACATTAGAATCCTGATATCTGAAGTATGTGACTTCGATGAAGTAATTTTAGTTCTAGCCAATTGTTGTGCTATCATTTAGTAAATGTTTTTGACCTGTGTGCAGAGTGCTATTTGTCCCATGCTTGAACCTTAGTTTATTTTAGAAGTTTGATGTTACTATTTTATTCAACTTTGATTAAAAAAAAAAATCAGTTGAATCAAGTCCTTATAGCTCACCAAAGAAACCTTCATCAAATAAACTGTAGTCATAGGAATATTTAGAAAACAACTCTGCTGGTCTGTCTGTTGTAATTGTTGGGGTTTGTTTTTGTTTTTTGCTTTTTTTTTTTTTTTTTGTAGTCTTGCATTACTAAGCTTAAGTTAGATAGTTTTTTTACTCAATAACATTTCTCATGTAATAATAACCTGGAGATGAGGTTAAAAAGGACTTGAGAAGGTCAAAGAAGTCGGTTTTATTTAAGATTCATGTGCATTAGGCTTATGAGGAAAGAAGTCTCCAAGTGAGAGTTATAATGTTTGCTTGCTCCTTGCAGTCAGGTACCCTGTGAAATGTCTTTAGTGATCCTGTAAAAGGGACAGTAACAGAAGTTCTTACCCTTGACAGAAATGTGAGAAATGTCACTGGGAAGCTAAAAATATTGGAAGGAAAACCTTGTTCATCTCTGACTTAGTAAGATTCCAGTGGTGCAGTAGATATACTCTAGATTTTTAATGTTTTAGGGCTTAATTTATTTTCTTTTCCTTGAAAGGAAGGATATATGCAGAACATTATTTGACAACTCAGTTCTAGCTAGCAGCAGTATCCTTGCAAGGCATCCTAAGTTGAACTCTTGGAATTTCTTGATGCTTCTTGAAATAACAGGATGCTCTCTTTAAAGCAGCAGATTTTTGTCTGAAGTATCTTAATCAAAATGCTAGAAAGTAGGCGTAGCAACCCAATCTTTCTCAGCTTATTTTTATGGGCACTGGACAAAAACTGAGGAATGAGCTCTGCAGAAATCATGCAAAATATTGCCAAGCTGATCAAGATAGGCGTTAATGGAATTATTAAGTCATGGTGTTTAAGTTTGAATTGGTCTTACTTATCCTTTGCAGTCCAGCCTAACTTGAGTCTTAAAAAAAGGGAGCAGGTTGTCAAAATTAATGTAGTGTGTTTCTTTGTTTTAGTAGTTGCAGAGTTTTGAATTTCTTCCTGTGCCATTTAAATAGGACTTCAAACTTTCAATTCAATTGTGTATTGTTACTGGTATATGGGATCCCTCAGAATGCTGTGCATTAATAGCTAGAAATGTTTTGATGAATGCACTGTTTTGGCTTCTGTTGAGTAGTCTGGCACAGCACCAGCACTGTCACTTCACCAGTCGTCCAGATAGTGGACAAGATCTTGGGAAATGACACAGCCAGGTCACCTGACCCAGTCATACCAGAGAGGATATTCCATATTACATGATGTCAGCTCAAATACAAAAGTTAAGAAAAAGGAGGCAGAAGTGGGGCATTCAATACTTACAATATTTTCCTTCCAGACCAACTGCTACACCTGAAGCTGTGCTTCCCAGCAAGTGGACAAGCAGTCCTTGCTGGTGGGAAACAGAGATTTTTTTTAAATTTTCTTGCATACATGTAACCATTGCTTTTGTTTAGTAAACTGTCTTTATCTTAATCCCCAAGGTGTTTTCTCCATTTAATTTTCTCCCACTTCCCCACAACGTGGGGAAGTATTCCTGCTGAGTAGGTGAGAGGTAGATTGCCTTGTTGGGCACTTGGTGTCCAGCCAAAGTCAACATACCACAGTCATTACTTCACTTACTTGTCCTCTTAAAAGAGGAAAAGTTGGGGAGTTGTTCTAAAATTCTCAGGTTTTTCCTGTTCAAGATCTTTGGTGTAACTTTGAAGAAGGCAAAAAATTACCTTGGAAGATTGGCTGCAGGAGTGTTACAGACACTAAAAAGCATGTATGAAAATTTGAAATGCTTTGGAGAAAAACTTTTCTTGGTTTGGGGTTTCTAGTGTGAAACATGAATGTAACTCCTATTTAAAATGTGGATATAACATGTAAAAATTATTCTTAACAGTTTTCTAAGAGAGATTTTTGCATGGTTATGGAAGCTTATCTGTGCTAGAAAGGAAAATTTTCACACTGCCAAAGGTAGTGATTTTTCCTCTGTATGATATGACTGTATTTAGAAAAAAGTTACTAAGTGACTGGGCACTGCAGTGGGTGAATTTCAAGAATTTTCTCCTTTAACATTTAACAATTCCCAGAGCAGAAAATTTGGTATGGGTTTTTTTGTTGTTTGTTTTGTTTTGTTTTGTTTTTTATTTGCTAAAAAAAGCCCCATTAAACTGTCAGAAAGTAGGGCCTATATTGAAACATATCTTGTGATAGTTTTTGGATTAAGAATAGAGATTGGAATTGAATATAGTTGATTCCAAAAACCGAATTTCAAAACTAAGTAACTGTGTTTGTTTTTTGGGTTTTTTTTTAACGTATCCTAAAATAGCAGTTCTAAGCATTTGGAGGGAGAGAGTTATTTGTGTGTCTGAGTCAATGCTGAAACAGTAGGAGTACCTTTATGTTTAGAATTAACCACAGATTTGAAATTATTCACTGAACATGAGATTCTCTGTGGATTTTCACTAATAATTATTTCTAAAAAGCATAGGTACTTCAACTTTCTGAACCACCTGTCAGCTAGATTAATGGCATCTTGGCAGCTGATTACAACCACCGTCATGTAGAGGCTACCAGACGAGCATTAATTTAGTTTTACATTAAGCATGCAAAGCAAGTAGAGAAAATATAATCATTTATTATTATAATAGTTCTAAGTTATAACCAGCTGCATGATTTATGCTTCAATTAAACTATGCAGCTTGTACAAAGTCTTCTTCCTGTATTAATCATGCAAACTGGCTCATTATTTATTACTAAAAAAAGTAGATGAGCCAGGGTTTTCAGTGATGATTGGGAAAGGTTTCATTTTTGCAACACCCCACATATTAAGCATGGCAGAAAAGATAAAGTATTTAATATGAACTAAAAATTGGGTAGTGTAGAATTTTCGAGTTTTGAATTGTAATACTATCAATCTGCTGTTACTCTGGAAAATGAAGTTAAATGATGCTATCATTTACACCCCTAAAAGGCTGTAGACTTCTCAAAGTCAATGTCTACCAGTGAAAGTAGTTTGATTTTTTTTCTTTTTTTTTTCCAAATTTGGTTGTGTTTGATAAACTATCCACTAAGAAAAATGTAGTTAATGTCAGCAGACATGACAAAGCAAAGGGAGCTAGGGAAAAATACATGGCTTTACTTTCCAAGTCCATTTGCATCTCTTAGATGTAGTTGATTGAGTTGGTCTGGAGGACTAAAAATATTTCAGGACTGAGAATTTTTCTTTTACTTTACAGAAGTTCTGTGAATTTCCAGATATTGTGTAAACTATTAGGGTGGTACAACTTCTCGTGTTTTTCAAAGAGGAATGGTAAAGTGTTGGTAAAGTTACTGGACTGTGTTAGTTCAAAATTTAAATTGGCACCTGTCCTAATTTTGGCTTGAGACAACACCATTTCTATCAATTGTGTCAGTACCCTGGGTACTTGGTGAGTGGCTGTTTGGTGAAGTATTTCTCCTGCTTTGCTCCTCTTGAATTTATGTTAACTATAGCAAAAATTTCCCTGAAACATTCATGTTCTGCAAAAAAAACCCCAACAACCCCAAAACAAACAAACAAACAAACAAACAAACAACCCCAAAAACATAAATCAACCAAATTTGAGGTTCACACTGGGTTACTTAACATGTAATAGATGGAGCTAATTGATCCAACCTATATATTTTTATAAAATAAATAACTAAAGGTTTACAAGGTAAAGTATAAGAATGAATATCAGAAATGAGCATAGCCTTATTTCTTCATCCCCCCACACTGTTTTTATTCCTTTCTCTTCCTAATCCTAATTTTTTTCTTCTTTACCCACGTTCAACTTTCATTTTCTCCATCTCCCAGTCTTCTATCTGTTTGGGCCATCTTAAGCCAAATCTATTGATTTCTATGATGGTAGGCAAAGGTTGTGAAATTGACTAAAAAGAACAAATTTCATGTAACCAAGCTGTAGTAATTTATTATTAAAGAAATGTAACATGTGCTCAGAGTTATGTTGTCACAAAATGCCTAATTTAAAAGTCTAAATCTTTGTTACTGCATTGCACAAACTCTATAACTGAAAGTTCTGAAGCTTTTTTTTTGTTACTTAAAAAGAGATTTTTTTGCTCTATTACAAGTAATTGAATAAATATAATTAGGGATGCATAACTTTTATTTAAGGACAGTCATCTTTTCTTTGTTTTTCCAACATCTAGATATCAATAGCTACCACATTCGGTGGCAAATGTTATAGACACTGATATTAAAACTAAACTGAAGTTTAACTTTGATTCTATTGCAAAAGATTTTCCTAGGGGAGTTAAGAGAAAGAGTACTGTGGAAACAGTGGATTACTTCTCTAGAACATTAAGCACTTCAACATTTACACTGTAGAATTTTACTGTAGGAGTCTGGGTTAATTTCTGTTTTATCCAACACCAAATTTACTTAGACAAGAAATACCAAAACTTATAGGTCATCTACACTCCTGGCATAAGATAAGGAAGAATGTTTTTCTATCGCTGAAAAGAGAAACACCAAACCCAGGAATGCCAGCCTGCACCTTATAAAGGTGTCTAGAGAGCAAATAAGAATTCAAAGTCTATGGTGTTTGGACATGTAGTTTTGGAGTGACATGGAGTAGAGGAAATACAATGCCCTGTACTCAGAAGAAAATGTTACACCAACAAAGTTTATATATATATATGTGTGTGTGTGTGTGTGTGTATCTGTGATTGTTCCACTGACTTTCCAAGCCTGTTGTGAGATGAAAACATGAAAGTTATAAAGTCTAAATAATTGTATATTAGTGTTGGTGAAAATCAGTTGCCTTAGTCAATATTAGTACAACTGTGAACTCAAATTGCTTTATAAGAAATTCACTTATGCAGACCTCTATGTAAGAATATATTCTTAACTCATGTACAAATTAGGATTTTCCATGTTTCAGGTCTGTGAAATAAAAGGTGTAGTGCTTCAGTACAAAAGCTCCAATGAATCTCAAATAAATAGTTTAAATTCTCTAAGTAACAATTTAAAAATGGGAAATATTAGAAGAGGCATTTTCACTAGTAGCATCTGAAATACAGCTGCTGTAACTGCTGTGCATTATGTCTCAGAAAGAAGTAGCCTAAAGTTTCCTTTAGAAAACAGTAAAAGATGCTGCACAAAATAAAATACTTTCTTTCACAAGATTGCATGCATTTTGTAAACATTTGAACCATACTTGGACCTTATCTAGAGCATGAATAGCAATCTTTTTCTTTGAGCTCATCCCTAATTGAGAAGTTGGGAAAGAAAAAGCTCAGAAGTCACTCAGGCAGGTAGAGGTAATAGCAAAAGAGTTTTTGATAAAATATTTATGGAATTGTGTGAAGATGTTGACTCTGAACATACCTAGAAATAAGCTGCTGTTTTTGAAAATGGCAGCAGTGCATATTTCTGGGTTTAATGCATATACATCCAGTGAGACCTTTTTGATATTGTGTATGTGTGTGTGTGTCTGTGTGTGTGTATGCATACATATGTGTATGTCTCTGACAAAATAATTTATTGTCTCAAAGTATAGGTACAAATAGATTAAACAACTGTTTGGATTAATTGATTGCAAGTTCCTCATATAAAACTTGATGCGTTTTAGGATAGGGTATGTGAAAAATAGGATCCTTACAATACTGTCATTAAAGAAAGTAACATACATGATCTTGATTTCTCTTTGTCTTTTCATTTCAAGTAGATTAAAGAAAACTTGTAAGGAACACTGATTCTTAAGAGAAATTATTAAGGATTACTATTTTATAATGTAATGTTAAATCTTGTTTCTTCCTGTATAGCAGTATGCTTTATTCATTAAATTTAACCATGAACAGAAATAAAGAATTACAATACTCTCAGGTGATAAAGGTATTTAATCATAGTCCAAGTTAAAACAAGCAAAAGACCTGACAAAACAACACCAAAAAGAAAAGACAGCCCAAAACCCAAGCAAACAGGAATTTTCTTTTTTCTTTTCTAAGTTTCTTATAGCTTTCAGGGGTTTTTGATAGAATTTTGTTTTCTTGTTTCTTACTGTTCATGTTTTTAATGTATTTTCTTAAAAAGTCATTATTTGGCTAATGAAGTCAGTTAAATGTGTTTGGAGTTAGCAATTTGTAGTTTTTCCAATGGTCTTTCCTTTAAAATTCTGAAATCTATCAAAATGATCAAAGATCTGGAGGAAACAGCACACTGGTTCTTTCTGATGCATTTTCTTAGCACAGTATGCAGTTTCTGTTGTCCTGTGATCAAAGGCCACACGCGAATGCCATAGTTATATGGCTACCCCTGAGGGGAAAAAATAAGGGTGCTCATAAATTCTGATTTTCATTGTAGCTTTGGATTACAGAAATTTTTGGTATTAGAAGAGAGTAAAATTTAACTAAATGTGTCCTGAATTGTGAACCAATTTCTTAGGAAAAGAAGTCTTGTAAGGCAGGAGCTTCTGACTTTGCTTTACAAGCAACTTCAGGAACATCATTGTATGTATTACGATCATGTCAAATTGCTTACATAACTTGCATGCCATGATAATTTTTTTTCATGTTTCAAATCTTAAAGGAAAAGGATGAGTTGTGAAAACAATGAATCTAAACAACTCTCTATGAGGCACTAGGAGAGTATTCTTTCTGCTGCAGACATGGAAGCTCTTGGCTAGTCATAGATTGTGAAATGACAGCATCTTTTCTGAAGATTAAGGACTGTAATAAGAATGTATCCTCAAAATGTATCAACTCAGCCTTGCTGTCTGCATTTGGAATACCTGATGTGTTTTTAGACAAGACAAGCTATTTTGAGCAAAATAGCAAGTCACTTGTAGTTGGAAAAAGATCAATACCAGTGAGGTTTTTTTCCATTTTTTGGCAGCTTATACTACATTTGAAGATTGTCTGGCATTTAATACAAGTTTTGTGTACATAACCGAGACATAAATATCTGCAATTGCATGAAAATCTATTAAACATATTTATAATGTAGTTAATGCTTATTTTACTTCTAAATATTAAGATATTTATTATGCTTTTCAGTAGTCTTAAAGTTACTAGGCATAATCATTTCATGTTGCTCAAACCCCTTCCAAATTTTTGAAGAGGACCTATGGGTGTGTGTAACTAATGAAGAAGCAAGACACCTAACATTTCTATTGATTGAGGAGGCTATCCCATAGAAACTGGGTAGAAGGCTGACGGGCCACTATTAGATAAGGTGGTTGAAAAGAGATCTCTGGTGAGTGTTTTGATAGTTTTGCTGTTCCTGGAAAGTTTTAGTCTTGGCCTCTCAGAGCAGAAGTCATTTGCTTCTTCCATGATGGTGATCCTGAATTTGAAAGTCCTGTAGAAAATATTTGATACTTATTTTCAGTACCAGTTAACATTTGAAGTTAAGACCTTGGGAAGTCCATTCAGCTTATCTTAGTGGTGAGATGTTCTAGTTCCTTTGTCATCTGTGAATCTTAATTTGATTCTTTCCAGTTTGTCCATGTCCTTGCTGCACTGGGAGACTCTGGAGGTCCCTTGTTACCCAGAACATTCTATAATTCTATTAAGTGGACAGAGTACTCCAGGTGCATCCTCACCAGGGCAGAGTAGAGGTGAAGCATCAACTTCCTCAACCTAGGAATAACCTTGTTCCTGATGCAGCCCAGGATACTACTGGCCTGCTCTGCTAAAAGGACATACTGCTAGCTCTTGTTTGTTTTGTATGTCTAAAAAGATTTTCAGGTCCTTCCTTCCAAGCTACTTTCCAGTTAGATGTCCTTCAGCTTGTGCTGGTCTTCTCCAGATGAATGTCTTGTTGAACTTTCTTTTGTTGAACTTCATTTGGTTCCTGTCAGCTCAGCTCTCTAGCCTGTCCAGGTCCCTCAGGATAGCAACACAACCTCTGGTCTATCAGTCACACCTCTCTGTTTTGGGTGATTACCAGTCATCTGGAAATTTATGTGACTGTGGGTCTTCATTTATATGTTGGAAATGATGTTAAGAAAATTAGAGACATTATTGTGAGTAGATTATAAAGATTGCTTAAATAAAAAGCCTGGTTGCAATTGAATTGACAGAATAGTTGTAATATGCTAGATTCAGGTCTCAAAATTTGTAATGCTTACTTTCCTAATCTATTTTCTGGTTGGTCAGCTTGAGCAGATTTTGATGTGTTAATTTTAAGAGCAGGGTTTCAAAATAATAATAATAAAATAATTAAAATATAAAATGTCAGAATTTTAAACTCTGTGCTTATCAAATGGTTTTCTATGCAGCTTCAGTTTATTATCTTTCCCAAGAATACCCATAATCTAATTCTGTATAAAAATGGTTAGTTACTAACTAACGCTCTAAGTAAATGTATTAAAGCAGACAATGCCATCAGAGGAGTCAGCTATGTCTTCATCCCTTGTGTCTTCATTTTCTAATTTTCTTTCTAAACGAAATTATACCATCCAGCTGAGATGCCACCCTGAGCTACCATGGCAGTGGGGTTGGAACAAGACAATCTTTAAGATCCCTTCCAACCCAAGACTTTCTATGATTCTACAATATTGTGAAATCTGCAAACATATTCAGTATTGGTTAGTTCCTTTTACTTTTGAATTTGTGTTGTAGAGATGGGACAAGATGCTCACAATGTGTGTTCTCATAAGTATTACACCTTTTTTTTAAACTGTATGACAGATTGACGTGTTAAAATTCACCAATATCTTCTAGTATACCCTCCATCTCCATGATGAAATCAGCAGCTAAAAGGGTGCTTATATAATTTTGATTTTAACATACTTCGAGTGGTGTAACTGATTTAGGAAGGGGGAGAAGAGTGCTTGCCCCTCCAGAACTACATGAAATCATTTGTTCCTCATTATACTGTGTATTATCACCTTGCTCAGAACCTCTTGGAAAGATGTTTTTTCAAAGAAAATTGCAGATCAATTTTGCCAGTGTAGTGCGACATTTCTGTAAACTACCAAATAATGGTTACAAAATGAAGTTTCTCCTTTTTTTTGCTTCCAATTATAAATCATTCAGGCAGAGAAAATATTATGCTTATTCTACTCTTTCATGTAATTGAATTGTTAGAGGACATGCTGTTTAATCATTAGCTTTCTTTTGTTTACATGATATAATAGAGTGATGTGTGGTACTGCTTCTCTGGGCTTGATGCACTCAGGGATGCATGCTTCAGGGGAAAATGAGTGATGAGAGCATAAAGAAAAGCTGTAACTTCACTCTTTTACTGTAACTGGTTGTTTCAGTCAAGAATCCTTTGTGGGAAAATATTTAGTCAAAAAATGCATTTGAAAGTATAGTTTTGTGGAGATGTGTTTTCATGTCGACATTTTTGGGATGATATTTATGATGAAATAACAACTATATCAGCTATTCTTTCAAGCGTTTATTCTGTTTCATTCCTACTCAGTTCTTCGATCCTAGGTAGGAGCTGGGTAATAGAAATTATGAAGGACAAGTCACTCCAAGTGATATCTCCCTGAAATATTCTTTTTCTCTTTGGAGCCTGCTTGATGTCAATTTTCAAAGCGGTCTGATTTTTAGTGGGCTATGCTGTGTATTCTCTGGATGCTCAAATAATTTACTGGGGAACTGAACAATAGTTTATGTTCCTCTGGCCCAGTTGCCAAGGATTTTCACTCTGGGAGAGAAAAATATGAAATCAGGAATCATTTGGAGCTAACATCCTCATCCAGCTGTATTAAAGATGAAGTTAATGTATTCACTTAAAAGAAGAAATGAAGGAGTTACATAAATATAAAAAATTTTAGAATTCCTTTTGCAGTTAACTATAAATGTAAGTTTTGATAACATGAGGATAATTTTTCCATATATTTTCTTTAGTTGGACTATCTTTGCTCAATAAAAAGGGTAAGAGGATAAAATTAAACTTCAGTGTTGTCATAAAATAGAATTTAACAATCTGGTTTATTTTTTAGTTGTTGTAATTGGACACCATATGGGAATGTGGGAAGGGAAGTAAATATCCTTTGTTTGTTTCCATCTACCTAATGAATATTTTTTAAATAAATGCCTTAATTAGCATATCCCTGACCTCAGACACCTTTTCCACTACAACCTTGTTAAAGATACAGTACGTAGTTTTACATTTATAAGTTGCTTTAACCGGATCCTACAACACTCCCTCATTTATCTTTTTGTTAGCACATAGATTATTTCCTGAAAAATGACAGAAAAATGGCCAGTGCATATTCACTTTAATGTTCTTCTGCAACCATGTTGTGAGCCCAAACTGCTGGGACCAAGAAAGGCTGCACATGCAGAAAATATATCATCCTATATTTCATTTTTTTTGACAGTGTTGGGAAATCTGTGAATATTGCATTTATTTCAATTTGTAGGTTTCTCTCAAATGAACAAACAAAACCAAATAGAATGGACAGGATGGACGAAGCATACAGAGGTCCTATTCTGAAAGTTTTTTGCTTGTTTATTTATGTCTTTCCATTCCTTGGATATGGGGAGATGCATCAGGTCATGATTGCATTGCCATTTCCTCATCCATATGAATGAATACATACCAAGACCTAAGAGAAATTTCCAAACCAGTAAATTAGTTTTGAATCATAGAACCATAGATTTGTTGAGGTGGAAAAGACCTATATGATTATTAGGTCCAACCATTAGCCCAGAACAGTCTTGTTAACCAATAAACCATATCCCCAAGTGCCATGTACACACATTTTTTGAATGGTCTCAGGGATGGTGATTCCAGAATGGGGCATGTTTTCTACTTTTTTGTCTGCTTATCAAAGATAAAGTTCATAGTACCATGACTGTGTATGCCAACATGTACATTTTGCCAATGCTCCCAAGGAAAGTTTTATATTCTGCTGCTTCTGAAACATATAATCTTGCGGTGAAGTGAATCACAAGTAACCTATAAGAAAACTTATTTTTCTAAAGTAGAGTAAATTATACTTTCATTAGGGGCTGTCTGAATGCATGGAATGAAGTGTAAAGAGCCAATCTGAACAAGAAACATCAATGGTAACAATAGAAGGAGGTGAACACTGGGGAGTAGGAAAAGGAAAACAAAGATAGTGTATTATATATTTTGTTGTGTAAGTAGACATTATTTTACAGGCAGCTACGGCCCCTTATTTATTGAGAAGAGCCTTCTCCTGAGGTAATTACTGTTCTAAGAGGGAGGTTTGATTCTAGTATTAATTCTGTAAATAAGGTGAAATTGCTGTATGCAGGAGCGAATGTTCTCATTTAGTATTCCTTTAAAGAGTAACATTCTTTCATCAATGATTCAGTTTTACAAATCATTATTATGCTGTAAATTATTAAGTTGCATAAATTATTCTTTGTATGTAATGTGTAAGTTTGAAGACAAATAGAATTTTATACTTTTCTCTAGATGACAGAATCCATTCTGCTCTTGTTATTCATTCATTTGGAAAGACTGCAGTTCTCATTTTTTTAATTTGCTTTACATAAGTGAATTAAGCTTTGACCTAAGAGTTATTTTACCATGTGGAACTTACATCAATGAGTAGCAGAACTTCTCGAAGAAGCAATTTTCTGCATATATGAGGGAAAAAGATATAGGTCATTAAATATGTATATATTCTTAAATATACATGTAAATACTAAAAAAACCTGTTGTGCTGGTAATAGTACTTAGTAATCACCACCCCTAACACCCACTCCCCACCCTCCAACCAAAAACCCTTTATGCCCAACTGAAAACCCTTTAAAAACAAAACAGAACCCCACAATAAAGAAAATCAAACCCTTGGGCTGAGTTTACCGCTATACACACAGATAAATCACAGGTGGTACTGTTAATTGGGTTGGAGGCAGGAAGCACACAAATACAATTGACATTTTTGCAAGAACCAAGGAGAGGTTTTGGCTGGTGAAGCTTGTCAGCAAATATCTTAAGGACAATTTGTCAATGCTAGAGTCTTTCTCACTGTTATCTCTACTTTCTTACAATGACAGCTAATTTAATGCTCAATTGTAAGATTGTCTGGTTTCTAATGTATCTGTGAGGTGTTTTCTGTGACTTAGCTGGCCAATGCTGTCTTGGAGAGCAAAGCAATCAATCCATTTATGTTTCATTGTTATATTTTTCAGAGCATATTAATGTATATGCCAAAATGGAAAAAAATATTCTCCTGCCCAATCATTCTGCTCAAAGATGCTATATTTGTCATTACAACATTTTACATATAGTTAGTTGCCTATTTTCAAAATGGTTGTGAAGTATTTTCCAATTATATGAAACTAGCAACTTGGCACTTTTCTGAGGTAAAGCATGTCTGTCATATTTGTAATTTGTGAAAACTAATTTTTCTATTTATTTCGTCATATTATACTTCTGCATGTTTCATTCCTTTGCATCTCATTTTCCATAGTGAGTTCATTAACTTGAATGAAGGAAAGATGTAAAAAAACTTGACTTGTAAAAAAGTGATCGCAGTTGTTTGTGCATCCTTAAGTTTCCAGACACCATTTCATTATAGTTATTTTCATTGTAAGCAGCATCAATAGAATGAAAGAAGAGATGAGAGAAATGTAGACCATATCATGCTGGAAGAATTCACTGTTTTTTGTTATTATAGCTAGGAAGAAAAGCAGCAAAATTATAATTCTATCAATTTTCACATTTGAAACAAAACAAAATTATTTATCCAGATTATTTTCCAGGAACGTGAATACTTTGAAGACCCCGCCTTATATAATGGCACACTGAGCAATTAGTTTACCATGTGAGGTGGGGCACAGCTACAGAATTAAGATACCATTACTGGGAGTTGGATTTTAGTTTAAGTTTTGCTGGCAATAAGGCCAAAAAGCTGTAATAACAGTCCAGCACAAAACTGATGTCCCTTTCCAAGGGTTTAATTCTAGGAAGAAAGAAAAGTATTTAAAGATGTTTTGTTCTAATTAGAGGTAGTCAAAAACCATGAAGTTCTCCCCTGATTTGTACTTGTTTGTCTCTGAGTGATTTGCCTTCTTCCAACCCTTTTTCCCTGTTGGCCACCTTCCTGTCTCTTCAGAGGCAGGAAAAAACTTCTTCTGCATGTGTCCTCTTTCAGAACTCCCCAGTAAATTGTGTACATCCTGTTAATACAGCTTATCAAATCAAAGAAATGCTGAGGTATTTGGTATCCATTGTGATATCTAGGTAGTATATTGCTTTGTTTATTTATTCTTGAAATTTTCTGGAGAAATTCTTTGCTGTTTTCATATCTGGTTTTATTATACTATATAAAATTGTAGAAATTTAATGAAAACAAATTCACATTTACTTGAAGATAATGGTGTTCCACATTGCAAGTACTGGAAGCATAATGCAGATACTGTTTTTGAACCTCATTGAATATCCAGGAATCACCAGGAGGCATGGGGTTTATCTTTGCTTGCTCTTTGTGGGTTTGGTTTTCTTTTATAGATCGGAAAACTTTTGTGACGTCTCAATTGGAATTACACCCTATCCTTCTTTGTAATCAAATGAGAACTCTACTCTTTTAGGAGTACCTCAAACTCCACATCATCAGCTCTTCATTGGTCTGTCAGAATGAGGAAATGAATTTAGATCAGTTTATGATATGATAACCCAAGAAGCCTATTCATTAACTCTGTTGATTTTCCATTAGGCTGATTCTTAGCTTTTAAGGTTAGTTTTATCAACTTATTCATCAAGAGAGGTGACTGGAAAAGGAAATTTGGTTTGTAAAACAACTGTTCTTGTTGGGCATGTGTTAAACTTTGATCCAACACTGCTTAATTTTTAATGCTTGGAGTCCACCCAATATAAAAAAATATTTTGGTGTATTTTGTGTTTCAAGGCACTTCTTGTTGTCTTTACCTAATTGGATAAATGCATAAATCCTTAAGTTCTTCCATTTTGTGTATTTATAGAATGTTACACCTCGTTCTGATACCAGATGTGTTATATTTAGAGTGCAGCAGAAGAAGCAGCCATCTAACATTAAACCCAAAATTGCAGCTGGACACAAAGTGATCTAATCCAACTTTAATAGAGGTCTTAGGTCACTGTGCACACCCTTTCTTCTTTGGCTTGATGAACCCAGGTATTACAGCTCACTGTACTCAGGTATTTATTTAGAGACACGGCAGTCTGTGTAGCATAAGAGTAAAGTGTGAGGTTGGAAAATGGTGTAGTAATTTGAATCTAATAAACCTCATATTATGAAAGAAAATAATTTCTCCCATGATTTGAAGGAAAGGAGTCTAATCTCTTGGTAAGAATGTGCAATCTCTAATTTTAGAGACATTGGGCAGCTTGTAGTATAATGCCTAAAACAATATTAGTCCGAAGGAGTCTTGGGAGCTGTTCTTCAATTCAAACTGTTTTATAATAAGAACTATTTTCCCATTCCTTTCCATGTTCAGTCAAGGCACAATTATATATCTACAGATAGATTGAAGGAGAAAAGAGTGAAGAACATCTATATAGATACATGAAGCTCTGTGTGTGCTTGAAATCTGTTTCTTTTAAATATCACTGACAACCATTTGTTCTTGTCATACTTGTATACTCCCTATATCAAAACTCAAAATATGTTCAGAAGTGTTTCGGTTTTGTAAGCTCAGTCATGTAAGCTCTATATTTCAGTAGTTGCTTTTTTTCCTTCTTAAATGTTTCAGATGATTATCACATTTTTGGAGCATGATATATTACAAAATGCTTTTAATCATGAAAATATCCATTATGCAAATATTAGGAAGTAGATTTTGTTAGTTGTTTGATATTGGACATTTATTGGTTGACATTAACTGAATTATGATGGCTTAGAGATTTAGACAAATGACAATAGATATCTTCTACATAGATCCAGCTGCTACATAACCTGTTACCAGTTCTTAATATTGTACATGACAGTAACCCATATGTCATGATTTTTCAGAATTCTGAGAGTGTTGTACAAAAAGCTGTTTTTTCTAGTTTGCATGGAATTAGAAACCCTTTTTTTTTCCTAAACTTTCCTGCTTAATGAATAGATTGTGTAGTCTAACAATGATGTTCAGTGTCCAACACTGAAACACCCATTTCAATGATTTGAAATGATAATTTCAAAGAGTTTTTGGAACTCTTGAAAAATAAGGATTTTATAATGAAATGTCAATTCAAAAGAAATTACTTAGACAATTGATATGCAGTGCAATTTTCTGCATAGTAAAAAATATTCTCTACTTCTTGAGGGCACTTCCTAAATCACTACACTAGAAGGAAGAAATATGACTCCTTGCATACGTAGATGTGTGCTTTAAGAATATCTGTATTTTTAATGATCATAAAGGATAAATTCTCAAGTTCTCTATAAAAGGATTTTAATAACCTTCTAATAATATGAAAAATAAAAAAATTCTGTAAAATTTGAAGGAATAAAAATAAAGGTTTTATATAGTAGGACACAATAGTCAAGTGTAATGTTACCCAGTGAAAGCAACTTAGGGAAAGCTTACTTCAGCCCCTGCCACATTAAAATATCATCATGTCCTCTAATGTGTTTGGAAACCATTAATATCCACCATTAATTCATCCCAAGGATTGGGGTTTGCTTGTTTTTGTTGAGCGGTTTCATTAATGCTGTCAAGTATGAATTCTCTGAATAGAGAAAATTATTTAGAAATCTCAAGTCATCATTGTGTGACTTTTTCTCCCTAAATGTTTTCAAGTGAAGAGTCTGCTTAAAAATAAACAGATGAAGTATATAAATCTATTCTAAACCTGGAAGATTTAGCTGAAGGGTGGAAGTGTTTAATTCTATCCATTCTAGAGGCATAATTGAATATTTATGTGTACTGTTATATGAGAACCACTGTGACTGTTTGTAAAAGTGAAGTTTTAATGGCAAATAATATAGTCCAGAGTTCAAGGGGATAATCTTCAGTATAGACTGTAAAATGTTGGTAGTATTTTAGATGGAATGGACAATTACTATATTATATTTATGAAATAAGGACATATAACTATAATACTTGCCCACTACATCACATTTTTTATCATAAATATACTATCTCTATAGTACACAGCTTAATTGTTCCAAATACAATTAGTAATTGTAACAGTAAGACAGCTTTTTAAGATGTTTTGTAGCTAGTGGCAACACCAGATAAAAGGTGCATTCAACAAACTGAAAACCTGAACTAAATGAGGGAAATGAGATCTATCAAAAGTCAATAGCTTTCCAGTTTATGAGACTTCCCTCCCAGCTGAAAAGATAAGTGAATGTATCTAAGTTGCTCAAGAAATGCCTTGGTGTGGAAATTCTCTAGGTTTGCAGGTGATGTATGTCTTACTTGGAAATGTCCTGCATTAAAGTGTGTGAGAATGAGTGGGCTATGCCAAGCAGGCCTCATCAAGGACACACACACATTTTTTCATGAAGTTGCATATTTTGACATGTTAGGGCTAATAGTGGTCATTTGAGGATGATTGCAGCAAGTTTTGGGAAAGACATTTCGTAAGACAGTTCTTAAAAAATTGGTTGGTTTATTTTTTTGGTCTTTAAATTGGGTCTTTTGGAATGTCTGAATATGGAAACCTGTTTTCTAAATAAACATATGTGTTATGCTTTGCAGTCTAAAGCTGGAGCAGTCTTTTCTTCCTCCTATCCCTTGCATTGTCTCTGTACAGAATTTTACAAATTAGACAAAAAAGATTCAAGGAAATGAGAAATAAGAAATCATCTTAACTGTTTAAATTATTGACTCTGAAGATGTATTTTACTCTTGATCTTCTGCCACCACAGCATGCCATTAGGCCTGTCAGTATAATATTACATCTTTGAGTAATTTAACCTAACAAGTTTTGGGTTTTTTTATTTTGTTTTGGTTTGTTTGTTTGTTTTTTGTTTTCTTTAAACTAACAATAAAATGTATATTTTTATATTTGAAAGGCATATTTTTTTTCTTTTGAATAGCTTTGGTCAAATTAGATAAAAACTAGTTTTGTTTTTGTTTGAGAAAAAAGTTGGAAAAACACTTGAAACTTAAATTTATGGGTTAAACCCAGAAATGTAAATATTTCTTTTCCACTTACGTTTTCTTTATTTTTAAAATATTTATTCATTTTTGAAATGAAAAATTGTTTTGTCACACGATGTATAAAAAAAAGTGAGAAATGAAACTATTGAAGAATAACTGATTTTAGAGAAGAATGTCTTTGGATTAACTTCCACAACTGGGTGTCAGGGTTTCTGGATTCTCTCCCATCACTAAGATGATCTTGGATTTTGAATGCATCAAGTGGATGGGAATAACTAAATTCCCTGTTTCACGTGGGCATCAGTAATGAGGGTCTTGGATGGAAGATGCTGTATGGCTGTCACATGCTAATGTGTTTCATGTATCTCCAGAGGTGCTTCTATCTCCAGAGGTGTTGGTGTTTTGCAACTGAAAACAGTTAAGAAAGATCTTTATTCAGATAAAGGATGAAGTACATAACGGTATATTCCATTATTTTACTGTAGAAAACCAGTCCTTATTTGTATTGTAGGTCTGTGAATAGTTCCCAAAAGGACACAGTACTTTTCACCATGTTATGATAAAGAATGATGCAGTTTATCATTGTGTTATTTTCTATTAAAAGTCTGATTAATCAAAACATTTGTATCTTTTTGTTCATTTGTTCTTTTGGTTTTGAGGGTTTTTTGGGGTTTTTTTTTTGTTTCATTTGGGTTTTTTTCAAGTTATTTGAGGCTTCCCTGGGCAAGTAAAGGCCTGATTTTGTGCAGAACTACAAATGTACAAAAAAGGTTAGCTACAAAAGTGTGAGGTCATAGCTTATCAGAGTCAATGGGTTTACATTTCCTATTCTCAAATTTTATATGTGTTAAATTTTACATGTGACTTTCAGGGGAAAAACAGCCCTGTTCAGCTCAAGGTAAATATTGCACTGAGATCTGCTGGGACCTTTAATAAATAATGTAGCAATTGATCAGACATCACGGTTTAACCCCAGACAGCAACCAAGCACCATGCAGCTGCTCGTTTACTCCCCCATGAGCAGGGTCAGAATCAGAACAGTAGATCAAGCTGCAGGTTTTTCCACTCCTAAAGCCAGTTTAACAAAAAAGTGAAAAGCCATGGGCTACCATTTCCATGGGCAGGCAGGTGTTCAGCCATGTCCAGGGGATCAGGGCTCTGTCACAGGTAGAAGCTACTTGGCGAGACAGACAGCATCATGCTAAATGTCCCCCTTCCTCCTTCTCTTCTCCAGCTTTACATATTCAGCATGACACCAGTGTACTCAGGAATATCCCTTGTGTCATTTGGGGTCAGCTGTACAGGCTGTGTCCCTTCCCAAAGTTCTTGTGCTCATTCAGGGTCTCTGATGGTGGAATGGTGTGAGGGGCAGAAAAGGCCTTGGTTTTGTGCAAGCTCTACTCAGGAATAACAAAAATACCTCTGTAATATCAACCCTGTGTTTAGCACGATCAGTCCCCATACAAGCTACTGTGAAGAAAATTAACCTCAGCAAAAACCAGCACATCAGGTGCTTTTTTAAGTCTTATTGTTTTTGTAGCTCCTTTTTTTTTTTTTTTTCTTTTTGTCTTTGCTTCTTTTATAATTTGCTGGGATTTTTTTTTTTGGTTGGTTTTTTAAACAAATGACAAGTTTGTTTTCAGGAAGACTGAAATCTGGTGTTATAATACTGAAACCCCTTTAGCAAGTGTGTTCACCTTCCAGCACGCTTACTGCTGCCTAAAGCACATAAAAACAGCCTCCCAGTTTTGAACTTCCATATGTTTGTCAATCATTCAGTCATTCATTGCTGATTTTTGAAGTCATATCTCTAGTAACTTTTAAGTCACTTATGTAGAAGTAAAAAGGGCTTCTTAAGGACAATTTTACTTAAGATAAACTCCAAATAAGAACTACAGTGCATAGAAAGTTTTTGTATTCTTGAAGTATAATGCCTTGTATTATTTTTGCATTTATCACAGATAAATAATTAAGCAGGAAAATCTAAATTCTTGTTAAAACATTTCAGACCTTTTAAAATAATGTAATAATTGAAGACTGTACAAGAGCTGTCAGTGGTGATACAGGAGGAGTAGGACACTAAATAGCTTGAAATAAGCCATGGGGGAAGAAAAGCATAAACAGTTGTAAAGAAGATGTGAGAGAAATGTATCAGAAGTGACAACAGCAGGAGGGCAGAATAAATCATAAGAAGAACAGAAGCACATTTTTTACCATCTTATAAAAAATTAATTACATCAGAACTCTCTAATATTTTTGCAAAACTGCTGGAACCTGATGCTTTTTTTTAGCTATGAAGTGTGCCATTTGTTTTGTTTCTTTCTTGAACATATAATGTCAGCCAATGTAGTACATTTAAAATATGATTACATACATAATCTCTAAGAATACGTAATCTCTAAGTCTCATTTGAAAATTTATTACTTACTTTTGTTCTATTGAATAAATTAAGCTAGCTCTTCCTGTGGGAGGTGACTATGGAGTTGAGACTTTATGGAACTATTAGGCCAGTGTTGTAGGCTTTGAGGTCACCTACACAGCTGAGGGAAGAAATCTTTTTTTCTGGGAAATGGGAGATACGGAATGATTACTTCTTTATTTGTGAGTGGAAATATGTGAACAGCTCTTAAAAAACTATTTGATCTATGGAGACTTGTAAATTCTGTGCAGGATTCTGCATAACGAAACTGAATACTTTGCTACAATTATCACAGTTCACGTCTAGATTCCCATCTCCATCTGTTTGTTCTGGGAATCAAAGATCTTCCAGGAAGTGGTTTTTTTTTTTTCAGATTTCCCCTTTTTCTGTACAGTAGAGATGGGATATTGTGGTTGAGGAAAGCAGATATAGTAACAGGGAGGTAGAGTTCATCAATATTACAATGAGATGGAGAGTGTGCAAAGATTTTAGAGGCAGAAGGGGTCTGTGAAGCTGACCAGACCATGGTCAATGTTATGGCCTATATTTTGGTAGCTCATGCAGGGTTTTGCTGAACTAAAAACAGATGAATTAAAATTGAGAAGTTGAAGGTATTAAAGTTTAGTTCAGATTAAGTCTGTCTTTGAGCATGCCTGTCGAGTCTGATACAGTTCTGAGGGCAGACAGTTGGGGTAAATGAAAGCTGTCGTAGTCTGTTCTGCTTGAAATCTTCCACAGTGGCCCATGATCACAGCAGGATTTTCTGTGTGTCTGGCACTTTTAGACAAACACACTCTTCCTTTGGAGAAGAAGTTAAGGATAAATAAAAAAAATCATTTTGTCTGCTTTGTACACAATGTCTTGCGGAAGAATATATGGAGCAGTGATTTAAGGAAACAAAGGATATTTACTGTCTATTATGTGATAATGATGATACTATAGAAACTCTAGTGTTGAGCATTTTTGAAAGACAGGAATAAAACCTGCAAATTCTGGCCAATGCCTATTTTCTCATCTAGAAATACTTGATATATTTATTCTGATATTCCTAAACTTTGAAGTCATTGTACTGCTTCTCAAGTAGTTGGAAACACATGCAAAATTGTTCTTATTGATGTCTTGCTAGTGGGCAGTTATTTGCAGAGTCTCTGCAATTATGATGTCTTTTATATGTGAAAATTCTTGAAGGAATATAAATTTAAAAGGTTGAAAAAGAACATCTTTAAATAAGGATACCTTAAAATAAATTGCTGCATTGGTGGTTACCTAATTAGATAACTGGTTTCTAATTCTTGGAACCATATATACCATTGGAGGAGTAGTTCAGTAGGACAATTTCACTTGCACAGATATATATTTTTTTTTGGCCTTTGCATCACTATTTAATTATTGAAGATAGAGGCCTTCAGAAGGCACTCTATGTTGTCGGTGTTCACAGGGGTTTGTTAGAGGATGGAAGAGACAGGATCTTGATTCCATTATCAGAAGGCTAGATTTATTATATTGTGATATATATATAGCATTATAACTATACTACATAATTAAAGAAAGGAAAAGGAGCTTCTTCTGAAGCTGCTAAGCTAGGAGAGCTAGATAGAAAGAATGAAAAACAAGGCTCTGTGTCTCGGCAGAGATGACAGCAGGTCCATCATGAGTGGTCAGTAGATCTAAACATCTACAGGGGACCAATCACGGGTGGAACTGTTGCATTCCACAGCAGCAGATAATAATTGTTTACATTGCTACTGAAAACTTTCAGCTTCAGCAAGGAAAAGTCCTAAGAAAGGATTTCTCACAAAGAATGTCAACGACAACTCTGAAATGCATTCAGTTCTCAATTTGTTTGAATTTTATCCATACAGACCAAAATATGTAGAAAAAGGAAACCTGTAGTTGGCCTTTAAGTGAATTATTTACAGTTGAAGTCTCACAATAAAAACAGTGATCAATTGGACCATAAACTGAGATGTTAGTTTTGTATTAGTGAATGTTTTACATAACATGTCAAAGGTGATTCCTAAAGTTTTGAGTCAAAGTTTGAGATTAGCAGAGACACCTTCTTGTTTTAGTGAACAGCCAACACTGAATGCATAATAAGTTTTGAGTGGTTTTTTTCCCCATTTAAAGCTGTGAACATCACATTCCTAGGCAGCATTTTAAAAATAATTAGGGCATACATAACCAGATGCATTTACAGTCATTAAAGAACATATTCTTTTACTAGTTCTTTTATTAAAATTATCCTGTGAGCAGTGACTACAGAATCACTCTTACTGTTGTTTGCTTCAGAAAATGACAGAGAAAATACTGTATCGTGGGTGTCAGAATGCAGCTATTGTTGGAACAACTTTTCAGGTTCTAGCATGTTTTTTATTAATAAAAAATGATGTAGTAGACTAAGGATATAATAATTCATAAAAAAAAAAGAATGTATTCAAGGACATTAGGAGACTATTGTTCCATATTTATTTGAGTTACTTTTTATGAGAAATTACCTTTTTTTTGTAATATTCAACATTCAGTCTCACAGTGATAGGAATGGACAATTTTGTACCATAATTTTCAGTCTTCCACATTGAAGAAACAAGTGAGACTTTTCTACTCTGAAACCAGCTCTTTCTTAACACTTACCTGACAAATGGCCAGAGTGCTTTGGTCTGAGGGAGTGTATTGGGAAGAGGATAGTGAGGATAATTGAGCCATTATCCTGGGGGACCCTTCTGTCCCCCTTGTACGTGTAAAAGGTGAATCTTTGGACTTAATCTTTTGCTGATTGCAGACGGGTTTTCAGAGCCTTGGCATCTGGTGGGTCATTCTCTGATGGGCAAGAAGTTTCAATAACATTTCAAACTGCATTTGATTGAGCTGGGGCAGTCCCTGTATATTGCAGGGATTAGCAACAAATCCAATATTTGAACTTGTGATAGAGTGTTCTGTCCTATCAGTCACCTCCACAGGAGATGGGAGATTTTATTTCTTTGCTTCAGCATTTATGCCCTTTTAGAAACTAGGACAGGTAAGACTCAACTTTTTTTAAAAATTTGCTTTGAATCATTGTTTGTGTAAAGATGACTGTCTCTGGATTATGCTTTAATTTTCAGCTAATTTTGTGCAAATGAATACTAGCAATACTGTAAGACCTTTGTTTAGAGAGTACTACTTAAAAAATTCTACCTCTGTCACATAGAAATGAAGCAGGAGTAAAAAGAAATCTCACATAGCAAATATCATATTCCCTTAGATACAGGGATAGAATATCCACTTGGTTAAACTCTCTTTGAAGAATGGATCTAAATCCAGAATTTTTACCATTTGAATAAGCATTTGAACCGCTGTGTGACAGCTTCTGAATGAATTTTAAAATGTCTTTTTAGAATGGAGGATTCAAGTCTTTGTTTGGAGGCAACAAAGATTCTGAAGATGAGACTTTTCACATCCGTTTTCTTCATGCTTTACTGGTTATATGAAAGTAGCATCTCCCTTTTTTTGTTTGTTTGTTTTTTGGATTGCTCTTCTGAGGAATTTAGTTATTTTCACGCACGAAGAAGGTAATCAATCAAAATTACCCATTTTTTTCTCATTTTTTTTCATTATGCTGCATTTTTGGTATAAATTATTTATATTAGATTTTTTCATTGAGGTGGGTCAAGTAGAGACTGTCTGAGGATTTTTTTCCTAATCTCTGAGCAACATCATCAAAGAGTTGTAATGTAAAGTGGCTTCTAACATCAGACATCACATGAACTTAAGAGAAGCAGCAAGCATCTAAGGAATCCTGGGAGTGCAGGGATGATAAAACATGTCAAATTGGTAAACATTAGTAATTTTTGATGTTTTGAGCTCAGTTATACCATGTTGGGGATTTAATGTCCCACTAGGAGTGGAGGGATAGATTGGAAAAAGTAAATAAGCATTTTATGCATCTAATGTATATGTTGAAGTGTTGAAAAATAAAATTTTTGAGAAGAACTAAGAACAGCTGCAGTGTTTTTGTTATCCAAGTTTGTATTCATGCTACATATTGCAGTCTATTCATTCAAGTAATTTAAAGCCCTGATAAAACTATAATCACATCCTCACACATATTTATATTTTTGTCTGAAAGACCAAAGGAGATTTTAACCCTCAGTAGCAGAAGTAGTTTTAGAATTATGTAAGAATGGGAATAGCAATGCATGAGACTTTAGAAATAATTCTAGACAAAGGCATGATTTTTTACATGCACAATCATTATTGCAATAGGATGCGCCCTGAATTTGCTAAGAAAATAATATAAATTCTGAGCTGTATGAATGAATGGTGTACATTGTCAAGATTATGTACACAGGTGTGCACAAGAAGGTGTATGCTGACCAAAGATCTCATTTTTGGCATGCTAAGATGATATTATGCTTGGAACTCAACCTTTCTGTTCAAACAGTCACAGGCACAGCAGTTCACAACCACAGAATATGTGACAAGCTGGCTATTGCATGTGTGGGTCTCATGGATCTCATAGAGTAAGCATATATTCTATTTTTCAATGCCACTTTTAGTAACTTTCTGCAAAGTATTTAGTAATATTCTGCAAAGAAAACAAAAAAAGATTGTTTGTTTTCTTTCAAGTGTGCAAGAATGATGCTACACAGGGCAGTATAGAACATTTCAGTTCAAAAAATCTTATGTATTAAACAACAGAAAATATCTTTTCTTTCCCCACAGAAAAGCAAAGAAGGAATGGAATGTGTTGTTTTTTTACTTCAGAATGTTGGTGGCACATTTTCTATTCATAGTACTCTGTGTCTAGCATTAGTATCCATGAGGCAGACACTTGAAAATTGAGCAGAATTTTTGTGTGCTGTAAATTTCCTTATTTTTGTGACCTTGCAATATGATGATGTGGTAGCAGAATTCTACGATAATAAACACGTGTCGTTGTGCAGTGGAAATGATGCCTCAGCACTGCAGCAGAATTTTAAATGGGAGCATCTTGTGGTTTCCATGGTGACCAGGGAGTGCCAGGCTGTTTGCACTGTGGAAGGCAGTGGGTAGCATGCACTTCAACACATGCCAGTATTTATTAAGACTGTTACGACTGCAATTTCTGCCTACTGCATTGCAATTTATGCCTAATTTAAAGTTTCAGTCTTTTGCAGTGTCAGCTGCTTTCAACTCCCATTCCCTCTAGTGGAAATGAAGATAATTGGCAATGGTTAACAATGTGTCCTAACACCAGCAGCTCCGAGTGCAGCCATTATTCTGAGAGGATGCATGATGCATACAGGGAAGGCAAAAAAAGCTATCTGTTCTGCTGAGGCTACAGTGGCTTTCTTTTTTGTTTGTGTTTTGGCTTTCATTTTTTGTTTGCTTATTTGGGATTGTGATTTGTAATAGTTTGTTTTGTGGAGGGGGAGGGGGGGGGGGGTTTAGGTAATAGGAGTGTTATGTAAGTAACTTTTGACACTTCAGAAAGAAACACAGTTAAAACCTAAACAGTTTACCCAACATACCCAGAGGTTGTTCTCTGTAGAAATTTCAATTTAATGAGCTGCAGAAGACCTGCTTACGTGATGAAAAGTTCAACAGATTTGCGTTTAGCTATTAGGAGATCATGAAGTTTCCTTCTGTGTAGGGCAAGCTTGTCTTTGGTGATGAGGAATTTTCACATTATAAACAAATGAGTTTTCAAAATCCCAGTCTGCCACGCACTTAGCAATTAAGAATTTGTACTGGCTTAGGAAAGGGATACATAATGAGATATCAGCTATATCACAGTCTATTCATATATACTTGGAATTTGTGCCCACTGGCTTAACAGAAGCAGCTATCATGTTTGCCTAGATTTATCTGATGTGAAAGATTACTGGAGGTATGCCACTGTGCTTGAAAGAGAAACTGCATTTTCTGTGTCTTGATGTCTCAGTAGCTTTGTGTACATGTTTTTTAGGGGAGGGTTGGCTGGTGTCCTTCCTGCTAGCTCAGAATGTGAGCAGAGAAAAATATACTTATCTTCCTAAGAGTCTGAGAAGACAGCTCTGCAGCCCTCCTGAAGGGTCTAAAAGGGATGCTGGTTTTTCTTTGTTGTTTCCTTACTCAGTGGTCACTCAGATTTCACTCACTAAACTGAGACAAGTCTAGAGATTCTTTGGCTCTTTGAACCATTCCTCCATCTCTAGAAAATCATGTCTCAGCTGTTTATATAACTATTTTTAAAAATTTACATACATAAATATCTTAGCAAAGTGATTTTTTCTGCTGTTGGTCTTCATCAAAATGTTTTACTTTAATTTTGCTAAGTGAATTGAAATCTTATATATTTAGTGAGATAATATGAGATATCTGTATTTTGAGGTTTAAAGTGATAAAAAATAAGATTTAAAAGACTGATCTTTGCTTTGACATCAGAGGGCTTTGAATCTGGCCCCTAGTGTCAGTTATTTTACATTGATTCTAGAGCAATCTTTCTTTTCATTAAAGACTATACTATTTTCTTGAGTGACTTTTAAAATATCTGTCCATCTTTTAGAATTTCTGAAATGTAAATAAAAATGTAAATTATGTTGTAATGAAGTGCTGAGTGTGAAAAGTCAGCAAATAAGTGAGATTGTGGCAGAAATCTTAAGCTGATTTTCAGAAGGTTGATTTATTCAGGAAATGTACTGAAAAAAAGTTGCACTTAGAGTGAATTTCTTATGGGTCAAACAAGGATTCCCATAATAGTAATTTCTCTGTTTCCATGTGTTTTGAGCTAGTCCTGCTTCTATATGTATATATTATTTTTTCCATATCTGTATTTTATTTCAGTAACAGTGCACAGCAAGCCATTCAGATCAATTCCTTGGTTACATATTTTGGTCATTGTTTTTCTGACCGAGTAACCTGTATTTTTAGTGCTCATCCAACATAATGTATTAAATTAAAAGCATTCGTATTAATTGTTTTAGAGTAGCATCAAAAACTCCATAGGCTTAGATCAGATCAGTTTATTCCAAAGGTTTTGATTCTACATGTACATAGTAATGTGAGAACTTTTTTCTTTACTTGATTTTCCAAATTCCTAGAAATTGAATGTGCACATTTTAAATATAGGTCAATTTTCTCCCCCAGCACATTATGTACATATCAGTATATCCTCCATTTAATTAATGCATTTAACTGTCAGTTCTTATGCGGAATTGTACAAAGTATCAACATTTTATAAATCATTATAATAGTTTCACCTATTGTAATATTGATTTATTCTACTCTCTTTCTCTAGGGAAAAAGAAATTTACTTTCCTCTCCATACATGTCCATCAAGTAAAAAATAACCTCTCTGTTATCTTAAGATACCCTCTAGAAAAAAAAAAGTGTCTTTATGATAAAATTCAGTATGAGATATTCATTAGTTGCCATCTTAGCGGACATTTTTAGGCAAGAAAACAAGCATGAAATAAATATGGGAATTGGATTTCATTGTCTTAATTTTGCTGAATCTGAAGTTCAACAACAGATTGGTCATATGGAATTGATAGGATTATTTTATTTTGGTTGCCGTTCTCATGCCAAGAAAGAAGCAGAAATTATCGGATGGAGTCAAAATGCAGAAGAATAATTTTGCCTTGTTTTCAGAAATGTAATAGCAGTGTAATGTGCAGGGTAATAGAGGGTTTTGTGATTTTTCTTTTGGTTTTTTTTTTGTTTACTTGCTATTGTTTGGTTTTGCAGGTTTTGTTTCTTTGCTTCTATTTTTAAGTTATTGAAGCCCATCAATGAAAAAAGAAGGTGGTGCTGGTTTTGAGAAGCCATACCTGAATTTTATTAGGACTGTATGTCCTACAAAGCTGACAACAAACCCAAACCCACCTTCTGTCAGAAAGGTGCTGACTATGGCTTCTCTATTGCTTTATTGAAGAACTTTTTATATTTTGTACTAACTGTCTTCTTGGAAATAGCAGCTGCCACTGCTTTTCATTTGGACAACCCAGAACATCATTTTCTGTCTACTGTTTTTTTTATTCCATGAAACTTCATTTATACATGCCTGGTGTTTGTATAAATCCCAGTAATCATAATCAGCATCTTTTCTTGAAAGGTTTTGAGTGACAGTTTTAGTGGTTCACACAATTGTCAAAGGAAAGTACAGAAGAATCAAGAGTTGTGGTTTATTATAAATTTTGTTGTATTTAAAAACATTCCCTTTGTTTCTAGTAAGAAATAATCCCAGTGGAATAGAATAAAATTTTGTTCCAAAGTGGTTTTTAATTATACTTTTTAAAATATTTTTTCTTCTATTGGGATTTGCAGTCCTGACTCTAGGTTTCATAATACAGAGCAAAATAGAACATTGTGAAGTACATCTGGTTGCTGATTTCTCATGTCTCGTCTACTTTTTTTTTGTAGTGAACTTCTACCATGGCATATAAGATGTTACTGCTTGTGCATTTAGAAGAACTATTAAGAAAATATTTTTTCTGAAACTACGTAAAGAAAAAGTACTAATCCTTCTGAATTCTATCATCATTTACATTCAGCTTTTATAACACTAAAAATTCTTGCTTTATCTATACATATATTTAGTGGATGACGTCCTCATATGATGACAATGTGAGCTTGCCAGTCTTTTTTTCCTGCATTCTATTAGTGTTTCTCTAGTGTAATTTATGTAACAATTTTGGACCTTCTTTTTGATATTAAATTGGTTCTATTGACTGTATGATTTTTTAGATACCAAGTTGCCATTTTGTGAATAAGCTATGATTTGATAAGAAGTAACTTAGTGTGAATCCTGCCGATGTGCATGTGGACAGCTGAGAGACCTATTAGCATTTTCCAGAGACAATATTGTGACCAGTAACGTGGGTAGTGATTTGGGGGCTTATTTTCTTATAAGATTCTTTACTTGGAGATACTTTTACCTTCCTTTTTCTAAACAAATTGAAAAGAAGGCCAGGAACTCAAGCAGGATAAGTGTATGGAACCTGAGTTGATCCATGTGTGCCTCTGCTCTCTACATTCAGAGATTACTAACTTGTGGTAATCTCTCTAAGACAGTGTTTAGTATGGCAACTTGTTACAGAGGTCTTTTAGTTGAAAAATCAGCAGCTCTAGATGTTTGGAAGTGTCGTGGGTTTACAGGAAGTAAGTTTTCTGGGAATGGAGTGGCCAGAGGCCAATAGGTGTTCAGATTTTAAATTGACACCAGGCTTGCCCACTGAGGGTGGATGCGCCTCTGAGAACACAGGGGTTAGAAGCAGAGCACTCCCTTGGGCTCGTTCTCTTTTGATTTCCGGCCAGCAAAGAGGCAAGGCCTCCCCTGCCCGGCTTTGAGCTGGGCGGGGGAGGGGAAAACCTGCGGCCCGGCAGAGGTAGGCCTGACCCCTCAGGATGGAAGGGTGGTGGGGACACCAGGAGGCGTTGGGCAGCCCCCCCCAGGAGAGACAGAGGGAGAGAGACCCCGAGAAGATTTGGGCAACCCCCCCAGCTAGAAGATGAGAGAGAGAGAAAGCTGGTACGGGCCTGTGGCCTTGAAGTGATATCGGCTGTGAAGAAGGAGGGGGAAGGGGGAGTGCAGCAGGGAAGGAGCCTGGCTGCCTGCAGAAGTTTGTTAACCCCTTTCTGGACAATGAAGACCTCACAGAGCATTTGGACCTTTCCTAGAGAGGAGATGGAGTGGATGATAAAGTGGAAATGGGCAAGAGAATGATAGTCGGAGCAGTGAATGAGGCTGGGAGAGTGAAGAAGAGGCCGGAAAGAGATGATGGAGTAGCTGGTTGCTGGACTCTTTTTGGTACAGCCACGGACAGAACCATGCTTCCTCGTGACACAGAGGCTGCATGCAGGGGGGAGGCGATGGCTCAGAATGAGAGGGTTCAGTTTTGGAGACCCTCCGGCCCCAGGGGGTAGACAAGTATGGGGGGGACAAGAGGTCCCGAGATGAGAGAAAACTGTGCCTTTTTTTTGGAACTGGTCAAAGCACCCTTAAAAGGATAACCCTTGAAGTAACTCTGTTCCATGTCCAGCGGTGAGAGCGCTGGGCATGCAAGGAAGAGGTCACCATGGCCCCAAGAAGGACTCCTCTCCTCTTGATGGACTGGAATTGAGTATTTACTGGGTGATGGATGGAGACTTGAAATTTGGAAGATGTATTGGAAATGTGGTGGGGGGAGGAGGAAATGTTTTTTTTTGTGGAGTTTTCATTTTCCAGGTGTGTGTGTGTGAGTGTGTGTGTGGTTTTTTTTTTTTTTTCTCTTGGTAGTTTAGTTAATAAACTTTTTTTTCCTAAGGTAGAGGCCTGCTTTGCTTATTTCCTGGTTTCATCTCACAGCAAGCACCAGGGAAGTATATTTTCATAGGGCATTGGCATTGTGCCAGTGTCAAACCATAACAGGAAGGTAATCTATTACAGCCAAATATACCTTTTGGCAAGGGTAAAAGGGAAATGAAGAAATGAAAATATAATATGTTAATATGATTATTATATGATATGGAATAATAACAAACTTTTATTTGTGTCAAAGCTAATTGAAATTTCCCCATATTCTGAATTTGATAAATTAATCTTTTCAAAACTCTGCTTTTCAATAGAAAGATACTTTCAAGTGAAATTTTATCATGGGTATCCACACTGTCAGTTGATTTTCAGTTTCTCTTGAATTAAGTAATATTGGCATTTTTAAAATCTGTGGTGGGAGAAAGAGAACAGAAATGACTAGCAACGTGATAGCAAGTATGAGCCAAGGCTAAACTCAGCTTTTCTGTTTGTTTACTGGAAGCACCACAGATGTTCCTTTCTGGGAAATGTTTGCTACAAAATCTGCTGATAGGAAGTTCACTTCAGAGCATTTGCACCACCAGATTTGAGACACTTCCTAGAAATATTTGAATTTAGAGAGTAGCAAGTACTTACAAGATCCTTTGTCCTTGTTTGTTTGGTTGGTTTGTTGGATTTTTTGTGGGTTTTTTTCTGTTTTGGGGAGGGGGGTGTTGTGGGGTTTTTGGGTTTGTTAAGATCTAGAGGCATTAACATTTCATTCTTAACAAAACTTATAAGAAAATGTAAATGCGCTATTTCACTAGACAAAATTATATGTAATTTCAAGACTACTGATACACATTTTGTATGGCATCAGGCTATCAAAATTTTCTCTTTTTGATAGACTGCATATTCTTATTGATTCTGTGAAAAAGCAAAAAAGCGACTACAGGTGTTAAATAACAATGGGAATCATGCAGTGAGTGGTGTAAAAGTCATAGAATGATATTTCAGTTTCCTTTCCAGTAATTACCTGTGGACTTTCAAATTATCACCTTGCTTTTAGATGTTCATTAGTCACTGCAAGTGAAAATGGCAAGGAAAACAATAATGCATCATCTGGAACATTTTACCTGTTTATGGATTTCTTAGCATGGTTAGAAAATATAAATGGTATTACTCTTTCAGATCAGTAAAAGCACATATTAATTACTACAATAATTGTCTTCTTGAGGACAATGATTTAACACTGTTGGAAATGATGCTGAGACTACTGATTTCTTATGTCTCCATTAGTGTAAGATGAAAACTGCAGGTTAAAAAGAACAAAACCCAAGTCTTTTATAAGGCTACTCTTGACACAGTTAATTGTAAATTTAATAGGGTTTTCGAATGATATTTCATAATGTTGCTTTGAGTTTTCAACTGTCCCTGAACTTCAGTTATTCTCATGTCACTAGAAGTGAAAAATATCAAATAAGAGCAGTACATAAAACATCTTTGATAGAAGTCCTTTCCCTCTAAAACTGAAATTTCATAAATAAATGTTGGTTCACTCTGCCTGAGCAAACGTACCATGTCCTTGGCTTGACATATCAATCTGCAGAAATGCATTAAAATGCAAATTCATGCATTTCAGCCCTTGAACTGTTTCATTCCATCCCTAAAATAAATAATAATAATAATAATCATCATCAAATCTTAATTGTCTACCAGATATGAAAACTGTTACTCCATCATCTAAGAATAATCTGATTGATCTTGCTTGATTTTCAAGTTTAACAGTGCTTAAAATGTAATTTTTTTTAATGTATATTTTAGAGATTAAATCATGATTTTATTTAGGTAAATGTAATGCGAAAAATAATTTAATTGTGGGCTTAACTTCAATTTTTATTAGGACAGGTCTTTAATTTTTTATTTTAGATTTTATCTTTCTGTGCATGCGTTTTCAAAATACAAGTACAGTACTGCAAATATACTGACATAAAAATAAGGTGAGGCTGCTAGATGAGGATATACTGCTAGGATCTTTCTGTTTCATTTACCAAGGGTACTAAAAGTGCAAGGTTATAGATAATGTAGGTTCTAGAAATGCCCATCAGAATGAAACAAATTACATTTGTGTTCTCACTAACTTACTATTAGATATCCTTTTATGAGATTGCAAACAAAAAGATATTAGGCTAAGGGGGAAGAGGTCATAACTTTCAAAAAAAATACACTGATTCCACCAAGTTTGGAACAGATTAACAGAAAAATGATCCAGGAAAGAGAACAAGCTGGCGGTGGTAGTGTATATGATTGACAGTAGTATACAGTTTGCTCCAGAAAAAATAATTTCAGCTAATTATATTTATATTTAAGTTGTTACTTAAATATAATTGCAGTAATTCTGCAAAAGAGCTATATGTCAAAGCAGACAGTTCATTAAAGGAGCAGATAAATACTGAAGACAACATTTTGGAAAGCACCTGTGAAAGTAAATGTCATGGAGCTGGTGACAGGACTTCACCTTGAATATCATGTTAATGTCAAAACCCATTTTGAGATATAAAATGAGTGCACTTTGTAACAGAGGCAAGTTATAAGATGTGAAAAAGATCATTATGTGAAATAATAACATGCACGGAGGCACTCACTGCAATGTTTAGCTTGGAAAAGAAAGAAATAGACCGAAGTACATTTCCAGCTTGGCACGATTCTTCATGGAGTTCTGTGATATTGACATTGTTGAGCCAAAACTTTAGGAAAGGAGCAAGGGAAGACATTTCACATCTGCACGTGCACTATCTGTATTTGCCACATTGGTTTGATTTCAACAGATCTTTGAAATTAAACAATTTTGGATCTGTGTAGCAGAGTACTGAGAGACCATCTGTAAATCCCAGGCAACTGACAAACAAGCCAAGCACCATAACGCGGGAGGGAATACCAAAGGAGGTAAAAGGCTCCATTGGGCTTTGTTGTCACTCCTGAGCTGACAGAAAGGTAGGATGGAGTGTGCTGGCTCATATGGATAGAGAGGGTGCCCTGCCGTGTACCCAGTACCACCGTGGTCCCCACCCAGGGGCGGGGAATTCCCATATGGTTACTCTTAGGAGCAATTGTGCTTCTCTGCCACTGTCCAGCTTTACCAAGAAAAGAGAAAAAGTAGGTAAAAAAAGGAGGCATGCTAGTTCTTTTTTGTTTGAATTTTCCGTGCATGTATGATTAATGATAAAGATTACTTGAACTTTTTTTAATGGAGTTTTAATCCATTAAAAAAAAAAACCCATGGAACACTGAGGATTACCATTTTAGATCTTGTTTTGTGTATCTTTTAAATACAACTCCCAGAAGAACACTGTGATTTGCTATAGACTGTGGTTATGTAATAGAAAACTGAATCCAAAATAACATTTAAATTAATATAAACCATCAGAAAAATTAATAATCAATAAGTATTTAGATGTGATTCACTCTGAAGGAAATCAACCAACTCTTTTTAACTTGATCCGTTTATGTATTACAAATATAAATCGATGTGAGTGAAAGACCTGCATACTGCTAAAATAAGAGTTCCAATATCTGGACTAGTCTATTCCATGTCCTCTCAGGTTATTCCTATTTCCTCTTAAAATAAAAACAATTATTTTCTCTTAAGATAAAATTTCAGATAAAGTTATCTCAAATTTTTAATTGGATTCCAAGTTTTATGACTAAACCTTCAAGTTGTGTGAATATTCATTTCTTTTCAGTGGCCAACATTTAATGCTTTGAATATTCTTCATGTGAGGATTTTATTTCCACATAAGTCAGTATACCTGCTATGTTCTTGTAAAACATCACTGCTTCTGCTAGAACAGATGTCACCTGCATTGTAAAATAACAGTGTTTTATGGGAAGCTTTTAAGCAAAACTGCCGTAATTTAGTTTGCCTAATGTCAGACATGAGCCCACACTACAACAGAAGTGCTCTAAATGTCAAAACAAATCAATTTTGCAAATGTCAGGCCGACATTAATGAAAGCTCAACTCTTTCACTAAGGATACTCTTCTAATTCATAATAAATACTACAATTTATACCGTGGTCATTTATAACAAAAGCTGTACATACAGTTACCACAACTCTAATGGATTCCCTTTCAAAGTTCAGATGTATACTTTAAAACCCTGTGTATTATAGTGACAGAAATTTCTAATCACAGAATAATCTAATTAGGAAGGAACCTCAAAAGGCTAGCAAGCTTGCTTAACCTTTTTTTTCACACCATACCAAAACTCAGTGTTCTGGTAGAATGTCCTGAGGGATGCGAGGAATATGTGGCTTTGAAAACTGGGCTAAAGAAAGCAGTGAGTACCTCAGCCCTTTCCATGTGGTTACCCTCTTCCAGTAAAAGGGTCACCTTTTTGGGATCTTCCTTCTTTTCATGTCAGTACAATATATATTAAAAAATGCACATTTATATATTTAAATTGCATCGAAAACTAGATATTTAGCAGTTAACAATTTGACTACTTTAAGCAAATGTGTCTTGTCATTGATGTGAAAACTCTAAGTGCCTTGATGAATTAGGAAAGAGAACCAGTACCATGTGACTCAGTAAACCAAATGTAGCTAAATACCACAGCTGCTGTTTAAAATAACTGTGGCTCATCCTTCAGAAAGATTGCCTTTGAAGAACTTTGAGATAGTAAACAAATTCCAGACCACCAACAGAAATTCTCCAATAAAGATATTAAAAAATCATGATTTTTTGCTGTTTAATCACTCACCTGTAATAAACTTCATGGAACAAATGCCTGTTATATGGTTAGACAAGGAGTAGCCATGCCACTTGTAAATGAAAGATGATTATACTCCTTGCAAGCAGAATTCACAGTTATGCCTAGGCACTGTCTACATACATTTCCTCTTGGCCCATTGTCTGATACTGAATGAAAGATAAGTAGTTAGAGAAAGTGTGCTCTGTATATACATGATATTTATACAATTTGGAGACCTCAGCAAAATTATAAGGAGTATATTTGCTTCACCCAAGCCTTAGTAAATTCTTATCAACACAATAACAAAAAATTTCTAAAAGGTTAGGTACGGTGTTTGGTGACTGCACTTCTTTCCTATAAATATACAATGAATACCTCACTAATCTTAGAGTTACCACACGAAAAATGACTTATTTTTCAGGCCAGTTTGTAGAAGAAGTCAACATGATGGTTTTCTAGAAGTCATTAGCAGCTTTCTGTGTTGCAGTCTCAGACTGTGTCTGTATCTAGACTCAGACTGGGGAGTTCACTCCAGTTGCCGAGTTTGACTTTACGGCAGCATGTTGAGAAAAGAGCTGAAAAGCATTCACCTCCTGCCCCTGTTGTCTACCATATCTGTTGGAAACATTTTGAGCATGAAAACTGGAGAGCATCATGGAAGGCAAGGCCTCACTGCAGAGGCAACATAACACGTGTGTTCTCAAGGGCATCTAAAGAAGCTTGTTCACTTGGTGTCTTCTCTGCTACATCGTGCTTCATGCAGGCTGTCACCCATATTGAACAACATATAATACAAAGGTTCAAGAAATGTAGCAAGTTTTTTAGGGAATATTAATTCATCTTTCATGCTGGTTTGCAAACGAGAGAGAACAGCAGGAAGTAGAGCTTCTGCAATTTTGACTAAAACTAGTTTGGCTGTTAGTCTGGATGAAAATGTTGTTCAATTTATGCTTAATTTAATGAAATTATTTCCAAGGCATGATGATGAATCATTCAGCAAAACTTAACAGGATAATGATTGGTGTAAACCTCTAGTTCTGACTGAGCAAGATGTTCTCTCATGTGAAAAGTTTCAAAAGAACTATTTTGGACCAGGTGAGGACTATTCAGTGGGCTTCCTTTAAGGCAGCTCAAACTCTAACAGGGATTTACCTCACTAATCTGTGCTTTTGCCTTCCACTCCACTTCTGACTTCTCCAGTTTTTAGTGAACACTTTTAAAAAGATCTGTGAAACAGGAAAAGAGACATTTCACAATATTTTATATTTTGAGAAGTACTTAGCCTTGAGAGTTGGAGAACTCTTCCAAAAATTAGCAATCATTTCTGGAGGAGACTCATCTTTCATGATGTGTTTATCAGCATGAATAGCTGCCATATCTTACAGTAATAGTAAGGGAAAAATCCTACCTTGCAAAACAGAGGAATTTGCTCAAACATGATCCAACTGGTAAAACATTCCATGACATTATGTTTTACCTTTATCTTGTTGATATATTTCAAAGTTATTACATCTTTAAATTCAAAGGATGCAAATTATCAAAATGTTTAGTCCTGGAGCAACCTCAGCTCACCACTAGAAGGCTTTAAATCATTGTTGGCATTACTGTTTCAACATCTCATGCACTCATGCTGCTGTAATGACTTTAGAGTAATTCTAACTGAAATAATTTGTTCCTAACATTTTATTTTACCTCTGCCACCCAAAAATCATATCCATAACCAAGAAGTACTTGAAATATATATTATTCCAAAATAATACACTTATTTCCAAACTTTTCATATGTACTGTGTTATTAAGTGGCAATCCTAAATACCACCTTCCCCCATGACCTAGTGATAATGCTTTTGTTTTCTTATCATTCACAAGGATTGGGAAGGAGTTTAAAAATCTACTGAAATTATTTATAATGATTTCTTCCAAGCAGGAATTTCACCCAAAGTGAAGTCTAGCAGTACAATTTTACAGCTCTGGGATTTACCTCTTGCAAGCTATTGTAAAGGACATATTTCATCCTACTGGGCACAAAGCAAGGGAATCACTCACTTTTAGAGTGCTTATACTACTCTTTGTAAGGTGTGCATGTTGTAGGCAGTGTAATGCATGTTCTCCTCAGAACTGTTAGTATGTCTAGCAGTGTTTGTCACATTTTTATGCCCCTTATTTCACTGGTCCTAGAGTACAAAGATGATTAATCTGGTCAGGAAACACCAGAACTTTAAAATGGATATATTATTCCTACCTAATCAGTAGAATGCATGACAGTAATTTTAACATTATTATTGAATTGACTTCCCTTTCTCATTCAGTGACAGAGCCATATGTGTCCACATGGGCAAAATAAATTTTGTACTGAATGCCAGAAGGTTTTCCTTTGTTATTCTAATCCATTTCTGGTTCCACACTGGTGGTATCTAGAGCATCAGGGCTCACTTGGTATTCAGTCCATGCAGTCTGCAAAAATCACACTGCTGTGGGGAACTAACATGATTCTAGGAGAATGGTCTCTGCTCTCTCTTTGACATAATTGTCTCTGTGTAGCCAGAAAGGTATCCACACTTGAGACAGAATTACTTGCTGAGATTTACTGGCCTTGAAATAAATGCTTTTATATTAAGTAAAACACTGTTTTTTCAATATTGATTAAATAATAATCAGTACACCCTTTGGGTTATTGCTGGGTTTTCTTTGTTTGTTTTTTTATTATGTGTGGAGGAATTGGGGTTTTTTTTCTGGAAATCTCAAGCAAAGTTTACACCCTTACTGTTACACAAAAATCATGGAATATCCTTGAGTTTTTATTGGCAACTACTTAGAAAATTGAGTGTGACACCAAGGAGGTAGCTTTTCCTGGGTTAAAAAGAAACTGTGACCATAAAATACTGGCGGTAGGATTTTTTCCTTACACTTTAATAAGTGTTAGGGAAATTTTTCTGTCTGACCATCCAGGAGCCCCTCTGGCAGACACACTCACACCAGCTGAGTTGGGACTGAGGTCCCTTCACTGCTACACAGCCCAAACTCAGACACACCAGATCTCCTCACTGGCTCAGCCCCAGGTATCCAAGAGCAGAGTCTCAGACATCCAGATCCTTCAGATGACTTAATCTTGGTCCAATAGGTAAATAACAAAATACCAAATAACAGCTTGCTCTGGTACCTCTGAGGAAGGACCCAGAACAAAGGATCTCCTGGGTTTTTCTACCCTTATAGTTCAAGGGTAGAAAATTCTTTGGGTCTTCAGCTCCTGACACCTCTCAGTGTCCAGTGCCCCGGCTGGGCCAAGGGTCCCCAGACCCAGGGTCAGCCCTTCTCGGCTTCTTGCCTGGGGCTCCCATCCAGAGCTCAGCTTGCTGCTCCCACTGCAGCTGCACCCCGAGCTATCTGCACTGAAGGTGCAAGAGGTCATGCGTGCTCTTCACAGAATTTTGTCTCTGTATAAAACATATATAGACTTTCTTTGGTTGACTAATTTCTTGTGGTTTTGATAGCTGCACAGTGAGGTAAATTCAATGGGTTCTGCCAACTTACTGCAACGTTTTCATATTTTATGAGTGAGAAAATCTGGGTTTTTTTTAATAAATTCATATTTAAAGGTAGTTTAAATATCTGAACTTTCAGATTTATAATGCATTTACAACATATTACGAGTATATTTTTTTAATATACACTTATACTGTAATTAATAACAGATAACTTTTTACTTTTTGTTTAATAGCTGATACAAAGAGGAATTAAGGGCAGAAACTACTTGAATGAATCCTGCAGATCTTTTATAGAACTTGAAAGTGTATATGCATGTGTCCTTTTGGGTTTTGTTGCTTTTTTGTTTTGCTTTGGTTTTGTTTTTTTTTTTTAATTTTCCTTTGAATGTAGTGTATTTATCAGCTTTCTAAATACAGAAGTGCTGACAGATGTGTTTAAAAAATTTTGTAGTGCTTCGAAAAACTGCATAGCTGGATAGCTGGATTTGTGAATTTTAAGTAGTATGGATATGACATATAGTACATATTATGCAAAAGAACTTCAAAACCACTGGAGAAGATGACTGTAAAACAGAGAGTGAAATATAATACAAAGAATGTAATTTACTTTCTGTAATACCTGTTAAAGATGGGGAGGGCCACAACACACAGAACATTCAATGAAGACATTGGCACCAGGAGTATAGCAATATGTCTTAGATACAGTAGGCTCTCAATGGCAAGAGAATTTTTCTCAGAGATTTTTATTTTCTAAATATTTAGGGTTTATTCCAAACTAGCCCAGATCTCCAAACACCATTCTGACCATTCAATTTGATTAGCTGGAACATCTGCACATTTGCACATATGGTAATTCAATCGCATATATTTTAGTCAACAAAATATTAGATAATTAGACAGAAGGAGTTATCTTTCTTAGTTTTAATAGGTGTTTGGAGAAAGAGAGACAAAATGAGAGAAAAATCTCGCTCTGACCATATTTATCCTGTGTAAGTTATGCCATTTATATGCTTTTGTCAAAGCGTGTGAAACAGTAAGCTGTGTCTTGAAATTAAGCAAGATTCTCTTACAAATGTGGTAGAAACATCAGAAATGACACTTCTTTACAGAGCATGGTCTGCTGCTTACTGTACTTGTTTGAGCATAACATACCACCCACCACTTGACAGGGTGCCTTGCTTGTGCTCTTCAGTGTGCCACATATCTTTTCCTCCTTGCTGAGCTCAGTCGTGTGCTACCGTGCTGAAACTTCACCTTGACATTTGCCAAAATGCTGTGTTTCAGGTCACTATGCAGCTGTTCTCTTCCTCATGCACAGACGTCCTCCCTTGCTGCCTGCAGCACCCACATATGGCTGGGACTGAGCTGCTAATCTCCCCTTGCTGCTACAGGACCTGATTTTCAATATGTCCTTGCTGTGTTTTTAAGGAGGTCTTCTCAGTCTGCTCTGGGGGTGGCGTGCCCAAGACATGGTGTTCAGGCTTGCAGATGCTTTATAATTTTAGCTTCAGTTATGCTGCTTCTGTCCCTCTCTGTGAACTGTAATGGATTTCTTTGGTACTGCCTGGTAATTGTTTTGTTTTCTGTCTGTGCTACAACATCCATCAAAATAACACAGTGCAACAGGCAGCCCTAAGCCTGCATACAGGTAACTGGCAAGATCAGTCCAACCTCATGTAAGTCTCTTTCACTTAGAAAAATACAGGAAATAGAAGATGACACTTGTTTTTTCTCCTGGGAAAGAAGAAAAGTGGAACTAAGTTGCTGTACTACCCCATGAATCATTATAGTGGCAACAGGTCCTATTCTTTAGTTCAAGGTTCATTGAACAATTTTGGTTACAGAGAAGTTCCAAGGGACTGAAACTGGACAAAAAAGCAATGTGCAAATGGAACTCTTTTGAAATTGAATGTCAATGAAGAATGTTTTCTTGCAATACTTCCTTCAACTTAAAAATATAGCAGTTTTAGGATGTTACCATTTCTGTTATGTTTTTGTTGTTTGTTTTTTTTTTCCCTAATTAAATGTTAATATTTTCAGAACATGGTCATTTGATTTGATGAAAGGCATCACTTACAAATTGCTGGCTGCGAGAGGATGATTTTTGCTTTGCATTCTGAGCTTTACTGTAACCTGCAGCTTTGACTGAAATTTTTCTATATTCCCTGGTTAACTTTTCTCTTTAATGCTTCAAATTTCTAAGCAACATTATTTTTCTTCTATTGTGCACTTTCATTTCATCTATCTGCCCATACAGCATCTGTGATTAATTACAGGATAGCATAATATGGGTAAGTTTGTGTCAATAAATAGAGCAGATACCACTGGCTTGTGGTGTGCCCTCATGTGGCTTCTCCTTCAGGTGAATTGGCGCTATGAGTAGTAAGGGCTTGTCTGGAAAAGGCCAGCTAGGGACAAATAATATGTAGGGCATAATGTGGATCGTGTCTCAGGCCTCTTGAGAGAGAGCTGAACATGGTGAGAGAAATGCAACAGAATTACAAATTGCATTACTATAATTGTGCACTATAAATTCATGTAGAACAAAGTAACTTGTGAGGTGATTTGGATTTCCTGTAGGTCTGTTAAACTCAGTGCCACAACAGCTGAAAACACTTAACATCTATCACCTAATAAATTTCAGCGGAATAATTCACAATTTCTTTTTATTTCTGTGCTGAATTATATTTCAGTATATGTGCACTTCCTAAAACATAGCAAACTGCTTCAAAGTATTATTCCCAAAATATACAAGCCATACCAAAAAATTCTTTCTAGCTAGAAGAGGATGCCTTATTAGGTGCCTCAAGATCAACAAAGCATCTTCAAAAACTGCTTAAATCAGCACTTTTAAAAACCACAATTTGGTATAATACAGCTTCAGGACATGTAACTACAGAACTGTAATAAATTGTACTATTTCAAATGTCTTTGTTTTCCTGAATAATTCTGTGTGGGGCCATAGTTTACCCTAGAGCGTCTCAACATGGTGTACTTAGAGAAAACACACTGCTTTGTTTCTTTACAACAAACTTTACTTTGTGCTTAAGCCCTCTGCATTTCATTATAGATTGTCAGTTTAAACAGGAAAAGGAAATTTGCTGAAGAGATCTAGATCTCATTTCATCATTGTAACCAGAAGAGACAGGGCATACACTCAAGCAAATATTACATATTCTAATCCTGATTTTCCTGAATAAACCAAGTGCTGTACTGTGAAATGTGTTGTTGGGTTTTTTAAAACCTAGATCATATCAGATAATGAATTTTATACTTCATGACAGCAAGCCCTTTTTTCTTTTTCCAGGTGATAAAAGGAAAATTAAAGTTTGATTTCTTTAGTGTTTAGACATTCCAGACATTGCATTTTTTAGTGTTCCAGCTACATAAGTGAATTTTTTGTGTCACCTTGTTTATATCCCAGTACAAATACAGAGAAGAAACAACTGTATTTGTAATGGTGAAAAGTCATTTTATTCTCCTCTACCCTTTCTGTAGCTGAAGGCAAAGAGGCAATAATGCTACAACAGAAAAAGGCCTTTGTAGATGTACACAGATGGGTTACATGGTTGAATTGGTCTCAGAATGTTGGAGGCTGAGTAATAATGAAGTTGATGGAAATGGATCTTATGTTGTCTTTTATTAATTTGTGGTGGATAAGCTACTCAATAACTTACACGGAGTGATTTAACCACTTACAAACAAATTCCATCCTACCTCTCAAGCTAAAACAAACAAACCCTCGAGATAAATGTGGAAAAGAAGAATTATTTTGCAAGGGTTGTATTTTTAATTTCCTTTGTGGGTTGGTTTGTTGAGGGTTTTTGGTTGGGATTTTTTTGTTGTTGTTGTTTTGTTTTTGTCCTGGTTTTTGTGTATTTTGTTTTTTTTTTCTTGTGTGTTTTGTTGTTGTTGTTGGTTGTTGGTTTGTTTGCTTTTTGTTTGGCCTTTTCTCAGTATGATCGTTAACTGTAAATGAATTTTGTGATCTCCAAAGTCAGTAGAGCTTCTTTGGGTATAAATTGGCTTCCTTTCATCTCTATCCTGTGCTGTATCAACTCCAAAATCGCCCATGTATCTTTTGATGCTCTCACAAGGGAAAAGATACAAGCTGTGACTTCTGGGGAGCTAAGCCAGGTATTTTATGACAGGTTGACTGTTAGCCACAGGTTAACTCAATAGTCAGATACTAAGAGTATTAAACAATTTCAGTTTTCCTACCTTTCCTCAGGACAGTGATTTGTATCTCTCTTCAATACGTAACTACTAAGCAGTTTTTCAAACAAATTCTGGGATTTGAACTATCTACCCATCCTTAAAGTTGACTGATAATAACCTGAAGGATCAAAAACTATTGATTAAATTAAAAATCCTGTATATTTAATTTATATGAGAATCTAGACTAAGAGCAAGATAACATTCTGCCTTCTCACTCAGCTGCACAATAGAAATATCAGAATTTTTTTTTATCTTTCATTACACCTGTCCTGGCACTGACAATGATTTATCATACCAGTAAAGCACAGTTTGACAAAGCAGTAGACTGCATCTTTCATTTGCATCTTTGGTGTAAAGCAGAAGTATTCTGTTATACTCTCATAAGTGAAACTTAATTGATTCCCACAGACTTGCACTTTATTGATGTGTATATTACTACCATTTTTTTTTGTCAGAAAAAAATTTGTAATACATAATCTTGTAGTGACATTTATAGTTCAAGTCTGACTACATGAGGATGAATAACTTAGTCTGTTGAAGATAAGATAAAGATATGGGATTTATCAGTACATAGTTGATGGCTCATCAGTATAAGGGGCAAGGACAAGAGACAGAATAAGTAATAAATAAGATACCCAGACAGGTAAGCCAAAAGGGAGAGGAGATAACAGAGAAAGTAAGAAAGATCATATCTCTGGTCACTGATAAAGGGAAAACTGAAGAAACCACTTGGGCCTTTGAAGAAGTTCAATTGGTACTTTGTAGTTGAGAAGTAACTAGGGAAACAAGATAATTTTTGGGCCTCCAGGGAAAGAGTTTTTATTGGAATTTTGAGGATGTTTGTGGGATTTTATAAAACTTCTAGAAATATTTTGAGGGCATTGTGTACATGCGGAGAACTATTACTAGATCTTTAGGAGAAGGTAAAGGAAAAAGGTGGGGAAAGGTAGGAACTGAGTTGGATCAGAGAGTAGCAAACAGAAAAGAGGAGATGAGAGAAAAAGTTGCAGCTGCATATAAGCTGCTAATCAGTCTGCTCATGAGGCCAAGTCCTGTGCCTGACTACTGTAGTCTGTCCTCCCTTCTTACTAATTTTTTTCCTGTCTATTTTCTATGTGACCTTGTTCTCCATTCTGTATCTAGCTAAGATAGGACTTGCTAACAAATTTTAGGCCAGGCTAGCTAGAGAGGAAGAGGGCATCTTCAAAGACCCAAGATCTGAACTGATGAATGGATAAGGTCTTTAGGATCTTGGCAGGAATATTTGATTAATTTAGACCACTTAGTGGTTCTGTGAATATCAGTGTGCTATTGAGGTGAAAATATATGTCCTGCTAAATAGGTTTTGGTGGAGGTATTTACATTCATCTTGATTTAAATATATTTGGAAGAATTAATTTTAATTCAGGTATTTCAATTATTGAATAAAAATAATAATTTATTTGATGGTTTTGTACTTGCAATTGCCTTGTTTGCAAATGTTTGCTGGGTTTTGTAAAAGAGAAGACACGTGTACATAGTTTTCCAAAACTGATGATAAAACTTTGTCAGCTTTGTGAAATGCTGCAAAAAAGACATTTATAATTTATAATATTTTTAGCAATATAATAGCTAATAAATCCCTTGGAACACTAATATTGAAAACACACATTGAAGGCTTGTTGATAACACTTTCTTAGCAGACATTCATGTTGGGTTTTGGGACTGTTTTGCATTTTAATTGTAATTTTTCATTCAGTCTATGAACTGTAGTATCTGAGACTTATGAATGACATTAAACCAGAGGTTATTTGTGTTAGTCACTAAAAATCAATTCTGAACAGCCGGGTTACCTGGTGAAAGCCTGAGGGCAATGAGGTCTGCTCTCGGAGGCTGCCTGTAGCAGCCTTATGTCACACTACATAGCAGGGAAAGGAGCAGTGCTGATCCCAGCCCATGGGAAAAACACTTGGATTAGGCCTTCTGTTGAAAAATGGTAATGAGAAATCATAGAAGGGATTCATACGAGGGAAGAGGGAGTTTGTGTGACATAAACAGCAATAGGAATTCTGCTGACAAATTCAGTCTTATATTTCAAAGTTCAGTGGAGGAGGTGTTTGTTGGTGCATTTTTCCCCCCATTGCTGCTGTTATTAAAGAATTTGAAACTGCAAACATATTTGTCTTCACTGTCCCATCCTTAGAGATCATTAATTTCATGGTAACATGATTTTTTCCTTTTTTTTTAAGCCTCATTATACTCTTAGTATGAATGCAGCTTTTATCATTCTGACTTCTCTCATGTGACTTTCTTTATTCAGATTCCTCCAAAACTAGAAACAACCTGGTCCACACATGAAGCTGTCATATTTAGAGTTTTCTTGTTCTAAATGAAGAGAAGTAATAAAAAGGACTCTTAGCCCTTCTTTTCCTTCTTTCATACCATGTCTAGAACCATTATCACACAGACATTTGATGTGATCTCCCTCTCTGGAGACATTGAAAACCCCCCTAGATGCTTCTCTCTGTAACCTGCTGTTAGTGACCCTGCCTTGGCAAAGGGATTGAACTAAATAATCTCCAGAGATGATCCAAGAGAGAAAGACATTCAGACTCTGTAAAATATTGCTAAAATGACATTTATTAGAGATAAAACTATAAAGACAGAATAGTATCAATAACATTACATGCCTTGTGATGCTGGTAACCCTAATGTGTACTGCTTTGAAAGGGCTTCCCTTCTGAAAATGGAATCACTGGTACTAACAAGGAGCTGAAGTTTATATAGTGCCCATGAGATATGGCCTCAATGCCAGGTTGTGCATGTGGCACAGCATGAGCCAGGGATGACTCAAATAGTACCTCAATCACAACTCCTTGGTGCACAATAGTCTTCCAGCCATGGCCACTGTGCTGCTCAAAAAGAAAGATGCTCAGGATGACTGCAGCATTCTCACTTACCTAGAAGCTGTAGTCTTGGGGGAGCATTTAGGCATTATTAATGTAATAAATAACAAAATTATCTTTCTTCTCCACAACCCTAACAAAATAAATAAAATTAAAACAAATTAAATATAAGATACTCTTTTTATAAGAGAATCCAGTAGTGGTTACTTGAGTGATAATCCAAATTACCTATTTTAGGTAGTTTTGAAAAATTAGAAGGAGAATTTAAATTAATAATGAAGTAGACTTGAGACAGTGGGTGCTGATTTCATACCACAATTTCAAAAGATACCTATGCTTGTTGACAGATAAAAGTATTTGTTCTTACAGTTCACTGTTGCCATATAGTGGTGCTCCAGCAAAAAATGATAACTCTCACTCTGACCTCACATTGTGCTTGTTCAGGGGTCATCTGCTTTCTTTTTTTTTCCTCATTCCTTACCCTCTCTGGAGACCCAACTAAGTCTATGCTGAGAGCTGAGGGTCACAGCTTGTTAATTATTACAATTAGCCAACTTCTGCTGACTCAGTTCAGGAAGTCTATTACAAAAGAGATGAATTCAGCAGGATTCCAAAGTTAAACTTTCATTGTATTAACATTATACTGACAATGTCCAGGTACCTTATAAAAGATACTGATTTATGAGCATCAAGCAAAGGGGATTCTCAAAGCTACAAATAATTTTGGATGAAAGAGAAAAGTATTTTTTTAAAATACTTATGCAAATATTTATGGTCATTCAGCATATATGAATTTTTTTACATGGTAAGAACTGAGATAAAACTGCTCCCTGCATAATATCAAGCATAAAATTAAGCAGTTATCTTAAAAGAGAAAGATTTTTTGCTTGTTTTGGGTTTTGATGGGTTTGTTTGTTTGTTTGTTTGTTTTGGCTTTTTAGTTTTTTGCTTGTTGGAAGAAGTGGAAAATACAAAAGAGGGCTTTTTTTTTTCAAATTTTAAAGTCAGTAGCACCTCTATATAGGGAAAACCCCAATTCTTATAATTCAAAAATTGGTCTGCAAAAGATAAAGTAGAAATAGTGGAGCTTGTATTTCTCAAAATGGTTGGACTTTTCATGTGAGTATTTAGGAAGAACAGAAAGGATGTTCTGATGTTTTACAAAGGGTTGAAATGCAGCCCATTTTTAATCTGTACTTCTTTAAGCATCATTGATCCTTCAGCTTAGTAAATACTTTCTAAAAATGTTTCCCTAGTTACAAGGGTGAAAATTACGAAAAGCAGCACATCCCTCCATAGTGAATTCAATATCACAAGACAAAACCACACACAGTGTTATTGATACTGAACCTGGATGAAATGTTTGGCCTAAAAAGGGTAAGTCTACAAGATTTTCCATGATAACAGAAAAGAATCATTCATTAGGAAAGAAATAAATAGCATACAGTCCTGTGGTAAATACCAGTTTGATATCATTACTGTGCAATGGAGGAGAATTCAAGGAATGAGCATTCATTCAGTCTTCATTTTGATAGAACATTTGAAACCCAGGTCTAAAGACACTTGCAATTTCGAGCAGAGATAAAGAAGATTTCTGTTGGAAATTCAGATTAGTTTATTCTCCCTCAGGTGGTATCACAGAATAGTTAACTGGTCCAGTTTTATGGACAGGAGAGTAAAAAAAATTAAAACTAAAAACAAGGCATTATTCTTTTTGCCTTCTATTCAAGTGTATACCAGGTGCAAATTTAGTTCTTGATATAAAATCCAAGCAGAGCCTGAAAAGTGGATAGTATTTCTTCTGTCACAGTAACAGACTGGTAGATAGTTCTGCTTTGAACTGCCTGAAGGGAGAATTCTCTTCTCCTCTATGTTCTTTTCTATCTATGAAAAAGTAAACATTGATTTTCTTGTTGAAGATAAATTGTGGCCATTCCCATCCAAAAGTAAATATCATACGCAGTGTTAATATTGAGATGGGCAAAAAATCCAAACTTCCAAAAAGTCTGGAAGCTGTAATAATGTTTTTGGGTTGTTGTTTGTTTCTTGGGAAAAAATTAAAATTTTTTCTGTTGCAGGATATTTTAGTTTAGTTTTGATTTTTGTATTTTCTAAGTAAATAACCATAATGTAAAGCTATATCCAGAATGCAAATGATGCCAAAGAAGTATTTTCCCATGTGTATGCAAAAACTCATATCTAGAAAAAGTTCTGATGAGACTGGGTGAGGTTGGAAGGGACCCCTCTGGGTCATCTGATCCAACCTCCCTGCTCAAGCAGGTTCATCCTAGAGCACATGGCACAGGACTGTGTCCAGACGGCTCTTGAATATCTCCAGTGAGAGAGACTCCACAACCTCTCAGGGCAATCTGCTCCAGCACACAGGTACCTGCACAGTAACGAAGATCTTTTTCTTATTTCAGTGGAATCTCCTCATCATCAGTTTCTGCCTGTTGATTCTCATGCTATTGCTTGGCTGCACCAAGAAGAGGCTGGCTTCATCCTCTTGACACTCTCCCTTCAGATTCTCATTGTAATTTATAAGCTCCTCTCTCTTTTGTGGCTCCTCAGGGCTGAACAGGCCCAACTCCCTCAACCTTTCATTAGACCAGAGATGTTGCAATCTCTTACGTGTCTTTGTCACCTTACACTGGACCTGTTACAGGAGCTCCATGTCTCTCTTGTATTGAGCTCATTGGGACACATCATTCTTGAGTCTGGAGGAACTGATCCCTGAATATCAATCAGCTTTCTTGGATCCCTCTTCCCTGCAGGGCCTATTACCATGGGATTCTTCCAAGAAGAGCCTTGAAGGGCTTAAATTTAGCTCTGCTGAAACCCAGATCTGTTATGGATGTACAAGATATTATATTGCTACTCCTAAGAACCTCACAGATTTTTTTCCTCCATGGAAATGTCTGCCTCATAAAATTAAGTAGTACTAGTAGCTGCAGTAAAGTGAATCTAGTATTTCTTCTAATAAGACAGAAATATGCCTATGAGAAATTTCTGTGCAGTATATAATGAAGGCACAGTGAAATGTGTCATAGTCTTTGTTATGCCTTCATATCTTCATCCTGAAAGACATCACACACTTTGAGGACAGATAAAATGCAACAAAAAATTATTGTTTCTGGAGTGGAATAAAGAGGAAAATACATAGAACAGGAATGAAAGGTCATACTAATCTAGAAAATCTAAATTCTTAGGTGCTAGCTGTGACGGTGGTCACAGGGGTTTTTAGAGGATGGAAGAGATAGGGATCTTGATTCCATGATCAGAAGGCTTGGTTTTATTATCTTATGATATATATAACATTATAACTATACTACATAGAAATAGAAAAGAGAGAGCTTCTTCAGAAGCTGGCTATGCTAAGAATAGAATAGAAAGAATAATAACAAAGGTCTGTCTCTTGGCAGAGAGCAATAGCAGCTCCACCGTGAGCGGTCAGTAAACCCAAACATCTACAGAAGACCAATCACAGGTGGGCCTGTTGCATTCCACAGCAGCAGATAATAATTGTTTACATTTGTTACTGAGCTTCTTCTCAGCTCCAGCAAGAAAAAATTCCTAAGAAAGGATTTTTCACAAAAGGTGTCTGCAACAGTTAGCTTCTGTCATTTTTTCCTATTTTCAGGAAAATGTAAGCAAGGTATTGTCTCTTTCCACTCTTTCAAATTACAAGAGAAACTGAGGAATAGGCTTGCATCTTTGAAACATGTAAGATGTATTTTTTCCAAAAAACCTGTGATAATTGCACTATTTTAAGAACTGCACAATTTTAGTTTTTGTTGCCACAGATCTGACTCAAGAAATCCTTGCAAACCAACCAACTCACAAACCAACCAAAAAATCCCTAAAACATATCTAATCTAGCCAGAGTGGAAAGAATCATGTGTGACAAGAACACTAAATAGCTGTGTGCATGGGATTCAAAAAGTAGAATATCCTGATTTGAAGTTTACCTCTAAAATGTCAGTGTTAGATTTGAAATAAATGGAATGGAAGCCAGTCAAGGGATCAATCGAGAAGAGTGAAACATGAACACTTTTGTTCCCTCTGCACTTTAATGAGCAAGCTGCTAATACACAGTGTCAAAGTATCTTGACTTAAAACCAATCAGGGTGTCTTCAGGTGAAACAGGAAGAATATTTTAAAGGAATTAGGTGATTATTTAGTTGAATTGAAAAAATATCTTCCTAGTATTATACTATATTTTACTTCACCACTTAATTTGCTTTGCAGTGTATCTTTGTACATAAATTGTTAGTCTGAAACTAAGAAATTACATGTTAAGCAGTTGTACTTTGTGGCTTTTTCTAAGATGACAGTAAAATATTCATTATTTTTATGTGAATCAGGCTATTTATGTATTAACAGTACAACAAAAATTGAGAAATTATCTTTCTATAAAAAGAGGAAAAATATGCCATTTTTAACTTAGATTTATTTAGTTATTTATTTTAAGCAAACAGTAGCGTATAGTTCAGAAATTAGAAAAATGCTGTGAATCCAAGCCAAAAGCTTGGAATCCGCAAGAGTATTTCTATTGACCTCAGCTGGATTTCACTGTAACTTAAATGGACTAATAGATATTTTAAAATTTAGTCTTCTTGCAAGAATATTCCTAACCTAGTGGTTCATTAAATATGTAATAAAAGCTGTAATTCAGTATTTAGAGAAATCTAGCACTGGTCCTGTTTTTAAAGAGCAAAGAGTGTTTGCCAATTCTGTCTCTCTCAATCCAAATGAAATATTTTTTAATTCCTACTATGTGATGCAGCTTCTTATTGGAGATACCAGGAAAAAAAATATATCAATTCCATGCGCTTGTATGAAGTTGGGACTGAGGATTGTAAAGCAGCGACACTTAAGTAGGGTAAGAGGGACCCTAAAAAACTTGAGAATGTGATTTAATATACTGAGAATTTGTAGTAGGATGATAGGGGCAGAATAGGTTTGAGGAAAATATCTCCCTAGCTTTATCATTGTTACCCAGTACCTGGAGAAGACTTCAAAGTAGGCATAGCTTCATTGCTCTTAAAATAATTTACACGATGAATTTGTTAAATATTTGTTAAACATTTTTAGCCACTGTTGAAATTTACTGACATGCAAGGATGACACACTATCTATCTTCTGAATAATGAAGCCAAGACTGATGTCTTAACAGTGATTCTCAAGTAATCTCTTGTATCCCAGGGTCCTACTGGAGGTACCCTCAAGTAGGGTGAATTTGTGTATTAGAATCTATCGGTTCACGATCAGAAAGCTTTATCATCTCTTTCTCAAATGTCCTGGAAATGTTGCTTTCTTTTTGGCTCTGTATAGGCTTCTGATTTATGGGACTTGTTTTTGTACAGTACAAATAAATTGCTGCTGAAGACTCTGGTTTTGATCTGGCTTTTCTCACACTGAAGTCAAGAAGAAATTGTCATTAGCTTTAAAAAATAAATATTTATCTGTTCCATTATTATCTTTCCTGTGTATATACTTCATAGTTGAATGTTAGACTGCTTCATATTAAGTGTTTCTAACTCTGTCTTTCCACCAGTGCCTCTGGATTATTTTAAATTTGCTTTCTCAAAGTCATGTTGAATTGCTGTCAAAAATAATTTTTCAGAATGATGCCCTTGTCACTATTGGTAGTTCTAGTGAAAATACTTTTATATTAGTTGAAGAGAGTGCAATTACCTGCAAGTCATTTTGCATAAAAGATAAATGGAAAATGTCTCTGACATGCTTGATGAAGGTTAGAAGCTCTTTCAGATCTAATGAAATATTTTGGATATTTTCATTCTTGATGGAATGTTTCTTACTTCTAATTAGAAGGAAAAAGATGTTTAAATGAAGGTAATACAATTAAATTGGCTGGGGGTGAAACACACATGCATTGTTCCATGCTTGGAGGCTTGCTCTGTGTATGTTTGGTGGAAGTATAGAGATGTGCCTAACCTGTATGCCAGCTGGAATGAAAGGTCTCAAGATTTGGTTCTCAGGGGACTGTGACTGTGTTAAGGCCTTTTCAAGTACAGGAGAAGCATGGGATCAGATTGCTAGTGACCACAGTTCATTGGCACTTTAGACTAGCCTTTACATGTTTATTCACTTAGAGGTTTTTCTCCAGCAATATACAGAGGATGGGTGACCTACTGATCAGCCTGGCATGTGGCATTTAGAGGTTAGCTCTCCTGTCTGCCTGCATAGATTCTGTAGGAAATTACATAAACCACAATTTTCAAATTGTGAAACTCAGTTACTAGTACTGCCACATTTATATCACTTTTGCACATGCCTATTTATTGCTATGAGATGCTCATGTCCCAAAGAAGAATAGGTCAGGTAAATGGCTAAAATACATAAAACCAGATAATCCTGATTAAAGGGCAGAAATAAATTTGACAACAGAGATTTGATCCCATTCAGTCTCTAGTTTATCCCTTAATACAGGGAATGAGTATCTTCCTTTGGCTTATTTTTTGGAACATTGCTCCTATTAATTTTATTTAGCCTGTGGCTAACTGGAAAATTCAGCGAAGCTACTAATTTTGTCTTCTCCCTGCTTCCCTTTCACCCTGTCCTCCACCTCTCACTCTGTGCAATGAATGAGACAATTCAATCATGAGTGAGACAGTTCAACAAGGCTTCCTGAATCCAGAATGAGGTAACCAATGGGATACATGTATGGATTAGGAAATGAGAGGTTGCAGAACAGTACTGAAGAAAGAGACCTGGGCGTCCTGGTCAATCACAAGTTAAATGTGTGTCAGCATGCCCTGTCAGCCAGGAGGCACAGCATGGCCAGCCGGGCAAGGGAGGGGATTGTCCTACTCTGCCCTGAGCTGGGGCAGCCTCACCTCGGGCGCTGGCAGCAGTTTTGAGTGCCACAATGTAAGAAAAACATTAAACTATTAGAGACTGTACCAAGGAAGACAATGAGGACGGTGAGGGGCATTGAGGGGAGGTCGTAAGGGGAGCAGCTGAGGTCATTGGTCTGTTCAGCCTGGAGAAGAGGAGACAGAGGGGCGACCTCATTGCAGTCAACAATTTTCTTATGAGGGGAAGGGGATGGGCACACATTGATCTCTTCTCTGTTGTGGCTGGTGAAAGGACCCAAGGGAGTGGCCTGAAATTGTGTCACAGGAGGTTTAGGCTGTATATTAGGAAAGGGTTTTTCATCCAGAGGGTTTTTGGGCACCAGAACAAGCTCCCCAGGGAAGCGGTCAGAGCATCAAGCCTGGCAGAGCTCAAGAAGCATTTGGACAATGCTCTCAGCCCTTGAGGTGAGGCTGTCCCAGTGCAGAGCAGTGCAGGACAATCCCCTCCCTTGCCTGGCTAGTGATGCTGTGCCTGATGCCCCCAGGACACACTTGGCCCTCCTGGCTGCCAGGGCACTGCTGGCTGATGTTCAGCTTGTGATTGACCAGGACCCTCAGCTCCCTTTCTGCAGCACTGCTCTCCAGTCACTACCCTGGATTTATCAGCCATTGGCTAACTACCTTTTCAGAATATATTTCCAGAAAGGCTGTTCCATCCAAATATCTAGGAACCTATTCATAGGACATTCACACCAGTGATGCCTTTTGGCATCACCACTGATCATCCTTATCAAAGTTCATTTTACATTTTTTTCCCTTTTACTTGACATTAACTCATAAGTTTTTACACTACACTGTGATTACCATGAATAATAAAGCACTACATACAAATGTAATTAAACACAGCGAAAGGTACACTAGAGGGGTAAAATAAAATTTCCCATTGGTTCCATTCCTCAAAAGCACAAACCTGATATCTCCCCATGAAATACTAATAAAAGCTTTTATGCAAGTGTTCAAGTATGTTCTCTTTTCTCTATTAATTTGCAGAATAATAATAGATATACAATAGGTATGCAATTCTTTTATACAAGTACAGATATTAAATAAGATGATATCATTGTCCTGTAACTTAGCTCAAGGAAATTACTGGCCATTGTCGACCAACACATCATACATATAATAATGTTAACCAAAGCATCCTCATGCCAGTCTCATTTTTCAGTACTGATGACTTGATCTGACTGAAATGTCTCAGATAAGAAAAACTGCTTTCGAAGTTGTATCTGCTTTAAATGCTTTAAATACCTTTCAGCAAACATTACCAGGTCATTTTGTACCAAGCTCCAGGAAAGAACACATTTGCCAACAAAAGAATAATATTTTTTTTTTAAAGCAACACATTATCAAATTAAACTGTATTTTACAAGAATTGCATACTATAGTCAATTACTGTAGCTGTTTTGTATAATACACAATAACCTTAAACTAACATTTTCCTTCAGAGGAAAAAGACTTGTCCACTATGGAAACAGATAGGGTCATACTTCTCTCCTCTATCCTAAGGCCGACAGTGGCTAAATCTTTCAGTCACTTTCAGTGCCAAAATTGCATAAGGAACACTGTAATTTAATGCTTTTTGTGCCAGTCTAAATCTATGTCAATGCCAAAGCTGGTTCTACTGTGGAGGGATCACCATTGCTACCGCAGTCATTTATGAAGTGTTTGACTCAGAATTCTAATTACCCTATATTCATACCAGTAGTTTATTCCTTCCTGTGTTAATAGTTTTCAGGAGATTGCCTACTTTTGACTTATAAAGACTTAACTTTATTTAGTATGTAAGCAATTTTAAAAATATCATATGGCAACCTCTGTAAATTGTTTACACATGTACTCTGAAAATTGAAAATAAGATTTTTTCCCCTGTGACTGCATGATCAAACAACTTTGTGGTGAAAATATTTTATTATGTTACTTTACACAGCATAAGCCAATTTCAACTCTAATTATGAAGAATAGTCTAGCTGGTATTAGCTCAAGCCAATGCTTTTAATTTTTCGTGAGTATTGTCTTGAGGTAGAAAATGTATTTTATATGAGTTTGGTTAGTAGCTAATGAAGCCGAAAATTTAATGTGTAGGTAGCACTATCATGCAAACACCTGACAAAACAATGCTGAGAAAATTCAACAGTACAGGGAAAAATAAAAGGAATGTGACTGTTTTGTTTTTTCTTTCCTGGCAAAGGAGAAGACAAGGATATCAACAATTAATCAGTCAACAGTTCCAGCAAGGGGTCCCTCCCACAGGACACAGTCCTCTATTTACTTCTCCAGCATGAGTCCTTCCCATGAGCTGCAGTTCCTCCCAAACTGCTCCACATTTGTCTCTTCCACAGGGAGCAGTCCTTCAGGAAGAGACTGCTTCTGCATGGGACCCCAGGGAGAAGCATTGCCAGCAAAGCTGCTTCAGCATGGGCTCCTCTTTGCATTGGTCTGCAGCTCCTGCCAGGAGCCTGCTCTAACACTGGCTGCTCACAAGGTCACAGCTGCCTTTGGGCATCCATCTGTGCCAATGTAGGGTCCTCCAGGGTCTGTAGGATGTCTGCTCCACTGTGGACCACTGTGGGCTGCAGGAGCACAGCCGGTCCCACCACAGTCTTCACCACAAGCTTCACAGGAATCTGCTCCAACACCTGGAGCGCCTCCTCCCCTTCATTCCCCACTGACCCTGGCGTCTGCAGAGATGCTTCTCCCAAATGTTCTCACTCCTCTCTTCTCTGGCTGCAACTACTTCTGCCTGGTAACTTCCTTCCCTTTCTTAAATGTTTTTTCCCAGTACCACTGTCACTGATGAGCTCAGCCTTGGCCAGTGGCAGGCCCATCTTGGAGCTGGCTGGCATTGGCCCTTCTGGAGATGGGAAAAGGTCCCACCGATCAGGTATTGGCTGTGGGGCAGAGGTATACTCCCGACACAAAAATACATTAATTCCTCCCTCATTCATGGATCCTATCTACTAGTGTTCATCTGCTTTTTCCTTATTAGATTAATTTAATGTGCTGGCTGTTAGTTAGCAAAGGATGTTTTGTAACATCATTTCAACTGTAGTTTTAATGGGCTATACAGATGTGGGTGATTCACAAAGTTGTGTGAACTTGAGCTGTATTTTTAGAGCAACATACAATGCAGGGATGAAAAATATATGTTTAAAAATATAGTCTCTGTGCAGACAGTTGATTGGCAGAAAAATAGTAATTTTTCCAAGAGTCTTGAGGTTGGTTTTTTTTTTTTTGTTTGTTTGTTTGTTTTGTTTTGTTTTATTTTTCTTTGTACTGCTTTGGATTTGTAGCATTCACAGTATAGGGCTGAAGTACATTAACAAATTATTGACTGTTTGCATCCAACTGAATTTTTTCCCAAGGTATTCTGAAGCTGTAGACTTTAGGAAGTTGTTTTCTTTAGTAAAAGCTAAAGAAACAAAATAAGACACAGTGTATGTTCCAGATACATGCTCTAAAATTAGAAATGTGCTATGCACATTAACTTATTTTGGGTTTCCTTTTTTGTTTGTTTCAGATTTTTTGTTTTGTTTCATTTGGGTTGTTTTTAAACACAGTGAATACAGAAAAGTAATTAAATGTTTTCTCACAAATTATCTTCTCATTCAATTGGAGTAGTCACACTGGGATGGCAATTCTCAGACCTACTGTGATTCAGTCAGAGAACAGACCTCCCATGTGGACCTCTATCCAGATAGAAACCCGTTGAATTACAAAGTCAGTGTTTCAAATGAATTTTAGTTAAGGAATTATTGCAGAGAGAAGTCACTAGCAAAAATTATGGCTTTAGATAATTTTTTAGTAGATAAAAAGGAAGATTTGTTCCATAACATATAATTAAAAAAATTTAGCCTTCTGTATTAACATGAGCTTAATTTTACTTTACTCAATATGAGTAATAACTAAGGTCTATTTAAAGAATCAAATAAGTTTCATCTCAGTGCAGGCCAGTTATTCTTGCTTGTCATGTTTGCTGAATTGAAGAAAAAGCAAGCTGAACTAATTTTTGCCATTCCTAATTTAGGAGTTTTATTGAAAGGAAACAGGGTAAAGAGCTATGTTTGTATGTTACCTGTGAGAATAGGAAGGAAGGAGTTTTGTTTTGTTGTTTTGGTTGGTTGGGTTTTTTACCTTTTGCTGCTTTTTTATTTAATTTTAAGATTTGGAGTCTCAGTCAGTGGTGAAAACTAGTCTATTTTTTCTCCCTAATGGACTTTAAATCCACACCCAACTCATCACATCTGAGATGCTGTAACTGCTTGCTCTGTCTTGGTCCCTTAGGAAGGACCAAGAAAAGGGCTTGGACTCAGACCTGCGCCTCACCACCACTGCTCTGTAGAGTCCAACATTCGGCCATCTCTCTCTCCTGGCATTGCACACAATCTGAGCTATGAAATGGTATTTCTTGTAGCCTGTATTTATGTTTTTGCATCTGTAGACACATAAATACTCTACCCTCATGGTATACAAAGATATAATGCCATGCAGGGAGAGCTTCCATATGAAATCTTTTAATCTGATGACCCTGAAATTACTTGTACTAAACTGAATAGAGAATGATAGTCTGAGATGTAAATTTGGTTCCCTTTAAGGAAGCCTATCTGATCTATTAGTATTTGTCGCAACTCACTGGTAGAGGATGTGACGTTTGTTATGGATTATTCTCAGGCTGAACAAAGACATCAGACATGTGTCAGTCTTTTAGTGTACAGTCTCCATAACCCCATCAGCCAACCCACTGCTTTAGACTCGCAAGGTGTTGGCTGAGACCTTAAATGTATACAGTACACTTCAATAAGTTCTTAACTCTCACAACGCACAAGCCACAAACGCTACAAAGCAGAGTATAGAGTAGAATGTGATATCTATTTCTTTTTTGTTTTTCATTTTGTCCATTCATTTTTTTAAATTTTCTCCTAAACTAGCTTGTATCACAAAAGAAACCAAAGACAACACCCAAAATCAATCTAAACCAAAACCCCCACAACATTAGGGTCTTCTGGAAAAGGTTTTGAGGCTAGAAAGCTGATATTCTCTATCTTTACCAAACCTCTCAGAACGACCTCAAAATGAACTGTGTTTAAGCTAAACACACTAAAATTAGTAATTGAGCTTGAATACTTTCTATATTAAGAACCTGAATCTTTGCAGTTCTGTGAAAATGTAAGTGCTGAAGTGCACAATTGCTCAGTGTGGTTAATAATGAAAATACAATGCACAGTCTCATAACTGTTACAGAGGTTTAATTCCTTCCAAGTCATTGAATACCTGGTATGCTCTTGATTTGGAACTTCAAAAAGCAGGCTAAGCATGCTAACTGGTCTTTTTCTGTAAGGCTGCCTGATATTATCTCCCACTTTCTGTGCTTCTATGGTATTGTGCACCCAGACAAGTAAAAAGAGAATGGGCAGCTAATGTAGTTGTGAAACAACATTTGAGTAACCAGACCAGGAATTTTGATAAGTGCCTGGATGATGGATTCAGGCATTGTCTTGCCTCACCAGCATCTTCAGTGTCAAAAAAAGAAAAAGGTAGGAATTGCTGACACAAGGACAGAACTCGCACCTGACTGCATTTACACTTGTCTGCTATCATTTATGATTTATTGAGACAGTGATTAGTACATTTACAATGCACCTACTGCATTTAGTATGCCCAAAGGCTGAGTGACTATAATGAAATTCATATGAGACAGTTTGCTAGAGGTTGGAATGTATGACTGCTAAAATGGCAATGGGTGATATTTATGCAAAGGTATGGAATTTACTGTGACCCGTTTAAATTGTAATAGGTTAGGAATCATTATGTTGAAGTTATGTATGTTAAACAGTAAAGTCTTATACTCTCTCATAAGAATTACAAGTGTCTCACACTTGTCTGTAGAGATACTGTATCTGTTCTACAGGGTTTGAGGAATAAAAGGGAGGACCAGATAGTTGGGAAGATGGGCAACAATTCTTTTCATATATAAATAGGTTGTAATTTTTTTTTTTTTAATGTGCATAACGGGTTGTTTCCTGTGCCTTTTCAATATAGGATTTTAATTTCTTCAGCCCATCATTAACAATGTTTTCTTCTTATTCTCACTTATTGGAGTGGGTTTATGGTATGTACATATTTGCCAGTATTTATAAAACTAAAATTATGTTGATTCCTGTAGGTTCTTATATGGGGGACACAGCACAACTTCATGACATTTAAGATCATAATTGAAAAAAGTATACATAAATATCACCAATTATGTCTGCAGACAGGAAACAGATGTATACATGCATTATTTTTCCACTTAACTCCCATCTTTATATTTTAAACTGAATGTGAACATAGAGGCTTTTCAATACACCATATGGGTAACAAATTGAACAGTCCCCAGAGAACAAGGCAGTTTTAATAAGGATGCATATGAAGAGTAGTTTTATGTTGTGTTTTGCTGCTGAGGCTGAGTAAACAGCTATAAACTGAACTAAGGACTTAAAGTACCTTTGATAGTTGTGGTATGATAGTTCTGGTTCTTAATTTGGAAATGAAAAGTAGACCCTTTTGTATTTAAATAATAATACATTTTAGGAAAACTCACACAGTATCTACAAAGTAACTACAGTGAGAATCTATCCCTATATCCATTCAAGCACAATGATTTTAATTTTTGTGTATTTTTGTACATTTATCCTAAACTTTCTACTTCACTCAATTTCCTGTTTAAATCAGCAAAGACTTGCATTTACTTCAGAGGAGATGGATCAAGACCACAGTTAATTATTAACAGCACTTGATATTACTATATATATATGGAATTTGACCTTAATGTAATAATATAGATATGCAGATATACACATAAAGCTATTAGTGCTAGTTCTAGTTTAAATGGGCTCTGATACCTCAGGGGCAATGCAAAAATTTACTAAAGAATAAAGAATTATTTTATTCGGGACCTAAATCTTGAATTAATATTTAATGAGAAATTTAACCTTGTTCTTCCCTGTTAGGGATCAGCTCTGAAGAGAACTTGTAATAGAGCAGGAAACTAGGGAAAAAAAAATTATATTTTTTATTCTTTGAAAAACTAGAGCTCAGTTAAGTACATGGATTACAGCTCTATGTCTGGTAATTGATATGGCCTCATTGAAAATGGAAACTTTTAAAAAAATTCTTACACATGAAGCATGAATGAAAATTCATTTTCTTCTTAAAATGGGAGACATGGTTGTTTTTATGTGTAAAAAAATCCCCAAATCCTGCAAAACAAGCTCTAAAATTCACTCTTACCAGTAAAAGATACATTTCTTACATCCTTATAGACTAGAGGAACACTAGATTTAGATGACTAAATTTAAAAACTAGTTTGACACTGACTAACTTGAAAACTGCATTTTCCCTCGCATGTAAATGGTGTCCTCATAGTGGTGTTGCAATGAGTTCTCTTATCTCTGCAGCTATTTGACAGTCCTAAATATATGTACTCATTTATACAGGTCATATGGCAAAATTTCCCTCTACTCTGGAAAAGCAAATGTAACAATGACATTTTGTTCTTATTATTATCAAAAATTAAATTAAGTATTTGTTCATTAGACATCAAAAAAAGTGAAGGTGTTAAGAAGACAGTTGCAGTCATTCAGTCTATGGAGTATATTTCTGAATTAACATACTGGTTTAAAGATTCTGGATTAGTTGTGTGGCAGTACATTGCATACACAGCTTTCTGTGTGACACAGTGAAAGTAGAAGAGGAAATGCCAGCCTGAGGTTAAGTTATTAAATAACAAAGAATGTATATCTGTATGTTCTGATTCCTGATGAAGACAATCTGAACCCGTGCTCACATTGTCTTTGATGTTAAAGATAGAAAGCTGAGAAAGAAATGTTTCATGTATGACTTAATTAGAATTATTTATATAAGTTGGACTCATACATCTGTAAGCAACCTTTATTCATTACATTTAAAGTTTAAAGTCCACACTTGATTTTCAGGGTTTTTGGATGCTGAGGTAAAACTGATGAAGACTAATAACCTTTATTGAACAGTATTCTTTCCATGCATGGTGGTAGGATAATTTAGCAAAGTATGGGTAGGTTAATCTGGTCCTGGTGAAGTCCCCTGCATGAAATCATAACTTTACTGAAGAGATGTCCTTCCATTTTATCTGGTTTCTGCTTCACAGAGCTGTGTATTTCTGGTTATTTCTGGAACCATGAGCTGAAATTCTCCACTTCTTCTATGTTACAGATTAAGCTGGAGATGAGACATTGGGCTCATAGGTCTGTACAGCTACTCATTACAAAAGCAATTTTGATGATTTTAGTACAAAATATCCAGCTTAAACTTATCTCTGACTCAGCATGGTGAGCTATTTGCCATTCAGTACAGACAAAAAGTAGAAGCTGTCCTTGTACACCAGCATGTCAGTGTTAATCTCTAATTTTTCTTCACTTATTAGTGTGCAACAGTCATATGACTTGGTGAGAAATTCTAAGAGAAATATTGTTAGGGTTAGTAGTGGTTTTGACCACTCTGGAAAGTTATGCCAAAACATACCTGACTTTGCCATGAAGTCAACCCACCCCAAAATAAAAATGCCTTACTCACTTAGATTTATGTGGCAGTTGCATGTTTTCTTGTAGTTTGGAGAAATATGAAACAATTTTTACACAAATATTTGAAAAGAAAACATTTTTTTCACTGTTAAAAATGGTTTTATGTCCTCAATCCAAAATGTGTATTTTCCACCTCAGATACTCTGGCATGTCAAAATTGGAGAGCAGTCTAATTCTCAATATTTTTAGTGAGATATATGATTTTTTTTTCTGTTTTCTATGTAGCTTCAATCTTATCACCAAAAATTATGCTCATTTTTAACTTTTATGTAGGAAAACATATTCTGTCATTTGTGCTGTATTGAGTGCTAGTTCAAGGGAAATTTTCTTGTTTTGCAGAACCTGATCTAAAGGTAATGCATTTTCTTTGTAAACACATTGGATGTATACCTCACCTAGGAACTGGTCCTTTACTCATGTATCAGTGCCTCTTTTTATAGGCTTTGCCCTGCTTTGTGTTGGCAATCCAAGACAGAATTTCTGCCCAAGTATCTCAGAATGTATTTAAATGCCTTCATAATTGGCAGTGCAATGTGCTCTGTTTGCACAAGCATATTCTGTATAATGATTCACTTGTTGTGAATTTTGCTTCAATCATAAGAACCCTGTATTTTCTGTTTGCTTATACTGGATGTTTGTTGGAGGTTTAAGCCTTGAATGCATATCTAAATTTCAATTCAGTAAGTTCTTTTTTGTCAAAATGATTTTTAAAAGATCTAGAAAACTCAGGCTTTGCCTTAGCTTTGTGCTAATGTATTCATAAAGACCATGAAAATGTGCAGCACTTCTGACATCTCTAAGTCTATTTTGCTTCTAGAAATCAAATAGAAAAAATTTATTGCAGCCTTCCAGTTCCACCACTCTGTATTAATAAGTGAAATCATTCAAAAAATTCAAAGCAACTTTCCATGAAGAAAAACACTCTTAAATGAATGTTATTACTGACTTGTCAACTTGTTTTACTGTAGGCACCAATCTTCAGGAAGTTTCAGAATGTCCCCGAGAAAGGGAGAACCAAACGTGGCTTATTTGTTTTCACTGGTGGTTTATTCTAAATAGAGAAGGCAACATTTGCTCAAGATGGGTTCAAAGCAGCTAAACAGCTGGGCTAAGATCTTAACTCTGGGCTAGGTATGGCACACAGATATTGAAAATGTAGGGCTCAATTTCAATTTAAGAATGCATGAATCAAAACTTGCCTCATGTTACAGCCCAGCTGAGTAGCAGAGACTATCTGGAACACAGCCATACAACTAAAGTAATCAATAATGGCAATTAACAACAAGTGGTTTATGACAATTTGAAATGTTGCTTCACTTTGTGGAAATGAAATGAAATGAAATTGATCTTGCTCTGCCTTTTACTTCACCTTGCTTAGTTTTAACTTTCTTGTAAAGGGTTTGCAGCAAGAGAGAATTATCTCTAAGCTAGCTTGTCCTCTCAAAAAGTTTATTGCCTTATTTATTTGAGTGTTCCAACTGTTCCATTGTTTCATAAACTGTCTGTTATTTTCTATTCTATTTGGTGCCTCTTATTTATCCAGAGATTTACATAATGCTTCTTTTTTGGTTCCCACTTATAATCTGATGGTTCAATTTTTTGTGTTCACTATGCCTGCAATTAAATGTGCCTTTCTTGTACCTTATGTCTTATTTCAAATCTCTACAAGAATTATTATGTCAGGTTTATCTACATGCTGCAGAATAAAAGAAAATAAATTGGAAAAAAGATAGTGATTTAGACTAATTCATACATCCAAGAAGAAACATAATTAAGGTCTTTGCAACGAAAATGGCCTGCAATATTTCAAACTTGACACTTCAGATTATGAACTCTTTAGCTCATCTCAATGCCAAAATCAGTAAAGGAAATAGTTTTTCAGGCAGTCACAAGGCTTTCCTAGCAGCTCTCCTTAGTTTAAAGGCAGACCAGGAGAGCAGGCTGAAGTAAAAAGAAAGAAGACTGTTCACACTCTGAATCTGTCACAGATTCTATTGTTTGTTGTGTTGTGAAACCAGGTGGTTTTAGGTTTCTGCAGAAGGCTCTTATAGCATGCTTCTGGTAGTATACAGGTAAATGGAGAGATGGGTACAAGAACTACAATTGGTTTTCAGTTCAGCTGTTAATAAATTTATCTGACACAGTTGCTTTTTGGTTTTGCAAACTCAATGAATTGAGTCTTGGGTACATCTCTGAGATTTGTTTCATTTAATATTGTCTTGAGAGAACACCTATCCTTAGGATATACCTCCAGTTTGTTCCCAAAATCATTTCTCATTATCTTTACTATGGATTTCCTGACAAGTTATGTTGTAGCTGACAAGTCACAGATTCATAAGATTAATTTATTATATCCTGTGATATTTGATTTTGTTGATGGGGAATTTATTCAGATTTGGGAGCACTAGGAATCACTGTGAAATTTCATCTCTTTTCAGAGGTCTGTGCAACATATAATCTGTAACGGCAGAAGAATTTTTCATTCTCTTTCCTTCTGCATGTGGAAGATGTCTCATTGTGCAAGACAATCCAAAATTAGCTCAGCTTTGTATGTATGTTTGTTCTTCACAAAGAAAGGGTGATTGGGCATTGGAATGGGCTGCTCAGGGAGGTGGTAGTGTTGCTGTCCCTGGAGCTATTTAAGAAAAGACTTGACGCAGCCAGTGCCATGGTCTATTTGACATAGTGGTGTTAGTTCATGGGTGGAATTCAATTATCTCAAAGTTCTTTTCCAACCTATTCAGTTTTGTGATTCTGTGAAAGAATAGGCTCTTCACTTAGTCTGATGTAACTAGAATCAGTCTTCTGTAACTATCAAGTTTAAGAGGAAAGTAGATTTATTTGATTAGGGAAGTTGTGTTGTGTTCCTGACATTTATGTGTTGCTTTTGTGTAGGTGTTTAGGTTTGGGTTGGGTTTTTTGTTAGGTTTGGTTTGGTTTATTTTAGTAATAACTCATCAACAGTCTGTCAGGTCAAAGAGATTGCACAGATTTGTTATGTTGGCAAAATTGGAAAGGTCTGCAATAAGTGCTTGAAAAATTTTACTTCATGTTTGTTAGCTGTTGCTGCTCAACACTCTCTGGCTGTTAGTATATTATCATACTTCAGTATCATACAAAAAGATTTTTATAAGAATTAGGACTTCATTGCTCAAGTTCCAAGTTTTTAAAATTTTTGTGATGATTTAATTTCAATATAGTGCAGTCTTTAATGTGCTTAGCTTCAAAGTATGCTATCAAAAGACTTCTACAGTTATTTTTGCTCTACATGTATGATTTTATTTCATGAACTAAATGCAGTCTTATTCATGTTTTCTTCTATACATGTTCAAAGTATAATTAAAATTAGTCTTTATAACCACTAATTGTCTCTTTTAATTTGTGCCAGGGTTTAGTATTCTCCTTTCTATACTAATATTTTACCTAAACAGTAAAAGTTTTAAAGGCCTGTAAATTTTTCCCTTTTTTATTTTTAAATTAAGTCAGGTTTTATAGTATTAATTCTGGAAATCGACCTGGCAATTCAACTCATTTTCCATTCTCTCATTTTCAGGGAAAAATTGGGATAAAAATGTTTGTTAGCAATCTTTGAAATTTTCCATTGTATATACAAGTCTAAATTGTTGTTGTGATAGCATTATTCCAGTCTGCATTTAACCCAGTGATGATACCTTGTCGCAGTTGAGATGGATAAGACTCCTTTCCTTCATGCAGCACTAGCCCATCTTTCTTGTTCACAGCTCATATTTATCTGTTTTCTAAAGGTATTATGTTTCATTCTAATTAGTTAGTTCCTTGTTGCTGCCGAGTTCATTGGGTAGTCGTTGCTAGAATACATACTCACCAAAAACTATTTTCCCTAAAGATGTTTACATTATTTTTTCACGGGTAAAGAATGATTCCCACGGGTACAAATTCCTTTTCTCATGGGTACTTGTCAGGCCAGCTGCTAGCTGCTCTTAGCCAAAGTAGCAGGTCTGAGCCATGATTTTGCAAGGTCTTTTTTTGTAAGGTTTTACCTGTTTGCAACAATACTGTCTCAAGAATACCGTTCCTATTCTTTAATCTCTTCTGATGATTTCTTCCTTTCTTCTCTGTTTTGTGAGCCAATCTACTCATTCACATTACTGCTCAATGAACTAAATTGGAATTAACTAGCAGGAGTTAAGATAAACTGGTTTTTCCCTTCACTCAATAAGAAGATTAGAGGAAAAATTGCCATATCAATTTTAAAACAAATTTTGCCTAAAACCTGCCCAATCTGATTTATCATGCGTATTACACATGCTTCCATTACTTTAGCTCAAATGATGGAGCACCATAGGCAGCACTCTAAAATCCAGATTGAGATAGGAAAAAGAAAGGCAGTTACACTGCCTGATCTAAACATCAGTTTAAACTAATCAAATACTTGTGATAAAGTACATTGCAATAAAGTATTTTCCTCATACTGCAGGTCTTTAGGTAGTACCTTTCATACCAATGGATCCCAAAACTGTCACATAATGGTGTTACTTTATGTGCTCCCTCTAATACAATGCAGAAAAGCAGATGGAAAATATAATGATGTAGTTTGTTAGAACACTAAGTAATGTATAATAATAAATAATAATTCAGGAGCTGATTATGATTTTCATGTCTAATTAAAAGTTTAATCATTTTATTGCAGAGATATTTGGGGTCCAAACACTAATATTGGTATTGAGTATCTTACTGTAAGGTGGCATGAAGATTGCTTGAAAGAGAAGTTAACAGGCAATGACTTCACAGCCCCTTATATAATAAGGGATTGCAGAGTTTGGACATAAACCTTTTACTATCCAGTTTAGAAACAGGCACTGCATCTAGACTTAGACTTTGCTGTCACATTGGTATGACACTTGTAGAGACCACAGATGGTAAATACATAGGTTATTCTCAGCAGAAGATTGCCAGTATGGATTTTTAGCTGAGCTCTATGAAGAATCCCAGGCAAGAATGACAAAGGTGGTTTTGAAGAGGAAGAGAAGTCTAAAGGGTGCTGGGTGGTGGATGAGAGTTTCACATATTGGAAAGAAATCAGGCATCATAAAGACTTTACCTGCTGCAGTATTTCCTTTCTAAAGAATGAGAATTATTTTGTAAGTGGTTTCTTTATATTTATTAATGGAAAAGAAAATGATTAAATGTAATATATGCATTCCCCTTGTTTGTTTAACTGAATGAAAATTAAATGGTTAATACTGGGAAATGATGGCTTACATGTGAGCATCCTGGCATTTGGGAAGGTTTCCAATGCAGCTTAATTCACTTGGCTTCCTGTCCCAGACCTGAACCTCCCATTAGCAGTGGTTAGTGGGAATACTGTACATAACATATGGTCTAAGGCAAGTAAGAGCCATGCAGTGAAAAAAACTGAGGGCGCAGATGCATTTCCTGGTGTGATATAATAGGTAGGAAATGCAGCCAGCATGTACATTAAAACCTATCCCCTATATGTATGTGTGTCAATAAATTGCTTCTGTTTTCTTTTTCCCTTTTTGATTTGGAAAATACACTTGATAAACTTGTTATCAAGGCATAGGCACTCAAGATACCTAATATTTTAAAGTTAATGTTGATGCAGGGAGGAGAATAATGGTGCGATTTCAGGAGGATTGCTAGCAGATTGCAAGCCTTGTTATCAGCACATTATGGCCTCAGCAGTCAAAAGGCTTCTTTACACCTGTGTAGCAGAAAGGCCCAGGAGGTTTTCCATTCTGGTAATGGAAGGAAGAAGCCAAGACAGTCTGAAAACACTCTGTGGGTGACATAGGATTTGGTGTCAACAGAATTCTCCCTAGGTTTTAAAATAGAACATGCCACACAGATTAGACCAGGTGAAGACCTCTGGTGACCTTGTGTGTGCTGATGAAGCTGCTGCCTCAGCAGCTGTGAAGCAGCTGCAGCTCTATATAAGGAAAGATCAGGCAGTAGATGTGCAGTAGATGTGCATGCTTACAGCACAAACACGATCTCCCAGATGGCTCTGCAGTTGTTGTAGAGCTGCGTTAGCATTTTTCTCTGTGAAAGTGCAACACATATTTTTCTGAAATATTTTAAAATGTATAGTATTAATATTGAGGCCACATTTAAATTTAATTTGTCTAATTGTACATGGAACTCCATGATGGTAGCTCCCACTGAAGTCTGCTTGAGTCACACCCTCCTTCTAACCTGAGGAGTGTATCAGTACTGACTGGGAGACAATCTTCTTAATCAAATTTTAAAATAATTTTCATAGTTACAGTTTAGTGGTTTAATTCTTTTGCTTTTATTACTCTATGCTGATAGATTTGACTGCTTGCTACACAAAGGGACTGTTTTCTGTGTATGTAGCAGTGAATTGATCATTTGCAAAGTAAGATAATGAAACCTTACCAACTAGAGAAAGAAATATATAAATTACAAAGGATGTTACAGGTTAACATACCATTTTAACAAAACCAGTTAGAACTTTAACTTTACCCGAAACTCCTTAAGATAATTGTCATAGCCAGCATGGTAACAAATGAGGAAAAAGAAGATCTCGCATTACTCTCAGTGCAGTTTAAATGAAAAATTTTGTTATTAAATGATAATTTGTAAAATTCTAGTTAACTACACAGTTTCAAGTTTATATAAAGTGTTCCTCTTAAAAACGTGCATGGTTTTATCATGTATTCTTATAAAGATAGCACTGGCGCACAAAAAATGCAATTGCTTTGGTTTTCTTCTAAACCTGAGTCTTCAAAAGCAGAGAAGATATTCTGGCTATGACGTTCTTGCTTTTCTCCTTATCAACACCTTTGTTTTGTGCAAAAGCAAGGTAATGAGACCCTTCTCCAGGGCACCAAGGAGGAGATAACTTGGAAAATAATGGTGGGGTATCCGGTCTTTGCATTTTATCTAAGTTCAGCATAGAATTACTTGGGTTGCTTTTTGCTCTGTGAGTTTTAAAGCAAAAAAATTTTATGTGATTTTATTTTACTGGGTCTTTCTATCTAAACAGTACTATTTTTGATTTACCTAAACAGGTTTGTGTCATGTGACATAACAATTATATGCATTCTCATTTAAGAAGTGAACCCTTCTCCATTTTCTTTCAGAATCACACATGTATGCATGCTTCAGACAATAGGACTGTAATCTTTCAGCAACACTTACTAACTAAGGGTAATATAATAATACTAAAGCAGCATTGCAAATACTCTTTTGTCTGGGAAAGGTTAGTTCACCAAGGGTGGTATGGAAAAATATAATACATACTAAACAATGTAATCCCTGAATGTACAGCATTCTCTTTTGGCATGCTTGTAGAACTGTAATCAGTGTTAAGAATCTCGTTAAACTGAAAGTAAGGAGACCTTACTGAAGAACTGACTTTTCAACCCATACTGCCAAAATGAAACTTTTTCTTTTCTTCATTTGAACCACTACACTGTAATAACACTTCTTCATATTTTGGTTTTGCTGGGTTTTCTTCTGTATGCCATTCTAATGAGTTGTTCTATCTAGTGTTTTTATTAATCCATGACAATTCTTTTTAGTGCTACAAAGAATTAGTAAGAGCTAAAAAGTAAATGGTTGCACCTAGGGAACTGAAAATGAAACCATAATTTTATGGCCATGAAGCCACATTACAGCACAAACTTGAAATTTCCTTGACACTGAACAAGGACATATGCTGGTAATTTCATTTCAAAGATATTTCTTCTTTTTCTTTTGGAACAATTGGTAATTGCTTAGTCAGAAAATACTACTTGATATGTTAAAATATGGAGGGCAGCAAGTTTCTGTTTTTCAATTCACAGGCACAAAACTATTTTCCTTGCATGGTAAATCAAAGGAAAGATCATACTCTTTCCAGTAGAAAGGATTCCCTAATCTTCCATAGTCTTCAGCAGTTTAGGTGACTTCAGCTTCACTATATTATTACATAAGTGAATTACATAAGTAATTTATTCACAAGGGACTCAAACGTACTCATATTATTTACCTAATTTCTTATAAGGCCTGCTGGCATTATGATTAAAATGAGCATTGTCTGAACAAGGACTCTCCACTCAGATTCTCATTACTACAATTTACTTTTGGCAAAAAAGAATTATAGTTTATCCACCTGCCCATTGAAAACAGCTGCTTCTCCTGAGTACCTGTACGAAGCAGAATTTTCTGGTAACTGTATCAACTCAGTTTCCATTCTTTCTTGTTTTTGCGTAGAAATGTACAATGATCATAACACCAAGTGGAGAAACAGAGATAGGGAGAAAGAGAAAACCATTCTCTTGGCACTCTTCTGTAAATAAGCTGGTGTTTCATGTAGGAATCAATATTAATGCTTTGTTTCTATAAAATAACAGCTTGGAAAGCACTTACTCTCTCATATGTTACTATATAGTCATTGCAGCAAACAACAATCTAGTTATACAATGAAAAATGTTCTTAGAGAACAGTGCTTTTGTTTTTAAATAACACGAAGACTCATCACAGTTTTAACTATTCCTTCCCTTCTGTATACAGTCCAAAGAATGAGATTCCTGTCTTTTGCTCTTAAGAGCTTTTCATGGGGAAGAGGTTAGGTTTCCTATTAAATGAGCAAAGAAATAAAATACTATGTTGTTCAGATACTCTGGGGTGAATGTTTGGTTTTGTTTTGTTTATTTTTTTGTTGTTTGTTCAATAAGGAGGCTAAATCTATGATCGTTCAGGACACAATTTTTCTTGGTACTTTCTAAAACCTAAATATTTCCATGTACATAGAAATACATAGATTCAGATGATGTAGGCCTACATAAATATATTTTTTATGTTGGCTACTGAAAGTCTTTATATAACAGTGTGAGCCTTTATGACCAAAAACTGTAAAAATTCCAAATTGTATTAGATTTTTAAGAAGGCTCTGCTGTACTTGCTCAGAGGATGTGTTTGCTAGTAAGATATATTGATGCTGCTTTCTGGTACAAATTGAGTCTGAATCATGTTAAAAGAAATAAGTTTGATTTGCCACATTTGTCCTTGAGCAAGTGCTGCAGGTGTTTATGGCTGTTCCTTTCTAGTTGAGATGAATATTGATTTTAGATATAAAATTAGGTACAATTTTTTGCAGCATGCAGCTAAATAATATGGTAATGAAAATTAATCATAAACCAGCTTTACCATTACTCATAACTAACAATTTTAGCAGGAACATTTCATTACCATATTAAAATAAAAGCATCATGATTGACCAAGTGTTTGGTTTCCCCAAGTAATTTAATCCTGCAATTGATGCTGTTTGTTTTTTGCCTTTTTTCCTTTTATATGTTCTCTGTATCCTTCATGCATATAGTTGTAGCTCTGTAGCCTTTTTTAAGTGGCTAGTTTTCACAGTAATTTTCCATGGCCTTTCCCTAAGCAGAAAGAGAAAATTTCCAGAGCTCCAAGACCCAGAGGGTACAAGGCCCCAGTGCTATCTTGGTTCTTCCTGGGAACCAAGGCCAAGAACAACTCTTTGAGACACATTTCATGGACAAAGTACAACTAGTGCTGAGGGGGGCCTCTAGAGAAGGAGCTTGATCTGGGAGGGAATTGCATCACCGCTTGTCCTCCTAATTGGTGCTTTTTATCAATTATGATAATTTCCTAACATGTATAAGACATACTCACCCTTGTAGGGGTGGGCTTTTGTGGACATATTTCCATAACTGCCCCTGAAGGCCTTCAAATAAAGATCTGCTCTTGTGTTATTACCTCTTTACTAAAATTGTCTCGAGTTTCATTTCCAAGCTGGGAAAAAGGCAGCACAATGGAACAAGATTTTGCATAGAACATTGATGTCATGTTTTTATACTATCCCTTTTGAAGAGTTTTGCTCAAGTTTGTTTAGTGTAGCAACAGCAGTGAAATGAAGAAAAAAATGCCATTGACAGGTCTCCCCAGGAAAGCATACCTGAAATAGTAACTATCTAGGTACCTCTGTAGTTTGTGTAGTTTTGTGGATAAAGTGTCATAACTCTCAAGTCATTTCATTGCTGGACAAAACCCAGCAGAGTTCTGGCATATAGATACTACAAAATGCAAATAACCTCTGGGGGATATATACCAGAAATGGAGATAGGATTTGTAGACACATTGTAAGGCAGTTATTCAGTTTTTTTCTCTGTTCTGATGCAGGAATGTAAAACTGCATCAGAACAAATAAAAACGGTAAATAAAATATAAGTGTAACTGTAAAAACAAATATAAACTGTTGTGAAACAATGAAAGAAACTAGAAAGTCTGTAGAAGAAAGAAGTCATATGTCTTTTTCAGGATGAAAAATATCTGAATAAATTGTAAAAATCTCCGGTTATGGTATTCCAGTCATCTGACAGTAAATCCTAAATATGTTGCTTGCACTTTTCTTTATCTGCATTTTATTAAAAAAATCCTGATTTTTCAGGCAAGGTTAATGAAAAAGACAAGTCCCATTAGAAGTCCATTAGGTAGCAAAGTAGGAATTCTTCTCTAACCTTAATTTTGACCACTAACCTAATACTCTGTTTATCATCTTCTTAGTAATTTTAAAATTCTTTCGTGGATACACATATTCTTAGATTTAACTAGCAATTCCTAACAACATTTTATCACACTAATCACCAAAATCTAGATTGGTGAGACCAATTGTATTTTTTTCCAATTAAAAAATCAATCATCTTATCAAAGGAAACTATTGAGAGAAAATATTGGAGTCTAATTTGGGTTTTTAGTATAGTATTTCTTTCAGAATTCTGAAATGAGAAAAGGAGAATCTTGATAATTTTAGTACTCATTTCATCTTGCAAAGTGCCTGCTGCTTCCTGCTACTTATAGTAGTCTGCTTCATTAATTGCATTCAAACAGACCAGGTGCAATCTAGTTTTCAGAACACATAGATGGCTTTTAATTGGTACTCTGCTGTCATTATTGATGAGGCTCAATTTTTTGCACTGAATCTTTTTGCCTTTAATTCAGGTGCAAAATGTATCACTGTTTTTGAAAGTGCTTACATTAGACCTATGGTTTCTGATGCCAGAGATTATTTTTATTTTCAATTTTGATATACAGTTAAGCTGTAGTTTATTCAGTCTCTCTCTCTCTCTGTTGCAAAAAGATCACAGAATCACAGAATCATTAGTGTTGGAAGGTACCGAGTGTTGGAAGTCATCTAGTCCAAACCATCTAGTCCAAAGCATATGCCAAGGCAGGTTCACTTTGAGCAGGTTACACAACAATGGGTCACCTGGCAGGTTTGGAATATCTCGGGAGAGGGAGACTCCTCAGCCTCTCTGGGCTACCTGGCAGTACTTTGCCACCCCTCAATGTAAAGTTCCTCCTTGCATTTAGAGGGAGCTATTTGTGGTTTAGTTTATGGTCATTGCTCCTTGTCCTGTCACTGAGCACCACTGAAAATGTCTGGAACCATCCTTCTGACACACACTTTGATGTATATTTTATATGTTGATGAGATGTAAGGATGTTTAGACACTGAGACTATGTCCTTGACAACACCCCTCACAGTGCAAGTCCCTTCAAGCTCTCAAGGCAGCTGTGGAAGTATTTTCTATAATCAAGTCTTCCTTAATGTCCTCTTCAAAACCATTTATGAAAAAATTTCCTACTGATTCAATGATTTACAGGTAAATAAAATGTTTGCTGGTGTTTTCAGAGTTGAAGGAACTTTGTGATGTATTTCAGGAAATTTCATTTCCTGGGAAAGATTAGTGTCAACTTACTGGAAAAATTTCAACTGTATTGATTTTCAGAGTACCCATTTAAGCTGCAATGAAGTCTAAAGCCATCCTTGTGAGCTAACGAGTGCTGGGTCCAATGCTTGAGCCCTGCTTGCTTTGGCAAGATGACTCTGTGCAGTTGTCTCAGCCTCCAGAGTGTGTGGGGCTGCATCTGTGTGGAGCTACACTGCTTCCTACACAATGCAAAAAGAAGGCATGGGGAAAACACAGTCTTCCACAGCAAAAGTGTGACAGGGAAGGTTTCAACAATACAGCTTCTGTTAAAACCCTCTTTTTTTCCTTCTGAATTTACTTTATTCACTTGATTCTTCTGTCCATATGAACCGTTCTGAATTTCATAATCCATATTTTGACGTGATCTCTTCTTATTTTATAGTAGTTATTTATATTTGTTTTTCATTTTTTAAAGTTACTTATTATTCAATAACAATTTTGTAGTAACATTGCCATTGCACCATATTTTTTTATGTTCTTGCTTTCTTTCCTTCTTTCCTCCTTTTCTGCCCCTTGTGTGTTTGTTTTGCACTAATATTTAAAGTGTTTATGTTATATTGTCTAAGTTTCTGGTATAAACAACTATTGACATTATGTGTTATTTTTCTTGACAATATCTTTTTCTTAGAGAGATCACTTCAATGCTTTCCCTAAGTGTACCAATGACCTAAATCCCTCTTTCTGTACTCCTAATTTGCTCTTCACTGCTGGTAGTTAATCCAGTTCTAGATCCATTTATTTTCCCATTAAGCTTGCTAAACTCCCTTTTTCCTTCCAGTGATTAAAATTTGACGTTGATAACATTTTAGACTCTAAAATAATTTTTTATCTCTATTTGTTGATTTAATATTTTTACTACTCATACCTGTTTCAATCTTTGCTAGAATCTGTGTCTGGAAAAGTCCCCTTTTTGTGATTACTTTCTGGTTTTGTGATGAATTTTAGATATTCTCCTATAGATGACATTTTGCTTCTTTATTATATAGTGTGCCTCTTGTTTCTAGAAAGTATTAGAATGCCATCAAAGTTCACTTTTATTTCTTTAGCTTCTTCTTTAGGTAGATAAATTGATTTTTGATTTCAGTGTTGTACAAAATCATTAGGACTGGAAAGGGATGCCAAGATCATCATTTGGCTGATCTGCAGTTTGTCAACTAGACCCAAGTACTATGTGCTCTGTCCTATCATTTCTTTAACACTCCCAGGGTGGTGACTCCACCACCTCCCCCCTGGGCAGTAGATTCCAATGCTTAGCAACCCATTCCATGAAGAAATTCCTTCTGATTCCTAAGCTGTACCTCCCATCCCAGAGCAACTTGCATCAATGCCCTCTCATCCTGTCATTAGTTCTGTGGGAGAAAAGGCCAATCCCCACCTTGAAAGACATTAAGGTCTCTTGTGACCCTCCTTTTGTCCAGGATAAACAAACCCAACTCCCTTAGCTTCTCCTCCTAATTTGTTTATGTAATTGTTAGTGAGTTGCTCTCTACACAAATTAGTCACTTAAACAAAACGCTTGCCTATTCTGTGGTTATGCTATCACAGTGTTGAAACATATAAACACACTGTTGTTGTTTGTATTGTTCAACTACGTCTATATTCCAGTTTACAGCACTTTTTTTTTTGCTTGTTTAATACACTTACAATTTAAAGGACAAATTAAAGCTGCTAGACTTTTTTTCCCCCACACATTCCTAGTAGATCAAGTGCCCTTCTGCTCTCTGGATTTTCATCTGCAGATTGTCCAACTGCAACCTTTTAAACAGAACTTACTTTTTTTGGAACTGCTAGGAATCTGTCAATATCACCTTTCTGAGTCTGTGTAAATGATTCTAGTGATGTTCTTTTACACTATTCTGGTCTTGTGTTGTAGCCATTTTTTCCCAGTCTTTTTTTGAGATAATTTCTTCCTTTCTTCTCCTCAGTTCTTAGATCCCTATCTGAAATAACACTATGAAAAAGCTGTTGTAATCATATCCAGTATGTATGCTCAGGTTAAATTCCATTCCTAAAAAATATTCATCGGGTTTCTACTGAAGGAGAATGTATATATTGTAGACATATAGAAAGCCTGTTCTAACTTTTGCCATTTCCTCCATTTTAGGGCCATTTTTTCTGTCAATCAGTCTTTTTTCTCTGTTCTGATAAGACTCCTAGAACAAGACTAAAAACAAACAAAACAACAACAACACATTCAGATATTTCAGCAAGCTTTCTGAACACTACTGTTTTGACCTGTTCTGATTGTTGAGTTGTCAAATGCTCTCCACTGCACCATTTCTTCAATATTTAAGATGTCAAACAAACAGTATTTCCCACACAAAAGAAGAGTTAAAAGGTAATGTGTGTAAAAATCCATTACGGTTTTTATTTTAGGAAACCTTTAGTACTGAAGATTTTTTAGATGTCAGTAGATGCTTTGTAAGAAATGTTAATGCTAAAGACATACTAAGATTTCCTTCTTATACCCTGCAGATAGAGCAGCTTATACTGGCCTGTTCAGATTTCAAGTCTTAAAGAAAGACAGATGTAAATGAGATCTGAGTTCTAATGTTGACTTAATAGATGACTAACTTTTGAGACAGTAGAAACAAAAGCTTAAGCAAAGAAATACTAGATACAGCTGTCAATAACTTCTCTTTTTTGTCTGCACTGACTTTTTCATAGTTTCACATGAAATAGAATTGAAATCAGAAGCATTTGAAATCTTTTGTTGTATTAGTCAGAAAGTGACACCTCTGCTTTCTATCAGATCTCCTAATATGAACTTTATTTAAACTTAAAACTTCTGAATCATTTGCTGTTGAATCCAAGTTCATCCCAAAGCCAATGCTGAGCATGTTAAAACTATCTCTTGCATTAGGCATCCACACAGAATCATAGAGTTATTAAGGTTGGAAAATACCCTTAGGATATGGCACTACTTTGTTCACCATTAAACCATCTCCCCAAATGCCACAGCCACACATCATTTGAACACTTCCTGGGATGGTGATTCTATCCTCCTGGGTAGCCTATTCTTGACAAGGCTTGTCCTGACCAATCTTTCAGAGAATAATATTTTCCTAATATCTAATCTAAACCTCCCCTGGTGCAACTTGAGGCCATTTTCTCCAGATCCATCTACAAAGCTTTCCTACCCTCAAGTAGATCAATATTCCTATACAACTTGGTGTCATCTGCAAACTGAGGGTGCACTCAGTCTCCTTGTTCAGATCATCAATAAAGGTATTAAACAGAACTGCTCTGAGTACATACCCCATGTGATCAACTACCAGCTGGATGCAACTGCATTCACCAATTCTCTCTGCTCCCAGTCATTCAGCCAGCTTTTTACCCAGGGATGAGTGTCTCTGTCCGAGACACAAGTATCCAGTTTTTCAGAAGCACAAAATGACACAGGTGGGAAGAGACCACTGTGGGTCCTATGGGATACAACCTCCCTGTTCAAGCAGTGTGATCCTACAGCAGATTGCACAAGGTGCATCCAGACTGTTCTTGAGGATCTCCAGTGAGGGAGACTCCACCACCTCTCTAGGTGGTCTGCTCCTGTGCACAATCATCTATACAATAAAGAAGTTTTTCCTCTTATTCCAGTGGAACTTCCTGTGCATCCATTTCTGCCTCTTGCCCTATTGCTTTGCCCCACATAGCAGAGCCTGGCTCCATCCTCTTGGCACCCTTCCTTCAGATACTTACAGACATGTATATGGTCTCATCTGCTTTTTCTTCTTGAGGCTGAACAGGCCTGATACCCTCAGCCTTTCCTCACAACAGAGATATTTCCATCTCTTAATCATCTTCATAGCCTTCTGCTGGACCTGCTCCAGGAGCCCCATGTCTCACTGGTACTGGGGAGCCCAGAATAGGGCACAGCACTCCAGAAGTGGCTTCACCAGGGTTGAGTAGAGATTCAGGATCATCTCCTTTGACCCATAATGCCATTCCTAATGCACCCCAGGATACCATTGGCCTTCTTGGCCATAAAGACACACTGCTGGCTAATTGGCAGTTTGTTGTTTATCAGGACTCCGGTCCTTCTCCAGAAAGCTGCTTTCCAGCAGGTCAGGTCCCAGCCTGTCCTGGTCCACGTGTCTTCCAAGTGAGGGACCCTGCAATTCTTTTTGTTGAACTTCAGATAGTTCTTCTCTGCCCATGCCAAATGTGCAAAGTAAGTCTGAAAAGCTCCACAAGACTCTGGGGTACTGGCCATTCCTCACAGATTTGTATTTAAGGGGAATGTGGTGGGAGATAATTTTAAAGGCCTTACTAAAGTTCAGGTATGCAGTGTGCTTCAGGTTAGGCATGCCTGTACATGCCTTAGTGCATTTGGAAACATTTGCTTCAAATAACAGTGGCAATCACATGAACTTATATGATAAAAACCTAAAAATCCTGATTTCAACTTGTGCTTTGTCTAATGCAAACAAGATAAAAATTCTCCACATGAAATTCACTGGGAATTTGACCATCCAGTTTCATGGAATTCAGAATTCAGCCAAAAAAATTAATAAAACAAGGAAAAGGAAAATATTTACCACTTCATTATTATCTTCCCTTATAAGGAAATATGGACAGAGACAATATATGACCTTGTGTTCATGTGTACATTTTATTTGAATTAATATCAATGAAATTTGGAGGTCATGTAGACCAATGGGTTTCTCAAATCATTTGGTTGACAGCAGATGGCTGAGCCCCTCAAAAAACCAGGATTTTGAAAAATTCTAGGGATGGAGACAGCACAGGCTCTGTGGAGAGGTAATGGCTTGTTATTTCCTTAGTGGCAATGACAGCACTGCATTACAGGGCCATGTAGTTAGATGTGAAATTCACTGAGTGTAAATAAACTTTACAGACTGAAGTGTGCAACTGAAATTTGCTACATAATTTTTATTACCTTAGTTTATTAACAATTTTGAGCATATCATATGGTGTTGCTTGATGAGGAATTTTATAAAAAAATGAGGATTGCTTTGCTTCTGAGAGGTAAGAGTTAAAGTAATTTTTCTTTCAAAGTCTGGTAGGTGTTTTGCAGAACTAAAAAAAAATCTATTGTGTGTTCTTTAGTATTAATCTCACTTACTTTGAGAATAATGTTAAATAATCCTGGAATATATGAATGCTCTATAATTAAGTTGTCTTCTCTAGATAAGTACCCCCTTTAATATTAAGAATTCTAGAAGAAAAAGTATCTTCAAATATGTAGCCCTTCCAAGCAAACGAAGAGGGAGGAATTACAAAGTCTGTGGTTGTATACATCCTCTCTGGTCACCAGTCATTTTGTGTATGCTGCCAAACTCTGACATATCTAAGATTAACTTCTTGTATCCCATACTCTAAAGGGCAAGAACATCTCACCCTGAAGCTGGAGATTTGCATTCTTCACCAGGTTTGGGAGTCAGACTGCAGAGTTAGCAGTAGGGCTCAGCATATTATTCAGTTGAGTAATCAAAGGGAAATTAGTCTGGGAAAGCATGCTTGCTGTGTTAATAATGTCCCTTAGTTTTTTTCTGGTGGTGGTGGTTTGGTTTGGGTTTTTTTTGGGTTTTGGGGTTATTTATTCCTGGTTTTTTCTTTTTTTTTTTTCTATCACGAAAAATCACGAGCATTTCACTGCCATTTTATATTCTCCTCTTGAGAATCTGTGACACTGCACCCCTGGAGTCGTCCTCTAAAAGGGACAGAATTTTTTATTAGTGATTTCATTTCACTGCTCTTGGCATACTCAGGACTCATCTCAAACCTGGTTTCAAAACATCGCAGCATAGCTGAGTGGGATTTAGCTGCCTTAATGTCATGTTAGATGTCTTGTGATAATTACTCATGGCCAGATGACCACCTCAAAATGTCAACCTAGTAGAATCCACTTTTATATGTCCCATTTGGATATCATTAGGCATCTATATTTAGCCAGTCTCACCTATAATGTGTTCTTACTCTGCATGTTTGTCTAAAAGACATGGGTAGCTGACCACTAATGTCCATTTGCCCTTTGAACCAAAACTTTGTAATTTCCAATATACCAAGAGCTTTTTTTTTTTTTTCCTATTATGATACATTTTAGTATTTATAATGCATATTAGGCTTATTTATTACACCATTGAGCAGAACATTTGCAAACCCAGAAAGAAAAAAATGGACTCTTGCACATTATTACCAGTCTAATACCAGGTAGTTAATTACACATCACATCAAAAGGAAAAAAATTGGTTGGGAAGTCCCAAAAACAGTGTATAGCAAGAAGAAAAACTCTTGGACAAATTTTGGATCTTAAAAAAGAACACTAATAGAAATAAAAGAATAAGTACACCACAATGGCTTAATGTATTGGGTTCCAGTCATTGTGAATACTGTAGCATAGAAGAAAAAAGCTCTAAAACTAATTAATAATGACAACAGCAATTGATGAATAGTATTGATGATAAAATTAATGTTAATAATATTAATATTAATAATAACCACAATGTATTATTTACTTGAAATCACAATGGCAATCACATGAACTTAATATATTATTAATAATGATATGATGAATTATATATATTTCAGTGTTTCAACAGAACCTTAATAATCGTAGGAAACATATCAGGATCAAAGAACAACTCAGCAGCCATTCTTAATAGAATTATAATTCATAAAGATATCAATAACAGTTCCTGTAAGATTAACTGTAGCCAGAGATCAATTACCCCAGTGAAATATTGAAAGAAATATTAAGGGAGACATCAGTGGAAGTAAGGCAGAAAATGATAGCAAAGTTTAAAACAGAATTTAGCAATGAATAAATTTACAAATTATGAAGAAGAGAATGTGGAAAAAACCCAGATAGGACTACAAATCTCATAATACTTTAAAAGGAAAAACTAATCCAAATTGATGCTTTTTCTGTTGTATGAAAGAATTACAGGCTCTCGTGCAATTAAGCCATGTCACTGGTAACACATTTCAATTATAACCAAGTATCAGCAGTCTTTTCTGGGACAGTTGGCACTTTATCTATAAATGGTTTACACTGTGCAATGTAGGTGCTGCTGGTTTTCTAGCTGTTATGATTCGTAGTTTCTCTGGGGTAACTACAGATTTCTGATACTTACCAGTTATATTACAAGGAGGCAAATGAGAGGCAGTAAAAGTGACATTATTGAGGAGTCATTTTTGCAATTTCTGATGATACCTTGAACCGAACATTTGCTCACAGACTTTAGGGTATATTGGAAAACTTGTTTGTAAGCAGCAAGGTTTCTTGACTTGAAAAATGGTACCTTGTTGGGGGGCAAAACAAAACACCTGCGTAGGAAACCAAGGGTTAGACTTGCCTGTAGTTTTCCTATTTCTTATGAATGATTCATGAGTATTTTAAAGCAAGCACTGCATTTTAATAAAGCTAACAAAGCTTCCTGGTAAAGGAAGTTCACATATTTTATTGGTTGAATTTACAGTACAGTGAGTAATTCTCTGTCTCACATGCTTTTTTAAAACTGACTTGTCCTCCATATGAAGAAGATTGTTTCAGTGTCATAGATCCATAGACACTAAAGCTTATCAAGTAAAAAAAGAAAAAAAGGAAAGCTTATTTCAGTTCTTATATTGTATAACTAGATTCCAATTATGGATTCACATTAACTAGGAATGTACATACATATCATTGGATATTCTCATAGGGTCCTTACAGAAACAATGCCAAATAATTTCTTGGTGATTTAATAGATCTTTATTTAACTTTTTCTTGGATGATGTATTCATTATTATTGGCATAATGTACTGTGAGATTAGTTAAGTGACAATAACTAAGAAAAGTGTTTAATGAGATTACATTGATATAGGACATATTCGAGGAGGCCTGGTAAGCAACATATATAAATGGAGAAAAGGAATCTCCGTAACAGATTTAGTTCTAATTTTTTTCCAAAATCAGGACTAGATTAATTTTATTGTTTGAGTACTTTTAGTGGTTTCTGAAGTTTCAGAAACAACGTCTCTTTATTTCTCTAAGAGAGTAATTAATTTGATTGTATTCAAAAGGTTTTCAAATTAAGTCTTTTTCTGGTATTTTTCATGAAATATGAATTTGTGTATTACTCCCAAGCTACTCACAAACCTCTAAAATACTGTTGCAGTACATTTAATTATTTCAATTAGAGTTCCAGTTTTGAACACCTGCTTAAGAATAAAAATCCATGCATTGCCATAATTCAGACTCTATGGGTTTACCATGATAAACATCTTAACATCTATTTGTTCTTCTGCAAAGGAAAGTCCAATGTCTATATTGTTTCCTGTTTGCTACAGTATCATACCAAGAAAAACAATATTTTCTGACCATGTTTAAAACTTTGTTGTTCTGTTTCAGTGAAAGCTACTGAATTATCAGGATTTTGGTGTCTTCAGTGGAGGCTTGCAAGACTGTTCGGTGGAAAACATATTTCTAAGGTCTTGGTTAGTCATCAAGTATGTATCTTGTGTTTTTGTATATGTGTTTTGTTCATTCAGGTCCAAAGAAGTGTTTGTGCTGTCTTAGGTAAATAACAAAAATTATTTCACCATAATTTTGATTTTCTTTTCTATAAAAACATTTTTCTTTAATGTCTGATGCTGCTTTGCAGTCCATAAACATTTAAGTCAGTGTTTATAAGTATTTTAGCAAAAAAACAAAACCCAAAGGAACATTTTCTTGGTATTCTTTTCAGTATCTCTCAGAATGCTATTTAGTGATCTGTATTATTCCTGACTATGAAGCATAAGGAGAACTAAGAATTGATTTGATCATCTAAAGATGTTGTGCTATTAGCCTGGTAAAAGTGGTCAAGAATGGTGTCTGGCAATCAATTAATAGAGTAGATAAAGCCAGTCAACAATCAGGTTCTATTATTATCATCCACCTGACTGACTTTTTGATTGTCTCATTTTCTTACTATATCACATACTTTATTCTTCATACACATAGTCTTAGGTATTTTTAATTCAATTAGATGAAGAGTATGAGACTCAGTTAAAGCAGATACTCTTATATCTTCTTTTTCCAGTTGTCTGACATAATGGTTTTTCATATCTATTCTTTCACTTCATTTCTAAACCTAAATAAAAAAATTGAGTTGGTGGGAAAGCATTTTAAATAGGAAAGCTATAATAAAACCCACAAACTCTAAAGCTGCAAAATAGGGTAACATTTAAATTATATTTACATATTCAACTCAGATTACAGACTTAACGTTTTAAAAATTATGCTGATGGAGATTAGAGAATTAATACACTCTTTATGTCACTTCTCACCAGAATGTAGTTATTTTGATTTTGATTTTTATCAAAGAATGCAAAAATGTTTTATTAATTTTCAGTTAAAAATTGCTTCAGTCTGAGTGGCAATGCTTGAACTTGTCTGCAAATTATGCATGTGAATCCATTTACAAAATATTCTGTGCTTTAAAAAATCATAGTCCATGAAAACCAGCAATGCTTATTTATTTATTTGCTCTTTGATGAAACAGAAAATTAAATTTTTGTGATAGAAATAATTTCCAATTAGTGCAAAAATATAATCATATTTTACCACTTGGCTGTATCAAAAATAAAGTATTCATCTATAAGGAACAAGTACCAAGTTTATTTATTTTAGAATTTGATAACTCTGACTGAGTGTGTCATTCATTGCTGCCTAACTTATAAAATACCAGAGTGATAATTATGTCCTCATTTTAATGCTCTTTTATGAATTTAACCTAACAAAAATAGATGTTGATTGAACTGGTTGAATTATGAGGAAGGATGATGAAACTCAAATGTTTACTTTGGTTAGCATGCATTGAAGGCAGTATCTAACTTAAAGTTGGAAAGCAAAATTTACCTTAAACTCAGTGAAAAAATAAAACAGGATTCATGTACTAGAAGTCACAGAAAGAAAATTTAAGTTTTTTAACCAGCTGACCTACCTAGAAAATTTTGCATAGCTAGTCTTGCCCTGAATTAATTTGGGATTCTTGGGATTTTTTATGCCTTTAAGGCTTTAAATGTAGTCTGAATGTATAGATTTAAAAGTTACATATTATTTCTTGCTTTGTTACAATTAATTTCATTTAAAAGTTCAGAATTATTATATTAGAGTGTGCATCTGTGTCATTCAAAACGTTACACAAAATGCTTACATATGCCCAATCTTCAAACATACAAAAAAAGGGAACACATTCAGTCACGCGCCTGCTCATAGGCTGAGAAATTTAATATAGACAATATTAATTTTTTCTTACTATATCCCATTATTTTGTTCATACTGATTGGTCAGTTATGTATGACCAACTGATGTATAACTAACTGATGGTCAGTTATGTATGACCAAATTAGAGAAGACTGTTTTAAGGATCTGAATGTTACAGGTGTCTTTTTCAATGTCATTGAATGTCAAGAAGTTTTTTTATACTCTTTTAAATGTTGAATATTTTTGGTTTGCTTTTGTATTGTCTTTTATCACATTAACATAAAAGTGAAAAATCTCTTATAGGGAACAAAGCCAGTTGTTTTTTTTTCTGGTGTGCTAAAAAAGCAAGAGTGATTGATGTCAGTGACTCATGGTTAAAGATGCTGCTGCTTGAGTGGTGTGACACTGGCATGATCTCTTTGAGTAGGTTAAAGCGTAACACAGAGAGGTGGAATAAAGGCATTCAGATATGAGGGACTCATCAGATGACACATTCCCAAATTCACGATCTCTTTGACTACTATTACAATGCTGTACATCTTCAAAACCTTTGAAGAGCTTTAGTTGTGCAGTTCCCTTTCATGTCAGTAGGAGACAAGTTTTGCTGTAATAAGATTTAGCTGGTTTCCTTCTACATACTTTTTTTACTGAGCAAAACAGACCCTGAGCACTTTTATTATGATGGGCTATGTATTCTGAAAGTATGTTTAGGCAAGTAGTAGATTAATTAAGTAATGATGCATGTAATAAGTAATCAGTATAAGCTTTCATATTGTCTTAGCAGTCTCCTTTTCATCTATAAATTTCTTTCTCTATTTGAGTCCCTGAACACTTATTAATAAGTTTTCAATATATCTTTGATACGACTTTGTCTCTGGTCCATATTTTCTGTTCCTTTTACTTAGATGAAAAAAAAAAAATTTGGATTTGTGACCTTGAATTACTAGTTGCAAAAGTACTGAAAAAACTTCCTATCTGAGTTAGGCCTAAATTTTCTATTGATGTTATTAATTTTAGTACAGAGTTTTACAGATATGATACTCAGTGAACCAAAAATAGGTTGTAAATGCTCAGTAAATACCTGTCGTGGTGTTTTTAGGAAAGAAATAAATAATCCATCTCTCACAAATATTTGCTTTTTTAGTAAAAGCATTCTTACATTTAAATAAAAGATTATACTAAAATATGAGAAAATAAAGCATTAGCTGCACTACGACAGTACTTGAAATTCCTGAACTTAAAGGAAAAGTAGTTGTTGGCCATCATTCACTCATTTTAGTTTGAAGGCAAATGGGCCATGAATAAAATGAAAACAACTTTTTATGGTGTAGGTTTCTTGTACCATCAGAAGAATTGTTATGATTATAAGAAATGTTATATTACCTCTGTTTGAGGGACCTCGACTGGCCAGGAAGGATGAGTTAGTCTGTGGACAGGTATCTTGGCTTCTTGGTATTGATTCAGATAATTTGAGATTCTTTAGAACATCTTACCATGAACTGGTGTGTAGCTCAGCTGCTCTGATGCATCCTGAAGAAATGTGAATGGTCTAAAAAGCAAGATGCATTTAAAAAATGCAATGAGTGAATTGTGAGTACATGGAAGCACTTTTAATATATGTTTTCAATTCAATTGAATTGTCACAGGAGTGTCATAGGATGCTACATTAGGAACTAGTACCTTACTGTATCTGAAAACAAATGAGGGGAAGAATTTTATGTCTAGAAATAAATATGTTTTAAAAACGTAGAAGTTCCACAGAAACATAGCGAAGACTTAATTGAATGATATATGTAACAGAGACAGAAGACAATAATTCCTACCCAGACTGTGTCACCAGTTTGCATTAAAGGAATGCAGGCAGAGATTTTCTAATTTGCTTCTTTCTGATGATGAACTGCAAGAGCCAGGAACAGTCCAAAACTCATCAGTTGACTTTACAAAGTATATTCAGCAAATGAACTAATGAAGAAAAGTAGTTAGTAGAAATGTATTTAAGCTTTGAAGAAATATACCCATTAACCTCTTTTTAAGTTGGTTAAAAATAAGAAGACTTAACATAGTTTCTGATCAACATTTGGACCCTATGCTCTACTTTTTGGATATAATCTCTTCCACAGAAATAATGGATAGCAACTCTCATTCTTGGCATCTATGAAACTCTTCCACTTTCTTAAGAGTCATAATGAGAAATAATTGAGTACAATTTTGGATTTTGCCCATAAGCATTTATAAAGCAACTAACTAGGATGCTAAATATTTACGTTTGCAAACCTCTAGGTATAAAAAATGACAGAGTGAATTTTTCTTTTCACTAATCCTAAAATACAACAAGCAGGAGATGCCTCTGCTCAGATTAAGGTGCAAGCGAGACCATATGCCAAAGTCAACCATATGGTGTTTTTTTAACAATAAATGTGAGATAGAGAGTCAGAAAAACTAGAAAAGGGAGAGGGAGAGGCAGAAGACCTGGTAGGGTGTGGGGGAGGGAGACAGAGCAGAGGGAGAGCTGGAGATGAGGCACAGAAGTGGGGAAAAGAGGGGTGGGGAGAGAGAGGTGAGTGGTGTTCTCCTTTCCTTTGCGGTTCTTGGTGGTGAGACAGGGGACCCAGCTCAGTCTTCTGCTGGTAGGTTCTGTGCAGAAAGAGGTGCTGAGTCCACAGAATCCACCACTATCAAATCTTTTCACTGTTTATAAATTTTAGCAAACAGAGAAAGTAATGCTTGTTGGCTACATGTTACACAGTTTCCTTACTAACTAGTATTCTATCTTCTACTGGTTAAATGATTCCCTCATTCCTTATGTAATTAATCTGCATGCTCAGTCTTTCTCTTCTTTTGAGGCAGTGGGTTTCTTTGGTCGGTGGTCCCTGACTCGGCAGTTGCAATCTCCCACTGGAAGGGAAGAGAATTACCTTTTACCCAGCTGGAATTGATTTCAGCACAGTTGCTGAGATGGTTTTATTAGTTTCTTTCTTATCTTGGGAGTTATGCCAAATATCCTTGTGGTCCTTCAATTTTGCATTCTCTGTACCCATTATCAGTCATGTATCCCTCTTTCCTAGCTTTGGTAGCCTCCCCCTAGGTCTGAGATCATTTAATTTATCTTCTGAGCCCTTGGACAACAGTACCACCTTTATACAGCCCAGGTTCCATGTATCCACAGAGGCCAGTTTGTGGCCCTGTTGTGGTCATTGGTGGTCACAGATGCCATCTCTCCCATAACTTAGAGGATTTTTGTTTGACCAATGACATGCATATGAGCAGTTGCTTCTTCTTACAGTCCATCAATGGGGGAATTTTGTCTGATTTCCTTGAACAGGGTGAGCTAGCCAGCTCTCTGCCAAGCCTCTGCCAGGCCTGGAATTGGCACTTTCCTGTCACAAATTCCTCCCTTCTGTGGCCTTAACAGTGTTTGAGACAGGCAACTCTACCTTTTAGCGCCTAAGATCTATCAGTTAATAATTTTTTAAAAAGTAAATAAAGTTGTCTTTCTTCACCATAATGAGCAATCTTCAGAAATTGCAATCTTTTTTGACCACTAAGGATGTGTTGCTTAGATTAGGGGTTGGCTTGTTCAGCGTTAGCTTTTTTGGCTTAAACAGAAAAGAATAAAAGTTTGTATTTAGGAAAACACTTTCATGCTTCGAGTTTACAAATTCTGTAAAACTGTAATGAACAAGGACTGCTAGAATTGTAAACTGCAATAATATATACTATAGTATTCTCTTTGACAACATCATTCCTTCTTCCTTTAGAATGTATTGTTTTTAAGCTTAAACTATATTTGCACAAGGGCAGCCTCACCTCAAGTAATATGTGCAGTTTAAATTGAACTATTAGAGAATGTCCAATGGAGGGCAACAAGGATGTTGAAAGGCCATTAGGGGAAGCCCTATGAGGGGTAGCTGAGGTCACTTGGTCTTTTCAACCTGGAAATTAGGAGACTGAGGGGAAACCTCATTGCAGTCTGCAATTTTCTTTTGAGGGGAAGATAAAGAGAAGTCTTCGCTCTAGTGACCAGTGGTGGTACCTGAGGGAATGGCCTGAACTTGTGTCAGGGGAGGTTCAGGTTGGATATTAGAAAAGGTTTCTTCACCCCAGAGGGTGTTTGGGCACTGGAACAGGCTGCCCAGGGAAGTGGTCACAGCACCAGCCTGGCAGAGCTCAAGAAGCATTTGGACAATTCTCTCAGGCACATGGTGTGACTCTTGGGGCTGCTTCTGTGCAGGGCCAGAAGTTGAACTCAGTTGGGGGCTCCTTCCAACCCAGCTTACTCTGTCATTCTGTGATATATGATTCTAAATATATGTAAAAGGAAAGGGATTTGAGGTACAGATGTATAAGAACTACAGAAGATTTTGGGTGCAATATGAAGACAAACTGTGTGAGTGATCAATATTCAGTGAGGGCAATGAAAATTTAATTCAACTAATTTAGGTAACAGAGCATCTCATTTTCTTTTGCACTCCCAGTATAAATGCTATTTTCATCTATATGGTGGTTCATATCAGCTAATTCCTGCACAACTACAGTTGCTGACAGTGAGCAAAACATTGTCTTTGCTCTTACAAGAACTCTTTGAAGCCTACAGAGCGACACTGGCACAGATTGTTAGTAATAATTGAAATTACTTTTCTGAAAATAACTTATCTCTTCCTAACACACCTTATATTTCTGTCTGCTGTAATTTTCAGCCGTGTGTCCCTTTCTGGATCCACAAAGAAAGCCATAGTGAATAAGTATAGAGTACAGGATTCATTAAAGATTGTTTGAACACTGTGCAGAGGATGTGCTGGGAAAAACACACAGAATGAATATTGATTTGCAATGTGTGTTGGGAGTGGGAAAATAATACATTTCAGAAGAAGCTTACTTTTGATTATTTAAAACATTCCCTCTGTCTTTACTGACAAAAAAATCTGAGCTATGTATTCCTACAGGAACGTGAAGAATACTCTATGTTTTTAAACAATTGTTAGAAATGGATTAGTGGAAATCTGTGTGCTTCTTAAAGCATGATAACTCCATTGGCTTTTCAGCTAGAGGTAGAGAAAGCAGGTTTCTAGGGTTTTTAGGGGAGTTTTGTTTGGTTTTTAAGTGAGGTTAAAAATGGAATGTTCTTGTTAGAATGTATAATCAAGAGAAGAGGAATTACAGGAGTTAGAAAAAATAGAGGAGCAAAGTAAGTGAATAAGATGCAAAGGCAGCTCCTGTATGTTTTTTGTTTCTAAGGAATATCTGCCTCTTTTGATCTTACTTTCTCTAATGCCATGAGAAGCATTGAAAAAAAATCACAGAAGGATAAAATTCAATTTATTACCCCAAATTTAAGTCAGAATATTTTTCATGTCATCTTTGTTCTTTCATGCTTTTTCTGGCCTTGTGAGTCTTTGTGTTCCAGGCAGAGTTTAACAGAATTTCAGGCAAGGAAGGGCCTTTTCCCTCCTAGCACTGATCCTGGCACGGTCTTTTGGACAATCAGGAAGAGTCCAATGAGAGGAATGAAGTGAGCTGGGTTACTCCACCTGCCTGCTATTGAAAGAGGGCTATCCATTTCCACCATCATATCATCATGGATTTTTTTTTTCAATGTTTATTGCTTCTGAAGGAGTACTTAACACAAGATATCATTGTAAAATTCTGTTATTTCCTCAGGCTCTTCACACAATTTTTACGTAACTAGATGATACAGATGATTTGCACAGTACTGATTAATGGGAGACAGCTGACTATTTGCAGATTTTGTTTGCTATTAATTATGCACTGTTTTTATGATTAGATAATTATTTCAAACCAATTAAGTATCCCTTGATGGACTCCTGAGTTGTATCTAGTTATGATAATTGCTGAAAATATTCTTGTGAGATTGTTACAGCTCACTGTGATATGTGCTTAGCCTTGTCTAAACATTGTGACAAGAAAATAATTAGACATATAAATATACATAAGTTCCAGTTTAGGAAAAATTTGGGAGGAAACCTCCAAAGGGGTCCCTCTAGAAAACAGGTTCAAGCAACCCATCCTCCAATTGATTCAGGAAAATATTTCCTTGGAGAAAAAGTGGGAAAAAAACCTGTTTATTTAACAAGCAAAGTATTCACAAGAATAAAAAATGAATCATATTAAACAATAAAACCTCTTGCTGTTCTGAAGAGATGGCAAACTCAGAAAGTCCTTATCGTGGGGTGTAGCTTGGCTCACCCAATCTCTTATCAGTTCCTACTGTGCTGGAAAATACCGTGTCCCAGGCCCCAGTGGACTACAGGTGTGAGCTCATGGTTATTTTTTTGGGTTTGGGTGCAGAACAGGACTGACCAGAGAAAAAGAAAAGCCACAGTCCAGAGAACTTCTCTGCCTCAGCTAGCTAAAAAAAAAAAAAAAAACTAAAAGCAAAGAAGAGCTCTCTCCTGCTGTCCATGCTGCAGGCAACACAGATTGTAAGAAGGAAAGCTAAGGCTCTTAGTTTTATGTTTTTGAATGCAGCCACCTCAGACAATCCACTGCTTCTCCTTCTCTCTCCCTTCACTATCAGATCTAATTTTAAAGATGCAAAACTTATTTCTGGGCTAAACAGATGAATACGGATACAATTCAGCATCATAAAGTCACCCCAGGACAACATATTAAAGATATTATGCTTCCAAAAGGTAAATTGGTACCATCCAACATCTAAATACTGGATGAAGATTTGAAGAAATAATCTAACTTTTCTCTGTGGACAATAATTGCAACATGTATCTGATGAAATCACTTTTCTGGTTTAGAATAAGAAACACTCTGGTTCTTGAAAAGTTATGGGACAGAGAAAAAATTGATAGAAGTTCCAGAATTATTTCATTATGTTTGTATGCTTTTATTTAGAGGTATAGACCTCATACGTAGTATTTTTTAAATGAGATGAGATTTATTGAGCGAGACTCACTCCAGGCTGCATGCACAAGTCTATGTGTATGAACACTTCCTAAGCAGTCTTCTTGAAAAACTCATTGGATATATACTTTTCTTTAGAGCCCTGTTTCTCTGCAGAGACTGCCTTTTGAACACAACATTAAGGCTGTGACCTAATTTCAAACATATTTTCATTAGCCTTCTATATTTGGTTTCTCCCAAATGCATGTCAAAATGCTTTTTTTCCCAGTGTTTTCAGTAGTATGCTTTAAGAGATGCTGTATGGTAATGAGCAGTAGGCAGTGTGACATTCCAGCCTGAAGGAGAAGGGAGAACCCAAGACTTGTAGATGTCCATGGTCAAAAAGCAACGGCAAAAGTCAGAGGGTCCACAAATACTTACTAAGTTTTATTAATACATTATACACACAACATGGAAATTTATTAATTTATTAATACATTATACACACAACATGGTTTAAATCAGTCCCTTTTTTTATAGTACAAACCCAAAGCAGTGGAATCTAAAAAAGGGGTAGGGTGAAAGAAAGAGGGGAGGGAGGGAGGGAGGGAGGAAGGAAGGAAGGAAGGAAGGAAGGAAGGAAGGAAGGAAGGAAGGAAGGAAGGAAGGAAGGAAGGAAGGAAGGAAGGAAGGAAGGAAGGAAGGAAGGAAGGAAGGAAGGAAGGAAGGAAGGAAGGAAGGAAGGAAGGAAGGAAGGAAGGAAGGAAGGAAGGAAGGAAGATTATAGTGTTTTGTTTTCCATTTGCATGGATGCATTTAATTTCATAAAGTGCTGTGTGGGGTAGTGTCATTTTGGAAATGTAGAGCTTCCCAAAACCTGTGAGCCCATTCTGACTCCCAGAAGCAGAAATTGATTTAAATAATCTGTCACAGTATTAACATTAGTAATACTTTCTTCTTCAGTGCTATAAGTTTCTTGGCTTTTGAATATAAAATGCAATAAAGTAGGAACAGTGTTGAAGACAGTATGTATTTTTAGGCAATGAAAATGTGCCATCAAATCATGGTTGGAGAACCAATTCCCACAACACCATTTTAGTAGTTTATTCATGTTTTTTTCCTAGCCATCACTGTGCTTTTATAATTTGGTTTTGCCTCAGTTGTGTATTCCTTCAATATCAAAAGGTAATTTGACCTCTTTTTTGTTCTTTACAAAAAGAGAAGATTCAGTTTTGCCCCCTTAAGTTAATCACAGTTACATTAATTCACTTCATTCTCTGTTTTGCCTGGAAGATATCAAGACTAAAGGCGTGGAAATAGTTTAGAAGATTTGTCATCATCACCCTCTTACAGAATCAAACAGTTCACAGCAAAGAAAATAGCAATTTTTTATGTGAGGAAGAAAGGTACATGAGTCTCCCATAAATTCCTTTTTTTACCTAATACTCACTGAAATGTCAACTTTCCTCCTTGTAACTTCACTGGTGAATTCAGACCTATTGGTTTGTTAACACTGTAACCAAAATCTTCACAAGCAGATCCCTGCTCATTTTGTTTTCCATAGTTTTAGTTTACTCAGCTTAGTTTGAGACCCTGCATTCGAAGGTGTTTGGGAATATGTTTGCTGATCTAATTATGCAGTATCTAATTACACTGATCTCTAATTACACAGATAAGAAGGAGTTCAGAATAGCAAGTTCATCTATGGAAACACTGGCATTCATACATGTTCTCTGAAGAGTGTCCCTTTTCTCTAGAATAACATTTATTTTCTGATGTTATTTCCTGCCATAGAATTTTACTTGTGAAGAATGTCCTACCATATTGATACTTTCTTATTTATATCTTTTCTCACCATAACTGGTTATTGTTATTCTCTACAGTATCATTGCAACAAAACCTTCTGGTAGCAGGACTTTTGGTTCTCATTGCATGTTTTTCTACTTTTCAGAAATTGTTTTCTGAGACATACTTTCTCAGTCTGCTGAGACCTTTATGTCAATGGTTTATAAACAGAAAAAAATAGTGATTCTGGTAGAAGGGGAAAACCTTGGCTTATTATTCCTGTTTCTTGCCATGAATACTCTAAGGAAAATTTCCAATTCACTTGTGAATGGGAACAGTGCCCACATAGCAGATGGCTATGAGTGAAAGCATAGAGAAGACCATGACCACACATTGAATACATTTACTGAGGGCAGACTTCCCAGGCTAAAATTTCATGTATATACAACTCTTGTGCCAGGGATTGGGAGGATATGCTACTGCTAGTCATTTCCTAAAGACATCTAACTTGGAGAAATTATAACATTTTTCTGCATAAAGATCTGCATAAGAAGTCTTCCATGAAGACAAAGGAAACATTTTATTTTTCATATGGGATTAACAACAGTTTTTAAATTTTCTTTTTAAAAATGTATGTGAAAATTTTAAATAAAATCAAAGAGAAGTAAATGTATATTGTTTAACAGAAGATGAATAATTAAATAAAATTAATACAGCTGTTTATCCCCAAATTATCATTGTATTAATAGCATAAAGTGAGATGCATTGATTCCCCAGATTTTTAAATATTTTTTCTGTTGAAAAACTATTTTATTATCAGATTCTACAAATTTTATCTGTATCATTATATTACTGTAGAGAAACTTCCTCACATAGATACAACTGCTGAATGTAACCACTGATTTTCTTCTTAAACTTTATTCATCTGTTGCTTCTTATGGGACACACTTATCATTGTCATTTACTTCATAATACCACTGTGTCTATTGATAAAATCAGGAAACAAGTCCAAGGAAATCTCTTCTAGATACTTGTCCTTGAATCACATTTTTTGCATCAGCTACACAAGATTGTATGATTCAAAATAAATACAGATAATAAATCTACTTATGATCCTGGTCAAGTGAAATAATCAATAGGTAGTCTTAAAAAACTTCAGTACAAGAAAAATGATGGAAAATGTCTATAATGTTTGAATGAGTACAGAATATTGCTTTTAGGGTTTGGGGCTTTTTCTTTTTTTTTTTTTTTTTAATGATAGACCCATTGCATTTTAAACTACATGAGAAGTACAGCTAGGATAATTAACTGAAATTTAATATCAGGTTATCACTGAGTCAAGGATGCACACTATTTGACAAGCTGCATTATTGAAAGCCTTATTAACATATTTTTAGTATTACCACACATATCATAGAAATAAATATTTCTCAACAATTTGATTTCTGTTAATCACATGTTCTGTGTTTCAGAGCTTTTCCAACTTGGATCATGACAATTTTTGAATGTATACTTAAACGTATTTTATGTTGTTACTCAAAAAATTAGATATTGAATGCTGCAAGCCTCTGTTTGATAGGTTATAGTCTGAGAAAAAAAAGGAAAATATGATGCTCATTTGTTCCTTTTGGGAAGAGGAGGCAGTGTCAGCTACTTTCTTATATACTATTATCCATCTTCACTCTTCTTTATACTGATGTTAATGTAATCTTTTGGAGAAATGGGAGTTTCATTGCTTCTTTAAGTCTTATATTCTTGCAAAAGACTCGAGTAGGAATATGGACAGTCAAAAAAAAGCTTGATACCTGCCAGGAGATTACTCTATTGTATAAATTATGGTAATCTGTGGGAGGCATTTTTTGAAAACCCCATTCAAATCACAGACTCGTTTTATTTTGAATTACAGAAAAATCTGCAAATGTTAGATCAAGGAAAAAAATTAATTAAAGCTAGTTTTGGGTCTTTTAAAAAGACTCAGCAGAAATTGGTAGACTTCAGAAGCCAGGTATCTGGCAAAAGGTACTACCATCTGAGTAAATATGGTAAAATCTAAAGTTTACATAACTTAAACTGCCTTAAGAAATGAATTATTTGCTTTAAGATAGGTTTTTCCATAACTTTAATTAAGCTTTGATAGTAAAAAACATCCTCATTGTTTGAATTTTGCAGAAAAGCCCATGGCATCTTGAAGGGTAGGAGGGGTATGACTTCAGATATGTAGAAATCCCATTTTAGGCAGGATACAGAACTCCTGACTTAATTTTCAAATTTCTTCCCTTCTTCTGCTTGCAATAACTGGTTCCATCCTCTTCCCTACAAAAAATATTTGTTTTAAAAGGTTTTTGCCAATTTCTTTTTTTGTTGTTTTTAATCACTAGCATCTAATTACATTGTACAATGTGTAGTCTGGACTACAAAAGAATTATTTCACTTCAAGTAGGACTTCAGCAGTTTAGCAAGCCATGTATATCATTTTTCCAATAAATTAGCTGTATCTTCTTGTTTACTTTATTATATTTACTCACAAATCTTTGTCTAGCCAGTGAATTATTGCTGTTTAGTTGTTAACAGTGTTCAACATTAATAAAATGAACAATGCTTAGTATAACTAATACAGCCTAAAGTAATTTGAATAATTGAATACCACTTTGTCTAGAGCAAACCCTCCATAGCAGCACTTGCTTTTTCAAATGAAAGCAGAGTGAAAACTCCAAATGTTATGTTGATAAATGTTTTGCAAAACCTGTTGATCCCATTGCATATGTGTGGATAAGGCACCTCGGCACTGATATTCCCTTAGTATTATTTATAGCTGCAGCAAAAAGCAAATGGTAAGTGCACTCAAGTGCACAGAATGTTAAGTGTATAAGATGGCAGCTTAAAAAGAGATCTATGTACTCAGAGGAGAAATAGCCTTTAGGGTGTTCACAGCAGGAAGAACCTGAGAGAGCAGATGAAAGCACGTGTGGAAATGACAGAGTATTCCTTCTTTCCACTGAAGATGTTGAGAATTTAGCTCAAGGGACTGCAGTTTCAATCTACTCATTTTTCAGCTTTCTTTCTTTGACTTTTGCTGTGATTAGAAAAGATTATGATAAAATATTTAGTTTAAAGAAGATGCAAATTAGGTAACCTGCCATAGTGATCTTGAAGGTCTGATGAAAACTTCAGAAGAAAATACTCAACAGAGGGGGGAAAAAAGAGAGCCAAGTATAAACTGGGGGGTAAGGGAAATTCAAACCAGACAGAAACTTAGAGTGTCTCTTAACATAGCACACTTAAACTAGAACATGACACTTTGATGAAAGGTTAGTAAAATATTAAAAGTAGATGGAAAAACCCCTATTTGTATACCATGCTTACTGTTTTATACAATGGCAAACAATAGCTTTTATTTAGCACAATTATTTGCCTGAAGAAAACCAAGCTGAATGACCCCAAGCTCAGTGGTGAATATTAGATGCCTGAAGAATGGGCTGTCCAGAGGGGACTGGAGAAGCCTGAGAAGTGGGAATTCTCATAAGGTTCAGGAAGGCCAAGTACAAGGTGCTGCACCCAGGTCAGGGCAAACTGCACTGCTGATGCAGGCTGAGGATGAACAGATTGAGGGCAGCCCTGCAGACACAGGCTTGGAGTGGTTGGTGGGTGAGAAGCTGAGCATGAGCTGACCATGTGCATTCTAAGCCCAGAGAGCCAATAGCACCCTGGGCTGTAGAAAACAAAGTGTGACCAGCAGGTCTAGGGAGGAGATTGTTCCTGTCTACTTTGCCCTCATAAGATTCCACATGGACTACTGCATCCAGCTGTGGGGCCCCCAGCAAGAGGAAGGTATGGACCTGTTGGAGTGGGGCCAGAGGAGGGCCACAAAAATGATCACAGAGGATGAAGCACCTCTCCTGTGAGGATAAGCTGAGAGATCTGGGTTTGTTCAGCCTTGAGAAAGCTTCCGGCAGACTTTGTTGCAGCCTTTCTGTACCTAAAGGGATCTTATAAGGAAGACAGAGATGAACTTTTCAGCAGAGCTGGTTGTGAAAGAACAAGGGTTGATTGTTTTAAATTAAATGATACTAGATTCAGACTAGATGTAAGGAAGACATTTTTTTATGATTAAAAAAATGTGAAGGATGTGAACAGGCTGTCCAGAAACATGGCAGATGCTTCATCCGAGGAAACTTTCAAGGTCAACCTCATCTAATTGCAGATTTCCCTGACCATAGTAGGAGGGTTGGCCTAGACAACTTCTAAAGCTCTCTTTCAGCCCAAACCATTCCATGATTTTATTCTATGATAAAACTAATCTCACATACTCAATCAACTTCGTTAATCATCTCACTTTAATCATTATGTGGCTTAAAAGTTGAACTTTATCTAATCTACCGCTTCAGCTGCTTGGATGTGTTATGCTAGTTGTAGTAAATTCTAGCTACTGTCATAAGACTTGCATCAGAACTACTTTAGGGGAATAAAGAGAAGAAAACTTCTCAGAATGGTTCTATTCTAAATGTTTAAATGTATTCAAAGTAAACTTAGACCATTTAAGTGAATTTTTCCAGGGGACATGTAAATTTTAGCATGATAATTGAAATGTCAGTGTTTACAGTAGTGTGCCAACAGAAATTCTCCTAGGCATTTTCAGAGATACTTAAACATCATCATATCCCTTGTCTCACCTTAGTCTTAATTTCAAAAAATATGTGTTAGATAGTATTATGCACATATTTATTTACTCATTTCACAACTAAATGGAAAAACACGTGCATAAGGGAGATGGTTTTCATGTGAGAGGAAAGATTGATGTTTCTAGTTATGAAAAGCACACTTAAAGTTATTTTAATTCTTTTCTTCTACTGACTAATGAAAAATTTGTGGGGAATAATCTGATCTTGCTGCTGCATTATCATTTCAGAAGTGCTAATGCAAACGTGTAATATTGCTTTGTATCTGTTGTAAAGAAAGAGATAAGTTATTGTCCAGTGAATGAATTGTTCTTCCAATAGAGTGTAATAATCACATTATTTGAAGTGTCCCAGAGTCCCATTCAATCTCCTCATGTGTGTTTACTGTAAATTGGAAATTTTGTTATAGTTAGCATCTCAGATTTCCTATAGCAATCTGTTCTACAGCGGCTAAATCCCATTTCTGTCCTTTTTCAACCACACTAACAAATTTAATAATAAACTCGATTGAAAAAGAGCTAGCATTTCCTATGATTTCTCTCAATGTTTCTCTACATCGTACATTGTAATAGCACACAGAGAGTAATCACCCACACTGCAGGGATCATGCAACTTAGCAGCAGCAGGAGGAGGATATAATTTACTGTAAGGCAAGGAACAAAATTACCTGACAATTACTAAGGTTATATCTTACAAGTACAACAAGAAGAAAGGACCATGATTTGGTTTTGTTTTCGTTTGGTTTTTTTTTAAATATAATTTTATATAATGCAGAAGAGCAGGCTACTGTAAGACTAGGTTGGTAGTGTTAACAATTAGACTAAATCTTAAGGGTCTTTTTCAACGTAAATGATTCTATAATTCAAATTGATTGCTAAAAATATAATTTTTTCCTAGAGCTTAATAAAAGAAGTAAAACTCTAATGTTAAGTTTTGGATCTCTCTGCTTACAAAGGTGATCAGATCTTGGTGTTCTATTTAGTGTGCACCCAGAGAAGAGGACTGATCAGTGAAAGAATCCTCAGACAAGCTAGTGGAGGAAGTTGTCTCTATTTGCCATATGGCTGCTGCAAGGGCTTAAAAAGCAGCGTGCATGCTGTAACAATTTCTTGAGTGTTTTATTTATTATTATTATCTTTACTATTATAATTATTATTATTTCACTGTCAAAACATTGGAGGTTATGCATATGAAGATTAGTCCAGTAAATTCTGAACTGCAGGTGTCAGACCTTTGCCCTTGAGGAAATAGCAGCAAATCGTCTCCCTCCAGAAGTAACTCTGATCATGCTCAGCTTGGTTATAGCTTAAAGTTTAGGCACTGTTTTACTGGGAATCCGTGTTATATATATATAGACAGAAGCATTATTGCTGAAAACATGTACTGATTTTGTTTGCCACTGCCAGTGAGAAGTGTCAAGGCAAAAGCCTTAAAAATATAAGAAGTAACAGCTCTCAAGTCCAAGTAATAAAGGAGGGTATTTGCATTTTACACTGCAAAAAAAAGGAAGGGCAAGAAGAAGAAAGAGAGGGAGACTACTTACTACTTTAAAAGACAGAATGTAGGAAAATATGTTAGTGGTTATCGATGGGAAACATTGAAGAATTAAATGTGAAAAGCTCTAAAAACTGCATTGTTCCTTAAAATTGCTCAACAACCTATGTAGAAGAACAGAATTAGGGAGGGAAGGAATAAAAGAACAATGACAATGGTAAGAGAAATGGAAACAGAGCAACAAATACGTAGCAACAGAACAAACAGGTGAGCTTCTGGCAGATGACAGAAGTAGAACACAGGACTAAAATATTCATACCTGAATAAGTAAAGGTATGGAGTTATGTAACAGAAAAAGAGAAGCTTTTTTTTTTTTTTTCTGGACATGAATGGTAGCAGAGCATAGTCAGAAAACTGCATGGGTTGCTTTTGAGAAGAGGATATGGAACCACGTTGTTTCCTGTATTTCAGGTGTTTTGGATAATAGAAAAACATGCCTCCCCGTTACCATGACATATATTTGTGTCCGTGTCTGTGTACATTCATGCATGTGTACATTTTGCATGCATATGAAGAGTTGGATATTGGTCCAAATCTGCTGTAAATTTTCATTCTTTAGATATATATTTTGGGACTTTTAAATTGAACACATTTGTTAATTGGCCATGATTTTATTTCATTAATTTACTTCTCTTCTCTGTGTCCTTATTTTGATTAATAATGAGGGACACAAAATCTGGTTGTTTACAGTGAAGATTAAATAATTCTTTTGTGGAAATTATGTGATATACTGCTGAAACAAATAGAAGTGCATCCTGGAAGAGCTCTTTTCAATCTCAGATGTATCTTCAATTCCAAAATAAGACTCTACTGGTTCCTACAGCCTTGTTTCCAACATTGAACTGGCAGAACCTAAGGCAAATTTGCTCTGCTTTCTTTAAGAAAATTAACCAACATCTCTGGGAATACACATGTAGTTCATGTGAGTTAATAGCTCTGAGATTTATAAACTATGCCTGATTGTGAATCTTTTACAGATAGACAGTTTTACAAATCAATAATAAGTCTAATGTCAAAAACCATGCAGTAGCTGCACGGTAAAGGGCTTGATGGAGTTCCGCTGTGTGGAAGATATCTCCACTAATGTCTGTGGAACTCAAATAAAGATCTTGTGTACTTTATCCATATAGCAGTGGTGACATTTCTAAACTGGTCAAGTTTTAGCTCTTCGGACAAAAAGTTTTGTTGGGAGATTTTCTTTTGTTTTGTATCCTAAGGAGAATCATAAAGGGAGCACAATGATCTTCATTCCTATTCATTAACAAATTATGTCAGAAAAGATGGATTTTTGGGACTAGTGTAATAATTGTAATTTTTTTCAGCCTCTTGGCTCCTTATTGTAGGTTACTGAGAAAGAACAAGTAACTCATATATGCAGGTGTGTGTCATAACTTTCAACGTTATTTGTTTTAGGTTACTTGTCTGTTGAATATGTTGCCTTTTCAGAACTTCATACTATCTGCCCAGTCTATGTAAGGTCATAGTCTTCTTCTGCCTTTGCTGTTGCCTTAACTGTCTTACCACTGCTATACTTTGTTCTTGTCATTCTTTTCCTGACTTTTGCCTCTTTTTGAACAATTCAGGGGGGACTGATAACATTTTAAGACAGATTTAACAACAACCTTTACCGCTATATTGTTAGAACATAATTCAGTGTATTGTTTTTTGGTTTTTTTGTTTGTTTTTTTTTTTTTTCCCTGCAGAATTACTTTCAAATCTTGGATATAAAACACTACTTTTTGTCTGTGAAAGAATTTATAGGGATTATATGGTCTGCATAAAATGCTGTTTTGTCCACAAGAAAATTACTTTTGTGTCCTGTAGAGCAGTCAGGATGATTTCTGGCAACCTTTTATTTTTCCTTTGTGACTTCTTGTTGACTAGATGAAGTCTGCCATAAAAACATTCTCCTCAGAGTCTGTTTATGCATAGCAGTGTTGGAAATAATAAGCACTGGGGTTTTCTAGTATATGAGTCAGTAAATACATAAACAGGTACAGATTTATGACTCTGCACTTCAGAGTATCACGGTGCTTGATGTATGGTGCAGTCAACTTTATCTGAATGTCACAGAGGATAGTGAATAAATCTTTAATACCAAGGTCATTCTTGATGTAATTAATGAGTTGGGATTTCTTTTGTAACACAGTTTCAAATAACTTAATTTCTCCTAATCAGTGTTATTGGCTATGGAATGACTGTCCTTGAAATATGTAAATTATCCTGTAAAATACAGGCATACAGATATTAAGTGTAGGCTAATGGCGTTTTTACCAGTGTGAATATTTTAGTGGATAGCAATTGTTTAGGAGATATATTCTCTTTAACAGGTAACACCCATTTCAAAGTGTTTATTTGCATTACAAGCATTAGTGAAGCCTTCTTTGGTGCAGTTAATGGAGGAACTCCACTCTTAGTGGATTAAATATTTCAGTCTGTAAAACTGCCAGCTCTCACTGTTTGCAAGGTAACTATATATTGTCTCACCTTCACCACTCTTCATCTTACAGTTCTGCTGAGCATACATGAGGTACACATCATTATTTTGCAGCGCTTTGTTTTGTGCTGAAGAAATACGCCATGACTGTAACAGCTACTGACCAACATTTTTTCTTCCTTTGCAAATGGGAGTGATAAACTTAGATCATATTCCAAGAGCCTTATCTACATATCTACATTGTTTTAAATGTAAAAGCAATCTTCTCAGTTATGTCTTACTTCTAGAATTAGAAAAAAAATAGTGACTTAATAGTGTTTCTGATCAGTAAGCAAACCTTTTTCTGTTGCATATGTCAAACTAAGACATTGGAAAAGTGGCCTTTAATAACCAAGAATTATTTTTAGTATTTAATTCAAGCTGTCAGGAAACCTAAATAGCAACTGTGGCTATATAACAAATGTGGAAGAGAAGGCAAGATCCATCCTGGGACAGTGTGTTCTACATTCTGCATGATTCTATTAGACACATAGGAAAAACCTGGTAACAGCCCTTGCTCGCCAGAATTTTACTTAGTGCTACTCTTTGTGATAAGTCTTTAGCTGCTTAAGTGTCAAATGAGTTCTTGCAAGTTATTTTAGTTATGAACTCTTACTGTTCAATGTCTGGACATGTTGTGGTAGTCTGAACTTGATTTGGAAATTTCAACAGAAATAAATCTTACTCAAGAGAATGTTATTTTATTTAAACCTTAAGTAAACCTTGGACGGTGTATAATTAATTAGATTTCATTGTTGTTGAATACATACAAGGGAAGCTTTAGTGAATAACATAAGTGTAGATTATCATCTCCTCTGGCCATCATGCTTAGATCTCCTGGGGGAAATTCCTTAATGATAGGTAATTTGCAAATTGTTTAACTTCCAGTGTCTTTTTCTTCTTTTTTCTTTTATAACAAATAATTCAAATTAATCTAAGAAAATATATTACCATATCATTATTTTTCTATTCACTTGAGATTCTCTCTGATTATGAGGAAAAGCTTATTTATTGTGAAGATGACCAAGTACTGGCAAATGTTGACCAGAGACTTTGTAGATTCTCCATGCTTGGAAACAACCAAAAACTGACTGGATACAATGCTAAGCAATCTTCTCCAAGTGTGTCAAATGGAGTAGAGAGTTGGACCAGATGACCTCCAGAGGTCCCTTCCAACCTAAACCTTTCTCCGATTCCATAATACTGGAACCGTATAAGAAAGGGAATTGATTGTCCTGTTTGCATTACTTCAGTTTCTCAGTGGAAAATGGTTATGTTTTCATCATCACTTCACAAGAAATTTCATGATTCAGCTTTTGAAGTCGCTAGTAGAACTGCTTTTCAAGAGCTTTGCATAACCTAACTATATTAGTAAGTGATTTGGCTACAAATTAATAGAAGAAATTATGTATGCTGGCAGAGTTTGAACTGTCTAAGAACAAAATCTTTTCTGAAAGATTTTTTTATTTTATATTTATTTGTTTTCTACATTTTAAATAGTAAACAGCTGTCTTAGCAGAGACTGTCCTCTTCCAGCAGCCTGTTTGTTTGCAAACCACACACATTTAGCAGCTTTGTTTTCATTCTCTCTCCCACTCTTAAGCTGTGATGCAGAGTAGAATTTAGTGAGGGGATTTGCACTCATTGTTATTCCCACTGGCACAGAAAAAGTGTGAGTGGGACTGTAACTCCTGGTTAGGAGGGTACAGTGGTGTACCAGAAACAACAAATCCCTGTCTATGGCAGGCAGTTTGGGTTACAAGCAACTAAGGAAACTTCCATTCTTATACTTTGACTTCCCTCAGATTATCTATGCATCAGACTCAGCAAGAGGGAATATTGTGGCTGCTGGTCAGTCTTAACAGAGGAGGCACATAGAAAGAAGGATGTCATTGTGTAAATTTGTTAGCGATATAGGGTGGCTCCAGGTAGGTGCTGCAGCATCAGAGTGAGCTGTCTTCTGTGGAGACACAAAAGGCACTGAAGAACATGTAATTTCTTGACCCTTTGCCAGAAAGCCTGAACACTGGTGCTGTATCTGAAGTAATGAGGTGCAGCAGAAATACTGTGAGGGCTTAGATTAGTTCCATTCTTCTTTTGATTTAAAAGATTTCTTGAATCTTGGACTTGGTGTTGAGAAGAGCTGGAAGAACAAATAATCCTTGATTAAATTAAAAGGCTCTACAGTCAATAGTTGTAATGTGTACCACAAATCATGATTTCACAGACAGATATGTATTTAAATAAACAATTATGAATGAGACACTTAACTTACATAAGCCTGCAAGTTCTCTGGCTGATTACAGCAGTAGTGTCTAGTGCTTGCTTCCTCGTTGGAGTACAATGCAGCCAATCAACTCTGTAAGAATCACTAGAATTAAACTTACTTGGGGGCAGAAGAAATCACAAGGTTGAATATTAGGATATGTTGTCATTAGTTTGGAGCACTTATTACTACATTGACTGTTCCTGAGAACAGCTGTGACCGTGAAGCTGTAGATTGGACAAACCCAAGGATTCACACATTATAGATACTAGCATCATTTTTAACAGCAACCAAAGATAATGGCATTGATCAGATTAAGGGGAATTAAATGTTCTGAAAATCTTGTGTGGGACAATTGCAGCATCTCAATTCTTGTGTCTCAACTTTTTCTTCTGCTACCTCCTTTCACTCTTTTTTCCTCATGCAGTGGAGCAAAATGGGCGTCTCTGTTTTTGCAATGACATCTGTTTTCTCTCACTTAGTTTTCTGACTTTATTGTTTACCATTAAGATTCTTCAAAATTGTTTTCTTGTATATGCTGCTGTTATATTGTATGTGAATTGTTTTCGTATTTTCATGATTTTGATTTATTTTTTAATTGTATTTATAATGAGTAATTAAAGTTAATACCTTCTGAAAGTGGGTGTAGGTACAGAAAAGACCAAACTGTACAACTACTTAAAAATTTTCAAGATAGGTCTGACTAGTGACATAAAAACTAGGAAAAACTAGTTGAGAATGCAAAGATAAAATTAGGGCAGTATACTACCAAACTTAAAATAAACAAAGTAAATTGAATCAAAATTACATAGATTAGTAACAGCGTTGGACTGCAATTGAATAAATTCCAGTAGACCAGATAATCAAATTTTAAGGGCTGAATTACATATGGAGATTTTGCTAAATAACTTCCATACATCATGTTTTTTTCTTCCCAAAATAAGAAGAACCTTCTTTTTTCAATCTTGATGCCATTGGACATTCTACCTTTATGTCATGTGTATAAAGAAAGATCCAGGGAGAGCTAAAAAACTACTGTAAAAAGAGAATTATTCAGGTAGCTTTCAGTTGATTGCAATCACAATTAAGTGTATCATCCAGGTAAATGAAAAATGTAAATTAGAACTCGTGGTACATATTAATGGCTTATCTGAGTGAATAATTCAGCATTTGATGTCAGTCATAAATTTATATAGAGCATATTTGGAATTTCAGTGTTATAACAGAAATATTCAGAAAAAACTTTCCTAAATTTTTTGTTTGTAGATTTTATTGAGGCTTTCTGGAAAGATTTTAGTAAACACACAACAATTACTGAAAAGATTGTATCTTTTTAGGATATGGAAGCACATAATATTCTTGTGTAGGAACACTTTGTTGTAGTAATTAAGACAAAGCAAATATACGCATACATATGAAAAAGTGAAAAAATTTAAACCATCCAATAAGTAAATTTGTCATGAGTTGAACTTAAATGTCTCATCTATACACCAATTGCTACTTAATTTATCAGTCTTATTTTTATTAAAGGAAAAATAATCAGTGTTTCTTCATATAAACATTCCCTTTTTATAAGGGAAAAAAATCAGTGTCTCTTCATATAAGCATTTTACATTTTGGTAGAGACACATTCTTGTTTTTTTATATTAATTTCCATTTTCTATGCATATTGGTTGCAGAACAAGCAAGACATTAGGTAGTCACTCAGAATCACTGAAGTCAATAGAAGTCAATATTCTTGGACCATGTTTCAATGTTTTGTTTCAGTTATTCCAAAATACAGAGTATTCTTTTACTTCATACCTTTAATAGTGTTTGATTAAATGCAAGTAAGTTTTAATGCACATATGTATGTTGAAAAGGAAGTAAATAAAATCCATCATCTGTCAATTCAATCTTATCTATACAGCAATCATGCTAAAATTATTTACTGAAGATGCTTTTTGTGGCATTATATTTACTAAATTTAGGTAAGTTATTTCCTTTTAGAAATTTAGTAAAAAATTTCAGGTAAAGGACAGCCACCTGTCATTTGTGGTAATTTTTTGTTTATTTTATTCTTCTAATAATTCTTTTTCTTTCCTCAATGAAAGACCTGTTTGGTATAGTTATTTCAGGATCTATAAGATTTCAGTTGGGTATATTTTTCTCCAAGAATACACAGCAATGATTTCTAGTAATCTTTATCTCCTCACATGACTTCCTGTCTTCAAGTAGTTGGGGTCTAGTGATCCCATGTTTCAGTGCTGGGAACAACCTAAAAATAAAGGAGTATGTGGAAGATTTTTTTTTTTTTTCATTACGTAGAAGAAAATATTGCCTTAAAATTTTATTATTCTCATTTTGTAAATGGAAATTTTTCTTATTGTAAATGGAAAATATGAAGGTCATTTTCTTTTCCTCATTTAACTCTCTCCACTTTGTTTTTTTGATAGCTGGGCTATTTCTCTTTCACAGCAAAGTAGTATTTGATTAAGTCAAAGAATTCTAAACAAAGACTTGGTTTAATTTAAATTTTTTGATTTCTAAGATTAATTACCCTGCATTCCTACAAAAGAACATCACATACACTCAATAGTTTCTGTTGGCATACCTGCTTCATTTGTAAGCTCTGTGGACCATCTTTAGTGTGATGCATGTTGGATTGCTGAGAATGGTGATTTTTCTGATAAAATGTCCAGAGCATACTGCACAATTTGTGACTTTTAAATACTTTGACTAAAAAATTCTTGTAACAATTGAATGATTCCTCAAACAGTAATGACAAATGAAAACTTTAATTATTGTACCATTTTGACAAACAGTGCATGCAGTGCTATCTATAGCTTTAAAACCCTCCTACTAGTTTTTGCTACTGGATGAGGAAGAAGGCAGGATTCTTACAGTGTGATGAACCATTAGTTCAGGTATTGTGAATAACTCAGATATAGATTTATTTTTTTAGCACATTTGACAACAGCTTGATACTCTGGTTCTCCATCATGACCCACAGCTAATGAAGAATGAGCAGATATTATCTCTTTTTCTGTGCACTCAGGTTTGATTTGTTTTTTGGACAGACCTAGTCCAAGTGTAGACCAATAGAGAGAAGTGAGCATTACAAAAAGCAAACTCACAAATATGTGTCCTGTGCATGTTTATGCATAATTTTACTCAATGATTATCTAAACTATATGTGGATGTAGGATTTCCTCTAAGACATTGAGGAATCTGATAACATTGTCTTTCTGCAATTCTGTTTTTTTTACTATTCTATATACTAAATTGCAGTTCAACTGTCATGCCTATTTCTTTTGAAATTCATAGAATTGACATCTGACCTACACGCTATTAGGATTTTTGTGGGGGGTTTTTTGGTTGTTTTTTTCAGGAATGTGAATTAAATTTGGTTTAGTGGGACTCCAAGATATATCCTGAATATAGTCAGAATAAGAAGTTTACCCAATATATTTTAGATCATGATATTTCTAGTAATTCCGGAATTCATCCATGAAATATTTTTCTCTGAGACAGATAGATAGGTTGATAGACCTATCTAGATAGATAGGTAAATACTGATTATTCTCAGCATTAAATGTTGTTCATGGACAGCTTTGCACAGTGACAGAGTCAAGCCACTTGTAGTAATGGATGAAAATAGTTTATTTTTGCAGATCTCTTAAGAACAGTTAGATATACAGCTGTGACTACAATAAATCTGATCTCAAAATTATTCTCATATTTCTAAATTAATGACAAAAATGCATTGTGGCAGTATACCTGTAATCACCTGGGTGGTGTGGGGCTTTTCTTCATCTGATTGCTTGTTTTTAAACCTATGTTTAATAATATTAGATTTGAGAATCCTGAGAGGTTATTTATTTTCTTTACTTTCTATTGGGAAACCAGTGATAAGGAGTTGGCACAGAGAATAGAGGTGTTAGATATGTGTTCTATGAGTGTGAGCAGCTTTGTAATACTTCTTTTTCCCCTGAAAATTAGGAACAGACAATAGTGCTGTCTTTCCCTTGTAAAACTGTACATTGTTGTTCTTTATTCTTCACAGAAGAAAAGATGTCTCTTTCTAGGCTCAGTTACTTTCCAAAACTGGAAAGTAACTTTTACTTGTAGCTCCAACAGTACATAAAGTGCAATGCCATAGGAAATTGTGGAGTACTTTATCAAGGCTAGCACATTACACATTACCACTATAGCTGATCTTGTACTGTTGTTGACCCAGAGCATGGCATGCTTCTCCCAGACAACCAACAAAAAAGTGGGATTTAGGGCTTTCAGATTTGAATTTTGAGATTGACTGGGAGTCTAAGAGTTCATGGAGAGGCTAGGGCTCCTCTCATTTCATCTTTCATAGTCTGTCAAGCATTTTCTGGTTTTATTCTGCCTCCATTGTGTCTTGCCTAGATCAAGATCCAAAGAAAGAGACAGCTCTGCTTTCTCCACTCTTATTTCAGAAGATCAGTCTTTGCAACGGTACTCTCAAGCCTTGTCCTGTCACTACATGCCTGTGTTAGAAGTCCATTTCCAGCTTTTTTGTAGGCTCTCTTCAGATACTGTAGGGCTGCAATTAGGTAACCCCGAAGTCTTATCTTTTCCAGACAGAACAATCCCAGTTCTTTCAACCTCTCATTGTAGGAGAGGTGCTTCATCCCTCTTACCATCTTGGTGTCCCTCTTCAGGACAAGCTCTGACAGGCTGATGCCATTCCTGTGCTGGGACTCCTGAAGCTGGATGCAGCACTGCAGGTGGGGTCTCACCAGAGCAGAACAGAGGGATGGAATCCCCTCCCTCACCCTGCTGCCCACACTGCTTTGGATGCAGCACAGGACTTGTTTGGCTTTCTGGGCTGTGAGTGCCCATGGCTGGATCATGTCCAGCATCTCACCCACCAGCACTCCAAAGCCCTTCTCAGTACAACTGGTCTCCATCTGCTCATCTCCCAGTCTGGGTTGATACTGGGAGGTTGCCCCAAGCCGGGTTAAGCACCTCACACTTAGTCTTGCTAAACTTCATGAGATTCCCATGTTCTCAGTTCTTGAGATTGTCAGGTCCCTCTGGATGCCATATTGTCATTCAGGTGTGTCAACTGCACCACTCAGCTTGGTGTCACCTGCAAATTGCTGAGGGTGCACCTGATGCCTCTGGTTTGTCATTAATTAGGCTATTAAATAACACTGGTCCCATTTCTTGCCAATTTAGAGAGAAGGATATTATTTGCTTTACAGAAGTCAAGGTAAATGACATCTGTAAACCTTTCCTTGTCCACTGAGGTAGTCAACTCCATCATAGATGGCCACTGGTCAGGCAAGACTTGCCCTGGATGAAGACATGCTGGCTGTCCTGAATTACCTCTCTGCATCCATGTGTCTTAGTAAAGCTTTCAGGAGGATCTGTTCCATGATCTTCCCAGGCACAGAGGCGATGCTGATGGGTTCCCAGGGTCTTCCTTTCTACCCTTTTTAAAGATGGGTACAATTCTTCCCTTTTTCCAGTTCCTTGGGACTTCACCTAACTGCCATGACTTTTCTAATATCATGGAGAGTGGCTTGGCAGCTACATCAACCAATTTCATCAGGACTCTGAGAGGCATCTCATCATAGACTTACGTATGGTCAGGTTCCTCAGGTGGTCATGAACCTGATCTTGGCTTACAGAGGGATCACTTTGCTCTCTATGGGACACACAGAATTTTCCTTGAATGAGTCTACTTGTCCCATTAATAGACAGGTCAATTAGTAAGATTTCTAATTAGAATTCTGGATACAAATTTATTTTAACTTTAAATCCAATAGTAATATTTTAAGACTGTTTGAAGATGAAGGATGGGTGATTAAAATGTGGTCCTGCTTCTTCAGTCCTACCATCTACTATAAAATCTGTCCCTAAAGAGCAGTCTGCAAGATTAGTTTTGTTATTCTTAGTATGATACATACTTGCTTTTACCCCTCCTTTGACAGTGAAGGAATTACAAGGTTAATGATGTTGACATTTTAAGTATCATAATTAAAATCTGATTTAGTGTCCATTACCATGAATGACTCCTATTACCTGAAGTTATTCAGTCATTTACTCTGCAAACCTAGATAAATTACTGTAGGTATAAACTAAGCATGTTTAGTTTTTTGCTGTTTGTTTAAAGTCCTAATTTATAGAGATTATGTGAGAATCAGATACTAAATATGATGCCCACATTAGCTTCCCTCCCAATAAAGGTTTTTTTAACACATTTGCAATGATTCATACACTTAGTGAAAATTAGTGGTGCAACACTTACCATTCTGCTTTTGTAGGTATATTTTGTAATTTTTGGGGGTTTTGGTATACTTGAGTCTCATTTTACATCAATTTTCTAAAAAAACTTACGAAATTGGAGCAATACTGATTTTCAAACTTTTCTCCCTGCTCTTGTACCTTCCAGCATGAGCTCAAAACCCCAGTATGACAGACAAATGTAGTGAAGCCCGTGCCAGCAGTCAGGGAATCCTTATGTAGATGAATGGCTAGTGAAGAAAAAACAGTCTGAAGGGAGCCAGAAAACCAGTTGATCTTGGAAATGTAAGGGACTGTGGAGATGTAGAACACAAATTTAGAGATAATTAAGCTTTATTAATTCATAAAATAACCTCTGTTTTCTTCTGAAGTACTTTGTTATATGATGTTCTGAGTTAATTAAAACGTCAGGTGTCTGATTTAGTTTGAAATAGTTATAAAGTGAGAGGTCTCACAGGAAGAAAAATCTAGGTACTGAAATGGGTTTTCAATAGATTAAAATTCAGGTGAATAAGTTTTTGTTTGTCCCTCTTGCATGAACTACAGCTGCCAAGGATCCACATTTTCCTCTTGTTTAAAAATAAAGGCTGAGATACCTATTCAGATTTTCAGACTAAACGTATTTATGTAGCAAAAATGTATTTCCCTGTGAAAACCAGCAAAATGTTTCTCTGTGGCAAGTAGAGTTTTGCATGTAAATGGTTCTTAGTTTCAAATGAAAATTTATGCTTATCATACAAACCAGGAAATCAGTGTTGTTTTAAACAAATATATATGCTATATCTCTCATAACTTTCTCTGACTTCTCTTTTATTAAAAACTCTGAATGCTCATCCATTGTTAAATTATAGACTTTCTTGGAAAGAAGTTTGTAAGAAAAAAAGAGGAGCAGCAATAAAATGCTTTCATCTAATACTATGCAATATTAGGAAATGAAAAGGAAAGACTGTTGCTTTGCACAGAATAGATTTGAATATTAAGAATGCAAAAATGTTTCTATATTTCATTTTATTTCATATAACTGCCATATTGCATTCTAGTTTCTCTGTAAAATATGAAGTAATTATATTTCATGAGCACTTCAACTCTTAAGTGTAGGGGTTTTTTTGGAAAAAAAAAGAAAAAGGTATTATCCTAATCTTATTTATGAAAAAGATTTCAATGAATACGGTTCAGAACATGCCTCTTTGCAAAAAGATATAAAGAAAATCTTTAATGAAAATGATGTAACATATTCACTGAGACAGAGGAAGAGCCAGACCAATATTGTTCAATCATCATCTTCTGCTAATGGAAACCCCTAACAGAGAAATTTTGTGCAAGTCAGATAATGGCTCATGTCATATAATGCATTAACACAGAGTGAAAAAAAAATAGGAATGCATACCAGGCTTTAGGAAGTTTTATTTTAATGATTCTGAACTGTGTGATTCAGACCTTTGATTTCCATTCTCCATCTTCCAAGCACTGACTCATGGGATAAAAGCTGTGAAGATCAGGTAAAATGTTATCAAGGAACTGGCATTACATGCTCCTAGAATCTCTCTTTCCTCTTTGCTGAGCCAGGTGGGGAGAGTGTGACTGTGTCCATGAATTCCCACAGTGTGTGTGAGTGTGTAGAGGTATCCCATAGAGTGTGTGTGTATGTGTTCATGTATCCCACAGAGTGTGTGAGTGTGCACATGCATCCCACAGGGTGAGTGTGTACAGGTATCCCACAGAGTGTGTGAGTGTGCACATGCATCCCACAGTGTGAGTGTGCACATGCATCCCACAGGGTGTGTGAGTGTGTACATGCATCCCACAGAGTGTGTGTGGGTACATTTATCGGACAGAGTGTGTGAGTGTGTACATGTATCCCACAGGGTGTGTGAGTGTGTACACGCATCCCACAGAGTGTGTGTGGGTACATTTATCCAACAGAGTAAGTATGTGAGTGTGCACATGCATCCCACAGGATGTGTGAGTGTGTACATGCATCCCACATAGTGTGTGTGGGTACATTTATCCAACAGAGTATGTGACTGTGTACATGTATCCCACAGGGTGTGTGAGTGTGTACATGCATCCCACATAGTGTGTGTGGGTACATTTATCCAACAGAGTATGTGACTGTGTACATGTATCCCACAGGGTGTGTGAGTGTGTACATGCATCCCACAGAGTGTGTGTGGGTACATTTATCGGACAGAGTGTGTGAGTGTGTACATGTATCCCACAGGGTGTGTGAGTGTGCACATGCATCCCACAGGGTGTGTGTGGGCACATGTATCCGACAGAGTGTGTGACTGTGTACATGTATCCCACAGGGTGTGTGAGTGTGCACACGCATCCCACAGAGTGTGTGTGGATACATTTATCCGACAGAGTATGTGACTGTGTACATGTATCCCACAGGGTGTGTGAGTGTGCACATGCGTGCCACATTGTGTGTGTAAGTGTGTACATGTATTCCAGGGAAAAGTGAAGGAGTCCTGTTAAGTACAACCATCTCAGTCACAGCTTAATGCTGTATCCTTTTCCTGCCAGATAGGAGTGATTTGTGGAGGTGCATCAAATGCAACTACCAGACATGTCATGGTAAGAGTAATAGACTGTGAAAGGAACCATAATGCTGAAAATGTGGCTCTTTCTGGGGAACACCTGTAAGTCTCTGCAAAAGAAAAGAAGTGGCTGTGATTTGCAAACAAGTATAAAGAAAATAATTTTCCCTGATTACACACAGTGGAACATTTCTAAAAATATCATTAGTGCCTGTGCCTCAGTAACACAAGTATTGCTCTAATTGCAATAATAATATTCTAATTATAAATTAATATTATCTTTTTTTTTTTTTTTGTTTTACAGTCATCCTTAAAAGACTTCTACTCTATCTTATGCATAGGGCAGGGCCTCAGTTTGTACCACAGCACTTTCTTTGCATGTAGTACTATTTCACAACCCAAGCTACAATATCTGTGATCTTTTATACTTTAAATTTTCTTAGAACTAGAACAAATTTTCTTCCCTCGTGTGTACTATATATCACATACAATGCAATCTTTTAAAAAAAGGTTTAACTCAGCTTCCTAACCATGACTCATCAGCCATTCCTATGAAGAGAATTAGTCCTATTTGATTTTCAGTTATGGGATGCATGGAAAAGTCTTGTTTGGGAAAACTTGAGGGGAGAGATTTTGTAGCTGATAGAATACCTCATGAAGGTGTACACTTGAATTACATTGGATAGATTCTAATCTGTCATTAAAGATATTAATAAAATTAAAATTTCCTGTCTCAATATAGACACATGTAAAGTTAGCATGATTATTATAGGATTTGTGGGTTTTTTTAGCATCTTTTGGGCTTTTTCTTGTTTTTGTTTTATTTAAGGAAATAAAAAAAGATGCTTAATGTGTTTTGTGTAAGGCCTGTAGGACTTTACAATATTGTATTACTGTGTCCTTGACAGTGTTAATAATTTTTTCTGGTAATGGACACCATATGATTTCAAAGCAATGGCTCACAATGGTGAGATGTGTAGAGTCACTAAAAGTGGCTGAATATTATCTGTTGAAAAATATAGTAAATGAATAGTGCTATGTGCCTGATGTTAACTTTTTCTCAAGTATTCTTCCTTCAGAAATTTTTCCTTGAACAGGTCAAATTGCTTCCATGTTAGAAGTGTATATTACACAGTGTATGTCATATAAAATTATGACTATGTAGTGTTCAATGTAATGTAACTATGGCACCATTATGAAAGTGTGAACTGAATTTTTAGGCTGGGTGTCATCTATTAAAAGATACATAATTCCAGTGACAAACAATTCTTCATCTAATCCACTTTCTCCTGGAAACTATTGAGAAACTTTTGCTTTTACTCTAGATTGGTTTGTTTTGGTTTTATTACCTTTTATATATTATTAAATCAAAAACATCAAGCCTTATTTTTTCAAAATAACTAGAACCAAGTATAAATGGTGGAAGTTTGTACTTTTACAAAAATGACCTGGAATAAGTTTCTACAGCAGAGAACCACAAAACCTCTTATCTTACTTAGCAAATATTAAGAAATGTTAGGTATGTCTATGAGGGTCTATTTTTAATAGCATAAAGGCTTTTCATACTCTGACCAAAGTATTGTGCAAAAAGTTAAGAAAGAAATGAGACTGGGCAAATATTTATTTTCAGTATTTACGTGACTTTCAATTGATCATGTTAGTCTATATTATCTTACAACAATTTAATTATGTATTGCAGAAAGTTATCCAACCACACCAGGTAATAGCTTGAGAAAGGTCAGGAAGAAAATTCCTGGCTATTTATAATGATTAATAACCCATTCTACAAAGTTAAAATGCTCTGTGGAAATATATTGACTGCATCAATGTATTTCTGTTGTATCTTGGCTTAAGACCAGAAAATCTGGGTACTTGATAACATAAAACAAAAACTAGGCTGAGAAATCAGTAATTTCTCACATGTAGTAAGTTAAGAGTTTGCAGAACATCATCGTTCTTAATGTCTGAGAATTTTTGCAGAGCCAATGAATAAAAATGCTTTGATAGAGTGAAATTTAGGCTCAATTTAAGGTTTTACAGCAGACACGTTTTCCTGACATTTCTTATTAATACCTTGTGTTTTTTTTCATCTGATTTCATTTTCTATTCAAATACTTTAAGGAAGTTATCACAATTACTGAAGAGAACACAATGATTACCAGGTTTTTATATAACTTCAGGACTAAATGGACCCAAAGCAGAATATCTTTTTTCCAAAGCCTGGCCTTTGCCATATAGTCAAAAAAGCTAATAATTGTAAGTATGTTTAGAGTTCAGCAGATGTTACTTTTTAAGATGAAAAAAAAAAATCTTGTAGTTTTTACTTCTGACAACACCTCAATGTTCCAAGAGCTCAATATTCTGTGTCCAAAACTGCCTGTAAACAAATGTGTAGGGAAGAAATACATAAATATGATTGGCCTATATGAATTTTTTCTAATATTATCTCAGCCTTAAGATGTTCTCAGTTACTCAACGTGGTTTCTAGGTACCTTGTTACCATAAGTGTAACTCTCTTCTATTTCTTCTGTTGAATCCATGTAAATTTTATGTATCTATAGCAATTTTTGATTTTTTTTTTAAGCCAACTCCATGTAGCATCTACTTTTATATTTTTGGAGTATGGTCCTTAAAAGCCTCATTTCATAAACCTTCATTCCTGAAAGACTGTGTAATCAGTCATTATCTATCCCCTAAAAGCCATACGTTTATTACATACTATGACATATCTGTCTAAACTAATTCTTTCTGTGTAAAGTTTTATATAATTTGATAATCTTTTTCATTTTTCTGCCTTGTTATACAACATTCTTTTTAAGATAGGAGACCACAACTGAACAGCATAGTTTTACAAAATCCACAATTCCCATGCATGAAGGAATTATATTATTATTGGTTTTTTTTTTTTTTTTTCCTCTCCTAAAACATCCTTGTATTTCTTGATATTTGAGTAGAATTGTGAATTATTGTCAAAAAGAAAACTTTTTCCTGGAAAGTTTTCCATTAAAAACTCATGAACTTGGCCTTAAATTTTTAATGAGTAACTCAGCATACATTATTTTATTTGTGAAGTTAGGATTGATTTTTTTTTTAAACTTATATTTTAAATTTATCCTCATTCACTTTTGGTTCTATGATAATCATGTGGATTTGTACAGTCTTTCTGCACTTCTCTGCAGTCAATTTTAGTCCTAATTATGTGGGTAACAGTGTCAACAGCAGACTTTCACACTTTGCTGTGCATTTTCTTTTCTGTCTCATTTACCAATTCATGTAATTTAGTGATGCAGTTGATATTTTCATTATCATACAACAATACATTTTTGATTTTTTCTTTAAATATTTATTGAAGAACAAGTACTTAGCATTCTTTTTAAGGTAAAATACATTCTGAACAGACCTTACACTCCCAAATTAATTACTAAAATTACTGGCAATAACACATGAAAAATTCTAAGTGAAAAAAGTACATCCTTCTGCAATGAATAAGCCTTTTTCCCCCATGCTTTTCTCTATTAAATCTATACTAGCAGGATCTGAACACTGTAATATTGAATACTTTAAAAAGTGTTGTTGAGAACAGACGAAAAGCAGTTAAGATATAAAAATGACTTTTATTATTGCAAGTGGCTATTCCCTGTTCCAGCCAAGCAAGACTGGTGGAAGAGGCTGTGATTCTGGTTATATACCATGAAACGTGTAATTACTTTTCAGTTGTCAGTCACTGATTTTATAGCATGTGATAACATTTCTTTGTGACATAATTTGTCTTCAATTGACACTTTTTTCCTCACATTCCTGTTGCAACTGTTGCACTGGGGAAAAAAAAAAAAGAAAAATTTTGAGAGAATACACCAGTCCTATGGGAATATATTCAACTTTTACAAGCATGCAATATACAGCTTCATCACACTTTTCTTTGCTGTATTTAAAATTGAATGATAGATTAATTAAGCCTGTATTAATATTTATTATTTAGAAGCATAACTTTTAGCCATGTAACTCTAGTAGATTTTCTTGATTTTCTCACAAACATGCTATTAATATGAAATGGTGGATAAGTTACACTAGTTCTAGGTTTCCATGGGAAGGAAAATAATTTTTTTGCCCTCTTCTGCTCCATTTGTGCAATGTCAGTAAACTTGCTAATAATTTCTACAGAGATATTCAAATTTTCGTGCAATTGATTTTAAAGCACATTGATTCTTCAGAATTACATATGTTTTTGATTTTTTTTGTTTGCTTTTATCATCATAAGATGTTACATAAAATTGTAAAACAGTTTTGGTTTGTTTGGGTATTTCTATTCATTGCAAAGTAGATACAAATCTTAGTATTGCAGTTCTGATCTTTCATTCAACTTTCAAGAGTAATCATGAGTTCCTCAAGAAGACATTTTAAAAATTTCAGATCCATTTTTTTTATATTTAAGATAAAAGGTCTGAGTCTCTGGCTGCATGAAAATATGGACTAATACTAGTTAAGAAAAAAACACAATTCAAGAGAAAGGAGGTGCCTTTGTCTAAAATCTCATATTTTAACTTAAATCTGTCCTTTAGTTTCTGAAATTTCTCAGCTGTCAGTATTGAATACTATTGAAATTATGACTGCAATTAAAAAATAGCAACAATAGTAACAGGTTATTTGTGAGAAATAAGGGGTTTTTTGCTACAAAATCATGCCAGTTTTATGAAATCAATGTATCTCCTGAGGAACTGCAAATGGATCATGTATGTCCTATAAAGATAGCTTCTAAAATCACTTTGAATCTTTCTGAAATGTTTGTCATTAATCAACCAAATCAATGCAGCATTTCAGATTAAAACTTTTTAAAATTCTTTTCCCTGATAACTCTTTGAAAAACTTCTGCATCAATCCAAAGGTTTCCCATCCTGACATTTACCAGACAATTGTTTAAATAATAGCAGTGAACAATCATTAATGACATCCTGGATACAGAGAATTTGGACTCCCTTTTAACTGCTTAAAAATAAATCATCTTCTGTAAGTTTCTGTGTCTAGTTTAAATTTTTAGATAAACACAACCTGCTACTAAAGAGGGATATTCCCTGCTCTCAACTGTTTTTCTGTCTCCTTCCTGACCCGCACTACTGCCACACTACAGCTGAATGAGAGGGGCTGCCATTCCCAAAAACCGATCCTTTATTTTGATAGTGGTTGGAGAAGGAGGTGGAGAAGAGACTGGCTGAATAACATCCTGAACTTAACTTAGCTCGGAGAAATAGCAGCCTTTCAAAAGTTGTTCTTTTCTAACACATCAACATGTGAATAGCCAGCTGACAGTAAGTGCCCTAATTCTGGTTCCAGATGTCCAGGGACTTTGTTTCTGAACCTGATGTAAATATTTTACTTCTGGAGGTTTCTGAGATTAAATTGATGAGTGCAAAATTGGCTTCTGTATATCAAATACACAAAAATAAATGTGAATGGTGGAGTAACTGTGTACTTGAGATCTTTATAATACAGTGCATGATGGTTTCCCCTAGCAAATAGATTTTTGCGGTGCAGTAGAAATTTTTAAGAAGCCAAATTCTTTCAAGTTTTATTGTTGATGTTTATTTGATTTGAACTTTTATATGTTTGGGATTTTTTTTAAATTCAGAGAAGTTGGGTTTTTTTGGTTCTGCTGCCGCAGTGTCCTCTGCATTAGGGACAGTTAAAAACTAACAAAGTAGAGATTTTGCTGGTTCAAAAGATAGAGGGGTCTCACACCCAACTGACAATTCTGAAAAACATACATGCAGTTTTCTTAATGAATAGGGCAGCTCTCCTGATAAGCCTGAGCCCCCCCTCTTTGACATGAGGAGCATAGAATTAAAATTTCCTGCTTTTCCTAATAATGCAGAACTCCTCAGTCTTTTGTTTCCCGGAAAAGTATAAGACTGATGGCGAAATTGTGCATTCATGTCCCTGTGGTATTCATTATGCTGAAAGCCAGGAACTACCAGCCTTCAGCAGCCATTCCAGTTTTCTTTTGTGTTTAAGGAAATATTCTTATTTTATTTATTTTTATGGTTGGTTTTCTCCAAGCATCCTAGTCATGCAAGACTAATTACTGCAGGATTGTGACATGGCTTAATGGACAATACTAGGTGTTCCTCTTAGTCTTTGGAAATTATTAAACTGTTTAGTGGATTTTTTTTACTTGCACCTTCCTGAATACCCATACCACTAAAGGGTCACTTACAAAAGAAAAATGACATATTTTCTGAGTCAGTTATTGTTTTCTATATTGCAACAACCTTACTTGGCATAGAACCACCACTTTATTGTAATAGTGTTTCTGAAGTTTCAAATAGTTTGCTAAAGAAAAAAAAAAACTTTATGCTTCTTAATTTATATTTTTAAATGCCTCTTTGACCTTTTTCTTCCAAGTAATGATTCCAGTCAGACAATAGATTATAGTAACTGCTGTTATGATCCTCATTATTGTCTACAGTAGAAAATATAACGTCTTTCTTTGGGCAATCCATTTCCTTGTTTTAAATTGTTTTCCAATACACTGACAGCTGGATTGAAAGAATTATGACATGTTATATTGTAAGGAATAAAACAGCTATGATTAAGTGTGGGGGCATAGAATGTAAGAAAATAAAGATAATACAGAAGGCAATCTCACCCCTGAGGAGTTGCAGCTCTACTAATTACAAAAGATTAGGAACAGGCCTGCCCTTAACAGGCCACAGCTGTGTCCAATGAGGATGAGTGCTATAAAAGAGTGGGTTAGGCACGTGAGGAGGGAGTATGGAGTTTGTTGGCTGTGCTGTGAGGAAAAAGGAGTTAATGCTGCAAGGAGATGCCCATGAGAAATCACCAAGAAGGTATGGGAGCTTTGCAATAAGATGACAACAATTAAAGATCTACATACGTATATTTTGACTTGGGTTTTTATTTTTGTTTGGTTTCTTTTAAAGTGAGAGGATTATGCATAATGATTCTAATAGTGTTTTGGAATGTTCTCTCAGATATTGTTCTGAAAATGTTAAAGTAAACTCTATAAAAGTTATTTAAAGGAAGATGTGAAAGTGGAGATAAAGTATCAAGTCCTTTTAGGTACGATTTTTTCAGTCTCAAAAAAGACACCTGGAATTAATTCAGACATATTTTTCTATACTGAAATAAGACTGTTTAACCTCACAAGTGTCTTAATTTATTTGCCGCTTTAAATGCTGGTTTCTTCAAATGCTTATTACAATTTTAAAGACTATCTATACTCTGAGAAAATGTCACAATAAGTACTATCTTTACCTCACTTATGCATTGTAAAAAACCAAAACTCGGGGTCTGAAAAATGACAAACTGCAAATGGAAACAGTTTAGAATTTTGTGTGACAAACCCACAGGGGCACATTGATCAGTTGTGAAAGCAGATGAAAGTGTAGGCTTGTGAAGTGTGTATCTAGAGCTCCTGTGTGATGCTGTGGTGTGCTCTCTCTGCACTCAAGAGAACTCACCTAACTTTGCATGATGACACCTAACTTTGCATGATTCTCTTCCAAAGTCTCATGGCAGAGTGATGCAGGATTTTAATCAAGAGAGAAAGTCACCAGCTACAGTGTTCTGCCTACTCCTCTTTGGTAACTTGCATACCAGGTACAATTCCAGCAGAGTGGCGGACTGCAGCCAGGGGCCATAAAGGTGGTCAGGGGTCCCAAAGGATTGTACAGCAATGTACTCACTATTCATGTGTCCATTTATGAGAATTCATTGGAGAAATCTTTGAATTATAATATAGTTTCGTTACTGATTCCTTATCAGTTAATATTGTTGATTGTGTGACACAAAGCTGCATATATATGTATATATATATGAACCCTTTTCTTCATTTAAGCATCTGAAACACTTTCTAGAGTTGCAATGATGATTTTGAAATAAAAAGGTTGTGATTTTGTTATCATTTTCAAGTTTCTAGTGTAAAAAACTACAGGATGTGAAGGGACCACAGAGAAATAATGTCTGAAGGTTCACCTCAAGATTTGGGTCTTTGTACACTGCCATAATATTTTAGTGTATTGCATGGTATAATAACCTACATTGAAGATGTGATGTTAGTACTGTTTTGAATCACGTTTGGAATTATATGTGTGTAAATTGTCTTACAGAATAAAAGTATCAGCCTCTGTGGCCTTTTAAAATTAGGTTTTGATTCTTTGCTAAAAGAAACCTGCCTAGAATATTCTACTAAAGGCAGATTTTAAATTTTCTAGCTATTTTTAAATTAATCGTCTCAATTTTTATTGTGAAGTTGAGTTTTATGTTGACAGTTTTTAACTTGTTTGTAGGAACTGCAGAAAAAGGGAAAATCAAAAGCTGGTAAACATAGAGTTTTAGTATTTAGTTAAGTCTAAAGAATGAAAGCTCTGTAGAAATGGATATATTTATGTTCAAATCAGTACGAATTAGTATGTTCAAGAGTTGAACTAATAAATAAATACAAAACAAATATTAGGATACATGGAGTAGACCACTGGTGACATCATTCTAGGCCATCTGTAGAATGAAATAACCGGCTATCCAGAATTTCCTTTTATTTCCTATCATAGCTTTTAAAATATGCCTAAAAAATAATATTTCTGATGTCTGGTTTCTGCGCAGAAGAGCTGATGCTCCAATAAATGGAGTGTTAGTGGTTGTTTTGTTCAGGATTTTTTGTTTGATTCATTGATTGGTTTTGGGGGTTATTTTTTGGTTGTCATTTTTGCTTTCGTTGGGTTTGTTCGTTTGTTCCTTTTTTTTGTGCGTTTTGGGTGGGGTTTTTTGTTGTTTTTAAGCATGGCTTCAACCTTGTCTGTATGAATCAAGGAGGAGCTAAATTTCTGAAAGTTTTGAGGCTGCTGTTATGCTGAATATGCCCAAAAATTTTGTTGTGTTGAGCAGAAAGCAAGTTTCCATTCTAAAATATGTGCACAAATGTGTGCATGCAGCTCCTTCCCTCAACAAAAAAGATGGGAATAATAGAGATAAAAAGTTGTTGTTCTTTTATCTAGAAGGCCTCTGGTTGTATTTAAAAATGATTGTCAGACCCTTTTCCTTTAAACAAAATTAAAGATTAAAATTTTGGCTATTGCAAGGTTACATGTGAGGGCAAACAGTTCAGAGAATACTGACAGTAGCTTTAAAATATTTGGGTTTAAAAATAAAACACATTTAAAGCTACTGATGTCAGGAGCCTCTATTACTTACTTACTGCATCATTCTGAGGTGAAAAATACATACACATTTAAAGAGTAATTAAATACATGGGGTTTTTTTGGTTTATTTTACCTCAGGGCAGAAAGAAAGGAATTAATGGGATCTCACCTTCTAAAAATGATTAAAGTCACCATGTTTTCTCCATATGGGAAATGACAGATGAACAATTACTTCCATCCCAGTAACAACATGAAAATTTAAGTATTTTTGGTTAAATTTGTAGGAAACAAAGCAGAGTATATATTTTCAGAATTTTAAATGTTGTGATTTACCACCACAAAAATAAAGATAAAATATATGTAGGGGTAGTATATAGCTTTCTCTTAAATGATTTATTAAGGCGGTTATGTAGAAAATAACACTCTGGCCAAAACTGCTTTGTACTAGATTTTATTAATACTTTGAAGTACTTAGTAGAGAGAAAATACATCTAGAAGATTATCCTTAATCAAGTAGAAATGAAGGAAAAAAAATCTGGGGCATCATCAAGGAAGATAACAGGAGCATGTCTGGGAGCAAGGCAACATCATTTCACATCTATTTCAGATTTTGGCAGTTTTAAACCATAACTATTGTGTGCTCTTCTAGTCTGTGTCTGAAAATCAAGTGGTGGAGATAGAGTACTAAAATGTTACAGCAGAACCTGGGCCAGAGCCAGAGTGCGGGTGAGGGAAGAGAGAGGAGAAAAAGCATCAGAGACTCACTGTCCTACCTGAAAGAAAGATGAACATCTTTTACTTTCTGGAGATGAAGGAAAATGTGATGGGCAGAGGAGATGAGGAGGAAAGGGGAAAAGTTCATACTCTTTACAAACTTGAAAAAAGAGAGAATAATCTCTGCTGGAATAGGAAGTATCTCCCACGTGTGAAAGAGTAAGTTCTTTACTGCTAAAACCTATATACAGTGCAAATACTTCTTCTGCATATTGTGATACTAGAATAACCATGGTGGGTAGGTTAACATGGGATTTCTTTTTGTGATTAGTTCACACAATCATACCTTTTCATGGCTAAATGGTATAATTCACTATTCATGATTTTATAGTGTGTATTCATAGTTACACATGACAGCATTTTGTGAGTATTCATAGTCAGCTGGTTCCTAGCAGAGATATTTAGAATTAGTAATGTTTAATTCATATAAGAAACATAAAAAATATTAAGAAAGTTTATATATTGGTAGTCCAGAATCTTAGAGTCTTCTTCAGTTTGCCATTCAAAGTAAAACTTTTTTATATATTTTGCACAGTATCAATAATTTATGACTTTGTTAAAATTATGAAGCTTGAGCAGTTTTCTGTTGAGAAAACTGAGATGTTGTCAAATATAATCTCAGATATAAATGACAAAATACCCTTCTCTATCCTTTTTGTTCTGCACCTAATCTAAAGAACTAAGAATTTCTACCAGTTTTTATATCATTATCTCATTTTAATAGTCCATTTTTAATACTATTTGAGGATAGAAACAAATTTGATCTACAAATATCCATAATCCAAATGGATTTGTATGGCTACAAATATCCAATATCAAATAGTAAAGGATTGTGGTGCTTTTTAAATTATCTGGTCTGGGATTCTTTTTGGGAACTGTGAATGTAACACAATCACAATGTGGGCATGTTTAGCTGAGCATTACTAACATAAGATAATGTTGAGCTCTATGGTCTATGACAAGCATAATACACTCAAGAGTCTTAATGTTTTTCTACTTTGTAGTTGGCTTTAAGATTTATTACTGTGTGATATTTAAGTAGCAAACACTACTGAACATGCAGAATCAAACAGGAGTATTGAAGTAATTTAATAAAGTAAATAATTACCAAAATTAATGAAGTGCTTAGAGTAAAATATAACTTCATTTGGATATTTAATTCAGGAGGAAAAAGTAAATCTTCTTGTAATGTTTTGCTAAGTAAAGTAATTACATTGTTGTATCACAAATGTACTACATTCATCATTTTGTTTTTCTTGCATGTTTTGTCCCTGTTGAAAACAATTATTATTTCCAGTGAAACACATGCTGGAATTCAGTTATTTTTCTGAGAAGGTTATGCTCTCTGTTCCATAACAGTAAACAATTTTAATTAGCATGCTTAGTACTTATTTCATAATTAGAAGAATTAATAAAGAGGACAATAAATGACATCCAGTGGTAGTCAGTTTACATACAAAATATCTGTCAAGTATTGTAGTAGAAAAATAATGAAAATCACACAGCTCTAATAAAAAAAATTATCTTCTCTACAAGTGAATGTTCATAGGCAATGTAATATGTTTTCTTTAAACCACCTATTCTGTTTCAATTGTCATATGCAACACAGAAGTATAGCTTATATTAGTGTTTCTCTGAGTATTTCTTTATGACTACCTATTTAGATGATGAATTGTGTGCATTGCTTTAGGAATTTTATTCTTTTGAAAAAAACCTCTTACTAGATAACCAAGCATTGTGGGGGGACCATAAAGATGACAAGAAAATGCTACTCTCTGCCAGAATTTTAACAGTTTACTTTTAAATAAAAGACACATAAATGCTAACTAAATTTGCTATTGATGTATGTGCTGTCTTTCAACAATTACTGATCATGGGAAAAAAAATTTACACACTCTGTGATTTCAATTTCATCATTGTGATAAAAGTTTACTGGTATCAAGTGATGCACAGTCACACACAGCTCCATTCTTCCTGGTCCTGCTTTCCAAAAGCACTTCATCCCCCATGTATCTGAGCCCATTTGGCTCTGAGTAACACAACCTATAAAGTGTCAAAGGCCTTGGGATATGCATCGCAACCCAGGATTTTTGTGAATCTCCAAAGTCTCCATTGCTTAGGGAAGGATGACTCTTCTTCCTTTCAGTAATTAGTCAGTAGACTGTTTTTTCTCTGCTGAGGAAATTAGCCTGTGATTATTTATGAAACATTTTTCTTCAAGATGTTTTGGTTTTATTTGGATAAAAATAATACTTTACCCATTACAGCCTTTCCTTGAAAAGAATAGTTTTCCTATTATCTTCTAAACATGGTTTTGAATTCAAACTATGTTCATGTAGAGAGCAGCCATGTTGGATTTTTTTAGCCCCTTTAGGTATTTGCCTCTCAAAGAGGAGTACCAAAGCAGCACTAGTTTTTTGAACTTAAACTTTTATTTCAGGTTATTACAGTTAGGTTATTATAGCTCAGTCCTGTGTGTTTCAACAGTGAAAAATCTATTAATTCCATACAGTTTATGAGGTAGATTTGACCCATAATGCTCCATCGTTTAAAAAAACAATTAAAGGTTCAATTTATGTTTACTTAGTAGTAATAAAGTAAAATTTACTTGACATAAAGCAATATGATTTTTAATATATGCAGTTACCTGGAACATCTGGCAAAAAAGATCATAGAATTGTAGAGTTGGAATGGACCCATCAGGATTATTGAGTCCAACTCCTGGTCCTACACAGAACATCCCCAAGAGTCACATCATGTGACTGGGAGAGTTGTTCAAACGCTAGATGGAGATAGAGGTAGGTACAGGTAGAGCTCTGTCAGGCTTGGTGCTGAGACCACTTCCCTGGGGAGCCTCATCTACCACCCTCTGCAGGCCAAACTTTTTCCTGGTATCCAGCCTGCCCTGACTCAGCCTCATGCCATGAGGAGGGAATAGCAGCTCTTGGGAAGATGCTAGGAAAAAAGAAATTCCTGACTATGCACAAAATGCAGCTGTGGAGAGGACAGAAGTTAGCCCGAGGATGCAGGTTGTCCATTACCTAGCTCGGCTGTACTGGTTGTTAATAATTTAATGGTTTGTGAATTGTTTGACTTGATGATTTTAGTGGTCTTTTCCAACCTTAATGATTCTCTGATTCTATAATTTGGCTGTATTGAGTAAAACCTAGGGTAAACTCTAATAAAGGCATTGTAGATCTTTTGCCCTTTTTCTTGTACATAAAGGTAGCAAACTCTTTTTACTAATGAAAATATTTACAGGTTCTTTTTATTTTTTTGCCACTCTTTATTTGCCAAGTATCCAAATTACTTTTACTTGGTTTTTTTTGGTTGCTTTTTCTCCATATTGCCCTTTGTTTTGAGTCTGGACTCTGTGCAGCATTTATAGCTTCTTTAAAGAAATACGAATTTTAGTAGAATAAACAGATAAATTTTAAAAGTGCATAGATATCTCTGAAATAATTCTTAATAATATTTTCAATAAACTTAAAATCTGGCACTAGTTTTTCCTATGGTAGCTGGCTTCTATTTATATGTGTTATTTGTTTAGCTTTTTATTTCATTATTTATTTATGTATTTAAATAACCATAAATTATGTTTGTGTTAAGTAATTTTGGCTTAAAATGTAAAAATCAGCCCAGAAGTATCTGTGAATAATATGAGAAACTTAATAACTGAATGGCCTTTAAAGTCCAATCTTCAGCAGACACACATTAAGGGTTTAACTCAGCAAAGTTACTAGGTCACTTGAACACCTTCCACAGAACATAAAATACACTCTAATGATAGCACTATGCAATTTTGTTATTGTATGGAATTTTTGCTGCAATAAAACAGCAAAAATCATGGGTATTTTGGGGTATAGAAAGAAAGTAGCAAGGGCTGAAGATATCATGGATGTACCTGAATACACAAAGATCCTGCACTGCTAGATTTGTTAAATGTAAGAAAAAGTAAAAATCATCCACACATTTTTACAAATTCTGTCTGAAAGATAAATTCTTTTCTAACATCCAGTTTTCAGAGTTGATGTTTAACTTTAGGAGGAAAGAAATGTGGGGACAAAACACTATTTATCTGTTGTTAACTGTACCATTAGGAGCTAAATTGACTTATTAGAGAGTAAAATTCGTTCCAGATTAAGAGATAAAGTGATAGAAGCTTGGCATTTTTCTTTAATACAGGATATTTTTTACAACATTCAATTCAGCAACTGGATAATTTTTTCCCCCTTAAGTTTTTGGTAGGTGACTAATACAATTTGAACCTCATTAAGATACATTGTTCACCTGTTTGTTTTCATTCTAATGATCAGATACAATTTACCTGAAATTCACATCTACGTTTATTTAGGCATATTGGTGAATTATATTATATTTTTATTTAAAAAAATAAGCAAACAAATTTCAGGTGGGGCCTTTTATGCTTTTGGCAGGGGATGGCAACTGCTTTTGACTTTTTTTTTCCACAATGGTGAGAATTCCTAGTTAAAAGATCTCTCAGTGATAATCTTAAAAGTACTCAGTGAGAAATTCTATCTTTATTGAAAGTTATGCCAGCATTTTTGGAATATTTTTTGCATGAGAAGATTGTTGTAGCCAGTGTGTGATGCAATTTTTTCTTGGATATATATTACTTAAATCTAATGTCATTCCTTTCTAGAGGTGAGAGTTCTCCTTTATGAGAACTCTCTCTTACCTTATACATTCGAGGGAGGAGTCATTTACATAATTTTGGGTTAAAAACTCTCAGATTGACAGTGAGTGTAACTGATTAGTGATTCTCTTCTTTAATACAATGTGATAGTTATTTCATACACCTAAGTGAAGATAATTTGACTTATTTCTAATGTTTCATGTGGAGTGTTATGAAGACAGCAAGGATTACTATTGCTAATAGTTGGGTTACAGCCTTTTACATTCAGTCTGCAAGGTCTCTAGGCCAGGAATTGCAGGCTTGCTTTGCCTAGACTTGCTGTAGGCTTGTCTGAATATTGGTTTACTATGTTAGATATTGTCTAATAGTCAGGAAACTGTACATAATTTTTTCACTTTTAACTAAGCCTTAAATGATCATATGGTGTAAAATGTACTGCTAATAATGTAGTATGTACTATGAATAATGTAGTTAGATTTCTATAGTTGATAGGTAATAGTAACAAAAGTTACTTCATGACAAATATTTTTTGTATGACCTGTGAATAAAAATTCAGGATAAAGGAATATAGATATGAAATTGAGTGTCCAAAGCTATGAAACACTCACCAGTGGGCCATTAAGGACCATTTAAGGAATGTAGCCTTGGAAAAAACAGGTTTAGAAACCAGAAATGTAATGGGGAAGTAATGAGTCTATGTAAAATATGCTTTAAAGTGTACATTTGGATGTCATAGAGAAATGTTGGTCAGTGAATAAATCAAGGTGTATAGATTATTAGAAGTTATACAGAAATAATCCCTAGAGGGTCCTAGAGTGAGGAGGAAGAAGCCATTTTCATAAATTCAAAAGGGTCAGAGGAAGAATAATCTTAATGTCAAAGACTAAGGGATAGAATGCAAGGACGTATCTGCATATGAAGTTTCACTGTGTCACTATTTCATTATTAAGGGGGCTTTTTATGTAACAGCAGTATTTCCTTCATCATAATATTAATAAAATCTGGGGTAATCATAGTTACTTGGTCAGAGTCTTAAGGTTTAAGTTCATCCACTCTTAAATTCTTGCCTTTCACAGGAAGTGGGTTTCTTTGGCCCACATACACTGCAAAAGTCAGTGTAACAAATCTGCAGAAAGCAGGAAAGTTAGACCATAAAATTTATATGGAACAAAACATGGTGCTTTAAAGAGCTGGAAGCAATTTAGACATTATACACCTGAACACAGCGAGAAAGTTTTTAAGTACCAATCAGTTGCTAAGAAAAAGTTGGAGGACCTGCATTTGTTCAGTGTAAAGCAAAAAAAGCCTTTATAGCTGAACATAATAGGGGCATTTAGAAATGTAGGTATGAAATTAATATTTCCACTGTTGGTGTTTCTGGTAGTCACAGCACGTTGGTGCACAGCAACCTACTGAGAACTGCTGGTAAAAAAAAAAATTAATTATCAGTAATCTACATATTTACTGATAACAGGACAAGAGATAATGAACGAAAATTTCAAGAGAAAAAAATATTTTTCAGTGTGATGATAATGAACATTCACTCACATTATCTAGAAGCTGGCTAGAATCCTCTCTGCTGGAGATCAAAATCTACCCAGTAAGTCATCTTGTCCTAAGCAGCATGGCAGCTGCTTAAATTCACTTCTGATAATGTTTTTTAAGTTTCATGGATGCATCTCTTTTGTCTCAGTTTCATTAAATTTTACAGTTGATTACAAGTAATATTAGGGCCATATGGGCGCTTTGCTTTTAAAAAGTATTTTAAATATTAGACTTGGTTTTTGTTGTTATTCAAGATGCTGCTTTTACAGACAGTATCTAGGTCTTCTTGGGAAAGAAATTTAAAACTCAAATCAGATGAGCATTTAGGTAATCAGCAAAAATGTCTTCTTTTCTTTTTATTATTTGATTATAGATTTCTGGTGTGTACTAGTTTGAAAGCAAACCAGTGGGAGATCTCAAATCAGAAATACAATTTATTAGGGAAATTAAAATAAATGCAATAATACAGAAACACTGACAGGGTCAGAATACACCCTTGACACCCTTTTGGGCTGGGTCAGTAGCAGTCTGACCGAATGGTGGCTGAAGCCCTCCTGGAGTGACAGATGTGGTTCTGTTGAAACAGTGAGCCTGTAGAAGGTTTTGATCATCCTCTGAAGATCCAGTGGTGGCTATAGAGCTCTTGTCTCTGGGAATTCAGGGGATAAGGTTGCTTGTGGTGTTCTCAACCTCAGAATATATCCAGGTAGGAAGGCTTGGTGCCTCATTGTTGCCGATGGTCACAGGGGTTTGTAGGTGGATGGAAGAGACAGGATCTTGATTCCATGATCAGAAGGCTAGATTTATTATATTAGGATATATATACAGCATTATAACTATGCTACAGAAAGATAGAAAGGCAAGAGCTTCTTCAGAAGCTGCTATGCTAAGAGAGAGATAGAAAAGGAATGAATAAACAAGGCTCTGTGTCTCGGCAGAGACGACAGCAGGTCCATCGTGAGTGGTCAGTAGGTCTAAACATCTACAGGGGACCAATCACGGGTGGACCTGTTGCATTCCACAGCAGCAGATAATAATTGTTTACAGTGCTGCTGAAAACTTTCAGCTCCAGCAAGGAAAAATCTTAAGAAAGGATTTTTCAAGAAGAATGTCTGTGACACCTCCCCTTAGTAGCGCATCTCACAATGGGATGATGTAATTTTGGAGTCATCAGTGAGGAATCATTAAGAGCCCTTTAACAGAAGATACTCTTCTGGAGGGAGTTAGGAGTGATGGGTCATGGAAGAGACAAAGAACACTGCGCCACCTAGTTTTAAGAGACAGTGGGATGATACATACTTTTGGTTGTATCTTACATTGTATCCCAAGAGACATGGTGGCAGATGTTCATATGCTTTAACTTACTTGTAATTTAAGGACCTGGATAACCTCAAAAAATAAATGTTATCTTTCCCCTATACCCTTGTCTTTCAATAAATCAACTTATAAACACAGATAATACTGCCTGAGGCAGTAATATTTTCAAAACAGTCCACTGTTGAACTCTGCTTGCCTGAGAAAAAAGAAAGGAAAATCATTATTTTTTCTACTCTCTTCAATGTGATTCGAAGTCATGCTGGTTAAATCTGTTCATGAATTCAGGGCTTTCAGACTGTTCTGCAATCCACTTCTGAAGTCTGTTCAAGAATTTCCTGTTGGTACATAAGTTTTCAAAACAGCTTATTACACAACTACATAGAACATTATGTAATTCAATATCTATCAGGTGAAAAACTTCAGAATCATGTGAAATACTGCCATATGTATGCATGTGTGAGCATTTGGGCTTCACTTTCCCCACTAATATGCCTCCAAAGAACTTTTTTCGTCTTCTTAGTCAATTTTTTCCCTTTTCTATATTTGCCAGAATTATTTATTTCTGCTGACAAAAGTTCAACTTAACTTTTTTTAATGCAGATGATTTCTTTAAAATTTCTATTGGAAACCAAAGGTACTATGCAGCATAAGTAGTCTGTTATGTTCTGATCTGTTTAAATACAGTAGTTTTAAAAAAATGTAAGCAAAAAGAAATACAGCATCAGAACATGAAAAATTTACCAGTGGCATCCAGTGGTCTCATTCAATGACACAATAAAATTACAGTGGCAAAATTCACATGGACAGAGTTGAGTTCTTCTGATGCTTTACAAGGTTTTCTTATTTTTGGGATTTGTTTTTTTCTTGTGGCTTTGTTGTTTGTTTGTTTTGGGTTTTTTTCATAAAAATGAGTAGTGACTCATAACAGTATTCATAATATCAGAGAGGTTTGTATGAGACTGACATTATAGAGAAATACACGTCATAAGGAGAATAGGTTGGTTCAAGTGTGGGAGAATGAAGTGGTCACTGTTTAACTCTTTTATACATACTATTTTTGTGTCAGTAAATCTAGTTTATGCTTTGCTTCCTTTCTTGCTGTGTATCTTGTTTGAATAGTTTATGTGTATTTGAATCAAATTTTGAACTAAAAGTTATCACCCGTTCTTTTACAAAAAGTAAAAATATTTCTTTCACGGCTTTGGCTTCTCACATAGCTGTCTGTGGCAGACAGACTTATATAGAGTTTGCACCAGAGGCATGCATCAACTCCCACACAGTAGTTTTTTAGACTTGCTTGTGTTGTTTTTTTTAAAAAAACCTGCTGCATAGAAATGTCAGAATTCATGTCACATTGAATTGTCAGTTTTTAATTAAGATTGTGTTCTGAGAAAGGGAGAAAACTGTGAGAAATATATATAAATATAAAATATTTCTCTTTTTGGTCCCTGAAAGTTCCCTCTTTTAATTATTTATCTTAACATTTGTTCCCCTTCATAAGTATTAATGTTGTTCCTGATAGTGTTACCTCTTGAGACATGCTGTGGTGCATCAAGATTCTTTGATACTGTGAAATCTTCCATGTGTATTTCTGAAATGGTTGAAAACCTTCCTGTGAGATGTGGGTGGGGGGAGACTTTATCCAAAATAAAAGCTGATTATTCCTAGCATTTAGGGTCCAACTGTGATATATACCAAGGATCTATTTCTACAAAGGAGAGCATCAAGTTTAAATAAAATTTGTTGGGTAAAAAATGAGAAATTCATGCATAGGGATAAATATATAGAGAGGATATGAATGAATGTTTAAATTATATGTTGTTTTTGTGCTTGTTGTTGAACAAATTATAAAGAGACTGTTTCTTCAGAAATTCTGTAGGATTCCAGTAAAACAGTATTCCAGTAACCAATCATTGGTTGATCTCTGATTGATACATATAAACAATGTATCTTGCCCAGAAAAAAATACATTCTGTTGAAAACAAAATTAAACCCACATAAACTGACACTATCACCATCCTTGAAAATCAACCACACCATTAATTCAAAATTTTCTCCTTTTGTTTTAATTTAAACTTTAGTCTAAATTCATATTTTGTTGCGCATTTTTAGCCAAAAGTACCAATATGCTATGCTGGAGATGGTAGATGAGAATCAGATCAACAAAATTGAAAAGTTCCCTATTAACTAAATCTAGTAAGAGTATCAATGGGTGTGCATTATAGAATTACAGAGTAAATTTTTAAGGATGGCTGATTTCTTTTTTTAATATCAAGAAGTTATTTCTGTAAAAATTATTACGAGATAAATGAAGAATTTAAAAATAAAATATGCTTTTGATACATCTCTGCTTTCAGGGATTCTTGCCCCCTTTAGTTTTGTATTCTGTGGCAATAGAACACTGCCAGATATGTTTATTATTTATGTCAGAAGTGCATCTTTCAATCTGATTCTGAAATGTCAGGCAGATCAAAAAAACCCCCTAAGTGTTCATTGGGCTTTCCATTTATATGCATGCATTCATTAATATTAAATTTGTAGTGGTTGCAGGTGTATAACAAAAAAAAAAAAAGTGACTTTGTCTTTAAGAAAAAGATTAATGATACTCATTTTTCATCTGTAAACACACACCTAACAATATCAATTGGCCTTTTCTGAGTATTGAGACTGGTATGTAATCATAAGAAAATAAGGAGTGAAAATGATGCTGTTCCCATAGTGAGTAGGATGGCAATATGACTGGATAGAGTCAATTCCACAAATTTCATTTCAATGTGATTGCAACATACAGAAGAAAGTTGGTTCCAGTGGGTCACTGACTGTATAAAAGCTGTAAAATTGTTAAAACTGTCTGAGCTTTAAAATCAAATGCAGACCCAACTTTGCTTTTTTCAAATGAATAAGATTACCTGTGGTTATACATAAACAGTAGTAGATTCTACAAATAGGAGAAAGTGATTGGGACCACTAATTTATTAAAAATACATTGGGAGTACTAAAGAAAGATTTTCATGACCATTTTTCATTAAATAAATACTAATAAATACCAGAAACAACAAGACCATTTTGCAATCACTGCAGTCTTCTTGACTCCAGGCATTATTTGACAACAGACATTCAGATCCCATTGAGGAGTAATTCAGGTCATGTGCCTGATTTCTGGAATTCTATCTTGATATACCAGGTCCATGATAGGAAAAAAAAATGTATTCATAATCTCTCCTGTGGTTAAATCACTCTGTCATGAAGATCTTATTTTGCAAATACTACAGGAAGTTGGCAAGGGCCGATGAACTTTCTTGCATTATTAAAGTTTCCATTGCTTCAGACTGTGGAATTCCTGTGTGCTGAAGTTTTTTTTTTTTTCCCCTTGTTTCATTTATATGGACAAATTTGTAATTAATTACTGGAAAGGTAATTTATTATCATAAAGACATCAGTACATACTTTCAAGTTGTATCCACTCAATATTGATGGATATTATATTTTGTTTTATTCGAGTCAAATATTTATTTTCACTTATTCAAAATTCTGGGGTTTATGCTATTTTATAGTGATTTCTAACTCTAGATAGTGATAACATTTTCACTTGAATTATATACATGGAATTTATTTTGTTCTAGCTTTTATACCATTTTACTGTTTGGGCTTTCCCTTGGAAGACAAAGATGAACTATACTCCTCTACTGTTGCTAGAAGTAATTGAATATTTTTTCAAGTCTTAGATGGAGTTTGCCTTGGCAAAATTGAGAGAAAATTACATCTTGTTCTGATTTTAAGGACCTTCAACATTGTCAGGTGCTGAATGAATGCTTCTTTTCTGAATGGTCATTACTTAGCAGAGGTTTGATTGTTAATGTTGAGTCTATTTTTCTTTTGAAACATTTATAATGCTGCTCTTAGACCTTGTGTATCAGTTCTGTCAATGCTACATTCTCTGAATGGCAATAGTTTGTCTACTGGATCTGGTATTTTCTGATAATTTCTTCACTTTTTTGATTTTCAAGTGCTTCTGAGACAATGGGGTGAAATCAAGTAAAAATATCTCCCTACATCAACTCATGGTATCTATTTAAGCATACATTGTCAAAGATATCAATTACAAAACTCAAAGTGCTGTTTGAAGTATTTTACCAATTATCTTTTGATAAGTTGATAATTTTAGATCTTTTTTCTCTGGACACTTTGTTAGGCCGTTTCACAACTTATTGTAGAAATTTTGGTTATTTGTTTAAATGTTTTGACTTAGAAATAAATGGGTAAGACACTCCTCTGCAGGGAAGTGAGTTTTCTTTTTTTTTCTACTTTATAGAATTATCATTATTTTGTGGGCTTCTCTGATGATGGTGGGATCAGTGTTAACAAAGGTATCATTTACTTACCTGTTCCTTCTTAATTTTGTTTCTTTGGTTGGATTTTTTAAATAAAGCAATAACTTAATTAATATTGACTCAGAATTATACTGAAGCTTATTCAAACCTTTTCTCAGAATTGAGAAAAATTAGCCAAATTCATTCATAATTTAAAAGTAATTATTTTTGGATGCAAATTAGTTTTTCTTTTGAAATAAATATTTAGCTCTAATTCTAGTGGAAGATTATTTTAATGCTATCCCAAAAAAATCCCATCAAAACAAAACTTATTTTTGCTGTTCAGTAATGTCCATAAAGTATAACAAGGATGAAAAACAAAAGCAACTGACAACAACACTTTGATCCATCAGCTTATATTTACTTACTTTCATCTTCCAGTTTAAGTGATGTTGGTTTTGAACTCAATGGTTTCACTATCAGCTGTGGAAATTCTAAGGGAAACCAAATGGATTCATATTCCTGCAAATTACCTCTTACTTCTTTAGACTTTTTCTGAGCAACTTGTGTCTGTGCCAAGTTTTAATGCAATTCCCATTTGATGTCTAAGAATCACTGTTGGACAGTCCTTAGTCAAGCCCAAATATGCTTTTATGTGACACAAAGTTAACTCACAGATCTAAATTTATGCTCTTAAACATTTTACCACCAAGTTGGACTTGAATTTGATACTTTCATTAGCAAAACAGCCATGCTGATTAAGAGAAAATAATTAAGGCCTTGTTAGACCAAATAATGAAAGAACTGAATGCAATTTTAGCTCTTGTCATGAAATTTACTACTATAAATGTCAGATTCTCAATATGAAAACATTTTAATTTCTATTTAGTAGTCCACTGTCCTTCTGTTACAAAATTTAAATGGTAATGGGAAGAAAATATTTTCAAACTGCTCACAAAGACATGCTTCATAAATTTAAAAAATTTCACATTTCCCTAAATATGAATATACTCTGAAGAATCAGATATACCTGGGAGCAATAAAATGACTATTGGTTGGCAAGTTGGCATAAATCCTATTTCAGGTTAAATGCAACAAGGGTTTACATGATGTTGACTTCTTTTCTGATACTTAAAAGGAAATTCTAGAAACCTATGTCTCTATGTCAGCAACGCACTTGATGCAATGTACCATGGGAAAAAATTAGTAGGGAAAAAAAATCATAATGTTATAAAATAGATAGAAGAGGATAACAGAGAATAACTGCTCTGGAATGAAGCTAATAGTATTGTTCCTTTTTTAGGAGATTATTAATATTTTATTAAATGGCTGCCTCCAAAACAGGAAGTGTGAACAAACATTTGTAAAGTATTTTCAGATATTTTGCCTAGAAGTGTGGCCTGGGATATAATTTGAAAAGTGATAGCCCAACCCTGGAATTTGAAACAACTCCAGTGTAATGACTAGGAGAAAAAAAGTTCTGCTTTTTAAAATCAGTAACAATCACATTTTTAAAAAGTCAACCATATCAGCAGAAAAGGTAGAGAAAGAAAATGCTTACCTTCCTGTCCAAGTTAGGTTTTGCTACCTCTATATTCCATTGTAAAATGATTTTCAGATTAATTGAACTTCTGTCTTTTGTTTTGAGTCTTATATTATTCAGCTTAGAAAAATGATGGCAAAGGGTCAAAATATTTGCTCTCCTTTGATACCATGAGTGTAAACAACTTTTTCTCTTGTTATTTTTCCCCCCTGTACTTTTGAGCAGGGGGAGTGAGAGAGTGACTGGGTGAGTGTCTGGTAGCTAGCCAAGATCAATCTATCAAAGGCTAGAAAAAGCTAGAAAAATGCTGGTTTTTATTGCAACTCTGGCAATACTTTCAAATACAATTAAATTCAGTAATATATATATATATCTCGCATAAATCTAAGTATTCAGGAGAAACTTAAATACTTGGCACTGTGATATCTTTAATGACCACCAAAGTTAGAATTTGGTCCTCTTTGTTAAATTGAAGGAAGCACAACAGTTGTTTTAGTGTCTTCCAGCTATCTTTTTCTCTGAAACTCAGCTTCTTAAATCTTTATCGATACTAATGATGACAGAGTATATTACATCTTCCAGCCTTTTACAACGTGTTTGTCTGAGAATAACACATAACTTCAGAAGTTGCTCTTTCTGAAGAAAGTAGTGTGAATAACTGATTGTGAACCCCTGGAACGTCTGCTGAGTGAAGCAGTGCTGCACAGCTGTCTATATGACAACTGCCAGTTTGTAATCTCTGCTGGTTTTTCTAATTTATCTGAATACTCTATTGTAGCTTTGCAGCCGAGGAAAAAGGTATGTGGGAATCTACTAATTAGAAATGGCATTTATACATAAATAACAGAAGACTGTTCACATAGGAAGGAGCAAGCAACAGTTATGTCCTACGTAATTCTCTTTGAGTAGAAATGAATTCAGACTAACTTTTACAGAGGGCAGAAGCTAATCCTGAAGATGAGAAGCTTATGAGCTGTGACAAACAAGAATAGAGATACTATTCTTTGCTTTAAGTAAGCAGAAGGAATACAGCAGTACTCATGACTTGCTATGTGAATTTACTCCTGTTTTATGAAAATGCTTTAGTCAAAGGCTGAAAGAACTCTGCAAGCAATATGTCCACATTGATTGAGATGTATCATAACCCACCATTACACAAGAAGGGCATGGACCTATTGGAGTGAGTCCAGAGGGGGGCCATGAAGATAAGCAGAGGACTGGAGGACCCCTCCTATGAGGACAGTCTGAGAGCTGGGCTTGTACAGCCTGGAGAAGGCTCCAAGGAAACATTACTGCACCCTTCCAGTGCTTATAGGAACTCCTCAGGAGAGCTGAGGGGCGGCTTTCGACAATGGTGGGTATGCTAGGACAAAGGACAGTGTCTTTAAACTGAAACAGGACAGATTTAAATTAAATATCAGAAACAGATTCTTTAATGTGAAAGTGGTGAGGCACTGGAGCAGGTTACACTGGAGAAGTTGTGGATCCCTCACCTCTGGAAGTGTTCAATGCCAGCTTGGATGTGGCTCTGGGTGACCTGGTCTAGTGGAAGGTGTCCCTGTCCATGGTAGGGCCGTTTGAACTAGATAATCTTTAAGGTTCCTTCCAATCCAAACCATTCCCTAATTCTATTATTACTTTAATTACTATTTAATGAATATTTTGACAGACAAATTCCCTTTTTATTCAAAAAGTGTTACTTCGCATACCAAGTCCTATAGCAGACTTGCCCTGTAAACACCCAATGCACTACATCTGTACAAGCATATCCTTACAAGGATAGTGTAAAAAAACTGGGTTTTGGGCATTTTTCACTTTTTAAAAAGCGCTTACATTATTTTAAAGTCCACATTTTCCTTTTGTATTCATATTTCTGATATTGTAGCAAGCAGCAAAAAAAAAAAAATCTCTTGCCATAATTTCAACTCTGAAAGAGTTACATTTTATTTAGCTGTCAGCTCTAATTGTTGAGGAGAAAGAATATTCTGAAAGAAGCTGGTCAAATCCCAATTCACACAAAAGAATACAAAATCAATAAAAGAAAATATGGACATAAATGAGACATGGCATAGTGAGGTGAGAATATCTGGCCTGTTGGCCTTTGGAAAAGAAGAAATAATTTGTATTGGACAAGACTGACATCAGAAAAGGAGTTGCATCTGGTGCATTGGTGAAATGATACAGAACTCTAAATGCCATCAATAAGTTAGGTGAACTGGGAAGAAGAAAAACTGAGAACTTAAGTATATTTTTTTAACTGAGAACATCAGTGTAAGGCTTTATACATGAGAAGACAGAAAAAATGAAGAGCTGAGTAATTGTTTTTGTTTTCTTCCATTAGTGAACTGAGGAACAACTTCTTATATTTTGCTTTCATCCCAGATCTAAGATCCACTGAAAGAATACCTTTTTTTTCTGGTATCTGGGATGGGTGCTATATTCTTCAATTCTATTAGGTGTCTTTCATTTTAGAAAACAAACTTACTTCACCCATTTCAAAAATAAGGGAAAGCTGTATTGGTTATCAAATCTTTGAAGAATGACAGTGAACACTGTAATTGTTAACTGAAAAAGGTTTTCTGCATGTAATTATATCTGAAGTAACTGCTTTTTAATGAAACATACAATTCACGAAGTGCAAATAGGGAAAAAAAGGGAGAGAATATTCTCATTTAATATTCCCAAAAACCAAACAATTTTTATATTGCAAATAAAATTGTGGCAGCGGCTTCATGTTTTATTCTTTGTCTCTTAATATGTATGTTTTTCTCTGTGTGCCTTTTTTGCTTGAGAAGCACACGGCATGCCAAAAAAATTCTTTTGTAAAATTAATTAATTTGTAATCAATAAATGCTTTTCTACATAAGGACACTAAGCTAAGTGAATAGAGTGCTCATGAGTGGAATTTTTAATGTGGTTAGCAACTCAACTTTTCATAACAGACCCTGGAATTTTCCAGGTGAAGGTCTTATCAGAGTTCTTTGAGAAATTTCTTTCAGGTTCAGCAGAATACCAATGCAGAAGGATGTTACCCTGTATCACTCTTACGTGATCTGAATGTTTTCTGGCTTCTTTACGTAGGAGGGAGTTAATGCCATAGAGTAGAACTGGGAAAATAAGTTACCTTGCTTTCAGCTTAAGAATTGGTGAAAGCATGTAAGAATGAGGTGAAGGACGCTCTCAAAGACTGGTAGAGATTGATTTATGCTCTAAATAAGACACATTGCTTGTAAACTGAAAAAAGCTATATTGTGATGTAAAAAAATAGGAATACTGAAGAAAAATCCTGTCATTTTTTACCATTTCTGGAGGACTTTTGAATAAATGAGTATGAGGCACTTTGCTCTTTTCTAAGAATTTATTACTGATGTTTAGATCACCTCCAGTCTTAGACCCCAAACAGTGATTATAAAGTAGTTTTAAAACAAAAAATTCCTTTGTATCATCAAAAACTTCAACAGGAAGTGCTTTCAATCCTTAAATGAATTGAAAAAATAATTTGAAGTGAATTTTCCAGTAAATTTATTCCATCTAGAAGGACAATAATTAGCATTGCTTTTTATGATCAGGCTTTTTATTTTATTCTGCATGTTTTTCACAGATAAGTATTTGTGTGATGGAATGCAAACAAGCAAAATGCTTTGTATTATCCTACTACATGAAAGATGTTTAGTGCAGTGATCCTAAAATGAAGCTGAGACTAAAATTTATTCATTTTTAGTTGGTTAAGTTGCACTTCCATGTGAACAATTCTGCCCTCATCTTCCTTTCCATCTGTTTTCCCACTCTTCCATCTACTCCTATCACCTAAAATGTAGCAATGGGAAACTTTCCTTTAAAAAAAGGAAAAAAAAAATCCCCAAACTGAACCATAAAAGTGGAAAAGCAGATCAGTTAAGAAAACTATAGCTTCTTTAAGGCTTTTTTCTGTGCTTTGTTCAGAAGAAGTCAGCATTTTGGAATCTAAGATGGCATTAGGTAATAAAAATAATTCTGGTGTATCTTTAAAATTGAAGAATGGTGAAAGCTACATTGTGCTTTGTGTGAAAGAACAGTTGTTTCTAAGAAATGTGAAAATGAAGAAAATAATGTGTCTTCTGCAAACACAATTAAACCATACAACAGTGTGATCCATGGTCACAGATTCATACAAGTTGTTTGATTAAGGTGGAAAGAGAACTAGGTTTTTTTGCTGATATTTACCTATGAAAGACACACCTTCTGATGATGCTGCTTGTGAAAGAAATGGCTTTGTATATTACCAACAGCATCTTAGCACCTCTTTTAGTTACAAAAAAAATATGACAGATCTGACTGTAAAAGAGCATAATTTTGTTTCATGTCACTGATGTTTCCTAAAAACCTATCAAAATATTAGAGACTATTTAATGTTGAAATATAGGTTAAAATTTCAAACCAGCAGTGAAAACACAGAGAGAATATGAATAAGATTTGTGATCATAGCCTAAAACTGATATGTTTGACTTTGTGAGACATTACTCCATATATAAATTACGAGAGAGCTATAATGAATATTTGCTTACTGTTAATTGCCCAATTTCTATAATACACAATAAAGGGAAACACAAAAGAGATTCATCATTTGATCTTGAAGGTTGTGTAATCAAAGTTTTCAATCATTTTTCCCCTCCTGCTTAAACACTTAGAAATTTACAGGAGATATTTCATTTTGAAAGCATTGAATGCCACAAAATAATGAGACATGCCCCTACATGACAGTTATACTTTGGAGATGAAGATATCTTAAACTATAACTCATGTAATAGAAGTTCTATTCTTTCATGGAAAGGTACTTGTGCAGAAACTCTTTTGGCAATGAAATTATTTTCTTTTTATTTTCTTTTTTTTTCCTGACTTTTAAAATTAGGAAAATTTTATTTTTGCAGTTATTACTGAAATATTAAATACTGTGGGTTTCATACAGAGGTTATAGTCATGTTTCAAAAAGTCACTTGCTACCAAAAAAACCCTCCACAAAGCAAACCCACTTTTTATGCTTTATTGGCAGGGTACTTTCCAAGAAATATATCATATTTCAAGTAAATGAAAATAATTAATTAGGAAGCATGTAAACTGGTCTGCATGGGTGTATCACTGTCACAGGTGATAACACCTAGTAGATTTTGAAGTAGATATGAGGACCTGTGTGAGTGAAAGTAAAAAAAAGCTCTGCCAGTCTTTGTGTGGTGAGTGATAAATTTGTGCAACACTGACAGCTGGACGAGATTACAGCTGTAGAACGATGTGTGACTGTTGAATGCATTATGGGCTCCTTCCTGGAATTACCTTCTGAAACTATTCTGTATTATTAACTTCTTCAGTACTATTTGCATTATTGATCTTTCCCATTCTGCACATCTCGCATCCCAGCTTTTATGGAAATTATGGAAATAAGGGTTAGGATTGGTGTTACTACTGACTGAGTTAGATTATATTTTATATAAAACGGATTGTTGCTCTGTTGGTTTATTAATAGATTGATATTCTTATAAATAGAATTGAAAACACCTCCTAAACCAGACTTTGAACATCTGATGCTGGTTTTCTTTGCCCTATTGCTCCACAGATGTAAAACATAATGATATTTTTTAGAGGATTATCTAATTTTTGCTCTGTAACTGATAATTTGATGGTCACAACAGAAAATTTAAGAATGAAAGTTAACACAATATGATACATAAAATATTGGAGTATATATTTTGTATTTTAAGAATTCTACATCATATTGTCATCTTTGTCCTTGTTTTGAAGTTTGTCAGATACGGAAACTCAAAAAGATGCAGAATTTACTTCATTCCATATGGTTGTAAATTACCAAAATGGATGAATTTTTGAATATTGGATTCATATTTAGTGAATTTGAGGTTTACACTTGATTAAAAGAGAAATATTTACCAAATAGGTCTCTATAGTTAATTTGTTTTGGAAAGATTTGCTCTCTGCCCATCGTTAATTTATCTAATAAAGATGTATGGGACACCTGATTAGTTGACTTCATTTAATGGTTGAGGTTGCACTGGAGAGGACATAAATAGTTTGTTAGACAAAATTTTGAATTCTCCAGCTTTTGAGGCATGCCTTTTTTTTTGGTCTGCAGCTATGTGAAACGTAGGGACTATCTGGCAGTACTGAATACAAAAGGCTTGATTGCACTTCTCCTTATAGCTGGAAAGAGGATTCTCAAATCTCCTCTGAATATTCATAGAATAGAGATTGTGAGAGACATTACCAGTTTATGGATAAAAATGTGGTCTGCTTCAATCCTATTACTATTTCAGTTGAAAATATGTGAAAAGCCTTGTTTCTTCTAGATTCAACACTGTGATATATAGCTTGATTTTCATGTCTGTTGTCCTTCTCTTTCATTCAGTAATAGAGTGGTAGACAAATAAAAAAAACACTCTTAAAAAATGGAAGAAAATTAATCTCTAGGTGTTTATCGTGGGTGTTCAGTGTGTACCTGACTGTCTTCTGGTGAAACAGCTCTCCCAACAGTTCAGTTTTCACTGCTGTGGGACTTGTCTGCTCTTCCAGAGTGTTTTTTGTATGTTTGCCTTATGGTGTCTCTAGATGAATGTTTCTGTTTGCTGTTGCCCTCATTCTCCAGCACTGCCTGCCCACCTGTCTGCAGCTGGACTTGGTTTTCCTCACTTATGCAGTTAGCTGCTCTCACTTTACAACAGAGTTCTGTCTCTATGGACCATGACCTTCTTGCACCATACATGCCATTTGGCCAAGGAAAATCTTTCATGTATATGAACATTTGGAAATATTATCGTTACCATTTTTTCAGAGATCTTTGAGAGTGTGCTATGTTCTGAATTAATTTTTGAATTGTAAACTGAGTAATGAATTTATTTCTCAATATCACAATGCAGTATTACTCCAACATATTCTTTTCATAACTGCATTTTATTACATTTTTTAAAAAAGTTAAATTTTCACTTATTTTGCATAATAAAAGTAATACCAGAATAGTTTATTTTTTTAGACTTCAAAGGATTTTGCTCAGAGCTTCAAATAGTTGTAATTTAAAATATGAATGTAAGACTTTAAAACAATTGTGTGATGTTAGTATTTAGATATAATTATGAAAGCATTTTGTTCACCATTATAACAGTATAGTAATAAAGAGAGCAGCATATTCACAGTGAGCATGTCAAGCCTGAAAGTCATCATGAAGCTTTTGATAGACAGAAAAGCAATTTCTTTTTTTTTAATTAGAGGGTTGGTATTGGTGTCATAACTGTATATTGCTCTGTCTGATTATTAACATTTTTACTGCCTTGCTTAAAATGATAATAATTGTGTTAAAAGGAAAACCTCTCAAGTGATTGCGAGGAGGACCAGGACAAAGCCACCTTTAAATTAGAAATACTGAAACAAAAGTTCAGTTGATTTACCCTTCAGCTAAAATAAGAAGGCAGCTCTAGATTTGGTATTAATTCCTGTGTAAAATACGTGATAAAACTTAATATAAAGACAGAATTCTAATTTACATAATCTGTGTCCATGTTCCTATTTCTTTCCTATATACCAATAGAAAGAGAATGTAATATAGTCAATTTTTTTTTCGATATAACTATTTCTGCAGTATAGATATTACCTTTCAATTCAGTGTAATGTTTAAAGTCATTTGAAAATTGGTTGATTGGGTGGGGTTTCAAAATTTTTCAGATGGACAATTGGATATTTAGAATTATAACCTGTATCCTATTGCAAAAATTCTTGTTTAAAATTTTTCTTTAAAAAAACCTAAAATTATTTTGCTTGATATTATACCTAACATTGTGGGTTTAACCTTTGTATTTTTATTTGTTTGTTTTTGTTTTCTTTTTCCTCCTTTTCCCCTTTCTTCAGTAGGAAAATTAGGGGGGGGGGGAGGCAGATAAAATAAATAGATGGGAAAAGGTATTTAAAAGTTATGAAAAAGCAGAGAGATAAAAATGGTTTTGTTGGACATAACGTTTCGGGTTGCAGATGGAAGGCACAGAGACACAAAACCAGCCAGTAATCAAGGCAGGAATCTCAGACAGAGTCTCAAGTTCTGCACTGAGTCAGTGAGAATGAGGATCAGAACCTGAGGTTTTTTTCAACTTTTTATCAATTTTGGTTTTCATAGTCTTGTTTTCATACAAGACTATGTGCGCTCTCTCCATCAAAGTTGTTCTTGCTTCTGGTCTTTTCATTTTGTATAGCATTATAATAATTATACTGAGCAATAATCAGGAAAAAACCACAACTTTATGTTCCAGTGATTAAGAAATTCCCAAAGTAATCGAGATGCCTATTGAATTTGGCATATCAAAAGAGGCAGGCAACTGTTTGAAATCAGTCCTTTGCAGGACATTGCCTCAACCCCTGTCAGTTTCTGGAACTGCTTCACTTTTGTGCCTATTGCAAATATAAAGTTCAGAAGCTCTTTTTGGTTATTGTTTTCTCTTTTTTTGGGAGGGGGTGGGTGTCTTGGGGGGTTTGGGGTTTTTTTGTGTTTTATTATCCCTTTTTGAAAAAAAAGGCTTGATTTTTAGAGCTACCTCAGGATATGGCAAACAATTAGATGTACTAGTTGCTTGCTGTGGTCAAAAGCTTTATGTTACAACATACTGTACTTTAAACAGGAAAAAAACACCAAACTCTATATGCCTATTTTGAGTGGTCTTCCTGTCTAGCAAAAATTACTCTTGCTACATGGAAGGTTTTCCATTTTATAACAGAAATATGCCTAAAATTATAATCTGAGTCACTAGGAACCCTTCCTTTTCAATATTTTTATCTTTTCATTCTTTTCTTTAAAAGTTCTTCTGACTTGCACAGTATACTTGACAAAGACTGAGAAAACAAAACCAGTGTAGGAACAATCACAGCTTCCCTGTGATTCAGCTGTAACTAGACAGTGTGCTACACTCACAGTCTATATGTTTCTAACTACTAAATTATTTTATTCATCCCTAAAGAGCAAAGAACAATAAACTATCTACTTTACTAGTCATGACTACGACCTGCGAATGAGGTCTCAGTGAAATAAGTCACTAATAATAATCAGCGCATCTCAAGTTCTAAGACATTTTCTTTTTTATTATTATTATGACACTTCAATAATGAGAACAACAAATATTAGATTTTTTTTAACCTTAATCCTCGTTAGTTACATCATTGTGCCTGCCCTCCAGTGAAGTAAGAAAACAAGCATATGAGGAGCATGAAAACCAGCTTCCAGCACAACAGACACTGAAAAGAGAATTGTTTACACTGCCAGAGGGAAGTGTTTGGATTGCTTGGTTCTTCACTGTGGAGAGGTGGGGATTTTTTGCTTGAGTTTTGTTTTGTTTTGCTTTTAAGGAAAGTACTTGCGCTTGAGAATGAACAAATTGTATGATTATAGAACCTGCTGGCAAGCTGACAATGGGTAGCAGCTCTACAGGCAGAGCTCAGATAAGTAGAAAAAAATTCAGTAAGGCTTTCTACTGAGATGTTTATGTTTGCTTGGAATTCTGTGCATGTCTGGTTTTGTTTCAGTTTCCAGGAGGCTTATTTTATGTAACAGAACTTCTGCCTGAGGATTCAAAGATCATAGAGTAATGAAACTTATAGATCATTTGTGATAGCAAGAAAAATCGCTGAGTTCAGAGTCTCAAATTGCCTTGTTTTCCAAGCTGTGGGTGGGAAACAATAGGCATTTCTACTCTTTCTTTATCAGTAAAATGAAGAGATGAAAATCAGCTTCTGCCAACACTGGGGAAAGCCAATTTAGTGTTTCAGCTTCCCAGTTCCTGTAGGGCATTTCATTTTGCTGTAGCTGTAAAGCCCCAGTCTTTCTGGAATATCATAAATGATTTTGTAGTTGTTGATTTTAAGTTACTGAATTAATTTTTTTTTTTTAATTTTTACTTCTACAATGCTTGATCTGCTACTAAAACTAGTATAAAACCATTTTATATCATTGTTTTGCATCCTGCCTCATCTGAACTGTTCCTTGCTTTTTTTTAATTCACATAGCTCAAAGTAGCTTTTAAGCGTTCTTTTTGTACCTGTTTACTCAGACCAGTAAAACATTTAATCTCTAAATGGAATTTACTCTCAGAACAGAGATTGGGATGGTTGAAATCATCATCATCAATATGCAGAACTAGCTGGGCACACTGAAGGGGTCTCTGCACTGAGTGGAACACGTCAGTAACATGGGGAGCTGTGATAGCAAATAACTCTGCAGGGAAATTGAGATTTTCCTGTAAGCTGCTCCAGCGCAGCATCCTGAGGGTGGGTTCCTGCTCCATGAAATGGCAGATTTTGCACAATTCTGGGGCTGAGTGATAAATCAAGGTCACCAGGGTATGCCCTGTAAAGATCTAAGAAGATAGCTGCTTGTATAACTAATTTCAGCTTCCTGTTCATAGTAATGGAATTAAAAGCCAATAGGGCCATTCAGGAGGCTGTTGCAGAGTGATGGTGTGTTGAAGCAGTATGCAGGATTACTTCTATAAAAGGAAGTATTGTGAAATCCAGGGCTTCATGAAGATGACAGTATCACATTAAAACATGTCAGTGTTCCCTTGAGTTAGCGTTGACATAGTTTGCTAGCTATTTAGACACTCAAGCTCACATAGGTAGACTTTCAAAGCAACACAGGTCCCTGAAATGCTGAAAAATCCATGTATAAACCAGGTAGAAGATTCTCTTACTCTCTATAGTGCACTTGGATTTAGAATAAAAATTGTTCATTCTCTGAAATTTAATGAAAAGTACCTAGAGTGTTCACTGTTCCTTGTCCAAAAAAAAAAAAATATATATATATTTAATGGATTTGTTTTGCTGGATTTTTGCTGTCATCTATGTTTTCTACACCAGCCAAGGTAACCAAAGAAAAGAAGTGGGGAGGGGAAAAAAAGGCAATGTTTTTGACATAAATGTTGGTTTTATCCATGTTTGGAAAAAGCACTTATACTTTTTAGGAACCACTGAAATAGTAATACTGGAGGCTGTTCCTTCAGAAGAAAAAACTTTCCATTAAGTTTTGCAATCTCCTTTTCTTTCAATAGACTGCCAATACTTTCTGTGATCTTTGCTTAGAAAACAAAGCTGGTTTTTAGTCAGAACTAATTAATTTCATTTGATTATGTTGTCTCCTGACCCTTTCTCATGATAAAATAGTGGGTCTTGACACATAACATCTTCAGCTTGAACTGTAGATATTTAGTGTTTTGTGACAATGACTGACTTATTCCCAGGGATGATTTGTGGAGTAAGGGCTAGTAAAAACAGACACAGTATTCTGAAAGTTTGCCGAAGATCTTTGTAAAAGCAAATCTTACTCCTGTTCCTCGTATGATTCAGCTTGCACTTCATGTTCTTTTCTTGAGGAAACAAAAAGAATGTGTTATGGAGATACCGATATTTTCTTAGACATTGCATTAAATTTTTAAGTTAGCACACTTCTGGGAGTTTGTACTGACTAACAATGAGGTGGCAACAACTTTTATTATGCCTTTATAATCAATGTAATATGTATTTTTGTAATGCATACAATATATTGTTCCAGAGTTCTTGATCAATTTTCCTGGATCATATGTCTCTTAAAAGAACTCTTCTCTTAGGAAATACTCTTTCTCCAAAAGGGTGACTATCCTTGCCAATCTTTGAGGTTTTACTGTCTACAATAAGGGTTGTTTGGCATATAATCAAGCTTTCGTATTTCCATACTGCAATGAGAGAGTTTTAGATGTAGATGGTCAACTTTGTGCGTAGCTCTTCACAATATTAAGCACTGAATGTTTATAACTGTTAATTATGTTTTTGTCCTTTAAAAAAATTGACAGTAATGTAGACATTTTCCTCCCTCTGCTCTATCAGTAACATGACACAGTTATTGTAGTGTATCTTAAGCAAAAGCCACAGCATTTAAACAGCACAATGAAAATGCTTCATCTGAGCAAACAATATGTTCATGATGCTAATACATTGTTTTCTGTGTTTCAGACTGTTAATTACATTAATTACCCAAAATGAGTTTGCAGTTGAAATCCTGATTGCCAAACCTAATTTGATTTTAATTGCTAACTGCTCTGACAGCATAGACTAGAAATTTCAAATAATATTGTTATTTTCTTTCTGTAATAGGAAGTTTTAGAAGCCTCTTTGGATACCCATTTTAAAGTATATGGATTGAGTATTTCAGAAGTAATATTAACTTTTCTGTTCTGCTGACAAAATCTGTGGCTTTATTCCAGAAACTTTAGTTACTTTAATAATTGGGACACCTACCAATCACAAAACATCTAAGGCTGACAATTTTGATAGACTGAAAATCCTATTTTTACAGAGCTTGATTATTATTAACTTTTCAATATTGTTGATGAGCACTGAAGAGAGTTTTTCAGGGAAAAAACACATATTCCTTGACTGAATCATAGTCTGACTCCCTGTAAATGTGTCCTTCTGCAAAGTAAAAAAAAAAAAAAAAAAAAGATTTTGTCATGTCCGTCTTGTGCAATGAGCTTACTTCGGAGAGCTCTGAAATGCTGGTGATACACAAACTTATTAACCTGGGGAGGAGCTAAACTGGTTTATATTGAAATGTGCCCGTGTTGGTCCCCCATTTGAAAAGTTAAAAGTGTGTAAGGCTGTGATTTTGCTGAACAACATTTGTAAGAAAGTGACATGACATGCCATGAGCACAGGAGTAGAAATGCAGCCTAAGATTTGTCAGACACTTTCAAACTAATATTACAGATGGGCAACTATCTTATCTCTGGCAGTGACAAGTTGCTAGAGATTATGGAAGAATATGAGAAAAGAACATGGATTAAGGGATCTTCCTCATATATTGTCTTCTACTAATTAGTTTCTACTAACTTCTGTAGTTCATACACTCTTAGGCTTAGGCTTCTATGAAAAAGATCTGCCCCTTTAGGATAGTGTTGTCCTTATGAAGCTGCACGCATCTGTGCTTTTGACCTCCTAAATATCTTGTGGCATTGAGACCTATACTAGCAATCTCAGATTTGATCTGTTTCTTCTGGAGATGTTTCGTTGTTTCAGTGCCTTCTGTTGCAGCTTGACAACTGGAATAAACCCAGTATGAGGCTCTCAAATATATGCTGCAAATTCCAGGATTTGATATATATGTTTTAGAGTATGGGTTATAAAATATCACAATAATTTGGGATGATTCCATACTTAATGAAACAGAGGCAGAAAATAAATAAATATTCTGAGGTTGAAAAATCATTAAAACAACAAGGGAATAGTTTTAAAACAGGTGTAGGACTTAGGATTTTAGATTCTCATAAAGTGCTACTTCTAGTTCTTGACATAAATATGTGTTCTATGAGCATCTTACATAATTTTGTATACTTTCTTTTGGTTTTAGATAAATAGTTCTAATGAATGAAGATTTAATGGGTATGAAAAAAAAAGGGAGGAAAATTGGTAGAGTATTGCATAACTTCCATGCCGTAAGGGGTGGAAAGGTGTTACTGAATGAAAACAAATCTGAGGAAAAGGATGTCTTACATTTTAAAGTAAATATTGGTTAAAAGAGAGACAAGAAATCTAGATGAAAGTGAATCCATTGAAATTTTTTCATTCTAAGTTTCATACCGAAAAGAAAAAAAAATTATATTTCATTGTCTTTTAATTAAGAATTTGTAAAATTGCATTGCTTTTGCCATACAGCAACTGTATGCTGTATACATGTCCTTGCAGGGAGTAAATAAATCCAGAATATGTGGACACATCCTTAAGGGTCTGGCACATGTATTTTAGGTTAAATTGACTCTCTTGATTATGTGTTTAATTTTATTTCACAGTGAGTTTAATGGGGCAACAGGGCACCTACCCCAATTCTTGAGTTATCTGCTTTCATTGTGAACAGAAGAAAGGCAGTTCAGCTTGTCAAATGAGTACCTGGCTCTGCACAAGGGAACATTTTCATAAAACATCAATGTGTATGTGTGTAACACTATCCTACTCTGAATTTCAAACAAAGCATATAAAATACATCAGCTCTGGTACTTGGTCTTTCTCTTATAATTAGTGTGTTTTCTACCAAACACCTTTCTTGGATATTGAATCATAATAGATGAATAAAAAAAGTGTTTAGAGAGCTTCTTACAGACTCATACAATGAAATCATAAAACTTCATCTAGTCAGTTCAGGGAGGAATTTATCAAAAAAGTGTTTAGGACCTCATTAGTGTTTAGTCTCATGCCTATGTTCATTTACTCCTCCCTGAATGTTTCACGGATCAGTGTTGTGTTTTGTGTTCCTGGAATGTATCATCATAGTTCTTATTACATTTAGATTGTGATTATTGTTAGAAATTGCAACAAGGTAAGAATTGGAACAATTCCGGATTTTATTGCTTTTAGGACAGATTATCAGATTTTTAAATGGAAAGCCAGTTAAATGAGTGACTGGTTCAAGGAGAGATTAAAATATTCATTTCAACACAGAATGGGTGCTTTTTTGTTTTCCCAGTAAAGACAAGATATCTTAAAATTAATATTTTACTTTAAATATCTTTCAAAATACATGTAAAATATTCTGTCATATAAAGGACATGATCGCTCTCATAGAAAAAATATTTTGTCCACCTCTCATCTTTGACATCCTATCAATTTAGAAAGAAAACCATCTTGGCAAGGGCTCAAAAGAATACTTAACTCAGTGAAATGTGAGGTTTGATTTCATGTCTTATGTACTGTCTTATTTCATGTCTTACTGTACTTATGTACTGGCACTGCATATTGGATTGCAATTCTTGTGGAATGTGAGTCAGTGTGTAGAAAAACAAAACAAACACAGCAGAAGTACAGTTGAGCTGTGCTTCGCTTTCCATTTTTTTAAACATCATATATAAGCCCTTAAATGGCTGCAATGCCACTCTGTGGATGCTATTTTCAACAATTAGGGATTTTTTTTTTCTGCATTTTATGTGTTCTTTATCTTTTACTTTTTACTCTTGCAGTTATATTTTTAACATGGAGAGTTGTTGATTGAATACTTTCCTGTCAGAAAACCCTAAAAAATTCTAATACTAAGTTATCCTAAAATGAAACCACTATAAAGAAAAGAACTTTAATCTGAACTAGCTCATATCACAGAATGGCTCTTCTCTGGAGCAGAGAAAATGTAATAAGCACTATTGTTTTCCAGTACAGAAAACAACCCAAAGATGACTATTTCAATGGAACCCTAAATGGAGAACAATGGGAATATCATTAACCATAAAAGTACCTATTACTGATGACACTTCAAGCAGGAGAGACTATTTTAAAGATTAATTCCCAAATCTGCATGCATTCCTTTTTGACTAACTCTATTAGGGCATTCAAACATATTCTTGAGAGTTTAGAACAAGGAATAAAACTAAAATAGTTATGGCATGTTGCAAAAAAAAAAAATATTGAAAAGTTTTTTAAGGAATTTTACTGAAAACAACCTCTCTAAATAAATAAGGTTTGCACTTATTTTCTAAAAGCTAAATTTAATTGTAAAAGCAATTGTTTTATACCGAACATGTGGGTTTTAAAGTAATTCTTTTAAATGTATCTTCACATAATTTACTGGAAATGTTTTTTTTTTTTTTTTAAAACATATTTTTATTGCTAAATTTATTTTTGTTTTCTCCTACAAATTGCGAATTTCTGTGCCTAAAAATTATTTGTTCTCTTTATAAGAGTTATGGAGCAAATCTGACTTTATAACTGTAATAAAAATATTAATACATCAAAAAGGCAAAATAAACTGCCATCTGTTCTGATCAATAATACAATCTCCCTTTATATAATGTATAATTCAAAAGTAAAAAAAAAAAGAAGAAACTTTGGATTTGAGGACACTCAGTTTAGCTTTGTATATTTCATACACACAGTCAAGGAAAAGTCAAAATCTAAACTTTAGAACCCAACTATTTAAATCTGTTTAAAGAACCTCTCAGGACAGAAGTACATCCCTGAAGAAAAAAAATCATTCAACACTTAAATAAGAAATATATTTCTATTGGGACGGGGGAAAAACCAACATTGCAACCCAAACTTCTTTTAAATCTTATGCCTACACGTGCATATAAAAAATTATTTTTGCCTTGTTCAACAGATCTGAGAGTCACAGTTCTTCAGAGGCACTGATCATTTCTTTAGTTGCAGATTTATTGAAGTTTCTGATGAGAGGCCAATGTTAAATGGAAAAAGAAGCATTATGGTGCACCAGTTTTGAAGATGTTTAGACATATAGAGTTTCATTGAGTAGAATATGTAAGAAAATATTAGTTGTTTTTCAAGTTGGGGTTTTTAGGGTTGTTTTCAATCCATAATAGGAAAACAGCAAATTTTATTCCACTATGAAAAAGTCTGATTTTCTGAGTTCACAGCAGCCAAACTCCGTATCATGTTATTATTTCAAGGGGCTGCAGCATTTGCTGCCAAAGAAAGAGGTTGCACAATCTTCATTGTGTCCCTGTTCATATGGAGTGCAACCATTACAAATTCTATTTGAAGATAACCTTTAGAACTGCCTTGCAAACCTAAAACTCACTGTTGCCTTGGTGTGATGGTTTTCTGTTGCTTAAATAGTTTTCCTCTTAAATTTTAAAAGTAGTTTTAGAGGATTTGAGATAAACACCTGGTTAACATCTGGGTTTTTCACCATAGAGATAGGGACTAAGGGTGGAAAACCTATATCCTCAGTAGAGTCTTTCAATAACTGCTGCTAGTGAAGGATTAACTACTGACATGATGCATCCATTGGCTTCAACTGCCTTTGTTAGTGATCTCAGAGGGGTACCTTCCTGTAATTTGAACAGCCCAGTTCTCACATTAAAGTTCCTTACTTTGCAGCACTGAATTAATCTCTTGTGTTTTAGTAAAGAGGAGCTATTTCTAAAAGTTAATCATGTCTTCAGGCTGTGAAATTTTATGAACTTTTATCCCTTGACACTGAAATTTGCCTGAAATATTCATGAGCATTTCCATAATTTCATTTGAAACAATGTGTTTGGTGGTTTTGCTGTTAGATATTGCTGAGTTAGTTTGGTGTTTTTTAATTAGTATGAAGATACAGGAATCTTCCCCCAGTGAAAAATTATGGCATTTATAAAGAAAAATTTGTCTCTTTACATTTATTGAGAAAAAAGTTGTCTTATTTTTTCTGAATGTAAAAAATAGAGATACATTTTTGCTTATATGGAAGTTTGAGGTAAATGAAACAAGATATACCAGACGCCAGATAAAAAGTTCAGTCTCAGTGAACTCTGATTCTTGCCTTTTTAAAATATAATAGCAACAGAGGAAATGAAAGCTGACTATATATGTAGTACATATGTGTTCATAATTGCAGTATTTGAACTTTGGTCACATAATCCTTATTCCCAAGGTTTTGGTTTGCTTTGTGTGTGTTTTCTGGTTTTGGGGTTTGGTTTGTTTATTTTTGGTGGGCTTTGTTTGTTTGTTTTTTTCCATCGTGATAATGACTGAAAATTTGTCTGTGTGGGATTTTGTTCCTTTCCATGATGGAAAATTGCTCGCTCATTGTGACTATGAAAAATATGAAGTGTTGCTTCCACAAAATTCCTGAAAATGCAGTCACCTCACTAAGAATTTCTTGCGTCTGTCTGGAAGTGGTCCTTGGCAGCACATTGCCCAGATGATTTCTGAATACAGAAAAGTTTGGATGCCTCTATTCCATTTTCAAGCTTTTGCTTCAGCTTCTATCATTTAGCTTATTGGTGGTATCCTTCCCCTATGAGAGCCAGTTTTGAAATGGAACCCTGACTTTCTCCACCTCCAGTATAACCAGATACTTAGTTCCCTAAGTGATTGGAGCAGCATAGAAACAAATATTCAGGAGTGACTGTATGATAAGACAGTTAGTAATGATCAACATTTTAGAAGTATTTAAATTAATTGCTTATTTCAAGCTATAACAAATCAACTATGTCCTTAGCTTATCAGTAGGAAAGGGTCCTCATTAGAATAGCATTGATATAGGAAAGTAATGTAAGACAAAAACAGAAGATATCAGATATAGACAAAGCATTTCAGTATCATCATGTTATTACTTAGTTTAATTATTTTTTTATCTCTGTAAAAAGATAATTGAGTGGGAAGTGAAAATGATAAGTATAGAATTGTTTCCAATCCAAGCTTCAATTGCCATCAATTGGAGACAGTATTGTTGAGTGCTATGCTTTTTAATCTAACAAGAATATTATTATTATTATTCCAGTTGTGAAAATACTAAAACTTGTGGTTCAGTTCAGTATATTCTGTTAAAATGAGTTACATACAAAATTTGCAAGAACATACCCTTTTTCTGATGTTCTCATTGTCCTTGCCCTGCCCTTTGGTGTCCTAAGGCTCACTCTGCAGGGCTGAAGGAGGACTGCAGACCAAGAGGACACCCTTTGTGATTTCTCCCAGGCATCACATTGGGGTCCATGAGCCCACAGGTTTCAAGGATTGTTCTTTTTGACACTTGTTGAAGATGATTGCAAGACCTATCTCTCTTTTATCTTCTCTGCTGATCTGTGTCCAGGGCTCTTGTGGGCAGCCTTGAAGAGGTTTAAGGCCTTGCCTTAAGCACACTGGGTGTATTCCACAGGTATCCCAGTGCACTTCATGCATGGCAAGGCAGGGCAGGTGTTTGACGGTGGAGCTGGAGGCAGCACACAGCAATCTTTGTATGCCAAGGCCAGTGGGAAAAGAGGGAAGAGAGAGCAGAAATGCCAAGGAAAAGTGTATTTCATTATTGTGCAGACATGGGCATGTTGCCAATGGGTGAGCAACACACAGTGAGAACTGTGAAGTTAATACTCAAGTCTGAACCAGATGTTGCTTCAGGTGGGTATGGGAATATATCAATTTATTCAAGAACACTAATAAGTTGTTTGTAGGTGTCCAAGAAGTTTATCTAGCCAGTGGATTACTGGGAGTGTACATTAATGGCAACATCCCTAACATTATGGACTATGGCTGCTGGCCAGAAATGGAAGATTGTTTGTGAGAGATTGGGAGTTTTAAAATCTAATTTTTAAAGTTACCTTTAATTATCTTTAATTTCTTTTACTTTGACTAATTTTTTGCTGTCCCAGATCTGTAACATTTCACAAATTTCTGGAGAGCAATAAGGCAATTCTGGAGAGCAATCAAGGCCTCTTGGCCTTGATTTAGTTAAGTTCTTTTAGTTTTCTTCTATGAAAATTCCCTGCAATTCCATCAATATGTTACTAGTTTTTCTAGGCTTTTCTTTGAGCTCAAATGCATTGGAGAGCTAGACCAACATTTTATAGGTCATTCTAGACAAAACACTGGTGAAAGATCAACTGTGCTTTGCATAGAGACAAAAGTAATTTTCACCCTTTTTTCTTTTTGCTAGTATGCTTTGTTCTTTCTATAAGGAAAAGTATCTTTGAATAAAATTAAGCAAATTTCTTCTAAAAAAGCTGCACATAACATGAGAACTGATCATGAGCACAGTAGAATGATATTGCAAACTGACTAGTGAGAGTACTGTCAGGTTATGCTCAGGTAAAATAATATGTTATTCCTTTATACACAGGGAAAAGTACACTTTTTTCTTCTCTTACAAATCTTTACTAAAATGTGTCTTGAAATAATTCTAGATATTCAGTGGTGTTTTTTCATTTATATGAGTAAAGAAGGACTTTCACTGGAGTAGCTGGTTTTGGCTTAATTTTCTGTCTCTCTGCTTTTGTTTATCCAGCTCATTTCTGCAGAACTTCAGCTTATTCATCAGGGCAAGCAATGTGATTACTGATTTGATGCTCTGCTGATACACAGCTCTGTGTTGTCATTACAACAGCTTTGCATATGTGAATCTCAAAAGACTAGATTTCAAGAGACAGTTTGTTGTGAATCAAAATAATGTGTATCAGCCTGAGAGAAGATTAATCATTTCAGCAAAGGATTTGTTTTCTACAGTCAGACCGCGAGGTTACTTTATACATACACTTAAATATTCAGAATTGTTTGAATAATTATGTCTGAAAGTCTGCATATAGGAGGAAGTGGAAAGCTTTAAGCTCTATTTTCATGATTTTTGCTCTTTTCTCAGAAATTTCTAGACTACTTTATCTGACTGTATATGAACTGCAAAAACCTCTGTATTTGGTTAAGGAGAGTCATGCAAGACAATTTTTTTTTTTTTTCTGTCTACATAACAGACCTATAAATTTATTCAAAGTCTTGGTCCTGGCTCTGTTATGTAACCTTTGGTTTCAATTTGGCAGTTTTGTGGAGTTTTTGAACAAAATAGAGACCCTTTCTTCTCTTTCAATAGTGGCATTTCTTTTAAGAAAAGAAATCAGGATCCTTTGAAATCCATGCCAATTTGTTCTAGGAACCTTGTAAAGTTTAACTGTAGCTCCTCTCTTTCTGTTAAAATGTAGGAGGAGGAATGCTTGTCCCACCAGAAACTTGTGTGGTACAACACTGCTGATTTAAAAGAACTTCAGTATCACTGTCTTCAGAAAATGAAGCAGCTGCAATAAGCAAACAGCTATTTGAAAAGAAATGGGAACTAATGAATCAAACAGATTGCTTAGGGTATCTTCAAAAAGTCTACAGGTGGTAAATTTAGAATTAATTAAAGTGGGAACTAATATCTAAAGAAATTCTTTGGACTTTTTTTTCTAATCAAATAATAAGTTATCTATTTGTGTTGTGGTTCACAAGTTACTTTAACCAGCATTCAAATTTTGGTCCCTAAAATACTTAGAAAAAGACCTTCAGGTGTAATAAACTGTCAAGTGAGAGTCACTTGAAGATTGGGAGGAGATGTCATGTTTATTTTGGCTATAGTAATAATTTTTTTTTTCAAACTCATATTGTCTTCAAATATCTATGAATGTGTAAAACAGATACTTTACTAATTTACTTGGCAGGGAATTAATTTAGGTTCATAAAATGGGTTGTATTATAGTTTTTTCTTAGTTTTATCTTTTCTTTACGTGTTAAAATTATTGTCTAGGTTATTTCAAAGATTGTTTACCAGCCATGTAAATTAACCTGTAATTTAAAATGCACTAGGTTTGGGGTTCATAAAGTCACAAAACCTACAGATTCAGGGACACTAGGGCAAACACCTTCAGCCCTGGAGTCCCTGGAGCTGTAGAGTTGGTGGATCCTTAACTGTAATGGCAGCTTGGATACAAGATTGAGGTGCATTTGAGGCCGAGTTCCTGTGGGTGGCCCAGATGAGAAAGGTTTGGAGAGAGCAATGTTGGTACAGTGGCACGCTCCCCTTGGCCTGCCTTCCACAGCCCCGGTGCCCTGTGATAGCAAAACAAGCTGCTACAACATCCCCTCCCTTTCAACCAACACAGAAAGCATCAAAAAGTGCAGTTCAGGAGTGTTTCTTGCTTTGGAGATGCCTTGGCTTCTGGGAGAATTCTGTGTTAGCTTTCTGCTTGCTGGATGGGGCTATGGATATTTATTAAAATAACTGTTGGTATCTATGATGAGTAGGAATTTACTGTCTCCAAATTAGCCTGGAGAGGTAGACTCCCAGTATCTTTGAATTTGTGTAAGAAATTTTGATATTAAACACAGGCCGTTCTATAATGCCAAGTTTGTGAGGTTATACAATTTTAAAACTAGAGAAAAATTAATGACAAAAAATGCATTAATTTAGGACCACATAACAGTGTCAAGCACATGTTGTTTCTTCAAACTTTGAGATTTTAGCTGGAGGGGTAAGAATTTTCTTAGGCAAGTAGAATGTTAAGATGAGCTTCAGTTAGAAAACAGATATTAAGAAACTGAAGTCATAGTTCCAAAAACAGGTTTAGGATTATATTTTTTAAAAAATCCATCTTGGGTATAAAGGATTTCAGTTCCAAGCTACATGGAACTGGTTTTTTATTTCTTAGTTTTCTAAGAGGTCAAATAAATTATTAAAAATTAAAATTATCAATTGATTTAACTGTGCAATAGCCAATATTTTTTATATAAGATTATATGAGGAATTTTTATCCATCTAAATTTTGTGTCTGAGGAGCTTTCAAATGACAATAATCAGCTGTGTGTACAAACTAGTTCTATGTTTAGTCAAGCAGCTAAAAACTGCCAATGAAACATGTTAATTGGAAGTTAAGAATAGAAATATTCACCAAAACTTGACATTTGGGGTTTTCCCCCCTTGTCTCAAAATTGGGAATAAAATACAAGAATAAGCATAAATTACTAATTCTCAAAAAATATTCTTCAGTGATATGTTACTAAATTTAAAAGTGATCAGAACTGAGCAAAGCAACAGCAAGAAATCAAAAGCAATTTTTGCTGTTATTGAGGAAAAAGGGAGAGTTTGATGCTATTCCATTTAATTTCTTAAGAAGTTTTTGGGATTTCTTTGTTATATATATATATATATATATATATATTTAATTGTGTTTTCTAATGAAGAACCTGTTTTGTAAAAAAGTATCTTGTCTGACCCACTACCATGTTTCACACTACTACATTTTTACCAAGTAATGATCCGTGGAAAGTAATCCATTAGTACTGCTCTGACTCAGCCTTATACTTATCAGATAAACCATAGGTATTGATGAGAATGTTTTGCTTGTGTTTTTCAAAGGCCATGATATTACTTGAGTTCCAGTCATTCACTAACTACAATCATTAATATTTCCTTCATGAGACTACAGAATGTAGAATCCAAGCTATTGACGTTAATGCCCTGTCTTCATTCACTTAACTATTGTTCTATTTTATGCTAATAAATTTCAGCCAAGCATACAGGAACACATACTCTTTACTAAAAACTTTAGAGACTGAGATTTAGGTGGTATCACAAAATAAAGAATCTAACTGTTGCAGCTGGTTAGACTATCAGTATGATTCATTTGGAAGATAAAATAAAATCATGGTCTGTACCAGTTTGGTTGCAGCTGTTACTAATCCTATTGCCAGCTGTGTGTCATTTGTAGCATAATTGAGGTGCTTCCCACACCTTGAATGAAGTTATTTACCTAAGCCATAGATTTGAAGTTCAGCCTAGACTTGAATTGACACGTGTATCACATCTTAGAAAATGGAGTACTTGCCTGGATAATGAAATGTTTTAATTGCATTCATTATCCTATTCATAGTTTGTATCTGGGGAAAGCGCCACTCGGTTTTCTGGGTTGGTTTCAAGATACATGTGAGTTTTCTTTGTGGGTTTGTGTTTGGTGGGGTTTTTTTTGATCTTCTCTCATTCTTAATAGCTGTGCTCCTTCTTTTACTTAATTTTCCCTTCACCACTGTGAATTGCTTATTTATTATAAGGTTGTGAGATAATGGTGTATGAAGTACTCCTCCCAACAGAAAAGATAATTATCTTTGACCAAGAAGCACCTGAAGTTTGAAGGACGCTGCAGTAGTGATGTCTAACAAGTTGATATAAGTGTGTTTGGAACTGGAAGAGAAAATCTGCTTAGCTTATAAAGTCAAGAATATCAAGACTGTTTGACAAACTGTATTTTTCTTCTTATTGCATCAGAAGACTAGCTAGGATGTTTTGTTTGTTTCAATGAATTGATTAATCAGTCTAGTGAGGTAAACAGCTATCTTTCAGAAGAGCTGTAAAATCAAAGGAGAATAAAATAAGTCAGTACTTCACCTTTGGTCTAATGACAAGAAATTGGAGACAGGTTGGAGAAATTCCCTCTTATAAGAAGAGACCAAGAAGAAGCAAATGTGGAGCTGCCTTATTTTTCCAGAGTAGGACTGCTGCCATCATACAGAAATGCAGTCTCTGTTCTTAGTGTTTTCTGAAACGAGCTGATTGCTCAGTGGTTTTGAAGAGTAATTTTCATTATCTGTTATAAATTTTTTGTTTATATAAACCCTTTAAGGAAAGAAACCACTACATTTTTAATTGCATGTAGTTTTTAATATATTTTGCTAAGATGTTCCCACAGTCTGCAAATGATATTGGCAATTAATTGGAATTTATTTGATTGATATAAATTGATATATTTGTGTTGATCTCAAAAGTAGTATTTTTTAATTCAGAAATTTATTAAAAAAGCATGTTGTTTTAAAATTTCTAATATGTGTTAGAAATGTATTTTTGCATTTATACATCTTATACTCTGGTATGCTGTTCAAGATATTTCTTCCTATATTTCTATTTTATTTCAGTCAGCAAATTCTTTAATTTCAGTTTTATTATTGTAAGGTTGTGATGAGAATTATCTTCTCTGAATAAATTAGCATATTATCAAATATTATCAGCATATTTTTGTTTATTAATTTTTAATTAAAACCTCAACTTCCAACTCCATTATTTAGATTTTGCCCAGTTTTCTGCAAGGATTGATCAAATATATAAAAAACTTTTTTTTGCTGGGAAAAAAAAAGTGATATATATTAATGATTGAAGAATTCATACCAGGTGTACCTGCAGTCAGTTAAAAGTGCGCACTTCATATTGGCTTAAATAGGAAAATAATTTGTTAACTCTTCAAGTGAAAGAAAATTATTTCAGTAACTAATTGATGTATTTTTATTACTTTGTACATTAAATTATAAAATGAGAATGTTGATCCAAAAAGGTAATCTTAGATTACTTGAAATTCCTCATTTTGCCTTAAATGTTTATGACAGAATAAAATTCAGGTAAAGTTGGTGGTGGGAAAAAATAAATTTGAAAGAGATGACTTATGAAGAATTGTAATGAGTTCTTAAGTAGAAAAGTAGAGGTTTTTTTCTTTTAAACTTTTGTGATTTATTAGATTTTCTTTGAGCAACGCTGAGATCTGTAGTTGGTTTTTTTTTAGGTTTTTTTCTCTATTACTTAAGATAAACTGTATTGATTTTTTTATGTTACTCGTATGCCATTTCATTAAAAAGATACTAAATGATAAAAATTCAAATGAGAAATTATTAAGCTTATTTTTTTTAAACTAATGTCAGAGTTCTGGGAAAAATTTTGGATTACCTATTGCATTCACCCCCTATAAATTCAATAGTTATGGCCATATGGTCATACGGATGCAATCGTAGGCTTTGAATTTTCATCCTGTTTTCAAGTGTGCTAAAATTGTACTGACACCTCATATAGCTTATTTAAGCAAAAGGCATGCACATATGGCAAGCATAGTGTGAAGAACAATTTTGTAACTGTTTCTCATGCACAGCACTGTGCTGGGCTCAGTCAATCAACACCATCTCGGCAGAGTGGCAGAACAGGATCTGCATAGCGATTATACTCCATCAGTGTGCCTTGTCCTACAGTATGTGACAACTATTTTACAACTTCCATAGAAAATGAATTCTTCATCCACACTTCCACTGCATGCTTCGTTTGCTCCTGGTTTGTTTTCCTTCCCTAATGTGGCTTAGTAAGGCTGCCTGCTTCTGCTTGCCAGTCCCTGGTGAATTGTTTTGCCAGTATGTAGTGAAGGTCAAAGTAAGGAAGTCTCGAGGGTCATTAGGTTTGTACGTGGCTTGTGGGGAAACTCATTAATGGGTTGAATGTGGGAGTAGTTTTGCAGTTCCCTTGAGGGGAGGACAGACAGGACAGGACCTGAGCATCACACTTTGTATTTGTAGCAGCTAATCAACCGGTCACTGTAGTTTTTCTAACTACCCTTTCAGTGCACAAATAGCTGCAGGCGCAGCATATGCAATCTTCTGTTCACAAGGGATGTAGTAGGGATGTTGGGGAGCTGATGGCATTGTCATAAAAATAAGAACAAATACAAATCTGAAGGAAGAAAAATTTAGATGTTTTTCTCTTTGAAACAACTTGTTCATGCTGTGTTTTTAGTGATGATTGCTAATGTACAGGTATCAAAAAAGCTCCTCTGCTTTCACTGGATGTACCATGTAATTTTTAAAGAAAACAGACTTACAGAATTGGCATGCTATAGCAAATTTTTATTTCTATCTTAAATAATGGGCAGGTGACCTAAGTCTTCTTCTGAAAGATCTTTTAAGTAAGTATGCAGAGTTTTAGAACAAGATGTGTTGTGTAAAAAACCAGAAAACATACATAACACAATATAATTCTAGGGGGAGAAAAATTGAAGAAAGGGGAATCACTACCTAGTGAAAACCTCTATAAATGTGTCATTCAGAAGCAGGGAAAGACATGTGATATTAGGGGAGGAATTTGTCTATGTATGGTTTGCCTTCCAAGACTGAATTCAGCTGCAGTAAAACACATTTGAGAGAATAAGCCTCAGCTATTCAGTTCTGGAACCTTTCCACCTGTTGTGAGGCAATACAGAATATCAGAACTGTAGGGGTAACATTGTTCTGAAATTCCTGGGAGGCAGATCTAGCACTTCAGCTTCACAAGTTAAAAAGGTGCTCAGTGTCCAGTATGAGGATGTTTAGAAGGTTTACCTAAAAACCATTTTTGCTGGAGAGGCTGACTATAGCCTTTATATTTGATGGAAAGATGTAAACAGTTTCTCTGACCTGTTAGAGATATCCATTTCCCTCAGCTGACCATAAAGGGGGGGGAGGTGGGGGGTCTAAATGACTAGATGCTTAAGGCATTTTAATGATCTAAGTTTTGTCAGATTAATCCATCTTCAATCTATTCAGCTACTTCAGGGAGACTGAAAGAATGTGTGTAAACATAACCCTTACCAGAATCTATTTTCCAAACTCTTTGAATGTGCTAGTAATTAGGATGTTAAGAGTAAATGCAGGTACTTAGTAAGGTTATATTTAAGAAGTGCCTTACCAAGATGAACACAGTACAAAAATGTAGGAGCTATAATGGCAAGAAAATTAATCACTAGAAAAATTCACACTAATTTTTTTTGGTTGAGATTTGTATAGATATTTTCCATTGTTTCAATGCCAGTGAGAAATTTGAGACGTTGACTCTAATAAATCTTTATGGTGCTGAGTTATGTGAACTCACAGGGGATACTGTAATGTAGCCTGGGAGTTCTACACCCTCAGTAAAACCAGAATGAATTTGGTCTTTGATCTTGCTTTTTTTTAACAGATGCACAATGTTTTTTGAGTTCTCATGTACTTTTTGTTTATATTCTCCTTTGATAGTTTTCACATTCTCTTTTGATAGTTTCAGTGTCATGGGGTAAGAGAAGGACTTTTGTTACTAGTTTTCATATGGTGTTCACTATCTTGACAGTCCTTAAGATCAAAAGCATCCCCTTTACCATGAGGATGAAAGTCACACTGCATTACTCTATTTTTCTCAATAAGTTCTTACTCCATCGTAAAAAAACCCCAGCAAAACAGTAGCAAGTTCTTGGCCTATAATTTTTGCATTCTTCCATGGAAAATTAAGAAGTTTTCAGCAAGAATATTGTGCTTAATAACTAACCTAATCTTTATTCCTGCTTGCTGGTGGGTATTCCAGAAGTACAAGAGTAGAAATACAGGAGATATCCTAAATAGCAGTTCTTACAATAACTCAGACTGCTAATTGAAAAAAAAAAAAAAAAGATAACTAAATAGTTTCTCTCTCTACAGTCATCATAGCTGCAGAATTATTTGGGATCATTGTGCTTGGAATTTGTAAGATCTTATTTCAGAGAAGATAAGACCACCTTCCGGAGTGCATAATGATTTTAGGGAGACTTTGCAAAAATGGCCTTTGGGTTGTACAAATAGCAAATAAATTTGGAACTAGATGGGAAAGGTGTAATATTCATTTAAATGTCTGTTTGAAGGCATCATTTTTTAAGTGGGAGAGTTCAATGCAGCAGGTGATGGTGATGATTTTTTTGCCATGCTTTTTCCCAAGCTTAAATGATTTTTAGTGAAAGTGGATACCAGACCCATGCTACCTACAGAAATGAAAGGATGCTAAGAACATAACTGTTTCATTCAAAATTATCAGCATGCTGCCTTGTAGTGTGGGAGTATATGTTTTAAAATATGTGTGGATGCAAACAGAAAACTGTTTGTTTGGATTTTTCATGTTTGTAGTGTGATTTCAAGAGAGGAAATAATAAATTGAGAAAAGTTTCCTCTGTCAGAAAACAGTCACTGGTGCTATTCTGTGTCCCTCTTGTACACATATCTTTCACAAATCAGACTTAGTGCCCTGGCTGAGATAATAATTCATTGCTCTACTGCTATATTGAACATCCCTGATGAGGGAGTCACAAACTCTGCCCACAACTGAATAATATTATGGGTAACTGCAGTTGTTGCAAAACTTAATACATAATAAAAAATACTACATGGGTACTGAAGGTTTGGTGGTTTATTTCTTCCTTACAATGTGCAGTTCTCACATTTTTGCAAAATATGAGTTAAACGTCACAGTAATTGAAAAATGTCAGTAGCTTGCTGGGTACAAAAAAAGTTCTATACGCTTTGAAGTTCCCTGAGTGCTGGTGCAGCACTTTGAAAAATTCCTTAATGACTGAGTAGTAGTTTTTGAACTAGTGATTTGGGAGTCCCCTGCAAGCACACTAATGATTCAGACAGCAGCGTTAAATCACTTGCTTTAGTTTAAGCACTTCTTGAATGTACATAAAGTCTCACTTTATTGGGAATTGAGCTAACTACCTGCAGTCTGAAAAGCAATAAGTTGTGCTCTTAAGCAAAGGTGAATTACTAATAAGAGAGTTTTTTCAGTATGTGTTTTTTGAAAGCTCTTAGCTGTTTGGGTACAAGGATTGTACAGCAGTTGTCGAAGCTTCACGTGTTGGACTCTACCAGTCCTTGGAGAGATCTTTTTAACAATTTTCAGGAAAAAAAGTGACAGAGAAATACCATGATAAAGGCTTTTGGAAGACAGAAGAGGAAACTCTTCAATAGTATTTCACAGAACATTAAATTTCCCTAATCTCTTCAGCAGTTGCACTCCTCTTTTTAATTTTTTTGTTTTGTTTTCGTTTTTTTGCTCTGACAGTGACTTGAGAATAAAATTAAGATTGTGCTACTGGAAGAGTCTACCTTCTGCCTATGTTGATTTCCTGCATGTTTTACTTAAATAATATTAAAAGGTGTCTGCATAGTTTTGTGAGTTTATCACCCATAGCTTGCACTGCTGAGTAACCATTTGATAAATGCTTTGTCTCTTTTAGATTTCATTGTTCTCAGTCCAGACCTAAGTCAGAAGATCAGCCAAAAATATCAGCAACAGTTCATAGATGAGCTAGGGTCTCCTGAGCAAACTCAAACACAAAAAAGAAGTATAGAGAAGGTAGAGGCAGGGATAGATGATCTGGGAGGAACATTTGAGCAGAAATGCAGTTAGGAGGGACAAAGCTCGGATTGAACGGAATCTGGTCAGGGATATCAAAAGACAATGAGAAGGATTGCAATGTGTACATAGGTGATAAAATGAAGAATAGGGAACATGTGGGCCCACTGCTGAATGAACCTTCTGACACAGGACATGGAAAAGGCTGAGGTTCTGAATTCCTCTTACTTTTAACTGGTAAAATCATTCTTCAGAAATGTTAATTACTGAAGTCAGGGAAAGCCCTGGTGCAAGGAAAATGTACTCACGGAAGATGATCAGGTCAGGGAACAATTAAGCAAATGGACATACATAAGTCCATGGGTTGTGATGGGAGGTCATGTTTGACCAAACTGGTAACCTTACATGAGAAAATGACAGTCTCAGTAGATGAGTGTAGAGCACTGGGCGGTCATTAAGGCTACCTAGTTGTCAACAAGGTTTTTAACACTCTTTCCTGTAAGATCCTCATAGAGAAGCTGACAAAGAATGGATCGGATGAAAAGATATTGAGATGAACTGTAAACTGGCTAAAGGCCCAGACTGAGGTGGCCAGTGGTATTAAGTCTAGCTGGGGGTCAGTAGCTGGCAGTGGACCCCAGAGGTCAACACTGGGTTCAGCAGTTCTTACAATTTTCATTAAAGATCTGGATGACGGGGCAAAGTGCAACCTCAGCTGGTTTGTTGATGACACAACACAGGGAGCAGTGGATGACTAGAGGCAGAGATGACTTCCAGAGGAACCTGGAGAAATGGCCTGACAGGAACCTCCTTAAGTTCAACAAGGGAAAATGTGAGGTCATGCACAGGGGGAGGAATAAACCAAGGCAATGTAGTGAGGAAGACTATGTGAGAGGGCTGATTAGCTGGAAAGCAGCTTGGAAGGAACTACAGGTGGATATTACGTGAAACACAAAGGCCAAAGGTGCCCTGGGCTGTTTAAGGCATGTTGTTACAAATAAATGGTGTAACCTGCACAGCAGAGTTGGACAACCCAAATAAACAGATCAATAAAAAGAATTGTGTACAAATAGATATAAAGCAGTACAAAGCCAGCAGATGAAAGGATTCAGAGCTAGCAGATAAAACCTATCTCAGAGAAAGGAACACACAGAAGATTCCACTGGTCACAGAAGCATAGAATAATGGAATGTTTCATTAGGAGTAAATACAAAACTGTCTTAAATATGCAAATAAGAAATTTTTCTCTTTAAAATATTTAATTATGTTTGGGAGTTTTTCTTTTTTCTTTTTTCTTTTTTTTTAATTTACATTGACTTAATTGACTTTGTTTTAATAGTTTACTCGTATATTGGTATAAAACTAGTAGCCTCCTAAACATTAAATCTTTCTTCTTGTATTTCTGACTGTTCTAAAATGTCCATAGTGGTATTGAGAGTGCTCTCTTGACAATTAATGTAATTTTTTTTTTTGAGAAGAACTAAGGACAAAGTCTGATTTTGTATGTATAGATACTTATGTGTACTGTCTCAAACTAAAAAGAGAAAGGATACGCTAGAACATGAAGAGCCTTGGTATCTTTTCCATTTCCTTGGGCAGCTGAAGAAATAACAATGTTCAATAATACTAGCAGCAAATGGAGAAATCTTTCTTCTCAGGTGTGTTTTCTTCAGTGAGAAAGTTCCAGGTTTATTGAAGGATGCATTTGTAAACTTTAGAAATCAGAAACCATCCAAGACCATTCAGATTTTCTGAATAGTGTATGTCTCATTTGCTGTAGAGGAGAGAAAATTCCAAGCAAAATAAGTGAAGCAAGTGAGTTTGTACTTTCTTATTGGAAATTTTGTCATTCACTTGATTTTTTTTTTTTAAATAAGACAAGAGCACTTCCCAATATAGGTGGGATGGCATGCTTATTATATACTACAAGAATCTCACTGCTTCTGATTCTATTTCTCACATTTTTAGGCATTATGTGATGTCTCTAATGGAACAATGTCTTGCCTCAGGCTTGCAGTTCTTTTCTTCTTTGAATATGTCAGATTGAAGGAGAACATTACTTTTAACCAATTTTCAGATTTGACTGAAAATTTGACTGATAAACATTTAAGCCTTGAGTACAGTCTTCTTATCTGCCACAATAAGCAATCATCTTTTGTTTGTTACATTTCTGATTGTGGTGTGCTGAAATCCCAAGGACAGTCGTTTAGTATCATCCTATGCAAGCCCCAGGAAGAGTCTGAGCACCTCATGAGCCAAAAAAAGGAAATGCAAGACAAGGGAAAAAGAAATTGCTATTCACATTTGATAGGTTAGAAAACGGAAGCAAAATCTACCAAAACTACTCATGATTATACAGCAGTAAATTATTAATCAGGCTACTCATCCCTGAGTTTTCTCACCTCAAAATTTTGTTTCAGCTGACAGAGAAGTCTAGATTTTTTTCTTTTACAGTTTTAATTTTTGCTTTACTATATTTTTGAAATTTAAAAAATTTCCTGCCTGAGGAAAACAAAACACTTTTTTTCTCCTAGTACAAGGACTGCTGTATTTGAATCTTTTTCTTTTGCTCCTAAGACAGGCACAGGCTGCTATGCTCTCCTGATATGCAGACAAATACAGTCAGCACCATACACTAAATAAAGTCTTCAGCTGTTTCAAGTTCAAAGTTCAAAGCTGTTTCCTTTCCTTCAAGTCACAGATTGTTTTCAGCCTGGAGTCAATTTGTGAGAAATCAAAAATTGTTTTTTAACCTCAGTGAACAGACCAAGACCCAATTACACTTTATGAAGATGAAATGTATGTCAGTGTGTAATTTAAAATATGCTGTGAGACCTCCTGTGAGCTCAGAAATTATCTTCTAAGTCATGGCTTAAAAAAAAGTGTTTGCTTCCTTTATCTTGGGATGTTTCTTTCTATGCAACAAACACTATCAGACTTCAAGCAATCTGAAGGAAAGAAGAGCTTTTGCCTCTATATATCCAAGGGAAATTATATGCTATAACTCTTGATTATTTGACAGGAATATAAGCCCATACCAGTTTTTGCTTTCATTACCATTATCTGAAGAAAATTTATGGTGCTGATATGGTGAACCTAAAGCTGCTCCTCTGCTTTCTATTTTGTTGTGTTTCAGCATAATACAATTATATTCCACTTTCTTGTGTATTTGCCTTTTAGTAAGTCTGGTTTTCTGTTCATGCTAGATATTTGGTTGTATCCTTTTGGTACTGTAAATTAAAATGTCACTGCAGACAGAAGTCTCAGACTGAACTGGGAGTAAGCAAATTGAATTTTAACAACAGAGTATATTTGTTTGTGCATTTAAGAAAATGTAACTTTCTGTATGTAAGCTTCACTGAATTTGATCAAATTTTGTTTTGGGAAGCTGTTCAATGTTCTGATAATAGCAGTATTGAATGCTTTTACTTTGATCTGATTTTGTTATTAAGGACTTTATGTAAAAATGGTGGTGGTTATCTGTACATGTGTGAGTGAAATTAGATTTAAAATAGTAAAATCTGTTTTCTTTTTTCTCTTTTCCATCTCATTAAGGGAAGAATTTTTTTTTTTTTTTAAATGAATTGAGATCACTAGTTGAGTTGTACTGAATGTTTGAGAACACTTTCCTTTTACAATGAGCTGGAAACAAAATTGCTCGAAATCACTTGGGGTTTTGTACATTGAAAGGTTAATTGGTAAGACACAGCTATGATCTATTTCAGCCAGAGATTTAGATAACTAATTTAGTATAGCATCCTTGTAAATTAGATGTAAAGCTTTAGTAAGTGAAGGGTCATTTTTTCCAATAGAATTCTAATGTGATCTCTAAATGCTGATTTTCAGTTTATATATATGAGTAAGTACTAGTGAAAATGACCTTGTTCTAGTAAATTTTGTCATCATTACAGACACCTGAACCCTGGTGCCTATGCCTACATTATGCTTCTAGTTTTTCTCTTCAGGGCATGTTTGCATAGACCATGAGGAATTGTTTTTGATAGTATGGACTTCTAAGCAAAGTGCTTAAGTGAAAATGGGATATTTCATTCAGGTCTTGAAATCATATCAAATGATGAACAAAGCATAATACAGATGTAATTAAATATGTAGGTGGCATTTTACATTCAGTGCTGAGAAGTAATGTGTAAACAGTAAAATGCTACTAAGCACTAAAAATTTAAGAGGATGTTTGCTTAGAAGTAAAAACATTACAACAGTCATGTTTAATTTCTATCTTCATAGAGTAATAGAATCATTAGGAGAATCAAATGCACTTCTGAGTATCATATCTACACATCCCTGAGTATCATATCTACACATCTCTTAAATATCTCCAGGGACGGTGACTCAACAATTCATTTGCATTTGCTCCCTTCACCCTTCAATTCCTTTCTCCTTTGCACACCTCTGAATATAAATTTGAGTTTGTGCATGGGAACAAAATAGAAAAATCAATGCTGCTGTCCTCTCCACAGTGGTGGCAGAGACAGAATTCAGGCTGGAATCTGTTCTTCTTTCACTAAATAACTGAATTGCTCTTTAGTCAAGGAAGATTTTCTGATGCTACCCTGGTTCCAAATAAATGAGATCATATATTAATATATTATGAAGAGAAATAATTATATCAAAAATTGGAAAAAAGCAAGGCTATGTTCTTGACAAGAAAAGATCTGAGTTCTAAAATTTTAGCTGAAAAGAACACCTTAGTGTATTGTAGCACTTCTCTAATTTCTGTGAATCAATATGTACATAAGGCTGTAGAGCCTTAAACTCAATACATTAAAAATAATATTTTTAATACTTTCAGGATCTAATTTCTACTCAAAATGCTTTCATTTTATTGGTCCACTTGACTTCCACGCTGCTTTTCTCTTGAACTGCTCTATACACGATTTTCAAGAACCTCTTATGCTCACTTATCTGTTTCAGTGATACAGTTGCATTTATATTCACTAACATTTTGTCCCTGATCTCATATAGTTAAATTTAATTGGTGTAGCGGTAGAGTTAATTTCCATATTTTATGAGTAATTCTATGGATCTTTAGAGAAGCAGACATATGAGAAAAAAATTTTAAGAATGCCTTTTCAGAAGTGAATACAAAGATTAAATATCGTAAAACAAGAGTACTCCTTTGCTTCATTTGTTTTTCTTAATGTTGAGAAGTCTGCTAAATGTTCAATGATTCAATAGAAGTCCTAAGTAAAAATTCTGAATGCCTCATTCCTTTTCAGTAAAGAAATAAAATTAATGCCAGTATTCCATTGTAGAGGCTTCCATGCCCACACATATGTTAATGACTTATGCATATCAAATGATAGACAGGAAGGATTTTCCCTATTAAATGCATGACCTTAATTATAAAATCTAAATAACATGTTATTAATAGAAAGGAAGTTTATATTTATAGCACAAACATTATATTCTTAATTAATAATATTTATAATATTTATTTATAATTTCCATTTAATAAAATTTTCTAAAATAAGAAAGAAATTTTAAAAAATACATCATAGGTTATTTAACTTGCAGCAAGAGAGGAACTTTCATCAGGAAAGAATAAAATAAGCTTATGTTTTATAGTTAGTAACGCTCTGTGGAACTAGCATTGTAAGAACTAATTGTAAATGTGTTCTTAGATCAAAAGAGGTGATTAGTTCATTGTATTCAGCATTGGTGCAGTCTCCCCTTAAGTAATGTGTGCAGTTTTGGGTCCCACGATTTAGGAAATTTCTGAAGGGCCTTGAATGTATTCAGAAGAGTGCAAAAAAGCTGGTAAAAGGGATGGAAGAAAGGAACTGCTGAGGACTTTGGACTTGTCCAGTTTGGAGAAAAGAAGGCTGAGTGGGTCTTTCCAGCTTCCTGAGGTGGGAAATAGAAGAAGGAAGTGCTGATCTCTTCTCCCTGGGACTCGTGGGAAGGTCAAGGTTGGTTTGCTCTGGACATTGGCGAACATTTCTTTACTTAGGTGGTGGTCAACCACAGGAACAGGCTTCCTAGAAAATTGTTTGATACCCCAATATTGTCAATGCTGAAGAGATGTTTGGGCAATGCCCTTGTTAATATACTTTAACATTTGGCCAGCTATAAAGTGGTCAAGTAGCTGGACTTGATCCTTGCTGGTCTCTTCCAACTGAAATACTCTATTGTGGTTTTTTGTTTTTGGTTTTTTTTGGTTTTTTTTGTTTTTTTTTTTGTTTTTTTTTTTTTTTTTTCTAAATCTGTGTTCATTAGTTCTTTTATTGTCAAGTAGATTAGTAAAATAAAGTCAAGTTTAAAATCTGGCAAGTTTTTATCTTAGGTATGTTTAGATGTTTCATTATAGTGGGAATTAAACTGAACATACCCACTGAAATGTGGCAAGCAAAGTTCAGAACTCATTGCTGTTCAGGATCTCAGGTATCTGCCATCTCATTGTGCATTTGAGTGTAAAAAAGTGTTCATTTGGCTGGCTGAAAATATGCATCTAGAGTGCAAATTGAAATATTCTTGAAGTCCTTCTAACAGCATCAAGTTACTCTTTGCTATAAGTGGAAACAAATGGAAAGAATCAGTTGCACCTCTCTGAACTTTGGAAAATGAAGGATTTTAAGTTGCTCCACACTCATTTGTGTCTAATTCAGCTCTGCATTTACTGAAAAGCAAATTATAAGGGAAAATAAGAGAAGGAAAATTATGCTGATAGCAGTAAAAGATAGGTATGAGGAACCTTGATCCCCATTTTCAACGGGAACATTTTCATATGAACTTTGCTCTCTCTGGCATTAATAAAAAAATTTAAGAGTTCAACTAGAAATCTATTTAACAGATGTAAAGGAAAAATAATGTCAGAAACTAAGAAAAACCCCATATACATAGTCAACCATTGTATATTTCACATCACTTCAGCTTAAAATCCTTTACAGATCTGTGAGGGTACTGTTTTGAACATAGGCTATAATTCAGGAGATTATCCTGTAAATGCATTTAGATTGATAAAGTGTGCAAACTACCTCTACCTGTCACGTTCTTGGTTAGCACATGTTACTGATCAAGAGTTATTTGAAGGGATTTTAATTCCTTTTTAAAATTATTTTGCCTTTAATGATATCAAGCTGTTTTGGTTTTAAGATATTTGTCCTTTTTTGGTTAGTTTAGTTTTGTTTTGTCGTATAGACATCTAAGTGATGTCAATGCCACAATGTAAACATAGTTCTTCTGTGTTGGTGCTTAAGGTCTTCTCTTCCCTTTGCCAGGTGATAATAAACCAAATATTTGGCAGCAAAATTATTTAGCTTCTTGCGTCGAGAAATTTTATGTTCTTGTGGCTTTAGTTGTACCTTGAATTGTTTGATGAGAAGTAATTGATTATTGATTTTAGTTTATAGCTAGGCAATAGCTGAAGACTTTAGTTAATGTCTCTGTTATTTCCAAGTTTGCTTTTTTCTGTAGGTAAATATATGCCAAGATATTTATGACTTTTGATCTCTTTAGGAGCACCAAAAAAACCTGAGACTTTAAAGCCGTTTTTTCTAGTTTTTGTTAGCTTGGGGATATCCTTTTCATCTGTGTACTGCAATACTACGCATTCACAGTGGTTAAACAAACTGAGCTTTAATGAAAAGGTGGATGACACTACTAGCTAGTAAGATCTCACAGTCTGGATAATAAAAAAAAATAGTAAATTGTACTCCCATAGTCTGATTAACATTTTTACCTTCTGGCTGTTCAGTTTGCAGGTTTTTTGGTTTTTTTTGCTTTGTAGACATAAATTCATTGTGAGTTTAATCAGTCTGTTTTTACTCATAGTGTTTTTTCTAATTTAGAAGCCATGACTTGACATTTCACATGATTCAAGACATTGGAGAATTTGTAAAAGAAAGTATTTCATTTTTCTTTTTACTGAAACCAATACATGATGTTTTCCAAGAACATAGTACCACAATGATGCTTAAAATTATGCTTCTGTACTTCATAACACAACTGACCCAGTTCTGTATTTTTGTTGGTTTTTTCCTTTTTCTTTTTTTTTTTTTTAATAATTTTACTTAGTATGTATATTTGGCAGAAATTTCCCCTAGGGGACTCCAGATGTCACTAAAATTCAAGTTTTCTAAATGTTAGGGTACAAATTGATCAGTAATTCTTTATTTTAACCTTGCACACAATTGTGCACTACAGCAATAAAAAGACTGGAGAAAGGAAACCAAACGATTTTGTAAGGATAAAACCTTTCTGACAATAAATATGGATCTTCAAATGTCAAGACAGACTAGATTAAATCCATGGGTTGCTTTCAATCTAATACCATTAATAATTACTTTATATTTTTCTTTAAATGTTTGGCTGATACAAATGCATGTAGTGCTGAAGTGGTATCTCTGAAAGCACAGCAGGTAGAAAATACCAGCTTTTAAAATTTTGACCAAATGCAGTGATTTGACACTGGCCAAATGCCAGACACCCACGAAAGCCAGTCACTCACCCTCCCCTTCCACAGATGGACAGAGGAGAAAAAAAGTTTCATGAGTTGAGATAAGGACTAGGAGCAAACACTACAAGGGTAAAACAGTATAATAGTTGCCTTCTCCAGCCAGGTCTCCCAAGCTCTTGGAGGTCTATAATACACCCAAGATAGCTCGGCTACCCTTGGAGGCGTAAAAATTAGTAGGATGGCTTCTGTTGCAGTGTTGGAAACAAAAGGGTTTAAAAAAAGGCAAAATAACAAACAGAAAAACTGAGCCAGGTGCAAGAGGTTCTTGCTCCTGGTAAAACACCTCACAAAAGCAATTAATTTTTTAGTTCTCTTCTTTTTCTAGTAAATTGTCCAGGCGAGGCTTTTTGACTCCTATCCAATTAGCTATCCTTAAGTTTGAGGTGAAGTCCCCCAGGCCCTATGGGATGTCTTTTCACCTAATTGAGGAGGGAAACTTCTGGGCTTCTTTCCTTTTTGAGGGGACAAAGGATAGTTTTGTCACTCCATCAAAAGACGGTACATTTCCTACAAAACAGGCTTAACTTAAGGTACAAAGTGAATTTATTACTAACAGAATCAGAGGATGGTAATGAGAAGTAAAATAAGCCTTTAAAACCCATGCTTTTTCCCCAAACCTTCCCTCCTTCCCACGAGGGCAACAGGCAGACTGCGTGTGGGGGTTTTGATCAGTTCATCACACCAGGGTTTTTTTCGCTGCCCAGGATGAGGAGTCCTCCTTCCCCTGTGAGACTGTGGTGTCCCTCCCATGGGAGGTGGTTCTTCTTCTCCCACATGGTTCCAATCTCATGAGCAGCAGTCCTGCCAAAACTGCTGCAACGTGAGTCTGTCCCACATGCACACAGCCCTCCCAAAACTGCTGTTGTGTGGGTCACTCTTCCACAGGGTGTAGTCCTCCAAGGCCAGGCTGCTCCAGCCTGGAAGCAGGGCCCCTCTCTCCACTGGGTCTCCCATTGGATCACAACCTCTTCCAGGCATCCACTGCTCCAGCACGGGCACCTCCCCCACAGGCTGTGGGTGGATTCCTGCATTCCTCATGGATCCCCACGGGCTGCAGGGGCACAGCTGCTTCACCATGGTCTCACCATGGCCTGTAGAGGAACCTCAGCTCCAGCACCTGGAGCACCTCCACCCTCTCCTTCTTCACTGACCTTGGTGTCTCCATGTGGTTTCCCTCATATGTTCTCACCTCCTCCTCCTCTTCGCTGTCTAGTAGAACAAAAACTGTGTGCACTTTGCTTTGATTTTCTTCTTAAATATGTAATCACAGAGGCATTACCAACATCAAATCTTAGCAAACACCATAAAACATATAAATCTGACGAAAATACTCCAACTACGGTAAAAATACAAAGACAGAAGGATTTTTTTTGAGAAAACTGCTTTTAAAAATGTGTTCTTGTTCCATTAAACAACTCTCTTGAATCATTTTATTATTTAAAAAATAAAGATGTAAGTATGAAGAGATCTGCTTTGTTGACATTTTTCACCTAAATATTGATTAAAAGTAATATTCAAGCAATATTCATCCTTCAAGGAAGCATTATTTTTACCACCGTCTCTCCATTATCTTGCTTTCAATGTATCATGGAAATGTTCTAGCACTCAGATGAAAATAGACTTTGACTGAAGAGACATCAGTTATCTTGAAACTTGCAAGACTCAAAAATTGTTATCAAAGGAGGAATAAGAAAAATTGTATGAGGCTCCATTACAGTACCATTGAAAAAGTAACACAAACCACTTAAGTCATGGCCACTCTGACATAAAAATAGTTATAAATAAAGATTTGCTTTACTGGTAGCAGCATGATAATTTAATTTTGCAAACTATAAGTATATAGTTCCTAGCTCTTAGAGAATCTTGAATCATAGCATAATATACACTATTTCTATTATTGTGAATGCTGGATGCCTTGTTTTACCTTCTATATTGTACACTGGCTTTCATGTATTCAAATGAATTTGTGACTATATATTTTGTTCTTGAGAAACACTGAAGTAAAAGGCTTCGAAGCAGCTATTGACAGGAAATAGTTTCCTGACTTCTTTCTGCCTAACTACATTTGTGGGTACAAATGAAACCTTTATTAACCCTTTTTACTTGTTTTTCATTTGTCTTGTCTTTTTTTTATCTTTTATGACTTTCATTTAAATACTTTCTTTATTAGTTTCTTCCACATATACCACAATCAACCTCCAAAGCTGAGTTCACTTAGATATGTTATATACACATTCCCTTCAAGCAAGCTGTCTTCTGTGTTGTTTTTATTTAACATAATTTGTTTGTACTGGTACAGATAAATGAAATCATTTGAAGAAAGGAGTAACTCTCAGGATGATCAAGATAAGAGGAGTATTTTAAACTGAGAAGTTCGATACAAATTAAGCTAAAAATGCAAATGGCAATTTTATTTTATTAATGTTGGTTGCTTTCTTTTAAGTTAGTAATAAAGCTAGCACAGAATCACAGACTGGTTTCTTCTTAATGAAAAATTTATTTTTGTAATGGTATTGATGTTTTTTCTTAGGACTATGATGACCCATGATATCTATTTCTTACTTAAACATATCAAAAAGACCTTAAAATTATTTTTTTTTTCTGAGAATACTTAAAACATTCTAACAATGATAATACTTCAGTAGTTTGATTTCTCTTGATAGCATCTGCTGCTTCTTTGCTGCTTGTATACTCCATGTGCATGTCTAAAAATGTGTAATGAGTATTAAGGTGCGCGTAAGTGGCTAGGTTCCTGAATTTTACATGGTTATTGGAATAAAGTAAAAACATAACAACCCTGCTTGTTATTTGTGTTCTTATAATTCTCTTGAGTAAATCAAAAATTATAATGGTGTGCAGGAGTGGGAAGTGTGAGAGTTAAATAGCTGCTCTTGCTATGTTTTGCATAGAATCACAGAATGTTAAAGGGTTGGGAGGCGCCTTAAAGATCATCAAGTCTCAACAACTCCCATTACACCAGGCTGCTGAGGCCTTGTCCAACCTGACTGGACCCAAGAGTTGCATGTCCCTCCTAATTGGGGACACCAAAACCGTGCACAGTTCTAGAGGTGGGGTGTCCCAAGAGCAGAGTAGGGACTGAGAATCACCTACTTCAGTCTACTGGCAACACTCCCTTTCATGCAGTCCCAGATTCCATTGGGTTTCTGGGCTGTAAGCACATATCTGACTGCCACTTTTTTTTCAGAAATAATGGAAAATGACTTAACAGCTTTGTCTGTCAGCTCCCTCAGGTCCTGCAAATTAATCTCATTGTGTCCCATGGACTTGTGAACATTGATGTCCCTTGGTCTTGAAACTTATCCTCTTCTACAGCGGGTTTAGGGCTTTCATTCTTCCAGTCAGTCCCTGCATTTACCATTCTTGAAATGGGTGGAGCAGCAAGAGCACTTGCAGTTGAAGATACATAAAGAACATATCTTTATGATATTGTTCTTTCTCTAGAATCTAAATGAGTACATTTTTTTAGCCTCTTGAATGTTTGTGGTAAACGATGTTGACACATTTTATTTTAGGAATTTGTGAAATCATAGTTACTTACACATCTGTTGAAAATCTGCTAAGGATCGCCTGATATGAATATTTTTATATACTGGCCTATTTATGAGCTTCCTTGCTGATTGCATTTTAAAAGAATGTCTCCCTGCACAGATGACATTCAGTTTTCTAATTTGCTTTTAAAAAGGTAATCCTTTTTAGAGATTTATTTGCTTAAGATAATGAGGTAGGATTACAGCAGAATTAGCTGCAATGCTATTAAGTGATGTTTTTTTTTTTTTCCTTGGGTCTAGCCTTATGCTTTCTGTTTCAAAATAAGCTGGGATTTTTTTTTTCTAGGCTACAAAACAAATTCAAGACAAGAAGACAAAAAGGCAGCTGAGCTAGTAATTCTCCTGAAGAATTAAGACACTGGTGTCTTTGAGGTATGTTTATTTTGGAAATGTTGTTAATTATTTATTAATCTTGATGCTATGTCTGAGAATAATAGTGAGTGCTTTTGAACATTAGTGACTATTTCACATCCTCCGATGTAGTTAATTTGAAAGGAAACTCCAAAATACATAAATACATATATATCTCAGGGTTTATTAATAAGTATGGGAAATTGGCTGTAAATGTGCTTTTGTTTTATCTGAAACTATCTTTCTGCCTAGAAAATTAGATATGCCCACCCGCAAAGTTAAAAATATAGAAGCTTTCCCCGTTCCTTCTGAGTTACTGCTTTCTTTATGTGCCATAGGTACTGAGAAAAATTTCCAAATAAGAATGTTCAGGAAAAAGGTGTAAAAATTTTCTATGCAACACATATTACTATGTTTTAAATAGCTACAATAAACATTTCCATCAGTTAGATGTTAAAGAGAATGAATAGAAAGAAATTGTGAGTAACTCCATAAGGGAGGCAATAGAAAGTCATCTGTAAGTGGACAGATTAATGGAAGATAAACTAAAGAAATTCATCACTGCCTTTTCACAAGTTTAAAAATAGTTTATTTAACACTGTTTTCCAGTTGCAAAATGTTTGAACTCAGTAAATTGGATTCCAGTTTTGTGAATGTACCAGCAAAGCTTGCAGGGAACTAAGGAAATGGAGCTGATGCTAATTTCCTTTTAGGTTTAGTTATCACTTAACATGTTCAGGAGCTTAAACAGAGAAAATTGCAGTCTTCATACATTCAGAAAGTACTAGAGCCTGGAAAGCATTATTTCTATTACATTTGGGAAATATTCTTTTGTAGTTTATTTTTCTTGGGATGCCTTCCATCCCTAGTTTTCTCTTTCATTCAACATATTGAATTTAGAAGGATTTTTTTTTTGGGGAGTCCTAGAAGAGGTATTTTCTCATTACACTAAAACCACAATTCCTCTATCTTTTGTGGCTTCAGTCCTCACCTGAAGCTTCTTCCTTTTTTCAGGAGGTATATTTCACCAGCATAGACTCTTGTCTCTTCTAGATTCTCACCAGAAACATGTAATTTTGTTCACATTCAACTTGTTAGAAGGAGCATGTAGAAGTTTGGCTAGTGAGACAAACACTTCAGGGTTGTTAAGTTCTGCAAGCCTATAGTGTGATGCACAGATTTTGTCCAAAAATAATTTTCTACTAAAGAAAACCCAAAAAAACACAAACACAAATTCAGTTTCCTCTTCCCTCAAAGACAATATTTATTTCAGCTCCCATTAAAACCACATACCTGCTCAAGACTGTTGACCTCCAGGATTATTTTCTTTTTCTTTGCTTTAGATGTTTAGATGTTCAATAACAGGTTATAAACCTTTGGAATTGAGAAGTTGAGTTCTGTACACTATCTTTGTGTAATATCATTCACAGTTAATAGATTCAGATTTTTTGCCTCATAGCATTTGTAACCACAAGCATCTCTCTTTTACTGTCAGTTTTTGTCAGAAACAATATTTTAAGTACAGTAATACACAGCAAGAGGGAAATCAGCAAATATTCACATATTTTACCCCACTATTCTTGTATCTCTCAGCATACCTAAATTTTGTCTTGGAGAAAGGAATTTAAAACTGTTGTTGAAAATTTGATGAGACTCTACACACATGCCAGTGACATCTGGGAAAAGTGTTTTTTAATAAATGAAAAATCTCTTTGGCCTTTTCTTGACTCCCATGTCGATACATTCTTGCTCCTCAGGGCACAATTTGTCTTGCAGATTGTATTTGATTTGTAATCTAAGGATAGAAGCTCATCATATCTGTGTTAAATACATGTAGCTTTCAGAAGCATGGTAAGGTAATATTTTTATATTGAGTCATGAGGAAAAATGTGTAAAAAAAAGATAGATCTCACTTCACTAGGTCTGTCTGAAACAAGATACTAAGTAAAATATTTTTTAGTTTTTAATCAGTCTGCTTTAGCTTCAGATCTATTTGTGATATTTATGTTTTTGTCTAGCCTGATCCCTGAGTGTTCCCATGCATACAGTGTTTATTATTATATGTTTGTTAAGCCTTTATAAAATCTTCATTTTCTCTTAGTTATAGAGAAAGTATTGTAAAAGAGCAGACAAAAAATAGTATTGTATGAGGGAAAACAAAAGGAGCAAATAGTTTCTGCCCTTTCTCATTCCATCTGTCAGATTATTTCATCTAACTCAGTTTAGTATTTCTGTCATTTTAGATATTATGTGATAGACGGGTTACCATCTGATTTCAAATGGATTTTGAGTGGATTATTTAATCTGCAGTTAAACATTTCTGATTCTTCATAGAAGTGTAAACATTTTCCTTGGTGGCAGAGAAGTCTCTGACTTTCCCATGGGAGAGTCTTTCTGTGTATAATATCCAGAATAAGGGAGAGGTAGTTTTAGTAGCAAAAAATTGGTGTATGTGTGTGTATATATATATATATAAAATCTTTCTCTGAGACGCCATGTTAGAGTTTAAAAAATGAGTTTATGGTTATCTGAAGCTATACTATCAAATCTTCTCCTGGTGAAGGTTTTACAGGCCCTGAGCAAGCAGTGTAAGGAACTACTAGCAAATTTGACACTGGAGCTTTTGAAAGAGTCAGCCTTACTGATTTAATAAACCTTAATGATCTGAGTAAATAGAAACTTGCAAATGCCACAGAGGCTCTCTACCAGATGACTGATATTTCTATTTGTATCTTATACATATCAGTTATGTTGCTCCATGCCTAATAGTCCAATTCAGATTTGTCTTTTCCAAACCCAGATACCTAATTTTACTTCTCTGATTTAGAACAAAGTTATCTAATCTTCCCATTGCTCTTATGCATATTTTGCCTTTTTATATGGTTATAAACACATGTACAATTTTGCTAAAGTACTGAATGCCTACTGTATTCTTTTGATATATTTACCTTTCAAAATTACTACATGAAAATAGTTTATACATGGAGCAGCCTATATTTTTGTGCCTGTTTGAAAGCCTGACTTGATAAATGCAAATGAAAGTTTCAGAGCTACCTTGTGGCAGATGTGTAATTATGATGGGGCTAAAGGAACTCAGCCTTCTTGCAGGTGTTTCTAGATGTTTGCCTTACTTTTTAAGATATAAATGAAGAAATTAATTGCCTAGAGTAATATACTTTGCATCAACCTTGGATTTTAGCCTACTGCAAGACTGGTTGGTATTTTACTTCCCGGAAAATTCATAAATAGTGCAAAATGTCTTGAGTGTTTTTGTGAAATTGAGTTAAAAAATATTTTAAATCAAGAAGTTTACTGAAGTATACCAAAAACTACCAACCTCAATTTTGACTATATGAACTTTTCAAGGTTTTTCTACTCTGAATGTAATTTAAAAACTGAAATTATGTTGCAAAAAATTTTCTGTCTCTCTTCAAAATAATTTCTGGCTTCAAAATCAGTATAAATTGATCCATATTATTCTCAGGTTTAAAAGGATTTTATTTCATTTGAGATAATAATGTAAAAGACAGAGGATTTATTAAAAAAAATTTCACACTGTATGTCTTGACAAATGACAAAATATTTTGAGACCATTTCATATTTCTTATATGTGTCAGAAAATATTACTAATTTGATTGTGTAACAACCCCAATATGCAAGTGTTCTTGAAAAAGTATTAAAATAGTAGATATTCAACCATGTCTTCCAAATATGTGAGAAGGATTTCAAGGCAAATTTCTAAACACTAGATCACAATTTAGTGAAAAGTCAGTCATTACTATGACTAGTCTGAACAAGAAGCTGGATTATTTGGAACCCGTCTGCAGTTTTCTTTTGTGCAACCATTCTTGTTTAAAAGCAGAAAAGCTAGGTATTTTGTGAAATCAGTCACAGCTCAAAGTAGCCTGTGTGCTCCCTTTTGGAGTCATAAAGAAAATCATTATATACTCACTCATCAGATAGCTTTCCTCTGTAAATTAAGTGGCAGGTGCTTCCACTATAGGACTAAAGCAGCAGAAGTGCAGGTGAGGATTGCACATGAAATGCAGCAGCAGGAGGAATCAGGAAGAAGGCTAATAATAAATTGTATTATTTCTTCAGTTGATGTCAGCAGCATATGATTCCAACCTGAAATGGCCAGGTTGTCAACCTGCCTGTGTGGAAGAGGTGTATCTGCAAGCAGAGGCAGAGGGGTGCAGCTCCACCACACCAGGGCTGAAGTAGCTGCCAAGGGCAGCCAGTGGTGACCCAGGGTCCCATCCTGGCCCTTGGCAATGGCTTTGGCTGGGCTCTGCTGCAGCAGCCTGGGAGCAGCTTGAGAGTGAAAGGCAGGCTTGCTTCTCACCTGCAAAGTGTGCACTGGGTGTGATCTGATCAGCAGGGGTAGGTTTGTATACAAGAGTTTGATTCTAGCTGGCTACCACTGGCACGTGCGGATCTGCTGTCTGTGCTTTCACAGTCTTCAGTTTAAAGAATTTCTTTAAAATCTATTTTTTTTATTAATTTAATTTATTTAAAATTTATTTAAACAAATCAAAAAAGACACAGACATTCAGATTTCTATTATCAGTTTTTCTTTGACCTATATAACTCAAAGTATTTATTGGTTTTCAGCTGCTCCAGGGAAATTGCAGGAAGTGGAAAAAAACTACAGATACATTTTTTTTCTTTCAGAATATATGGGAGCTGCTTAGCAAATGCCACTAACAGCACTTGAATTATAGTATATACAAATGCACAAACATCTATTTTTACCCAAAATTTTATTATTTCTGTGTTCTAGTTTTATGGATTTGCTAGCAATATGATTTTTTTCCCAGCAAATAATTGCTTGTGGTTTTTGATGCTTGCTTCTAACAGATATGGTTGGGGTTTCTTACACTGCTTTCTTATGAAACAGTTAAATAGTGTAGTATAGCTCTTTCAAAATATGAAATTATTTTTAAAAATTATTTTTTATTTCATCTCTTCTGATGAAAAGAATAGTTTGTCCTTCTCTTGCGGTGAAGCAAATTTAATTCTAAAAGGCATTCAAGTTCAAACAAAACAGTGTTTAAATTAAGTTGTAAGGTTGCCTGAAAAGGAATATGGACTAGCTTTATTTTTTTCTAATACTCTAAAATCACAGTGTCCGGATTTGGTCCACACTCTGGGGGATTTTTTCTATTTATTTTTAATGGATCAATTTTTGAATGCTGAAGCTGATCAGTCCCTGCTCTTGAGATAATGTTCCAGCCATCTATAGATAGCACACAATTAACTTGAGGTAAAAGAGGGAAAACCAGAAAGGAAATATCTACTAGACACAGAGCATCTCTCTATGTTCTGTATTCTGTGTCAGTTTTAATGGGTCTGTAATTAGGTCACAGGACTGATTGATATCAGCACTTAGCTTCCTAGGTGACATCACCCTCAGCTTCATTACTTAATAGAGATTAAGATGTTGACACATAGAAAATTCTGCTTCCTGGCCTGGGAAAAGTAACTAATTAAATAAGCTGTAGACTTGACACTGTCTGAATTATTTACCAATGTACCCACATAAATATATCTCCAACTGGAGACTAATAGGAAGGAAGAACACAGAGCACATAAGGAAACAGACATACTTGCAGTCCATATGTCTAATTTAAAGAAATTATTTTAGAACTAGTTTGGAACAGGACCCATTGTGAGTAAAATGATGGTGCATTTAAGATTTTTAGGCAGAAAAATTAAGTCTAAATACTGACAAGATGCTTTGAGATTAAGCCAGAAGAGAGATGTTATAATGCATGGTCAAATGGACAGAGATCTTGGCATGATCCAAAGAGCGTGTGACTCAAAAAGATAAAGAGAATGAAATAATGAGATGAGTTCCTTATGTATCTATACATAGAAAGCTCAAAAATCCGGCAAAGGACACAGCTTAGAATGGTCCTTTATTTAACAATATTTGCTGTGATTTAACTGAACATACAAGGCTGCCTCTGTGTAACACTGCAAAACACAGTAAGAACCTTTCACTCATGCTTATAAAATCTGTTATGATTGAGGTGCTGTATGTTGCAGCTGAAAGAGATTGATGCAATCATTAGTGTTTTTTATTATTTTGTTGCTAGGGAGCATCTTCTTTTTTTTTATTATTTCCTTTTACTTTTTGGAGACAGTATTTTTTCAAAATTGATTGAAATTTTAAGGATTAATTATTTAAAACATGACTTTTGAGATTTTAGGAATTTTGTTGTTAAGAATGAAAAAACAAGGAAGTATATTTTTCTTGGTATTATGTCCTAAGATATATGTGTGCTTGAGAGAGACTGCTGAGTGATATAAGATTACCTTTATTCTTGAGAGGGCTACAAGGCATAAGGTTGGACAAGTCTGTAAGAACTCAAACCTGATCGTAGCAGCCAGCTGCAGCATGAAAATAAATACCTGGGTCCGAGAATAAAATAAAGATTTGTAAAATTTTTTGGTAAGTGATATTTATGAATGAGATTAATCTGAGGAATTTCTATTACAATTGTGAGTAAGAACTTAGTTCATGTGTGCCACATATAAAAATTTGCTTATCCTTTTGATATCCTGCAAGAGTCCTCAGACATACATCTGTAAGAAGTAAAAATTGGCTGTTATATATATGCACACAGATATATAAATACATACACACACACACACGCATATATATATATTTGCTTTCAAATAAATTATGTAAATAACATTTGTTATTTAGGAAACATTATGTAAATAACATTTTTATGTTGTTCCATTCATACAGGTTTTCATCTCCTATTTGCCATTTGTAAGTCCTGCGTATCATAAAATGCTCTGACAAATTAATGCCTGTATGAGTTTTGACGTTGCTTCTGTTGAGAGGTCTTAGTGTCATGTTTGATGACACGTAGAAAATAGTAGGGATACCCTATGAAATTCTGCTGCAGTATTGCTCCTGACAAGAAGAAAATCAAATACACTGATTTAGAAGTACTAAGAATAGGCTTAATCCAAGTCTGAAAGCCCTAATCCAAAATTATACAGAAGCTGTAATGAACAAGATGAATGGCTTACTGGCGCCTGATCTGACAGGGGAAGAAGCAGAAATTAGATACAATGCATGTCTCAAAGTTTTGTTGGGTTTTTTTTAATACCTGCATCCATTTGATTTTTAAGGCTAGAATGATTGGAATATTTTTTTCCAAAGTACCTTCTTTTGTGCTCAACTCTAAAGTAAGACTGAATTCTTTGTTAGTTTGTAGCTCAGTAATAAATCTGAATGCATCAAATCTTGTGAATTACCATTCATCAAGTAGAGGGAGAGAAAGCAGAAATTAATTTAGGTGAACACCCATGCTTCAAAAAATAGTCTCTTCTAAAATCACTTGTGTTTCTTTGCAACATATGTCTTCTAGAAATGAGCTATAATTTAAAAAAGTAGTGGATACTTTATTCAACAACCCTTCACAGGTCATCTCAAAAGTCATTAGCCAGGGGTTTTTATCTCATTTTCTTCCAGAGTTAAAACTGTGAGCAGAAATTGACTGGTGAGTGAAAACACAGCTGCTGTCCAAAATTTATAGCCATACAGTAGTTTGAATGGATAAAAGAGAGATAAGCTTGATACTTCATGCGGTCTAATGAGATGAATATAAATACTTGGACATTTCTATTTTATGCTGTGAAGACATATTCACATGAAAAGCTAGATAAGTCTGTGTCGTCATTTGTTCTGTTTCTGTGGCTTTCAGAAGTATGTAGTAGGATCACCTTACCAAAAATAACAAAAAACTCAACCAACTAACCAACAAACCAAAAAAAAAAAAAAAAAATCTAAGAACAAAAGCACCTCACCACCTTCAAAAACAAAGCAGAACAAATGAAAAAAAGAAATTTCCATGGTTTTCCTCAATTTTTTAAAACATGTGGACAGGAGATTTCTCACTCTCCTTTCTCACCTTCTTCCACTCCTGAAGCACAAGTGTCAGCTAAGAGAAAATCATTGGTCTTTGACAATTACCAGTAAATATCTGCTGGTCGTCTCCCGCAAGCTATTACTTGTCTATTTAAAACCTTTTATTCAGGACAACTTGTACCAACACTTCAGAAATAAATTAAGCAGTCAGATACTTTTAGGTTTCCTGCAGTCTCATATAGGGGGGTCTTTGTCTGTATACTCTTGTTATTTTTTAACCCACTTTCTATAGCAGTGCCTAAAGTTTTCTTAAAGGGATCCCAACGTCTTTCGATCACTGACTTTGTCTGGTATCAGTACAGCTCTCCAAAGAGCAAGTTCCAAGACAGAGTTTTATTTTCTTAGGAATCTTTCGTTTTTCTAGACTATCCTTGACCGGCAGACTGCTTTGTAATGGTTGTGACTATTTCTTCATGCTGGTTTTGTTTTCTTATTTTTTTTTTCTTGTAAGGGTTTATCTTAAATTAATTATGTGGCTCCTCAGGACTTGTGTCTATTGAGTTTCTGCTATAGGTTATTCCATTTCTCCTTGATGCAATAAAGAATTTTAAGTTGAAAAATGACTTGCCAAACTTTTCACTGGATATTTTAGTAATTTTTCTAATTGAATTAAACCAGTGATTTATTCATGAACAGTTTGGTTTACATTTTGTGCACATAGTTGCAGCAAGGAGCTTTTAATTTTCATTAATATCAAACTTTTTCAGAATATACAGAGGATTTTAGTTCTTCATGATTTAGATCCCAAAATTCTTCAAGGTGTCTGATTTAAGAGGTTTTGTGCATCCCTGCAATGTGCTATATTACACTAGTGAAATAATTAGTGATACCTGGAAAATAGAAGAGTTCTGCATAGATTTTAGCCCCTCTTAGTCCCACTGAATTCAACTGGACCTCATGTTTCAATATACACAAATATGTTTCAATGTACACAAATAAGGATACACAAAAGAAACTTTTTCAAAAACAGGCTTATACTTCATCCAAACTTGGAAAAGAAATGCATTATACATGAAGGGTTTAATAATTGATAGATATGAATAATCCCTATTAGAAAAATTTATACTGAACCTTGGCAGTGGATATGATCCTTTAGTGTAAATCTGAATTGCTAAGTTTCACAATGCATAATTATTCTTAGGATCTTTCCTAAAGTGATGCAATTTTTTTTTTTTACACTGAATGTTTTCAGTAAATTAAAAAAATAAAATTAATGCAATTTATTAATGAGTAAAGCAGATGTGTTTTATTTATTTTCTAAGGTGATTATTTATATATCATCTTACAATTGTAACCATTGCAGGGGAAAGGTTGAACGACTATTTTTGGGGAGACTGACTAATCTTAATCCTAAAAGGTAATAAAGGAGTAAGTTTCTAAAAGGAAAAGCACAGATAATAACAACACATTACTAGAGGTTTCAAAATAGACATACAGGAATTGAGAAAGAGAAGGTCACTGGTGCAGATGAGGGTAGAATGTAAACATTTTCAGACAAGCACTCACTCAAGGCTCTGTATGCACATGACTTTGCTGTTGAAATATACCTAAATTCCCTCTGCAATCAAGCTAGCTTATGTTTTTAATAATACATAATTGACAGAGGACTGAACGTTATAGCTAAAGCATGTAAAGGGAGGAAAACCCACCCATCCCAGAAAACTTTCGCTAAATACTAATTCCTATTTCCAAGTAACATTGAACTAACTCTTTTAAAGTGACAAAATATTATAGGTAAGTTTCCTTCCAGTAAGTGATGTTGAAAAGAGAGGGTTGTTTATATCTCCATTGGCTTTTGTTATTTTTTTTTTCCTTTATTTTGAGAACATGTGGTTTGGTAATATTCCAGGCACGATACAAAGTCCTTCCTAGTCCCATTTCCCCAAAAATTGCAGAAGGGTATTTCATTTAGAAGGGATCAGAATTTGAAGGAAACATGTTGCCATATGTTTTTCTATATTAAATTGGAAGTGTGTGGAATGTTATGTGTATAAATAGCTTCTACTTGAGAAATACAACAGATATATTGTACTGAAACCTTTTTGTTAGTGTTTGTGTATTTCAGGAAGTTTTTCTTTAAAAGGTCATTTGGTTTAGAATTTGACAGTGAGTATGATTTTTCATTAAATGAGATTTGACTTTTTTTTGTGTAACAAGTCAGGGGTGTCTGATTTGGTCTTTGCTTTTTTTTTGTTTGTGGCTTTTTGTTTATTTTTTTTTCTTGTTTGAAGACTAGAATGCCTATAAATTGCAATCAGAACATGATACAGAGCTAAATAAATATCTTAAAGAAGATAAAACAAATCAAATAATGAAAACCTTGGTATTGAGCAACATTGTTTCGTTCTGCCTTTTCTGGGGTACATAGAATTTCTTAAAATCTGTCTTTTGCTATATTTACGGCTAAGGCAAGTAAAAGAGGAAATGCATGTGTACTAAGGACAGCCTCTGAAAGTTAAATCAACTTAGTGAAATCACATCTTAAAAATTCTGTGTTATTCTCTTGATGGAGAGTTCTCTAATTAGCGTATAATGTCCAGGCTTCCATTTCATGGATCAAATTAAAATTATCCTTCCACAAGGTCTTCCTCAGGTGATCTGAAAATTCTCTGATGTGATACTTTTCAATTGCCTGTATAATTTACACTTTGTTACATTACATGATCAATGATCTACGGAACAAGAAGTAACTTGGTCGTAGTTCCATAGTCTGCCAAATCCTCACAGTCTAATTGTGTTTCTTCTTGATAGAGTGACTCTAGCAGTTCCAGAGGAAGAAGGTTTAAGCTTTGAACACTTATTATTCATCTTTGACATCTATGGTTTTCAAGTGGTGTTAAGGTTAAATGAGAGTTCATTTATCCTCTATTTCAATTAGTAAGTGTTCTCATAATTAAATGCAGATCCATGTAATTTAGTGATAGAAAGACGAATTCATTAAGGTTCCTGAGTAAGAAAAAGTGCTAACAGAACTGCAAAGGTTATAGAAATTTAGCCTCTGCTTAAGGTAAATTAAGCACAAACCACATTCCTGTAACATGAATCAGATTGATTTAACTGCAACTGACAAGAAAATTCAAAATTCATTTTCATCATCTGTGCACACCAATAGCAAAAGAAAGCATGGATTTAATAAATCAATACAGTTTATATAACTTTCATGCATTTTGTAATGTATTTTCTTTTATTTGGTATAACAGTTAATATTATTGCAAACACTTATGGAACTGTCATGGACTTTGATTCAAATTTTATTTTTTTAAGGAAAATTCTAAAAGTGAACTACATTTAAAGATAATTACTCAGTATTTCAGGAAAAACTGGTGGCCTTTTATTACTTCTAGTGCCAACTTTTGCATTTCATCCAAACTGTCACTTTCAAAAAGTTTTAAAAATCAAAGGGCCAGCAAGCTTTGCCCTCAACTCCAGTAGAGATGAAATTCAACAAAAATGTTAGTAATATTTGGGTAATATAATGTTATTATAATAAGGAAACATGGAAGGTCTGTTTTCTTCCATAAAATTAAAAATATTTTTATTTTTGTTTATATATTTACTTAGATACATCTCAGCATGAGAGCAAACATGTTTTTCACCTAACCCTTGAAAGTATTTTCTTATTATTCCCATAGCATTTTTCTCATTATGGCATTCAAACATATTTTGACAAACAATTAATTTCTAAAATATCTGATATATGTGAAAAAGTATGTTGAAAATCTGTAATAGAATTCCTCTTGGAGTACTATAAACTTTCTTAGTTCAATAATGCCAGTCTAATTCTACAATACTTTTTTAATGCTCTTCATACATCTCAATTATCTATCCATTCAATTACTGTTTTTTCTTGTTCATTTTCACATTGGTTCAAAAAAAACCCAAAAAAAAAAAAAAAAAAAACACTATTGAGTTAAAATTTTATTTCTGCTCTTGATTTTTCAAATTTCTGCCAGAAAATGGAAAATATTCCAAATCAACAAGATAATTTCCTTTGCAGCATTCCACACTCTCCTGTGTTGCTTGGACCGTAAGGTACCTTCCATTTTGGATCTGTTAATCTCATGAGCATGGTCTTTATACTTTTTTTTTCACATTGTTAATGAGGAATTTAATTAAAACATGACTTAGCACTCATCCCAGCAGCATTCAACAGACACATCCTTTTGACATGATACATTGCTGTTTTCACAGATCCACATTTTAAATATTAGCCAGTTTTCAAAGCAGTGGTGAGCAGAGGTGGCATACCCTGATATTAAGATTCAAGTTATTGAATCTTAAAAATAATGAAAGTTAAAAAGGTCTTCAGGAAGAAAGTTCCACCTATCTTGAGCCATAGCCTTCTTAATAAACCTTAGTAAATCAGGTTGAAAGCAATGACATTTGACTTTTTGTGTTAAGGAGAAAAGGAAGAATAAAGGCAATTATTAACTGACGAGCACTTTTCATATTTTTCAGAAAATTTTAGCATCAGACCTAAATTTAAAGCTCTTCAATCTGAAGGACATTATGTGGTTGCAGTGTTGGAAGATTTGTGCAGAAGTGCTAACATATTTTTTCATTAGTTTGACCAGGTACTTTGGTAATGTAACTACACTGGCTAATGTTAACCTACTGCTTCAGGAGTTGTTATCATGCAAGGAATTCCCTCCCTATAATTTTTTAATATTTGCTGGTGCCCAAATCTCTTGAGATATTTGAGTTTCTATAAAGAATAGACAGGATAAGGAAGAGAAAAAAGTGTAGTAGAAAGTGTAGAGCTGGATTAACTAAGTCAGGTTTTTCTGGGGCTGTGTCTACTCAGGTCCTGAGTATCTCCAAGGATATTGATATTTTCAGAATCTGTAACAGTGTTTAATAACCTCCATAGTGAAAAATTTTGTTATTTCTTAGGTTTAAATATATTTTATTGCAATTTAATTTGTGCTCATTATCTGCTGGTCTGTCACTGGGCTATACAGAGATGAGCCAGGCTCTGTCTTCTTCACTGCCCTCTTTACCAGTATTTAAGTGCATTGACCCCTTAGGACACATCCATTCAGCTGCTGATGTGTGTCATTCAGGGCACCCTTGATTGTCCACCTCCACAAAGGGGAGGAAGATACCAAAAGTCCCAAAGTCCAGGATGTGATTGTTCCCTGTTGGAACAGCTGCTGTAGGATATACTGAATAGTTCAAATGGTGATATTGCCTGTGTTTTCAAACTTTAACTAATCCTGAAATACTGGTATGAAATATTCCATTAAATATTCAGAAATTTATTGCATAAAATTGGTCAGTGGACTTACACTCTAATTTCTACACCTAAACATATATGTATAGTGAAGAATGAGTTACATCAGAACATGTCTGGGCAGTTTATTTTTTAATCTTCTGGAGAAGCCATCTTCATCATATGTGGTGGATTTTGTATTCTGTTACATAGTGAGAGACTTCAGGGAATTCTAAAATTGACTTTCAGGGATCCTAATGAATGGGTGACCTGTTTTACCATGTCTCATTAAAACTCTACCTACTATGTATTTCCAGTGACAGCAGTCAATTGTCTTAAGCATGAATGGTATAAATAGGGATGATTTTAGGCATTTATATTTGGCTAACAGACTATTAACAAACACTAATTTGAATAAAAGATGTAACATTCAGGACTCCTGAAATGATAAATTGTCATTAACTACTGAGGCACACTGCAGAAATAAGAGATACAAAGCTAAATACCAAGAAATGCTTCCCCAAAGCAGGGGTTGCTATAGTGTGTGAGATAATTGAAGCCCTTTTACTTGGGAAGTAGAACAATTAGACAGATAATTTGTTTTATGGCACATTTGAAGCTCTTCGATATGTTTTTAGAACTTGAATCTTATGATATATTAAAAGCCTATATTATTAGCATTATCCACTAAAATACACACAAAAAAATCCTATGTGAAGATGATAAAGTGAGACGAGCAAGACATTGGAACCTTTACAAAAATGTGAATGATAACACTGCATGAATCCCATTTTAGAGGTGCACTTGAACATCAGCTAGAGCTCCAATTTGCTTTCCTTTAGTGAATAAAATTGTATAATAGGAGTAGTTTAAATACATCACTTTGAAGAACATTTAGCTCTTTACATCTTTTGTTACAGTCTATACTTTGGAGTTCCAGTCTCTTTTATTGTAATGTAAAAGTTGAATCACTTTCCCCCCTCCCTAATACCTTGCTTAAGGTTTTGTCGTTCACATTTCTGTCTTTCCATTAAAAAAATACCTTTTGAGAAGATACTCCTCTGGTACTGTTCTTCAAGAAATGTGCTGTGATGACTGATGAGGCAAGAATTAAGTTTGAATTCTCTGCTTGTAGAGAAACAAATTTCATGAGATTAGAGAGACTGGAGCAGTTTTATAATTGCACAAGATATAGATTAGGCAGTAAGAGCAGAAAATCTTTGGGTTTAGTTCAGTTATATTTATATGACACAAAAAAATTGTGTTCACAAATGTATTTAGAAATGCTATGGTTTCTCCCTCTTCATCCTGTTTCTAAAATAAGTAGGTCATTATCTTAATTGTAGGATCTAAACAGCAATTTCCTTATGAAATACAAAGTTAATGATAGTAGCTATGATATACAGTTTCTATATATATTCAGTGACATAACACACTGAATATATAGGGTTGAAGATATTTCAAGTCAACAGCAACACTGGTCTTAGTGTTTATGTTTTCTATTTCCTCTGCCATGAATATTTTAAATATTTAATTGCCTAGAGTTTTACATCTTTTTTTTTTCCAGATGTTCTTCCAATAATCAGCATATTAGTCCTAATTGTATGTGTGTTTGTTATGAGAACTAATTTGATCTCAAGTATTTCACTTATGTGTGTAGTGCTGTGCAATCTTTGCACATGATATGTAGTGAATGGTAGATGAGGAGATTGGAAATATGGGCTCAGTTATGTTTATCATCTGCAGTGTCTAAGCTTTATTGCATCTCATTAGAATCCCCTTAAAATGCCAGATAAACACACCATAGCAATGGCTGATAATTGGGTTATCAAAACACAGATAAAAAGAGAAAATTAGTTTCACATACATATTCTTCAGCATTTTGAAAGATATTTATGTAAAAAAACTGGCTAAAAGATATAAGAGGAGTTTGACATTATCATAAACTCAGTGTTGTCCTCTTCACCAAAATGTAGCGGACTACTTGAGGTGAGTGCTCTTTAGGAAGGCTGTGAAGGTCCAGTCGTGTCCCTGCACCAGCAAAGCACTGCAAGTGCTACCAGTCTTTCCCTCTTGCACTCTATAAATCACAATGATTGATCATTCTTCAAGTGGGGCTTCCCGGTATTCAGGTGTCATGCTCAGTTGGCTTTCACACACTTAGTTTTCATTGACAAGTAACATAGTGAGAATAGACAGCTTATTATATATTTTACTTTAATAAAAAAAATGTTTATACTGGAGTTGTGACAACAAGTAGATCATTATTCCTGAGGGAAAATATTAAATGAAAGAGCACAAAATTTGTGGGCTGAACTTTCATTCAAACAAGAATATCTCTGTTTGGTTTCTTAGAATTTTGTTTTCTTTGGAATGTTTGTTTGTTTGTTTGTTTGTTTGTTTTGGGTACTTCTGTAGGTGAATTATTACTGTCCTGTACAACTTTTCCCAACTCAAGCAGAGTTCTTAGGAACCATTTCTGAGAACAGAACTACCTAATACTGGTCCCTCTCCTCTCTGCTCTGCACTGGACAAGGCTCACATTAGTTCTGCGTGCAGTTCTGGGTGCCCCAATACAAAATGGCGTTAAGCTGCTAAGGAGCTTCCAAAGGAGGGCAGTGAGGATAGTGAAGCACTTAGAGGGAAAGATGTACGAGGAGTGGCTGAGGACACTTGGTCTGTTCAGCCTATAGAAGAGGAGACTCAGGAGAGACCTCACTGGTCTTCAACTGCCTGACTAGAGGAAGAAGAGGAGCAGATACTGATCTTTTCACTCTTGTGACCCGTGACAGAACTCGAAGAAACACCATGAAACTGAGTTGAAGGAGGTTTAGGTTAGATGTCAGGGAAAAGTTTTTCACCTACAGATGGCTGAGTACTGGAACAGGCCCCCCAGGGAAGTGGTCACAGCAGCAAGCCTGACAGAGTTCAAGCAGTATTTGTGCAGTGCTCTCAGGTGCGATTTTTGGGGTGCCCTGTGCAGGGCCAGGAGTTGGACTTGGTGATCCTTGTGGATCCCTTCCAACTCATCCAATTGTGTTATTAATTAAAAAAAAAAACACAGCTAAATTGAAAGGTGTTATGGTCTGATTTTATGTGAGTTGGTGACGCATTTTAAGGTTGAGTAATGAAATGGGGCAAACTGATATAATCTGGTGCGGCAGCATCATTACAGAGTCAACAGCATTAGTTCACATAAGGTTTTCATGCAAAATTTTAATTCTTTCTTGCTGCTTGATGATACGTAAGGGGGGAAAATATAAGTATTGAAGAAACATATATGAGAAGCTAGATTCCAGTTCTATTGTAATTTTGGAAGTCCTCTCAATGGTTATTTTATCTGACAAAATGTTGAAATAATAAATGAGCATATTCGTTAGATGTGCATTATTTATTACAAGTATGTGAGTTGCCCTTATTTTACAAGCTACAAAATAGTTTTAAGACATGGTTTATACAAATTATTGGTAAATAATATAATTAGAAAAGTTATTAGTAAATAATGAACCAAATCTAAAAGTTAAAGCTGAAGCTTACTAATCAGTCACACTGGGATATGACCCACTTCTTTATCTACTGGTAGGTGAGATTACAGGCAATATCTCCCTCCTCTAAATCTAGTGGGTTTCAATGTTATTATACCTTTTCCTCTGAAGTGTGTGGCTCATTCACAGCCTGAACTGAAATCTGTTTTCACAAAATCTGCAGTATTATTTTGTTAACCAAGCTCTTACCTGCTGTGACTGAAAGACTACATTTTCATTTACATGAAAAAATTATTTTACCATTCCCTCCTAATAATCTCCTGCCCAAACCTGAGTTTTAAAGAATTTGTTTTTACTGGAGATTAGACTTAGAAAATGTGTGAAAGAGCATCTGTCTGCCTAGGCAATGAACACAGCGGATGTATGTAGATAGTAAATTAGTTGGAAGTAAAGAATTCTCCTGATAGTTCTCATACTTAAACTGTACTTTTCCAATAATTTACTACTCAAGTTAAGACAAAGGATATAATCTATTAGCTGGTGAAGCCTCATTTGCTTCTCTATTGCCACAATCTTACTTCAGTATCATAGAATCATGGAATTGTTTAGATTGGAAAAGACCTCTCAGATCAAGTCCAGCCATTAACCCAGCACTACCAAGTTCATCACTAAACCAAGTCCTGAGTGCCACATCTACACTGTTTTTAAATACCTCCAAGGACAGTGACTCCACCACTTCCCTGGGCAGCCTGTTCCAGTGCTTGAAAACCCTTTTGGGAAGAATATTTTCCTAACGTCCAGTCCAAACCACCTTTGGTGCAATCTGAGACCATTTCCTCTTGTCTTATCATTTTTTACTTTTGAAAAGAGGCAGACATCCTTGTTATTACAAGTTATTCCAAGTTGCCTGAATTTTCAGGCCACAGATGTAAAAAGAATTAAAATAAATCTAAAGAAAAGTAAAGAAATAATCAGCACTGTTTTGAAAACTCTTTTAAAATCAACTCTGACATCTTAGACAAAATTGATTTTTTGTGACTAGTAGACAGATATGTGAATGATTTACCTAGGAATTTTTAATAAGTCATCCTTGGTAATGCAAGTATATACAAATTCCTCTAACTGTAAAATTAATTTTTACGGTCAGAAATCTTTACTACATAAGACACAAACATAATGGGAAAATAATATAATTATAAAGGTTAAATCAGCTCTTGAACTTCCTAACAGTCCTTGTACATCCATTTAAAAAATTTTACGTATTTTAAGTGGTTGCCGGTCACTGAAAATATCCCAGGTACGCAACCACTAGGTTGAATATGATTTATGCAAATATTAGAATTTCATGTTTTGAGGTTGTAGTAGTACTTGCATGCTTCTTATACCTTAAAATATAGTTTACTGCTTATTGTTGTGATGGGTTCTTGTTTGGTAGCTGATGCAGAAAACACTGTGTGTTTTAATCATAACATGGGGCTCTCACTTTCTCATGAGCTTGATTGAAATCTGAATACAGTCACTATATGCTTATGGAGTTACACCTGTTGTCTTTCTAATATATGCCTGTTGTGTGTCATGTTAGTCATCACAGATAATCAGATAATTGAATTACTCTTATTTCTGCAACTTCCAAACAGAAATATGCAAACTACACAAGCATATTTTAATAATATATTTTTTAAATAAAATTTAATATTGAACTTATACACGTAAACAAAATGGTTTTTAATGCTGAGTGGCTATAAAGTTTAGGGTTTGCTGGTTTTATTTTTTTATTCTATGCAAAGAAGCTAGAGTATATTAGCGTGTAGTGACCTCTAGTACATGGAGTACAGCTACAAAAATCTGCATTGTTTACTTATATTATAGTTGGCTTTTGATCCTTAAAGATCTATTTTTGTATTTCAACAACAAAATGACCTGTGTGGAAATTATTGGAATGTGATTTAAAAGTAAAATTAAACTTATAGGTGTGTTTTGGCTTTCTTTTAATGGGTACTTTTTTTAGTGACCACTTTTTGATTTGGTCTAGTGATATGCTAAGTAACTTTAGAAACTGCATCTTTTTAAATCATAAACATTATATGGACTTGTAAGCCTATTTCTACTTTTGAAAAATAGACAGGGGTGTGGTAAAGTACTGAACAAGTTGGTCAAAGCACTTTGGACCCTAAGATCTGTGGGTCTCTGCCTAAATGGATTACCTCTGCTTGAAAAATAAAAGTCTTTAAGTTGTAACATTTTTACATTATGACCTAATATGCATACACAGAAGACACACGTATATGTATGGCTGTGTGCATGTATGTGCATTTACATATGTAGAAATATATAGTGGGTATGTTAATTGTAGTGATAAAAAATTAGCAAAACTGAAAACTAAGCCCATGGGTCTAGAGTTCTCACCTAGAGACATTTGCTTTCATCATCACCTCCATGCAAAGCAATTTTATTTACCTACAGCCAGCACTCTTCCCTGTTAACTGCAACTGCTGTTCATTTCAGTGCTACTCTACTTCAGTACCTTTTACCCCTTGTGTCAAGCTATGCCCAGAGAAGATTAAATTAGTTGGTGTAATACTTGAAATCTCATCTCTGTGTCAGGGCTCTTCTGCCATTCTAGGGCTTGGAAGTCCCATCACCGGGATTGCTTCTAGGAGCTGAGTGACATATTTAATATTTTGAAATGTGTTAATATCACTTTGTACCTTTTGAGACCTTACTTTCCTTAGTGAGATGCTAGGTTTCTTGTCTAAAAATTTTGGATTATCTTAAGGGTTGTGATTTGCAAGTAAAGTGTGAACAGAAAATGAGTCTTAGTTTCTTGGTTTGGAAATGTGTCTATTATGCAGTGCATGGGAAACAGAGAGAAGACATAAATGTTTCTAATCTTTATTCCTTAATCTCAGTAAACTCCTTGATATACAATGTGCCAAATTATATTTGGTCTTTGAATACAAATTTTTCTAGAGTTACATTTTAGCAGTTTCAGCACAGCAAGTTAGAAATGTGACATGGAGTACTCCTGAGATTATGCCTGTGATAGACAGTTTTTATTTCCTAATCTAAACATAATTCAGTCCATAATTACCTTTAGGGTACATTTCAACTCATGGCCTTCAATCTTGCCATTTGCTTATTGTTTTATTCCCCAGAAATCTTCCTTTCAGACAATAATTGTTTTTATTTGAACTATGGACAATGCAGTGTGTTTGTCTGTGATTACAAAACTGTTTATGCTTTGAAAGTTTTCTAATATTTGTTCCAATTTACAAGATGTTTAAGAAATACTGAAATTTCAAAAAAGCATTGAATTGTCAACTGTTAAGACAACTACTCAAATTATAGACAGTACATGTTACCACAAAAATTAAAAATTATGAAAACATTCATCAAGAGCTGCTCTAGAATCATTATTCTGAATCCATATTAATATTTTTAAAGAGAGTTTTCTTAATGGGCTTGTTTGTGAGGTTCAGGTTTTTGTGACATTCAAAGGAATGCAAATGTGAACGAGAAATTAAAATTATTACTTGCTCATTTTTATATGATATGTGAATGTTATAATGTTACTAGTTGTCTACAACAATAAGAGTTTAGAATAATACCTACCTAAAAAAACCCTGCAAACCCTGAAAATAAGATTTTTTTTTTGGCTACCTTTGTCATTTAAACGATGGTCAGGAATACTTGCAAAATTGCATGATAACAAATTACATAGGTACTTACAGACTTCAAAAAGATGGAGATATATCCCATATAAATTAAAGTTAAAAGTTGTTAATTAAAAGTGAATCTCAACCATTATGAGGGGAGACTGCAGTCTAGGAAATTGATTAAAATATGTTTGTGAAGAATGGAATTTAACTTCCATGTGGTGTTTCATTTGAAAACTGGTTTTCATTTTACTTGCTTCAATGGAAGATATGATTTTAATATGGCTTTCTAAACAACTTGAACTACTATTTTCATCAGTAAATTTCAAAATTTATCTATGGGACTTGGTATCATTCTCAGGGGAAAATAAAAAAATATATGATTGTCCTTTGGGAAAAATATTTATTTGACAAGCAAAAAAGTCCATAATACACAAGATGGCACTGTTTCACTTGTGAAAATGCCTATTTTTCACAAATAACTGCACAAAACCTGATATAAGAGTGCAGTAGGTTTTATATTTCTGTATAATTGCAGTGAAAACAAATTTGCATATTTGGATAGTTTTGTGGGTTTTTTTTAAATTGTTGACCGGTTATGATATAGAAATGCAAGACTGCATAATTTTGACAAATGAAAATGCCTCTGAAATTACTGTAGACAAAACTGAGTGATTCAGGAACTGGAAACCAGATATGAGCTGAAATTCTCTGTGATTTATTTATCTCCTTCTAAGAATTCTGGAGAATTTGGAATTTAGCTTTCAAATGGTTGTCTTCCCCTGGATCTTCTTTGAACTCCTCTGATATGCATAATAAAAATATCATCTCAGTTCCTACATTCTTCTTTTAAGGTTAGCTTATAAAGAGCAAAAGGTATGTGCTAAAGCAAATGAGAATTTCCTGTTGTTTAGGGGACTTAAATTTTTAATTGAGTATTAAATTCTCATGTAGTTTTAAACTTTTCATTGGAAAAAAACATATAAAATCATATAGAATAATTTAAAAAAAAATTTTCCTATTGTAGACATTTTTGGTCTTAAGGCCACATTCAAATTCTCAATTTTTGTTAAAACCTAGACACATCTATTAATGTACCTAAGCACTATACAGGAAGGTAATTATTAATATTTCATAATCCTTCTCTATTAAGTTTATTAAATAAATTGACCATTTTTACTTATTATATTATTATTCTCAGCATAGAGTAGAAAATCTGAAAACCTTCCACCAGGTTAGATGCAGTAGTTGAAATAGCATTTCATCATTTCACTGTCAGATGTCTAAATTTAAGCACATATATACTGATAGGTTGGTAATCCTTGATATGTTCTAGGGAGGAATTCTTTTTTTCTTAAGTAAATATCAGCACTCTGTTGTCTAATTTTAGATAAATTTTTCAATTTAGACATCAGTTTACGTTTCAGAGATTTGAGCTCTATTTAAAACATTCAGAATTTAGTCAATGAAGGTGATATTCTTACCCACCTATACCTTTTTACAAGGGTTCAAGAAGCTCACTCTGAAATTTATGAGGTTTACATACATATATTTACATTCAAATTGAACAATTTGAAATTTAACCTATTGTTTATTTGCAAAATATCTGTGAGAGCATGTTTGAAGCAGGTTTGTCTTTAACAACTGTCACGTTTTGCTTAGCATCACTGAGCACTTTCAACATTATTCCATTTTAGAGAAGAAAAAACTGAAAGGTGTTCCCCGGAAGCACTTGGCCCCATATTTTGTGGCTGTTATGTGGTGCTTCATCACAGAATGAAATCAGAAGCAGATGCCATGAAAAATGTACATTGTGGCTTTAGAATCCACAACACTAAGACTTCTCTTTGTAATCTGTTTCTACTCCACTTCCTAATGTAGCCGGTATCTGTAGTTCTTGCTAGTGTGCCATGCGAGCAGGAGGGCTTGGAACTTAAGAACACAGCATGCAGACTGTGAATAAAGCTGCAAACTCTCAAAAGCTGACTATTTCCTTTTCATAACACTCGTGGATTTTCACTGGCCTGAACATTAGCATTGTTTCCTTGCCATAGTCACCCTATCTCCAAATTGCTGTAGAAAACTATTCGGATTTATAGACTTCAAAGTGCTCTATAATCACAATGTATGTGCAATTTGAGATAGTTTTATTCCTGTTTCCTGGATACAGGAATTTGAGCATGATAAGACATTATGCTTCAAGCAACAAGACAGTAATGTAGTTTTTTAAAAGGACCACTTGTGGTAACTACATTTTGTAGACCTTGACCATCTCCTAATGACAAGGGGCATTGTGCAAGTGCATCATAATAAATTGGTCCAGACCAAATTTCTCTGGATTTGCTTTTTATTTAACCATTTCATACAAAAATCTAAAATACTTGTGTACTTCTTCACATGAATATCTTTGGAGTGATTAGTTGTATTTTGATACTTCTGCCCTATCAAAAAAGTAGTTGTGATCCTCAGCTAGAGATGCTTATGTCTGTGCTACAGTAAAAGTGACCCTCTGCTATGTAATTACTTGAGGAATATTTTAATCAAGAATATTTACAAGTAGATCTGGTTAGTCTTCTGCATTAAATAGCAAAAAGATCTTCAACCATTTTTATGTTGATACATTGCCTAGAGACTAAATTCAAACTAAAAGTTACATGTTCTATGTTCTCAATTTGCTTGCAAATATTGTTTTTATGTTTTTCTCTTCAAAGCATAATTTTTATATAAATTTGCAACTATGAATTTTATACTGTAAATGATAATTTTTTATTTGCTGGAGACTAATAATTTATTTTAAATTTTATATTTTGAATTTCTCCTGTTGCTAACACACAATTAAATTTTCAAAGTGCTCTTGGGTGAGGCTTTTTTGTTGGTAGTGGTTGGGGATTTTTACCTCTTATTTTCTCAAATACTGTTTGGGCCACCAGGAATGGTCAATATTCCAATTTTACTGTGGTGTTGCATGCAGTTGGGATTGGACATATTTTCAAGAAAAAAATCTGTGGGAAAAAAAATCTGTGTCCTGATCTGATTATAGTGAGGAATGCAAATAGTGCTCGATGAAAGTTTGCAATCTTAAATATTTTTCTAAAAAACCTTATTTTTTTCCCCTGAACTTCTTCAAGATTTTGCATTAAAACATGGAATTTTAATTTACTTTTGATACTGTTTTAAGGTGCATTATCAAGTAACAGAAGGCAATTCTTCAGTAAGTGAAATGAGATTGGAGGGATACCAGCAAGGGAACCAGTGTCTTACCCCTTGCCATGTTTCAGAAATCTAATGAATGATGAAGAAATATGAGCATAATGAAGAAACTGAAGCACCAGCTCCCTCAAAACCTCCAATTAAGACTGGAGTGTCTTTTAAGTGTCCCCAGGTCCTTTTCCACTGGGTTGTTTTTCAGCTACTCTGCACCCAGCCTGCAGTGCTGCCTGGAGTTTTACCCCAAGTGCAGGATCCAGCACTTCGCCTTGTTGAAGCCTCAACCCATCAATCCAGCCTGTGTGGAGCATTCCTGTTCTCTGACACATCAACACTCCAGCCCAGCTTGGTGTCATCTGCAAATTGACTTGGGATGAACTCAATTGCCTCATCTAGATCATTGGCAGAGATATTAAAACTGCCTATCCCCTTACCTGAACCCCGATGAAAAATAATTTTGACCAGTTGCCAATTGGACTTAATTACAGTCACCAACACACTTTAGGCCTGGCCATTCAGTATTTTTTTTACCAGTGAAGTGTAATGAGCCATGAGAACCCAGTTTCTCCAGAACATTGCAGGAAACAGTGTCAGAAGTTTTGCTTAAATTCAGGTAAAGAGCATCCACTAATCCAGTCACTTTGTCACAGCAAGAGAACAGGTTGGTCATGCACAACCTGCTTTTCGTAAACCCATGCTGGCTAGGCCTTGTTCCCTGGTTGTCCTGCACATGCTATGCTGATGATGTTCTAGATGATGTTTGTAATCTTTCCTGGCACTGAGGTCAGGCTGAAAGGCCTGTAGCTTTCCAGATCCTGTTTTTGACCCTTCTTATGTATGGGCATCACACTGGCAAATCTCAAGTCCCCTGGAACCTCCCCATTCAGACAAGAGTGAGGGTAAATTATTGCAAGTGTCCCTGTGAGCAGTTCCACCAGCTTTCTGAGTACCTTTGGGTGAATTCCACCCAGCCCTTTAGACTTATTTGTGTCTGAGTGGTGTAGCTGATGATTTTCCCTTGGATTATGGAGGCTTCATTTTGCTCCCTGTTCCTGTCTTTCAGTTTAGGGGACTGGGTACTCCAAGAACAACTATTTTATATTTAGAGACTGAGGGAAAGAAGGTGGCCTTTTCCTCATTCTTTGTCATTATGTTTCACTCTGCATCCATTAAATAACGAAGATTGTCCTTAACTCTCCTTTTTGTTGCTAATGTATTTACAGAATTTACAGATATTTTAAAAAAATTTTATTTAGGGCCTTTAGGTATTTATGTATTTAGTTTTACCCCTGCATGTTTTGTCCCCTTCATGACATCCTTATAGTTCTCATTTTCTTACTCTTTCTTTCAAAGCTCAGCAACTCTTTTTTTTGACCTGAGTTCCAGTAAAAATTCTCTATTCAAAGGTTCAGTTACCTGTTGTGCTTCCATGCAGAATTACGGTTTGATTTTTTTAAGCATGAAAATATGGCTTGACCTGAGAGAGGATAATCTGTTTACTCAGGCACTTTTGACCATATCAATTTCTCCCATTTTTAGTTGAGATTCCAAACAAATTATTACTGAAATTCTGATTGAAGAGCAATAAAGCTACTAGAATGTGATAGGATGGTAATAGATATCACTTAATTTGAATTTTTTAGCCTAACATGGTGATGTTCTTTTTTTAGTTTCCTAGCATACTCCTCATATCTACAAAGGCAATAAATAGGAATTAGGTACCTAGTTGCTGTCTATGCTTTCAGAGAGGTTCCTTACCATTACTGCAAAATTTTGTTCAAATAACTCTCTGGATATTTTTAAATGCTAATTAAATCTTATCAGATTTTTACAACTCCTGGCATTCTAAGCAAGCAGGTTTATAGAAAAAGCCTTAAGGTATTTAGAACATATGTGAAAACATAAGTAGACCATAAACCATCATATTTTCCTAGAGTCTTAAATGTATTCCTTCATTAGTTGATAAAAACAGGGAATATGCTTCACTTCCATCCTCCCAAGAAATTATAAGCATCAAAGTGCATTCATATTTTATATGATCTTTCTTTTGCTTACTTACTCCATGCCCTTTTATCTACAGATATGAAAACTTTACTACATGATATTGTATGTCTGTCCTTATCACAGTGGGAAGTTTACTGTGGTTCTTATTGCATTGAGAAACTGCCTTGTGAAGTTGAAGACAGTCTCTTCTAAAGATTGTCCCCAGCTTTCTGCTTTCAACAAAAGTACCCAGATAACCATAGAGGGGTTTTAGGAGTATTTGTACAGAGTACAATGACATCAGTCTTCAGCAATTTTATCTATATTTTTCCTCGTCCTTCAGTTTTTGGTAGACTGTGTACAATTAGTGGATTTTCTTAAGAGTTAAATTTGATTCATTCTGAATCTTTACCTGGACTGTAAAGAAAAACAAAACTTGTCTTTCTAAGTTTTGGCTAAAGGTAACATTAAATACTTGCATAATGGAAAGTAGGACATGAACAGTTTTCAAGTCTTGCAAATATTAATAGCATTTTCTTTCTTTCATTAGAACTCTATTAATCAAAAGATTCATTTGGAAGGTAGAATATAGATATTACTAATCTATCCACAAATATGCCCACATAAAAAAAATATTTCTAAGATGATATTTTTTTTTGTAATATCTATGCCAATTGCATGAAAATCTTTTAATGCACATTTGCACAAGGTCACTAATGACTTACAATACCTTTTCATTTTGGATTTATGTAAAAGTAACTTAAAATATCTTTTGCAATTTCAAAGGACTTAAATATGGTATTTTGGTGTCTTATAATGTCATCAGTATTTTATGTAAAGTGAGGATGAAAAGCATATTTTAACAAATTAAAGACTGAAAATTATATATATTTTCCTTTCTTTTCCTGAAATATTTTTTTTTTCATGTAAAGGTGAATAAAGATCTGAAAATCAAGAAAGATCCCATTGACAATGAGGTAGGTGATAAGACTATATTTACTGGAGGAACAGCCCTCTTCATGTTGCTCCAATATGGGTTTTGGGACTGGTCCACAAGAGTGGGGAATCTGGGAGTGAATCCCCATTAGTGGACAGGCAAGACCATCCAGCAGTCAGCAATCCAAAAAAAGCTGAGTTAGCAAATCAGGCCTGAAGCCAGCCTGGAAAATCCTACTGAGAGTGAAGGAACCAGCAGGAGCAGGACTGGGAAAAGGTGTACCTCTGAGAAGTGCACCTGGCTCAGTCCTGGTCTAGAAGCTTCAGATCCATGTGCATGGATGCATTAATGAGGATCCTTGCTGAAATGGGTCTGGGCAATTAAGGCCTGGTGGTACCTGCAGGTATTTGCGCTGATTGTAATAAAATGTTTCAATCCTCTGATGGAGAATGTGACTCCATAGAGACCCCCACGACAAGAGGATGATGGGGAGATGTAAACCAATCAGACAGATCATCCAGCCCTAGACTTACAGGTGAAATTTAATCACAGGATGTGAACCGACAGAGCTTTGTGAATTGGAAGGTGGCAATGAAGGCATGGATTGCTCCTGGCATCAAACTGCTTTATTCAAGCATGCAGGATGCTGTTTTCTGGCACATTCATATAATTTCATGGGAGAAAGTCTGTCATTGCAGGAGATTGTATTTTAGCAATCATCTCTTAGAAATCAGTTTTGTGATTTGGGCAGGAGAGGTGGAAGAAAGTGGACAGTAATGGACACCTCAGTCCTTTCAGATGCTATTGGATTTATGCTTATTGCCTTGTGTAGGATATTTTTTTGTGAAAGACAGCTGGTGTGATCACATCCCCAAGGATATATTAATCCTGTTACATCAATACAAGTTTAAAGAAATGCCACTGACAGTAGTTTTTCTGATCTCCTTTAGTGTGGTTTAAATTTCTTTGATAGTCAGAATCACTGCATTGACGGAAATCAAATACTTGCCTTTAGAGCTCAGCAAGAACAGACTTTGGCTGGTACATCAGAAGTCAGTGCTTATAGTTGTATTGAAAGATTTAGAAAAATGTCATAAAATTTTGAATACATTTATTTTTATGCTGTTAACTGTATCAAATTACTAGCACGTATCTTGTTAATTATTTAGAAGGAACCAGAAATCTTCAGGGGTTTGAGGCAATTTTGTTGGTATTTTGTTGATAAAAAGCTTTTCTTTATTTTGATGTTAATATCTAAATCTTTTTGGACATCTTTAAGCATAGTTATTAAACAGTGAGAGTGGTGGTAAACCTGTTTTCTCTAATTTCTTTAAACATGTGGGATTATAATTGAGTATCTTTTGGCAATTTTTTTTTTTTTAATTTTGTTTAAAACCAGTGCAGTCAAATCAGTGCATCTGCTGTATAGTCAGTCATGTTACTGATCTTGCTAGTAAATCTTTGTTTCATTTTTTTCTTTATATTGTGGTATGCTGTGTTTTGCTCCCTCCTTTCCCTCCCCATTTCCTCCTTTCCCTTCCTACCTTCCCCCTCTCCTGCAGACTAAGGAGGTGCAAGACAGATATCAAAGCCTCCATTTCTACTATGCACCTATTGATGTTGTTGTTTCCATGGGACATAGAACAAGGGAGACAGATTTTTCTAATGGGTTAACCTTATGTAGAAGAATACAGTCTGCTTCAATTTTATTTTCTAGACTTTATCTTTGAGCTTCATGGTTTCCCAGCTTATCTTCTTGAGTATTACAATTCACTGCAGAACAAAAACAGGGAAAAAAAAATATGTACAGAAAGCAAGTTCAAATGTTCAGCTATCATTTATGGTGATGACATCCATCTCATGAGTTCTATTTATGACACAGTTTGTCAGAGTTTCTATGGTTTCATAGAAATTTGCAGGCTGCAATTCATGCAAGTGTACTCTCTAAAACAGTGTCAAGAATTAGCTACAGAAATAATTCTTAACCTATGGCAGAGTCCTTGAGTCATGCAGATTTGGAAATAGATAGTCCTTAGAAATACCACTGGGAAATAAGGAAGGGGGAAAACACAGCTTTCAGTGGTCATATTGTATAGATACTTCAGAAAGCAAAGAAACTATATTCTTGTAGTTCTTCCTCTTCTACTGGATTTCTTCCCCTTCTCCTGGTTAGTTTGTCTAGTCTATATTCCTATTGCTGAGCCAAATACTCCTTATGAAATAGCATTAAAGACTTCAATTATTGTCAAAGGAGTCAATTATGGCACGAAAGTATAGTCATTCTATTGTTGTGATGAATGAAAATCATATTTCAGAATTTTTACTTTTGTAATATATTTTAAATTGGAAAGTATGCAGACAATCAATGTGCAGTACTCCTTTTAGGAAACAAAAATTTAGCCATGTTCTCCTGGGCCAGATATTTTAGGCACTGGGGCTTAGAGGAAAGCATGATTAAACAAACTCTTTCACCTTTCCTTGTCTTTTTTTGTCAGAATTAAACACCTTTATTGGTACAACTTCTGCAGAACAGCACCCTGTTTCAATCACTATGGTCAGCTCCTGAAGTTGTTAAGAATTTCACAGATAATCTAAGTGGAACAATTGTATTAGAATCATTCTAAGAAGATTTCCGTGTGCTTTTTTTGTTGCAGTTTAAACTTTCCATATTCTGTTTACCTTTGACAAGTACCTGGTTTTAAAAAAATAAAATCAATTTAACTGAGAAAAAAAATAAAAAACATGCTTATAGAAAACAGTGTTCACTTTTCTGAGTATTTGTGGAAGACCAAGAAAAGTATCCTATGGAAAGAAGATTTGACACCTCCATGTTTGTAGATGGAAGGAATTTGGAAGAATGTGTTTGGATCAGAATGGGATCTTGCCCATTATCTCTATGCTTGTTGAATCACTCCTAGGACAAAAATTCGAAGGAGAAAATACCTACTTTTTAAAAACTAGAATTACCTACCAATTTGTCTAGGAGTTTTACCAAACCAATTGCTTCAACGGCAATTCAAATTTTAAATTTAGTAGTGAACAGGTATCTGTAACTTTAAAGTACCCCACTGTGGAATGTAACAGGCTATGCTGTCCCACAAAACAAATGCAGCTAATTTTCCATTAAAAAGTGCCACATACATAAATAGGCAGATAATTCTGTAAACGTGGAAATATTTTCCATCTTATCATGGTCTAAGAGAAAACCACTAGTGAATGAATAGTACTGTACCAGAAAATGTATCAACTTTGAAAAAAAACCAAATTATATCTGTCTGAAAACAGTAAAGATATTCTAGGTTTGCCTTTTAGAAGGAGCTATCTTATCTTAAAGCAGTGGAAAAGAATATCAGTTCGGGGCATGGCACTGCAGTGAAAAACACAAAGGTATAACAGTCAATAATTTATCAGTCTGTATGATTGTATTACCAATGAATGAAAGTAGAAAACCATTTAAATTAATGCAAATAGGAAACAGGTCATGCAGATGTGCTCTTAACTTCACAATGAAAAGTTTAGATTTTCTTTTCTACTTAAAAATAATTGAAGCAATCTTTGCCTTTCCTCTGTCACATCTAAAAAATTCAAGCATTATGAAAAATTAACAATTAAATAGTAATTCAGTGCTGCGGCAAACACTGCAGGACAAGATGAGAAGGCAGGATTTTGGGATTTGTCTCAGCAGTGCTCTTTTCATTCAGAGCTTTGTCTTCCTAGGATGGGACCATGACAAGCTGGAAGTGCCTAAATGCTCTCCTGCATCACTGCTCTCCTAGCAGTGGTAGGAGAAGATATTTGAAAGGGAAGAAGGGGAAAGCAGGTGACTTTGACCACCTCCTGTGGGCCAGTGCCCTCCCAGTGTTAACACTTTTTGACTTCCTCGGCCGGTTCTGTCAGACCTGCTTTTGAGCAAGGCAATACAGCTTGCTCTCAGAGCCTTCCATGGCTCCACATTTCAATCATTCTGTGTTTGCTGTGCAGAGTGGCACACTCTTCCCTTTCTTTAAGCAATCTCCAAACAGTTCTTCAGGCACCATGTACTTTGGTTTTGTCAGGATAGGATAAGTAAGTGCTGTATGTTCTTCGTACCACTGTAAGAGTTAGTAAACCCTGGTTGTGCCCCTCTCAAGTCCCTGCAAGCTGAAAAGTCATAGCTTGTTAACTCTTTTCTTACAAGGCAGTTGATTCATCTTATTTACTATGAAAATTTTCTTTTTTACATGTCATATCAATCAATTAGTAGGGAAAATGAAGTATTGACATATCTAGCTTCTCATAAAGCGCTGTAATACAAGATCAAGCCAGTTATACTTGTGTCTTGATACTCAGAGTATTTAAAATTTACTTACCATGAAGTAATTAAACAGTAATATAGATAATTTTATGGTTTTAATGCTGTGATTATTTAAAATTAAATTACCAATGCAAAGATATGGCATTCTGGTGATTAAAAATTAAAGAAATATGCAACATAAAATGGTAAAATGAAATACTGAGAGCATGGGAATTAAGATGAAAGAGTTCTTCACACTTACTCTTTATGTGCCTCTTGGTACTTGAACATTCTCTGGTGTACTTTTACAGTACAACTGAGAGAAAAATGTGGGATGTTGCTGAAAGAGAATGGTTTATTATTCTCCTTGTTTCACTCTTGTGTTACTTCATTGCTGGCATTTGTATTCCTCTGGTACCACAATGGGATAGTTAAAAAACAGATTAAAACCTATCACCCATCCCTCAGCCTTTCCCACTCCCCCTTGTTTTTTTTTTTTCCTTGATATTTTCTGTTAACTAGGTCAAAATGCTTCATGTAGTGTCTGTTGGGTGTTATATAAAAATAGACAGAGAACTAGATAGCAGGAACTGCCCAGCAGCAGGAGAAACACCCAAAGATAAGAATTTCCTTGCCAGCAAAAAAAAATTCCCCTGTGTGATTATGGACTGCCAGGAAAGGACTGTACTAAATCTTGACCATTTATGTTAACCTGCCAAATGACATCTTAGAGTAATAATCAGTATATTTTAGCTCAATTACAAAATTGCTGCTTTGAATTTATTTCAGTATTTTCTTAGATTGGAGCAGACACTGAGTTTGCTGAGTTGAAAATTGATAGACTGTGGCGCTGCTTTAGAGCTCTAAGCAATGAAATGGCTCAATTCCTATTTGAAGTTCAAATTTTGCTGGGCACAGCTTCATAGTGTGATATCTCTGAAGAACATTCCATAGGTTTAATATGTGGAAATTTAAAAGCATATTTCACGTCTACTGCTTAATTTTTTAGTTGTGGCATTGCATCCAGAATACAGAATGCTGCTGTTTATTGAATCAGTCTATGAAAATTCATGCCTGTATCATTGCTTTATTTGATACTGGAAATTATTGCTATATATTAAAGGGCGTACACTGTTTTCTAACATTTTTTAAATTATAATTCAGTTTTTACCCATCAAAAATGTTTTATTGGGTCAAATAAATACACAAGCAAGAAAAATGTAATGGAGAATTCATTAATTGATTATGTAATATCTTCATTATCTACTATAGATTTCATATTACACAGAAGATAGCCACTCCACGCTCTAAGAATAGGTATTTTGCAAAATTGTGCTTTTGAAATACATAATTGCCTGGATTTGGTTGTTTCTTGTTTCTTGTAATTCTTTTTGACTCTTTTTAGAGAAACACTGACTTATGGCCAAAATCTAATTAATTTATTTAAATGTGATTAAAATAGCTAAACTGATCCACTGGATGGAGATTCAGTTATGCTGTAATTTTATCATGTAACATGCCAACTTTTTCATCTTCATTTAATATGATTTTTCAGGTTGTCAGTGTACATCTAATGCTAATATCACAGAAGGTTCAGGGAATCATTTGTATTACACTAATTGTTTTTGTTAATAATTCCTTCACTTCCAATTGCTGATGGCTAATTTTCAGATTTTCTGCTATTTGACAATTGAGTGGAATTAAACTTTTTAATCCATCGTACAAATTGTGGGGTAAGGCACTGTTTCTTTTTTGGAGGGCTTCTTGAGCAGATTTCTTAGGACAATGCTTGGTATTACAAATTTCGTTTTCTGCAGATATCTGATATGAGTAATACTAAATTTTATTTATTTATGTCATAGACACACCTTTCCTAGTTAAAGAATTATAATTGTCACAGCAATGCAGTATAAATGGATAGCAAAAGAAGTCTTGAGGATGGGCAGGGAGCTAGCAATAATTAATCTTTCTACTAAGCTTAAAATATTTAAAAATTTAAAAAGTCAAAGGCAACTGCCATGGTGCTGTTTTTCTCTGGGATTTCAGCAGCACTGCACTGGGAGTTTGATTTAACATGAGCAAGTGATAGGAATTATCACTAGAGTTGGGCTTTAACAATGAGCAATGCAGGGCTCTGTATCTAGAGTGGAGAGGGCAGGTGTGTGTCTGACATGGCAATTGATGGGCTGGTAGTATCTGTATTCATACATCCACAATTACTAAAGAATCAGAAAATGCAGTTGAATTATTTTGTACTGTATTGGCTTATATGATGGACCTGATATCAGAGCATGGCATGGTGTGCTGGAGACAATCCCACTGAAGTACTAATATTCAGACTAAGTGAGGAGAGATGCTACAAGTGAAATTAAGCAAGAAACAGTGTTCTCCTCTGAAGTGAGGAGAAGAAAATCAGCAAGCATGATTTGCCTAATTAAATTGGTAGATAGGGTTCATTTTTAATTTGATATTCTCATTAATCTTGGAAGTAGACTGCTGATATCTAAACCCTATTGTGAATCAGTATTCCTTTTCCAAACTGAAAAACACCTGTAAAGTTACTCATGTTCAGCAAGACGCTCTTAGTAGCAATGAATAATAGCATTTGCATTTCTATAATGATATCAGAAAAGCATAATAGTAAGGCTATTTGTGAAAAGATTGTTAACCTTGTCTGAAAAAAGAACAATTGTCTTAGTGTTTTAGAAACCGACAGGACTGCAGGCAGTAGAAGGAAGGAACTTTGGGATAGGATAAATGAGCAATAAAGACATGCAAAGATGTGATTCCTGCTGCAGTCAGTTTCTCACAAAAGAAATGCAGAATATGGGTAATCAGAAGCTTCATTAACAGCTACAGTGTCTGGATGCAAATTTCATGGACTACTGTAGCCCCTAGTTCTAACAGTAATTGTACTTTTGGATACTCCATCACTTTACACCTGTTGTTCTAATTAAGCACTGTGACACTGCTTGCCTGCATCTGGAGCAAAATGTTGGTATAGATATGTGCCTAATGACATAAAAGTGATCATTCCAAAAGAATTTTAAAATGGAAACAGCTTTTTCACTCTTATTGAGATAGGACTAGGTTCTGTGTAAATGTTACATTTTGTATGGCTCTTTTTAGGAGCTATTACATATACTTTGTTGGTCAAGTGTTATTTATTTGTCTGTTGAAAATAAATTTCTTCAATTTGATCTACGGGATCAGAAAATATGATGCTGTCCTCTGTAGAGGAATTAACCAGGATTTAAATAGTTATAACTTGCCTAAATGAAAAATCCCTTCATATAAATATTTTTTGTTTATTTACTATTTGTGCACACATACTTCATGTTAGCCAACTAAATATAACCTCGTGATATTGTTTTACTCCTTCTATAAAATTGGCAAGCTGTCATGAAGCTGAGATGCTTTCATCTTCAAGTGTGAAGGTTGTTGGGTTTTTCCAAAGCTCTGTATATTTCTGGTTTCAACAACATGGAAAGAAATCCCACAATTCTGCTTTCCTCCTACCCTCAGAAGAAAGTAAAGCTCGCTCCCAGCAAAATGCCATATAATGTCTTGGTGTTTATAAGGGGGCAGAAGTGTGGGAGAAGACAGTTACATCTCTTTGGGGAAAAAATTAAAAAGAGGAAATTCTAATTCTTTTGCCACCCCTTAATAATTAATTCTAGTAGAGATTTCTTTGATTCCAATAGCAATATGCTAAGAAATATCAAATTTTATTCTCATCATATTAACAGGAACAAAACATTAAAGATGGGGTTCTTGCAATGGGAGCAAAATATGTGGCTCTTCTAAATGGCAAAGCAAGATAATGTGGCTTCAGTCATAAAAACTTCGTGCCTTCAAGAAAAATTTCTTCATCTGTTTAACTGGGGCTGGGGGTGGGCCTTAGAGAGATTTGTAGAGCTTCAGAGGAGCAGGTAGATGTTACAAGGTACATTTTTTACCCACTCTGCAGAACTGGCTCTGTCCCATTAATAAGGATGTTTAGAAGTGCTGCAGATGATGGAAAAAGGCCATGCAGAAGCCCAAAAAAAGAAAAAAAGACACAGCCTCTGAAGGCACATTCCTCAGCCCTTGGTCTTCCTTCCTCTGCTCTTTTTTCTTTCAGCCTTTAAGACCTTTTCTTTAAAATGTGCTGAGGAAAACATAGCTGTGTAATCTGTCAACTCTGCACCAAATATTAAGTTCACATTTATGCTCTTCACATACATTTTTCATATATAGAATAATTTTATCTTGAAATTTATATGGGAAGAATGTATCGGTGTATGCATACCCTTTAAAGCTAGAACTTGCTCTTAGGAATCTCAAAACTTAATTTCAAACCAGCTGCCTTTTTTCACTATCTACAGTAAACATCAAAAATCAATTTATTCCTTTAAGACATTAGAAAACAGACGACTGATCTGAGGTCATAATTTTGTTTTACAACAGATGAGGTGGCCAAAGATCAACAGGAGAAAAATATATCTCAGCAAAGGAAGGCAATGTCAGTCCTCCTGGGTGCACCCACTAATTGAATTAGTGTGCTTCCCTTCTTTCTTTTTCTCTTCCCAGCTGATCCCAGCATGCCAACTCTGCAGGGAGCTCTCTCTGGAAAAACAAGTCTACCTACATGACAGCAAGACAAAAGTAATCTCAGAGAAGTTAAAACCAGCAATAAACATTTATGTTAATTTTCTTAATAACAGTAAGAACAGTACTTATCTCATGGAGGGATTGTTTACATCAAAACAATTTGTGACTTAGTGCATTGTGCCAACCTCACATTTTCTTGAATATTGTCACTGTCAGAGTCAATAGCCTTTAGTGTGAAACTTATAACCTTGCAAGAGTTGTTCCACTGAAGTTTCCTTTTTTGTCTTGGAGTAGAACTATCATTTGATTTTAAGACTTGGGTAGAATAAGAATTTGGGATAAATTCTGAACCTCATCCTTCAGCACATAACCATTTATCAATAAGACAATCAATACATGATGCCCACAAATTGTTTGGGAGCTCTTTCCTCAAGTGTCTATGAGGTAGGACTTGCAAAACCTGGATCTTGTGGGAATAAACACACTAGTTTCTACTCATAAAAGCGCAGTTGAAGGATCTCTGTAAAAATTATCCTGTGGACAGCATTGAACAGAAAAAGAAAGAAAATAATTAAAATTATCCTCTCCTTATTATATAATGATGGCAAACTGAATCTATTTAAATTCTGGCAGATTTCAGTGCTCAGAGAGACCATTTAATAAATTATGCATTTAATTCACTTAACACTGACAGTGACCCAGTCACGCAGGAAGAAAAAGATCATTGCTTCTGGTTTGATTCAGACAGTTTGCATCTTAAAATGTATTTGATCACCTTAAAAAAACTAAAGTAGTCCTCTCCAGTACTTGGCACATGTTAAATTTCAGCTCTCCCTGGAGATAGCAGGAACAGGCTTAGTCTAGTGAATAAGTTTCTGTGCAAGCAGAGACATCACTCACATCTTGCACATACCATTATTTATCATTTGATACAAATCTTCTGGCAGTGGTAATTCTGAGTGTTAATTGTACCCAAGTGTACTGAGTGTGAACTTCACAATGAATACATCAAGTGGGTTGTTTCTACCAGCTTAAGGACTACGGAGATAGCAAGAAAATAGAAAGAGGGTGGGAAAATATTCTTGTAATTTTTCAGATTAAGATTCTTAGAAATTTATATATTTTTTTTAATCTTACAAAAATCACTTTATTCAGGCATAGTTTATGGCTTTCAGTCATTTTAAGAAAAAATTATGGGAAAGGGACAGGGATTTAAGCTGTACGTGATAGGTTTGCTGAAGTCTGCCACTCTTTTAGGAAAGGATATGGCAGTTGTCTGGTGTTGATCCCAGGAGTGTTTAGGAGCAAACCTAGGTAATATGATATTAATTTATTCTTCATTTTCTCATGTTTGATGTCTTGTATGCAGATGTACCTTTACTGGACAAGGTAATTTAAAAAGGAGTTATAGGGATTTAGCGTCCCGCTTCTACCTCTGAGCTGTGTATTATCAGCCCATTTATTCCCAACACATTTCAGCCACCTTTTTTAAATTCCTCATTCCCAAATGTCATATACAACCAATCTCCTTAGCTGCACCATAACTGTATCAAGGCATAGGTGCTGCATCTTCCTCACGTGAATGGGAGAATTTTGTGCTCGACATTTAAATCACTGAGTGGCACAGATCAGCATCCACTGATATTTCATTTACTGAATGTGCTGCACATATGGCAACTTGTCATACAATACAGACATAATACAATAAAATCATTAGGATTGAAAGTCACATCCTAACTTAGTGGTATGAAATAATCTACATAACTATCAATCACTCAATCACATTTGATTTGGGTGGGTTTTTGGGGTTTTTTTTGGGTTTTGGGTTTTTTGGGTTTTTTTTTTTTTTTACTTCTCAAGTAAAAATCAAAAGTTATCATTCAGACAGAGCAAGGGAGGCTTAAGGTTAAATCGATTCTGGATAGTAGCAGAGGAACACTAAAGCCCTGGCTTTTCTTCAGGAGGGGAAAAACATTTGCTTGCAGAATTCTGTTCTTTAACAGGAGCCTGGCTTTTTTGAAACATGGAGGACATTTACCAACTGAACAGAAAGTTAGTGCTTGGGATGATTATACTGTGAAGAAAACTTTAAGTCTAAGCTAACATTTCTGCAGCCATCTGCCTGAGGAGGTGCCAACCAGTCTCTGCTCAAAACTGGACAGCTGGTGACTAGCGGGCTTGCTGGGGGATTGATAGAACAGTATCTCCTTAGGTTTCATTTTTGACCTTTGGGATTTGCTTTCCTTTGCTCCTCTGCCATATAGTTCCCTCCAAACCAAATTGAACAGGCAAAGCTTTGTAGGCTGAAGGAATCTTGTACAAATGGGGTACATAGAGTACTATAAGGATAGTAGATAGCACATGGAAATAGGGATCATGTGCAAGTCAGTGTGTTTGACATGAGTGGGTACCTGACACATCTGGAAATCTAATTGTAGTTAATCAGTTATGGTAGTAGTGATCACCAGGAATGGAATTTCAGTTCCACTGGAGTCTGTGTCAGAAAATGCATCAATTTAAATAACACTATAATTTTGGCTGTAATATGTTGGTACCCTCTTGCTTTCCTAAACTCTCATTTCCTGACCTCTTCAAATTCTTAATCTCCCAGTTGTTAGGAATCTGTAGGAAAAATATTGGGTTTTTATGTTTAGTGCAGAACATAAGACTGGACTAGTGAGACATGACCATAGAGGAGTTTATGAACTTGAGTCATTACATCAGAATTTGATCCTCTTTACAAGGCATGCATTCCAGAGTCAAACACAACTTCCTTCACTGAGCCTTGGCAACAAAGCAGGAGAGGCTGCTAGCAAGTTTGGACTCTGTGTTTGGGATCAGGGAATTTATAGGCCTTCCAGCAGACTTCTCTAATTATCTAAAGTTTTCTTATTATGTCTTTCCAGATGTCTGGATAATTGGGGTTATATGCTGAATTGTTTTATTTAATTGTGAACTAGTGCTGTTTAGCTGAGCTTTAGTGCTTAGAAAGTCTTTGGTTTTAGTTTTTATTTTTTGACATCTCTACCAGTGCAGTGTCTCTTTAGCCAGAACTTAGGGAAATCGTATAGTCCTTTGCCTATAAGTAGTACAAACATTGGTTTTTTATTAAATAAATGTCTAAAAGAATTTTCTGTTTGGATTTATTTCTAAACTCCTATTCACTTTGGATGTGCTTTGATTTTGACGGTTTCCAAGGGAGTATCTGCTGAGAATTTGGAAATTAGAAAAATCTTACTTATAATAAGAAAGTGGGAGTAACAATTGTAATGTGCTATCAAAATCCTTTTCAAACAAGGCCCTTCCTTTGTCATTTTAATAATTAACTGATCAAAACCAAAGAACTTATGCTCCATTGTTCAGCAGTTTTTTGACGTAGAACAAAATCCAAATCAATCCAGAGTAGTATAATCAAAAACAGAAGATGCCAGTCTTTTTCAAAATTACCATGTGTTTAGTGCTGTTATATTAGCAGCAATTCTTGCTTTGAGATTACATGTTGTACTCTTTCCTGACTTCTTGCTACATTTTCAAGATAACAGAAGGAAGAACATACAAGAATTTGGGAGAAAAAGAGAAGAAATAAGCTTACATTAAGAATGTTAGCAAGCCTGTTGCCTTTGTAGTATAGAGATTTACATGTGAAATAAGATGGATACCCATTGGTATTATGACAACTCTGCAATATGTGCAATAGTTCACTGTTTGGATCTTTATCCTTTTACAATATATTTCTCTTTGGCAAATTACAAAAAATGCAAAAGTGGTAACAACCATATTTTAAATGGGAAGTGTAGAATTGGAAAGCCTGTGTTATGTTGGTAAGATCTTAACTTTTCCCTGTCTCTCTCTCCTTTTTCTTTTTTTCTGCTTTTTCTTTTTATTCTTAATCCTGATGTCATTATCCAGCAACATATCCCTATCTCCTTCTACTTGGGTCAGAACAGTTTAGTAAAAACATTCACAGATCTTATGGACATTTCATCGTATCTTTTCCTTTTTCCACCTTAGTGGGAAACTTGGAATCCTAGAGTTATTTCTTATCTGAAGGTAGACACTGCAGTGATAGACAGTCCTTGTACTGCCTAGTGAACCAGTCCTGCTAATAACTTCTCACTTGGCTACAAACATAAATGTCATCTACCATCTGGTGCTTAACAATATATAACAACCACCCTTACCTGTGTTGAGAGGTAATTAGCCTGCCCTCTATTGCTTTTCACATTAACAATAATAATATACATTCAGCCACTAGATTGGTACAATGAAAAAGTACAGGGTTTAAAGAGCTCTAAAAAGTCATCTAGTATAGCTGTGTTTTCTGTTCTTCAATAGAAATAAAAATGCTGGCACCCAAGAGGTATCAAACGTAAAGACATTGCAGATCATAAAAACCAAAGCTGAATCTACCAAAAGAAATCTCATAAGCTACTGGACAGTTAGTATTAGGAACTGACACCCTTCTTCCAGTTAATGGTATACCTTACCTAATGGAATGAAACAAATTATCCTGAAAATGCCTTTTCCTTACAACACAGAGAATATAAAAATTACTGTGAAGGTAAAATATAAGATAAGATATTCTCAAGAAAATAAATTACAGGAAGAGACTAATAGGTCTTAAGAATTGCTGTCATAAAATAGAACTGTAGCTAAAATCCAAGTTCATACTTTTTTTTTAAGTCTAATTTTCTCTAAGAACTGAGTCTGTACTTAGGAATATGTAAACCAGCATTCTTTTTGAGAGCTCTGCCATGTGACACTATTTGAATTTGTTTGCTTTATATTTCGCAGGCAAAAATTGGCCTAATGGGGTTTGAATAGGGAGAAGACCAACTCTGAGAGTCTGATCTGTCACATTCAATTTTTGTAGTATTTCTGTAGCTATAGGACAAATATCAATATTGCATTTCATTCAAAATTGGTGGATACAGTTTTTGTTAGGTGGAACGTAATTATAATTTTTAAATTACTGCATATCCTGCCTTTAAGCATAATTAGATTGACTGAAGACTGAATTGAATTCTTCTTCAAAAAATGACAGAACTCTTCACATTAAAATTATTTTGTTTTCTATTATTGGCATGGGGGAAGACTTTTGACTTCAGTAAATTTTATTTCAGCTTCTTACATCTTGTCATCTTGTGCATTACTTCCAGTGCCTATGAAAGAAACACTTTATACAGTGAATTCTGGATTGAAGTATATTTTTCTTAAATGTAGCTTTTTACACATATGGGTAATTCAATTTTGTAATTTGTATGTGCAAAGTGTCAACATATTTTGAAAACAAATGCAAAATTCATAAAATTTATCCTAAATGTATATGCTAATTACATTATTTTCTTGTCTACCTAAATTTGTATAAACCTATGTTCTCAATTTCATATGATGACTCCTCTTAAAATTTATGCCATATATTCTTGGAACAGAAATATATTTGACTAGGATATTTTTATAGCAGCCTTCTTCAAGTAGAAGAGGAACTGATTCCCACTTAGAAATGTTTATTCCATCTCTGTACTGACAGCTGCTCTTCTTCCCTGCCTTAAGGCCAGAATTAGTTTTTGCTTTACTACACTGACACTGGACAGACCTAGGGAAACCCAGAGTCTGTTCTGGTTTTGCAATTCTTTTGTAGATTCTGTAGTCAGATGTAGACTACTCCCCAGATTAGACTACTTTTAGGCAGAAACCTCTGTAAACAGAAGAACAGATGCCCTCTTTCTCAAATGACTGAAGAGTTTCATCTGTAGTAAAGGAGGACATAACATCAGCTGAAATTAAAGGTATTCAAACAGGAACCTATGAGAAACTTGAGATGACATCTTTCAAGAGTGTTTTGAATTATTTTAAACTGCTAGTATTATTTTTTAAAGAAGTTTAATTCTTAGAAGGTGGGAATGATAGAAAAAGATAAAGCTTTGGGATCTGTATAGACTAGTTACTCTGATGTAGAGCCCCTGAAATCATTTAAGTGTCATAATAGAGTTTAGGAAATAATGTATGTCATCAATGTGAACCCATCTTAGTTGCATAAATTATGTGTTTATAAACAAGATATCCTGGTATCTGTGTCAAGCATCGAATTGATACATGTGTTTGAGTTCATAGAGCCTACTGAAATTCTCGAAATTATCTGCTTTATCAGCAGTACTTTGATTCAAGAAAGCTTGTTTTATGTATCATCTCATATTAGCAGATTCAGAAATTAAATCATTAAATTGTTCATTAAACTTCAGGATTACCTGAGGGAAAAGAAAAATATCTACCTAGGAATCGAGGCAACTTTTTCATGTTTAGTAGAAGTCTGAGTAATTAAGATTTGTCCATAATCTTGTATTGGTAAATTGCACGACAAATAAATACTGGGAGATCATGCAGGTGAAATCAGGTGAAATATATATAGGTTATATAGTAAATTATGAGAAAGGCAAGACACAGCTAGTAGAATGATCCTCTAATCTATCTCCTAATGAAAGTAGAGCAATTCAACAGAAGGAAATTTAATACTCCAAAATTAAGTTCTTTCATGATCCAGTCTTCTCTTATGATGGCACACTTTTTTCTGAGAATTGCTCTCTCTGGAAACTGCTAATGAATCATCACAGAAAATTGCCTCAAAAATAAGTTTCAATACCCTAATATGACAAAGGAAAAAAACCTGAATTGGCCCTTGAATGTGAAGGAATGGGACCAAAAAAAAGACAGGAAAAAGTGATATTATCTCTGTGCATAAATAGAAAGGCCACTATTAAAATATAATGTGTATCTCAGGTCAATTTATTGCCAAAAACAATGTGAAGAGACCTATGCAACACTTCTAAAAAAAGGTAAAAGAATTATCCAAGATGTGAAAAATAAGTCCCCTGAAATGAGAGTTGAAGAGTTCAATTTAGTCCAGCATGATCTTTAGATATAGGAACAGTGTCAATAGACCAAGATAGCTCAAAATTACAGGTTTTACCAGCCTTGTGACAAAGTGTGACAATGTGCGTGATTGAAAGTTGTCCAAAATTACCATTTTACTTCTATACACATTCTAGCTGTCAGGAACAATTAATAAAACTGAATTAATAAAGGCAAGGAAAATAGAAATCATATCACTATTGTAAAGATGAAGTACATTTCAAAAAGATAATTTTTAATCCTTTTCTTGGTGTGTTTTTTAGTTTGGGGCATTGGGGGAGAGTTCAGGGTGTTTTTTTGTTTGTTTGTATCTTGTATTTTTCCTTTTTTTCCCTTAAAATACTTATCTCATTAGCTTTGTTCTACACTCAGAGGCCTGTAGTTTACAGTGGAGAAGCAGATCTAATGATTCCTGCTGGACTGTGATAATGCAAATCTACAGAGCAGCCATAGCATGCTCAGAGTCTGCATATCTATGTGCACTTTCCTGTCTGCGCCAGTCATCACTTGTTTATTCTTTTTCCCACTGTATTTATTTTTTTCCTTTACTGCCTTGAGCCCATGGGTTGCAGCTTTTGCACTTTATAGTCACTATATCAGCATCACTAAAATACAGAATACTGATGACTCTTGTAGTGATTAAAATACTGTGTTCTTTTACATTTTCTATGCTTTCTCCACACTAAGGGCTTTTTGATTGGTAAAGTATTTTAACCATCTGCTAGAAGACAGGGTAGCTTTCCTAAAGATCCAGTGCTGTCTTTCAGGTTACCTTTCGGATTGTGTGAACTTCCACAACATGTGAATTGTTCAAGAACTGGATGAGAGGGAATGTTTGCAATTGAATATTTATTGAATAAACAATCCTTTTTTAATCTTTTGTCCTAAATCTTGTTTATTTTTGGTATAGTATCTTTGTTCTATCATAGTGTAGGACATATACAACTATATTTAAAATACCTGAAATTTCAAAATTGGATGGATAAATTATGAAAAAGGTCATGGATTATATTTAAATATAGAGAGCTAATTGACAGCTTCAATTGTCTGTAGCAATCCCGAGAGTCTGGGAAATGTCTGCACCTTGAAACAAATTTAAACTTTAAGAACACATCTCTTTCTCAGAAACTTTTACCAGAGTTTCTTAACATCAGGTCAGTAGGACAGAATATGGGGAAAAAGCTCACAGGGTTTCACCTCTAACATTCGGGTTCAAACTTTTGCTTGACTTACTCAGACTTAAAATGAAGAACCTTGGTTTTTTTGTCCTCCTTGTCCCAGTGCAGTAACTAGTGCACTAGTTGATAGATTCCCCCTGTAACATAACTTCTGTATTGGCATTTCACTTATAGTATGGGAACAGATACATGGACTTAATTAAATTTCTGGTTTTCCTCTTATTTTTAAATGACTTGAGAAGAGGCATTTTACAGGGAAACTGATGGGTAATTATTGATGGAAATGTAACAAGGAAAAAAAAGAAAATAATAAATACTGAAAAAAAGATCAGTGGTGTACAAACATAGTGAAAAACTCAAGACTTTAGGAATGACAGGAAGTAGTAGCAGTTACCAATTTCTAGTGGAATACTTTCTGAAGGTTTGCTTCGCACTTTGGGGAGAGAGATAATATCAGAACAAGGAAGGGAATCAGGAACACATCACACACCACAGAGGCTGCAACTGTCCAAGATGAGGGTAGCCTTGTATGTGCTAATGGCTGAAATTGGATAAATTGATACAACATGAAAACTGATTAGATTGGCCATGCTTTGTGACAAACAGAAACAACTTTAGATCAAAGCAACAGAATCCCAGAATCCTAGGAGAGCTCCAGCTTGCTGAGACCTCTGAAGGTCACCCAATCCAAAACCCATGTTCAAGCAGGAACACCTAGACCCTGTTCTCCAAGACCATCCCCAGACAAGTTTTGCGTATTCACAGGGATGGCTACTTCACATCTCTCTGGCAAAACTTTGCCACTGTTTGGTCATTCTCAAAGCAGGAGCTTGTCCTGAAAGGGATGGGCTGGAGACTGGCCACACAGCCACACCACAGCCAAGAAGCAGTAAGCCTCAAGAAAAAAGAAGTCTCAACTAATGACATCCAGGCAGCTTATAGTGAGGAGCAAAGGACTCACAAATGACTCTGTGACCAGTTGGGGGCGGCCATGAAGATCAACAGCTTGTGGTTGGCCAGAAGGCTTCTAGAACATTCTGTGAGAGACTGTGTGTATATGTATCTATATCTATCTATATCTATCTATATCTATATCTATATCTATCTATATCTATCTATATCTATCGATCTATATCTAATATCGATATCTATATATCTATATATCTATATATCTATATATCTATATCTACATTTAAATCTATACCTATATTTATATCGATCTATATCTATATATATATATATCTGTTACATATATATATATATTTATATATTTATATGTGTTTGTGTGTGTGTGTGTGTGTGTGTGTGTGTGTGTGTGTGTGTGCGTGTCGGCCCCACTTCAGGGTCTTCTGAAGCAGCTTCTTTATGTTTTGTTTTGCACCCACATTTGTATCCTTTTTATTTATTTAATAAATACCTTCAGTTTTGGCACTTCAGCTGTACCCTTTCCTTCCTTGTGGCTGTGCCACACAACCACACCACCGTTGTGTTCCCAAGACCAGAGGGTTTCCCTGTGTGTCCCACAGATCCCTTGGGGTATTGTTGCTGGTCCATCTCTGGCCACTCTGCTGCTAGCTGTGTCACAGAGATCACCAGTGGTCGGATGTGCACCGCAACACTCACTGCTAACAAACTGTTTCCTGATATTCAGAGGGAACCTCATGCATCTCAGTTTGTGACCATTGCCTCTGGTCCTGGCACCACTGGGCTCCCTCCCCTTTGCGCCCTCCCTTCAAGACTGTATATATATGTTAGTGAGACAACTTTGTGCTCCAGTGTTTTGTAAGCATAGAAAATGGGATCTACTTGCAAAAGTACAACTGTATCATCTTAATGATCACTGTATCATTTTGCTGTTTCATCAGCTCCTATTGTGTCTAACTAGTTGGGAATTAACACTCATTTTGATGAAGGAGCTTCTTGTAAATTACTTTTCCTTACCTGCTTTTTTGCCCCCTTAGGTTTATTTTTTAAAAAGAAGATACGCATTTTCATCAAAGAATTTAAAGAAATATTTAAATCCCATTTTTTTCAAGGAATAGGCTTTAGTATTATATACAGGGATAAGAGATAATAAATATCCCAAACATCTGATTTGCATCATTTCATCTGAAGAACATAGTATACCAATTATACCACAGTATCAAAAGTCAAATTTCTCAGTTATTCAATTTAAATTAGAATGATTTGTTATTTTGTAAGCTTTTTATCCTTCTTGTTGTATCTCTGCAAATTGGGCAACAGATAGTCAAGTCTGAAGGGTCAGTCAGGCTCAGTAAAAATGGATGCAATAAAAAAATATTTGTGGAGGCTGAGATCTTTGTTTCTTTAGGTTTTTTTACAGAATGTCTCATATGAGATTATTTCATCTGTTTCTGTCTCTTCAGATCATCCTAAACAAACTTTCTTTCCTTCTTGCGAAACAAAGAAATTCCATTCTTGCCTAATCAGTCAGTCATTTCCCTTGAGAATTTTTATTTAATGTGTTTTGAATTCATGGAAATTTTCTATGCATTTCTGCTAGGTCGTTTCCCAAAGACAAGTCACCCTAAGCCAATTTCAGAAGCATTTATGTTGGTATTAGCCTTAACTTATGCCAAAAAGAGCACTCATTCTTGCTGTTTTGTCACTCATTATTTTGCAAGCATTTGTGTGACATACTACTTCGTGTAGAATTGCACAAGTAAATTTAGGTTTTTATTTATATCAGAGAAGATGTGGCTGAAGCTGCTTTCATTTGAAGCGCAACGTAATGAAAGCAGTAGCTCACTTTATGGTCCCCATCAATTCTCAAGAAAGCTCTGTAGAGACCACAAAGAACTTGCTGTACTTTGGCAATAGAATGGGCCATTGTGTTTGGGGATTAAAGTTGTCAATCACATTCTCCTCCTCTTCAGTACAGCCAACTTTAAAGAATCTTGGTATTCAGCAACAATTGTTTGAAGTGACAATTACAAAGAGGGCAAAGGGATGGAACTTTTTTCTTTTAACTTTTTAATCTACCCATTCCTTTGAAAATGAAGAGCATAGGTAAGGAGCCCAAAATACGAATTTTATTCCAACACAGCTTTTATAGCTAAAAGAGGTCTTTTCTTGGTCTTCAAGGAATAAAATAACGTTGTAGCAACCTTACTCAGCCAAAAAAAAAAAAAAAGGTGCCAGTAGTACAGTAGTACAAATGCATGTAAGAAGCTGTGTGAATTTCAAAATGTTAGAGCAAATGAAAGAAATATCCACAGGAAAAAAAAAAAAGCAACAAAACAACAAAAAACAGTAAATATTTTCAAGTTTGCATTTCCTGTACTGAGAACAAAGGGAAAAAATACAAAGAGGGGAGAATGAAAAACAGTGATTGAGAAGAATTTTCACATTGATACTAAAAATAGGCGAAGAGGATATAGTATGAATAACAATAATATCTGAAAGTTCTGAACTTAACTTTATTTAACACCTATTAAAAATATCAATACTGAAAGATAAAGATGAAATTCTAATACTAAGTGCACATGGAGTTCACTGAAATTGTGCAAGAGCTGGTGGCAGACAAAAAGGCTTAACAATAAGGTTTTACTATTTCTGTTAAAAAGTAGCCTGTATAGGAAAGGCTAGGGAATTGAATGGGATAATTTTTCAAGGGAATAAAATAAAAATACATCTCTGTTTCGATCCTAGCAATAAGACAGAAATAATTAAATAAACCTTAAATGCTTTTTATTGCATAAGATCCTTTGGCAGATACAGAGAGAAGTTACCTTAAATCATTTCAGTGAGTCACCTTTTTGAGTGCATCTCAGTATCTTCATTTTATCATGATGTGATCCCAAGTATTTTTTTCTTGATCTGGCCATCAGATGCATACACATGTATCCTTGTAGAGCTACATTGTCTGACAGTTGTTTACTTCTAGAACACTGTAATACTTTTCACATACAGAAAATAAATCCCCACAGTACGACTATTTTATCTCTAATTTGTATGCTGAAGATATAAGTGTTATTTTGTTTGTCTTTAATCTGCTGGCACATTTCCATCTTTCTATAGTCATCCAACTGCTAGATGGACACCAATGATAATGTAAATTTTTAAATGGCATGTGGAAACAACAGTGAAGTTTGTTAACAGTAGCAGAATTTAATTCCCAATTCCCATTCCATTAATCTCTGTATTTTTAAGAGGTCCCACTAATGAGTTCTTTCTGTAATTAATCATGGTGACACAGTTCAAAGTAGATGATTTAAATCTTAGCTGAGAAGTAAAGAGTCGGCAAACTCTCACTTATTGTAGATTCAGTGACGTTAATAGTGAATTGAATGAGCTATGGGGTTTCTCAGTGTAATACTATACTGGACTTGATCTTGAGTTTGTAAATTATTTAACATAAATTATTTGAGTGTATCTCTACAGATCACTACAAAATGATCTCCAGTTGGTTGCTGGAGATTTTTCTTTTAGCATTGAAGGAAATACACAGATTTCAATGAAAAGGCTTTTTGTCACAAGTGATTCCTGCTAAATATGAAAACATTATTTTAATTAATTAAGAAATAGTGGTATGCGTCTGGAAGTTGAGGTTTTTGATAACATTTGTAAAATGTAAACTGTATAAATGTTCTAAAAGTGTACTATTGCAAACAGATCAGCAGAAACCTTTTAGAGGTCCTGCAAGCACATGGAAAGTCACTGCAATCATAGAAGCTGCTCACTCAAATAATTAGGTCATCCTCATGAAAGTTTTTAGAATCCAGGGGCTAATCTCGTATAATGATGGCAAAAACTAAAATTGTATAAAGCACCAGTGTCTCTTTTGTTGTGCACGATAGTCCTGAAATCAGTGGAATTTAAAGAAAGAAATTTAAAAATTTTAAGAAGTGATAAAAAATAATGACCATGTGTTCCATTGAAAAAATATTGAAGCCCTTGTTTATATTGAAGCTCTTGTTTGCTATTAAGCAATGGAATACAGGAGATACCAAAGATACTCTGAAAACTGATTTCCTCAAACCTACTGTGTTAATAAAGACAGTCAACATCCCAAAAAAGCCTAAATCCTGGACCCAACCAGTCTGTCAGCATCCAGTTATGGGGACCCTTCACTGAACAGTCTTCTGGATCAGGGAGTGATTGGACTGACTTGGTCAGGGTCACAAGCCAACAGAGAGACCCCGTCCCAGGTCTCCACATCTTTATTTGAGTATATTACCTGCTGACAGTGACTTCCAGCACCCATGAAGCTCCCACACCAACAGCTTACAGAACACTCTATTAATGAGACTGTGACAAGTTAAGGTTCGCGAGTTGCCATTGGTAGTGTCTGACTGAAAAATGTATTCAAAGCAATATACTGAGAAGCTCTAATCCATAACACAAGCTGGCTTGAGATAATCATTAAGCACACATAAGAGTACAGTTCTTACCTGATAGAAGGGGAAGAAGACAGGTTCAGGCCATCAACCAATTCAAAAAATTACAATGGAGTGTTCCCTGACTTTCAAACTCACTTTATATTACTTTTTACTTAACTCACATTCTTAACTCACTTTATATTACTTTTTCTAAGTCTTGATGGTGCTGGAATAACTCCAGTAGTACATACGTTTGTCACTGATTGGTGTAAAATTCTAAATTCTAATATAGTCAATAAAATATAGAATGCTTCTCTGTGAGGGTGGTGGTAACCTTGGAGACAGGTAACTTTGGGATAGAGGTGTGCACCAGTATGGCATCTGTGATCTCACCATGGCTGCTGGTTCAACAGCAAGATACCGTTTTTCTCTGTTGATTAACACCTCATACAGGCATTATCAGTTACAAGACGCTACCGAGATCCCTCCCTTGCAAGGATTTTAACAAAGCCTGGCTGCAGTGTATCCACTCTACTTCACCCTCCATTTAATTTCCCTTATCATGACTTGTGGAGGGAAATCAGGCATGATGACTGCGCATCCAGGAGTGCAACTGCATTTAATCTGAAAATTTCTACACTGTTATAAGTCCTGTTACAGTGAGAATATATCTTCTCAGTTTTCTCTGAACCCCCCAGCCATTTTCCCACATTCTGATACTCAGAAAACAAATGGTGGGAAAAGGCAAAAGAAGGAGAGGGTCACAATGAAGCTAAAGATACTGTAGAAATAAGAATTTCATAATTGGAGGCTTTACAGTCTGTTTTGACTGCTTCTTAAATCAGAGGAAAGAAATAAACTGATTTCAGAATTTGTCTGAAGGCAATCTCAATAGGAAAAGATCATGCATCTTTCATCCGGCTGCTATGAAACGTGGGGGAGAGTGTCTAAAGAGTCTTCAATTTTCAGGATGTCATCACTGACACTGACTAAACTTTATTATACTGGCAGTAATATCCAACTGATCAGGCAAGCCAGGAGTGTAATGTCTGAAATCATCAACAAAATTTTGTTCTTTAAGAGATTGTGAATGAAGAGAATTTTGTTCATTTTTTCTCTAGAGCCTCTCACTCAAAACATCGGTTCAACATGCTAGTCTTCAAGAAAATGTGATAGTTGAAAAGACAGACCAGTGCTTAAGGCATATTGATACCTTCCATGTTATAAAGACACTTTATCTACTTTAAGGTATGACAGAAATGTCTTCAGGAAAAGTTTTATGTTTATCTGGGAACTGCATGGGAAGAAACTTCCATGTGCACACAAATGGTGGTATCTCTGAGCCACTAATACGATTTGAATCTCTAAAAATAATCAGTCATGACTGGTTCTTGGTATTTCCTTGACATTATGAAATAGTATCTGTTTTACAAGTCAATCAACATTTTTTAGTCACAGTAGACTGACATGAGTCATCAATTTAACAGTCCTAAATTTTGGCATATTATGCATCAATAGACATCAGTGCTTGCTCATTCTTTTCATAGCTAGGTTTATTACTTTTTCTTTTTGAAAACTCACAAGATCACATCAGCAATGAAGACATGGGATCCTATTTTCATAAACCATATAACATAGAAGACATTCCAAACTAGAACCAATTTCAGTATACAGATGATTGACTTTCTTTCCATTCCATACAATACAACTACGATTTGTCTTAGGTATAGCTAAGAAGAAAATCTGGTTTTCAGGAATTTCTCTGAATTTTTGTTGAAAGACAAATTTTTAAAACTATTCAGTGGTGGTTTTTATTTGCACATTTTCCTGTTTGTGTGTGATTATTATACAGTTATTACTTTGTTTTAGTTGCATTTGTTTAAAATGCTAAAATGATGGCAGCTTTATAAATAAAATGGTTCTCTTACCTGTATCAGGCACTAGTGTTTGGTTTTATCTAAAAAGTTTTTGCATTATTTATCATTGGTTTTGTTTGGGGAAAGAGTATAGTGAAAGAAATGCGACTTTTTTGGAAAAAAAAAATCCCCTTTTCTTAGCTCTTTTCAAAGTTCTACCAAGGCTTTTTAAGTTGACTGTACACTTTTTAAATTAATGCATTTATATGAATGCTTCTCCCTGCTATCAGCAGTTTAAAGCTATCAAATCTATCAGTTCTGGAGCTGGCTTTTACTGTTCTGAAAGCCAGATGGTTTTGTCTTCTGATGTGTTCTCCTTTCCAGATCTTTCCCCAGTGCTTGCTCACCCGTTAAAGAAGTTAAGGGCAGTGTATTTCCCTGTTCTGTTGTACTGCTGAACTCACTGCTCAGCAGGAGGTTTTAAGAGTTGTTTTCCATTGTAAAAAACAAGGAGTAAACCCCACTCATGGGAAGTATAAGGGTGGCCAGGTTAAAGAAAAGAGAAAAAAAGTAGAAGAAAATTTCTGTGTATCAATTAGTGTCTTGCAAGTATAAGCCCTTGACATGGGCTATAGGTATTCAAGCACCTTTCCCCTGTGTGCCCACCCCTGGGTTGGCTTGTGGTGGTTGGTGCAATGCATGCAGCGCCAGCAGTTTTTGTGATTGCTGCATGCCTTGCTGCCCTCAGGTGCGCAGCTCCCCTCGGGATCACATCAGTGCAGATGGCTGATGCACTTTGTACATCATCTGGCTTCCCCCTCTAGGCATGGGAAAGGTTTTGGACAACTTTGAAAGGCAGCTGCTCTTAAGGAGCATTTCTGCTTCTGGATCTTTATTCTTTCCCTTTAGTAATATGAGGACTTCAGAAAAGTTCAACGCTTTGCAGGCAGAAAAGTCTGAGTTGTCCCCTGACTAGTTTTGAAAATGTATGCTCTGTAACAGGTTCTTTGAACTTAGGTTTCTATAAAGTTAACAAAGGCACATTAATAACTAACATTAGATAAAGAGTGGTTTATCTTCCAACTTCGGTGATACTTAAGAATCTTTTTACAATAGATGGGCTTAAAAAAAACTACAGCAGAAACAAAGAAATTAAAAACACATTATTAATTAAGAGGCATATTAAAGAACTTAGGTCTTGAACATGGAAATAAAATTTTAAATTTAATAATGTCTGTGTTGCACTTTAATAATGTCTCCTTATTAATACTGATATTGCATTGGGACAAAGAACAGTGCTGGAGATCAATTTTTCCTATTCATTTAGGTGCTTATGGTAATGTACTGATTCCATTAAATGCCACTGATAATAATATTTTTAGATGTGGTACAACATCAAAAATATTTTGTGGTAAGGTCAAAATCAAATTAATATTAAATGAAATTAATATTACCAAGTATAAGCTTAAAACATTTGAACATACAATAGTCCCCATACTGTAAGTGTTAAAACACAAGCAGTAAAATGTTATATACATAAATTTATGCATAGTGTACACTGAGTTTTCATTTACAGCAATAAGGCTCCCCTTCTATTGAGTCATTCAGAAGAATTAGAAAGGATCAGGGATCTATAGCCTTATATTATAAAGGGCTAGAAAGAGAAAATAAATAAACAAACTTTAAGCTTTGAAAAATGTGTTCAGTATTTTTATCTTAAAAATTCTTTAAGGAACAACTGGTTAACTCTTCCTTACCAATCATGATTTTAAATAGTGTTATGGGTTTAGATCATGCTTTTCTGTTGCACTAAAAATGAATATTGTAAACCCAGTAGTTTTCTTACTGCATAGTCTGTTATTTGCATCAATACAGGTAAGTCTAGCCCTTTTAGAAATACATAAAAATTTCTGGTTTTTTTTCTCATTGCAGATCCTATAAATATAAGAATTTGACTTGATGGTCTTTAGCACAGCCAACCGAGACAATATTTTCTTACCACGTTGAGAAGTAAGACTGGCTGGTTAATTGGGTGACTGGCATGCAAAGCTATTCTAGATGACTAATGTGCAAAATACTTTTGCTCTTGTCGATATAGGAAAGGGAAAAGGAAGTACTGGTCTGTTTTTAAAATATGTAGCTTAGTTTTGCTGTTTCAAACAAACTTCCAGTACACGTTCATCTGTCAACTTTCATACTATCCTATTGCTCATGTGTTGACAAAGGTGCTAAATAGTGTCTAGACCAATATTGACTCTTGATCCATGTGATTCTGAGAGTCTTGAAGTCCAGCCAGACTTCCACTATGTTTTGTTCTATGCAACCAATAAAGTCCTTAGTATGACTATGGGAATATTTGGAGAGAATGTGGCAAAAGCTTTACTCAGGTTGAAGGAAAGTACTTGTTCTTCTGTCTACATCCACTTGTTTCATCAGAGAGGACAAGTTCATCAGGCAAGATTTCCTCTTGGTAAATCCATATTTGCCAGTCCAAGTCAGGCTGCTGTCCTGAAAAGCTTTTTGGGGACTTGCTTTATAAATTATATAGGGATGCAAGTAAGGTTGGCCAGCCTTGTGGTTCTGTGGATATTCCTTCTTACTGTTTTTGGAAATTAAGATGATCAAAGGGCTGAAACACCTCCCCTGTGAAGATTGGCTGAGAGAGTTGTGGTTGTTCAGCCAGGAGAGGAATATCTGGAGAGACTTTACTGCAATCTTCCAGTATGTAAAGACGCCTGCAGATTATGGCAAGGGCATGTAGTACTAAGACAAGGGACAATGCCTTAAAGAGAAAAGAGAATAGGTTTAGATTAGGTTTTTCTTCACTGGGAGGGTGGTGAGGCACTGGCATAAGTTCCTCAGAGAAGCTGAGGATGCTCACTTCTGGGATTGTTCAAGTCTGTGTTGGATGGTGCTTTGAGGAGCATGATCTAGCAGAAAGTTTACCTGCCCATGGCAGGAGGGTTTAAACTAGATGACCTTTAAAGGTCTCTTCCAAACCAAACCTTTCAGTTATTCTGTAGCAGGAATGACAACAGTAACTCCATTCAACACTGCTGGATGTATCCTGTCCCATTTTGCATTTCTCCCGTTTACCTCCACACCTCTAATTTGATTGAAAGAATGAGGCATTTTATCAGCAGATGGAGCATATTTTCTTAAAAACTCCTGAAGCCAGTAAATTGAGTTACCAAATACAGGAGCCGTTAATCATTATAATTAGAGAAGAAGAAAACCAAGAGAAGTGGCTGATAATTCAGTTCTTCAGTTTCTTAAAGCAAAATTAGAACCTTCCTGCACTATATGCATCAATTAAACCTCAGTTGTTAGGCTTACTACCAGAGAAAGTGAGTGGAGTCTTGTCTTGTCTTGCATGTGGCTGCCTACTTAATGATTCCTTCTTGGCTAGAATCTATAGAATTGCCATTGCAATAATTTCCTCAAGGGGAGCTACTCTCCATGAACTTTGATTTAATGGTAGAAAGAATCAGAAGAATAAAACAATGATAACAGCTTATCTAACGTTATATCAAAACAGAATTGACGAATTCCACTTTTTCAAAACTTTTTTTCATTTTGGAAGATATAGGATCAAAACCAAATTATTTTAGTAAGACTTTCTATGGGAATAACACTTTATATGATGTGCCTTTCCTACACCTTTAGTGAACAGATGGGTAGTAATCGGTTATGAGTGCAGTTGGAGCACTAAAGAAAATGTTGTCATTTTTTCTCCTGCTAGCCATTTATCTATTTAATTCTTTGACAGAACAGAGGAAATGTAACTAAATGTTCTGTTTTAATTAAAATGAAAGTAAATTTATTAGTCAGGGAAACTCTGTGTTCTGTTTATGCTTGGGGAATAGAACAAACATATGTCTCTGCTTCATTGTTTGTCACCATCTAACACGAGGTTATTTCTTGTTGCTTATTTGGCCTATTAAACAGATGATACTAGTCATAAACTTGATTTTTCTTAATTCTAACTAATTACAGTGGGCACTAATAAGTAAATGGCAAAAGAAAAGCACATCCTGAGAAGCATTCCAGTAGATGGTGGTTCTATTAAATAAATGGCAGCCATGACATTACCTACATGGAATCAAGTAGTTGGCTTATGGAACTGTAGTATTTCTTTACATAAAAATAAAGAGAGTCAGAATCAAATTGCTTCTTGACTCTCATTTTCATTTCTTCAGTTGTCTTATTACCTGGCTAGGGAAATGAAACAGAGAGGCAGCAGGGAGGGGCTTTTATTGTGGTGATACTAGAGACTTAACCCCACTGGAATTTTTAAACTTTCAATAAAATTTTATGATCTACCACTTGTGCTAAGCACACTGGAGAGGGATAGACACACAAGGCTAGGCACTGCAGAAAAGGGAGGATGCTGTACCTACACATTAGTCTTTATGGGGAAGAATCTCCTTTAGACACAGTGCTGAAGGGTACCGATGTGGACAGCATTATGTGGCTTTCAATCTCATTTTCTCATTTGACACTTCTAAATAATAATGTTGTCAACTCAAGCTTTCAGAATTTGGAAGTGACCAAGAAGTTTATCCTTTGTTTCACTTCCACTGTTTCTTCCTCTTTCAGAAACACAGATGAATCTTTTTTCCTACTCTAATTGGAAATTAGTTTAATCCAGTTAAGAGAACCACTGGGATTAGACATTAACTGACTCTACAGCCCTGCACTAAACACTGTTGTCCCACAAATTATAGGTGATTCAACAACTAGGAGCTCTTCTACAAAACTCAGCAAATTTCAAAATTCAACTTTGTCCTATGTTAGTGCTCAGTATAATTACAAAACACAGCTACTAAAATATAGTGCAAATTTTTCCCCTTGTGACAAAGAAGGCCAGCAGAATCCTGGGCTGCATTAAAAAAGCATTGCCAGCAGCTTAAGGGGAGTTGTCCATTGCCTTGGTCCTGGTGAGGCCATTTGGAGTGCTGAGGCCCATTCTTAACCCCTCAGTACCCAACTCATGATCATGTACTAGAGCAAGTGCAGCAAACAGTCATGTACCTCATTCATGGATCAGAATATCCACCATATCAGGTGAAGCAGAGAGGTCGTGCTGTTTGGCCAGGAGACAAGAAGGCTCTGGGGAGGTATTACCAAAATATAAAAAATACCTGATGAAGCAGGTGAGGTAAGGAAGAGGAAAGCAGACTTCTCTCAATGGTGCCCACTGACTGGGTGTGAAACTATTAGCATATATTGATATATTTAAGTATGTTGTTGGTCATGCACCTTTTTGGAAGGAGCAAAATGACATCTGTACACATCTTCATACTGGAAGAAGTGCTAAAAAAGAATGACTGGTAAAACATACAGGGAGAATAGGATACAGTACAGAAGGACTGCTAGGTTTCAGTGAAGATTCTACATCAAAAATTACCCAATTTTTCCTTCATATATCTTCAGCATCATTCAGCATTATGGTTTCAATTGAAAGGAAATTCCAACTTCAGTAGAAGTCACATCATCATCTCGTAACATATTACATTTCCCCTTTTTTTGATCTGCCTTTAGCATACTGTGTGCTGAGTCTAAGAGAAGCAATTTCTTTATCTTAGTAAAGATAAAAAATACATAATATGCCCCAGAAATAATGTCCTTTTGGATTATATTATGAAAATCTGTCTTTATATTTTCCCAGAAGCCTTTGCTTGTTAGTATTTTCCTACCGCTAAGCAATACTTTATTAAAGCTGTATCTAGAGTGGGAAAGAAGGTTGTGTCTCACTACCAGCTGTAAAAGTCAAACTCCACCAAATATAATGTTCACAATTTGAAATAGGGCATATTTGTATCTGATGTTTTGTAAAGAGTACCTGAATAACCATTCGCAACAATTCACAGGGAATCTTGACTTGAAGGGATTTAATAATGGTCTGTGTATGAAAAAGGTTTGGTTTTGCCTACATTAATTTCAAAGCCATCAAGATAATTTCATTGACAGATTTAAACTTACAAAAATGTCACCCATTATACATGAACGTTATACAGTTACCAAGATGTATCCCATTTTATGCTGGTCAGTGCATGATCCACAATTACATAATTGTATGAGTTTCCCAGGAAACACCCCAATTAAGCAAGTTTCTTGATTGAATAGTGTCTATTATAAACATTAGTGAGAAATTTCACAGGATGGGCAGAAAGGTCTACTAATGTCTAAGTTAATTACTGCGCTGCTTTCAGGTGAGCCTTCTTTCTTGTCTGTTTCCATGCAGACACTGACAGATTGACACACCATGCTCTTCCTTTGTGGCCCTTTATTTTTTTTTTCCATCTTTCCTGCATTCAGAAAGGGACTGATTAGCTCAGAGTTTTATGGTAACAGGTAGCAAAATGCCAGGCATTATGCTGTTTTCTTCAAGTCCTGTCAGTATATTTTGCCTGCTGTTTCATGGAATACTAAAGACCAGTGACTATATTATCGCAAGTTTTTGTGACCGGCAACTGTTATTGGCATCATATATCTAGGAACAGCTGTTGTTGTTTTATTGGAAAATACTCCAGTGATGCTTAGTGTAGAAAGGAGCCAAGGCAGTATCAGCAGTGTCATTCCCTCTGCAATTAGTATAGTGTAGAATTTGCTAACTTGTATTAAAAATTTAGTTTTTCTAATCAACTATTTAAATTTTCTAGAGGAAATGCATGCCTTACAGAATATTCAGAGACCATATGGGAAAATAAATTGTCTTAATCCTATTTCCTCTGAATATTTTGTGCGTTACCAAATTAAAAATAAAAAAATGGAGGCATGATATGAGAAATTTCCAGAGAGTCTTCATTAGGAGCATGAAGATAGCTCAGTTGTAAGTTAATATATTAGACAAGTTAAAAATTTCTGTCTCACTGTTATGTATCAGAATATGAAAATTTTTACTGCCATGATCAATTCTGGTATGATTTTCTATTAGCTATCTAGAGATGGAAATATGACAATATTGTAACAATGTAACAATTTGATGTCAAAATTATTTTTGCATTTTTATATTTCACTACATTTAAGTCCTCTTCAAAATTGAAATAGCAGTAGTGTGGTGAGTCAATTATGTCTCATTGTGATTCATCATCAAACTATATACATTATTTTTATATTCAACTTGACATATTAATGCTTTTTAACTTGAGGCCCCATATTAATTCCACTTGGAGATATATTTTTGGATGACCATTTCTAAAGAACTGTTGTTAGTAAACCACATACAAATTTTGGGAAAATTCATTTCTGCATAAATTAGTAGCCGTAAGAATATTTATTAATAAAAGCAAATTAAAATGTTTATCTACTAAGACAAGAAACAGATATTGGTGGACAGTGTCAAATATGCTCTTAGACGTATGTTTGGGAACAGCTCTTATGTGCTGCAGCTGAGAAGAAAAATAATGATTAGTGAACATGAAATTTGTGGCAGGAAATTGTAGAATCCTTTGTTTTCACTCTTTCGAATCTAGGAAAAAGGGAAGGTGTTTGTAATTTTGTGCAGACTGAGAAGATGCTGCTGGAAGTAAGGGTTACTATGTATTCCCCGGTGCTTTTGAACAAGAAATATGAAAATTCCCAGTGCAATTGCTCTCAGTGTGTGAGCAGAAGTACCTGGTAGCGACTAATCAAATTTCCTTCAGCTGCAGCTATTAGAGTACACAAGTTTAAGAAAGAGTTGGATTTAAACTTGGCAACATCATTATCCCAATGTGATCTTAGCCATTCCTCATCTATCTGTCTTGTGTACAGAAACTTTGTAATCTATAAATGAGTTGGAATTTTCATTACTTTTTGTATAAATGAACCACTTAGTGTTTTTCTAATTGGTTGACTGTTAGCTGGATGATTAGTTCTCTAGCAGTTACCTGCAAGACAAACGATTCATGTTTAGCATATTAAACACCCCCAAAGAGAGACTGATTTCATGAGCATATTCTATTACTTATTAACTGGAGCTGCAAAACAATATTTTTTTAATCTGCAGAAACTAGTTTTCTTTTGGTACAGCTGTACATTTCCTTCATAACTAGTCTATGTCCTTTTCAGAACTGCTCTTAAATATAGCAAGTCCCCAAGTTAGAAGGGACAAAAAGAGCCTCTTCTTCTCTTCTACCCCTGCAATCATTGACAGGAGCTCTTAGGTCTGGGAAGGGAACTTATTTAACATGATTGATGAAGGTCTGTATTTTGATATATTGCTAGAATTGTGTAAGTATGCTGGATTCCTTAGGCAAGACCCATGCATACAATGACTTCAAGGGTTATATCCGAATTTCCGTGGAATCCCTTTGGGAATACTGTTGCAGTCCCAGACAGTAACTTCATTTTGAGGTTCTTTTCATCAGACTTTTTTTTCCCCATGACAAATTCAAATTCTTTTAGCATTCAAACTGATGAAAGGATTGACCTAACATCAGTAACACCAAATCTCAGTATTTATTCTTAAAATGTAGGCTTAAAAGAAATGTCAGAGTTCACTGAGGCCAGTTTTTCAAACTGTCAGCTTTTTCCTTGAAATGGCATAATTTTGAATTCTTAAGAAAACTTTGATCATTGTATATCAAATTAGCCTGCAACAGTGGATATAATCTCTTTAAACAGATATTCTTTACCCCTGCCTCTGAGAAGTCTCTGAAATATGTCGATACAAGTGCATGTGCATGTATTTATTTTATATCTATTTATGAAGAAAGAATTGCAGATTTTCACCTTCTAAATGCTTTTTGAAGTATCAAGACTTCCCTCTGCTTGTCAAACATCTTATTGCAGAAACAAATTATTTGATGACACATGTTCTGAGAATCTGGTGAATATTCATAATTTTGTCTTATTCACTAGAAATTAATGAGAAAATACCTTAAAATAAAATGTTTTGCTTCTAGCCATATCCCTGGGTTGTTACATCTAAGCAGCGTGTCATCCAAGGGTAGGTAGGCTGAAAGGTAACCCTGTATTTTATCCCTTTCAGTTTATGCACTGAGGTGGGAATCATTGGAGGATGGTTTGACATGAATTCGTTTCCATGTTATATTGTCTGGAGTTTAAGAGAATGAAAGGAAACGCGTCTTTTCACTCCTTTTTTGACTCCTTTTTCCCTTTCCCTGTTACTAACACAACTACTTCTCTGGCAAAGAGATTAAAAATTTGCTTCTGCCATAGTGCAGTAAAATAGTGAAAGCATCTGGGAAGAAGCAGCCCATCCCCCAGATCATGAGATCTGTTTGAATCTGAAGCTATGCACAACCTAACAGAAGTTGCATGAGAGAGAACACTCTGAAGACTGTGTATTAAAGCATTGATTCATATGTGCTGCAGCTGCAAGCCAGAGGACGTATAAATTGCAAATTGAAACAGCGTCCATTTCATTCCCTCCAAGAGCTTACATCCCCCAAATTCAAACAACTAGCTGCTTCTAACCTTCAATTCCCTATCCTGCAAGCAAAATCATTTTTAATGTATACTGCTGAGCAGCTCAGAGCGATTTTGTTTGAAAAGTTCTCAAAATCCAGCAGCCCAAGTGATCTCAGCGAGCAGTGTTGTTCTTTCCATCTAATTTGGTGTAACAGCTTTCCTTCCGGTTATGTTAAATTGTAGAATTACTCTTTTCAGCTCTGCTTTTCAAATCTAGATCATTTTTACATGGGGTACCTATCATTTATACTTCAGATGCTGCTTCTGACCGTAATACATTACGAAAAAAAAAAAAAAAAAAAAAAAAAGGCAGTAGCTTTCTTTTCTTTCATCCTGTCGTTTCCTACTGGAGCTTTGGGACTCAGGCACACTCTGGTTTCATGGCTCACTCCAGGATACATGTCCTGCTGGCTGGAAGCAAAGCTCCTTTGCACCAGCAGGGAATGTGGCCAGGGCTTTCACTTATATGTTAATTACATTTTTAATATGCTGCTTTAGCGGGTTGAGTAAGCAGAGTCTGACACAGTTGCCCCATTCCCGAAACCCTGAATCAGGAGAATGCCATTAATCTTAATTCCAAATAAGGTGTATTTGGAGTAAAGATGTTATACAAGGTCCAGATTTTTGAATTACTTTTGCATCAACCAGCCTGCCTTGATCCAGACCAGCCTGAAAGGGCACAAATTATCCACCAGCTTACAGTCACTGGTGTAGTGTTATGAATACAAGGATGTCAGAGGGGATGAAATCTTTAAAGGAGTGGGACTGATCTGGTAGGGGACGGGTTGCTAACGTGACACCTCCTTTGCCCTACCAGGATTGGAAGGAAGCATTAAAGGGCATCATTCAGTCTGAATCTTACAGCCGGACCGTATGGACGGCTGATGAACGAGCCAGCAGTGGAATGTTTAGCAGGCTGTGACGACTTTGCACAGAAATAGGAAAATTTATCGCCGGCTTGCCACAGCAGTACCGTACTGCCCGCTTTCGGTGGTGCGCCCCTTCTGTGCACTCCCGCCCCGCTCGGCAGCCCAGCCCTCCCGGCTCCCGGCCCCCCTTCCCGGCACCGAATTTAGGGGCTCGCTGTCACCAAGCTGGAGCCGTCCTTCTTCTGCACCTCAAGCACGAACAGGGGGGGTTTCGCAGCCGCCGCGCAGTTACCGGACAAAGATATCCCTGTGCCCGAACACACCGGTTATATCGGTACGGGAGGGCGGACGGACGGACGGATGGATGTATGCATGGATGGATGCATGGATGGATGGACGGATGGATGGATGGATTGGTATGTAGATGGCTGAATCGCGCATCTGCCCCAGAGCCGGGGCTAGCCCGGCTCTGCCATTGCGCGCAGGAGGCTGCTCGCATCCCCGAAGTGCTGGGAACGGAGAAAACAAGGCGGGGAGGGGAGAAGAGCGGGGGCGGGCAGGGAGGGGAGGCGGGCGGGCGGGCGCGGAGCGGGGCGGGGGCGGCCGGGCGGCGCGGCCAATCGCCCGGGCTGCCGGCGCTGCAGGAGCGGCGGCGCGGGGCTCAGGGCTCCGAGGGATGCGGAGCCGGGGCCGGGTACCTCTCTGAGGACGGCGAGCAGCTGTGCCGCCAGCACTGCGAAAAGCCCCATTTGCTTCTTATAAATTAAAGTGCCTTGTCACCAGTTAGGGCAAGTCAGCCAAGGTAAGGCTTAAATAAAATGACACTTTAATATGTGGCAACATGGATATTTCTGGACAGCGGTGCCGCTAACACAGCCTTCTAAGTAGCGCAAAATATTTTGTGCAATAATGCTGTCGTAGTGGGTGCACAACCTGTAATATGTCTGTGTTAAAGTTGCCGCTGGTACGTAAGCCTTACCCTTGTGGTGCTGTAGGAACGTGTTTGCTTATCCGAGGCAGTTGCAAAGGGACCTGCAAAATACAGGCGTAGAAAGGTAGCGGCGCTCTGTGTATGTGTTTGTGTGTGACAGTGTTCGTAATACCTACAGTTCTGCTCCTTAACTTATGGGGATAATGTGCAGATGCATTTTAATGGTGACGGCAGACAGATTATTCTTTGGCTCAACTCACATATGTGAGCCTTTTTATACAGTAAAACCGCATGCCATGTTGAACTTTATGTGAAGAACATTAGGCTTGGTATTTGAATAGCAATTTCAGGGGTTTGGGTTCCCCCCCCTTCCCCCCTCCCCCTCCATGTTTGTTACATTATATGTGATAACTGAGGATTGAAATTGCAGCAAAAGAAGACCTCCTGCAGATTTGCCTTTAGCTGCTTGTTAAAGCTTAAGCAGTCACCTAACTTTACTTTGTGTAAAGGGCACTGTAAATAATGCACAGGCAGAAAAAAATCCTCTCTTCATCTCCTCCTAGCCCACCCCAATAGTACCTCACCTAATGAACAAAAACTACCATGTATGCTTAGTTCACACCGTATTTTGACTGATGGAACTGTCAGTGGTCTGGAACTGAGTGTTTTGGCAAGCAAGGAGAACCCTAGGATGACTTTGCTAATGTGTGTCTCTGAAAACAACATAGTCCTGAACCTGTGTGTGTGTATGCATCTGTTGTGCCTGTGAGTCTGTTTTGTGTACATGAGTGACAAGATACAAGGAGGACAGGCTACAGAAGCCAATGAAATGTGGCAAACTTAGATGCCTGCATGTATTTCTCTGACTGGATCTCTGTAAAACAGTATGGGCATTTCTTATATTTCAGTGTAGTTCATCATTCAGATTAGGGGTTGGGATAAACTCAATTTCATGTGCATCAATGCCCCATTCATTTTTCACAATCAAAGGAAATACAATGGAAAACACAGGTAAAATTATGACTTCACTTAGAACAGGTGATAAAATCACTTCCTATATTCAAGATACAGAATGTATTTTTCATTCCAAGGCACTAAGCATAGCTCCTTCCTTTCCAAATCTTTACTTCTGTGCTGCAGTCAACCATACACAGTGATGTGAAAACACTGAAGCCTTCCTTCTGTATAAATTCTCCTTCTACTGAATAATAGTAAATGCTTGTTTTCAGGACAAATATGAAATTAATTTAAAAGTTTGCCATGTTTGGCATTTTACCTAACTGTAAAGGTAAGAAGATTAGAGAAATAACCAAAAGGCTTCTTTAACCTACTTCACTGCCTTTGACAGAATATTTCATTTTATTTTATTTCATGTTTTTCTGAAGAAGAAATAGTATGGTAAAGTTACCTAGTGCAAATTAAGGTGTGACTCTTTTTTATTCTTATGTATACCTATGGAAACAATTTTACTTTTGTAGTTAAAGTTACTAATCATCCTACTTAAGGACTACAATAAATATATTTTTCATTTCTGCTTAGAAAATGTCAATCAAACAGAAAGCAAACAATCCAACCAAATACCTACAAAATTAATCAAGAAAACAACGAAACCAACACATTCACTTTTACCTGCTTTTTAAAAAAAAAATTGACTGGAGAAATAATGTGTCAGAAGCACTTTCCTTTAAATAGGAGCAAATTCAGTGCACAAGCATGTCTTAGGGGGCACTGTGCTGCTGACTGAACCATTTACGGATTAGATCCAAAACTAAACGCCTTCAACTTGCAGGTACTGAAGATCCCATAAGACTTTCAAGGATAGCATTGTTGACTCTGCTATAAGAACAAAATGCCAGTCAAAATGTTTTATACTTTGTCTAGTTTAATTCCTCAAGCAGCTTAATTTGAGAGCATTGTTCTCAACTACCTACATTAAAAAATGTTGTTTAGTGTTTTTGTCCTGCAATGCAGAGACTGTAACTCAGCCACTTTGTTGGTGCATGCTGTGCTAATTCATGGTAGTAGCTCTGGTGAACATATGCAAAGTTATAAAACAACTGGGGATAAATGTCTTCAACATCCAAAATTAGTGTATGAGGGTGCATGTGTGCACGCCAGAGAGGCACAGTTGTTACTGCACCAGAGCTGACATTCCTGTGGTGCGTAAAATTTACATAATGCCCTTCAGGGAATAATCTGTACTTAAAAGTGACTTTAATTTTTTTTTTTTTTTTGTAATTTTGTCTCTGAACTCTTAAGCCCTATGAGCTCTAAACATTAAAAATATGAGCAATTGAATTACTAGTTCTCAATATGGTCATATGGAAGATTTCAACCTTTATCTCTGGCTGATAAATGAAACTTGAAAGGTATGAAAAATTCTGTTAACTATAGCTCCTGCTCCTGATTAAGAGCTGCATTTCTGCTAATACAATTAGTGCTTAAAATTATCAGTCTTATCAGATTGAATAAAACCAGCTAAATACCAGTGAGTCATCTGTTCCATGCAGATGAACATGACCTCCTGTTTGGACAGCTAACAGCTAGTTAGCCCTGGCAGACCTGTCCTGCCTAAATCAGCCATCATGACACCATGGAGCACAGTTTCATTGCTGATAGGCAATGCAAAATAAAGGTGGCAGCCGACAGGGCAGGAAGCAGACAAAATACATAGCAAACCCCCCCCAACAACATAAAGGGATTGCATTCATAGAAGAGATTCTATGCATCTTCTCTTAGAAGACGATGATACATGTGCAAAGGTCATGAGAAGAAACTCCATATGAAAACCCCAGCATAGCCTGCACAGGTCTATGTAAGCCAGCACATATATCTCACTAGCATAATTATGGTGGACCTCTATCATCAGTAGAGCTGCAGTTTAAATAATATGCGTATAGTCTGGTGATTAATCAGGGTGAAGTGCTTAAACTTCATCATATACTTGATTGGCAGACTTGGACAAGTCCCTAAAGCACTCTATAACTTCATGTATGACATGAGCATTGCATAACAACTGTAGAATGAACAATGAATATTACATGATACTGTTTAAAAAAAATATTGCAGAACCTAATACTGAAGTGTATTTTCTCCATTACTCTGTTCCTTCTGCTTTGAATTATACACAATTTTGCCATCCATTTCTAGCAAATGGAGCTACATGGAATTTGGAAACTCAAAGAAAGGAAGTGGATTTTTAAGAAACTTCTAAATTGAGGGTTAAACAAATCATGTATCATATAAGGTACAACAAAGATTGGCATGATAAGATTTTTTTTCCCCTTTAAAACCGGGTTTTATCCAGAAAACAGTTAATGCTGAAATGTTTTAAAAGATGGTTTTAATAATGTACCATTACTTTTTTTTTTTTTCGTCTGGTTTTAAGAATCAACAGAATTTAAAATAAAAATGTTTGAGGTTGAAAGGAGTGAATAAGGCTGATCACCTGTTTAGGGGTTGTGCTTATGTGCAGGAAGTTGTTGTTTCAGGGGTTTCTTTTGGGGTTTAGGGTTCTTTTTTAAGTAATGCCTTTGTGGATTGAACACAATCAGAATAACATAATCATGAATCTTTATAAGTAACCGACAGGCAACTTGGTAGCATTTGCACATCTGCAGTCCTTATATAATGAAAATACATTCAGCAGTTTCTTGAGGCCTGTAAGAAATACAGTTTTGCTTGATGGCAATTGTCGTTTATATTTTTATGGAATTTATTCAAACCTGAGTAGAGGTAAAGCTGGGTTTGTTATCATAGAAAAGACAAAGCATTACTTCACTCCCTACTCCTTGTGAAATTGTTTGCTTCTTTTAAGCAGATCTTCTTGCAAAAGGCAGTATATTTAGGTCACAGACAAATTATTCCATTCTCACTTCACCTTACCTAGGTTTCAGTACAATTTTTCCGGTGCTTACAAGGCCAAATTTTCAAGGCTGCTTGTGAAGTGTGGTGTAAAAATACACAAGCTAGCTGAGGCACCAGCTGCATTTCTACGCTAGGACTGTAGTAAGGATCTGTGAGATTTTTTGTAGTACTGCACAGTCTACTGTAATATTGAACCCTGAAAACACTTTGTAATATTGAATCCTGAAAGTACTTTACAAGAGGGATCAGCCACATTGTCTTGACTTAGCAGATGGGATGAGTGATGTGGTGGGACCAGCAGGCTTTTCCTTATCAGATATCTTCAAGTTTTTCATGTACATTTATTGCTTTGAACCGTTCTTTGGAGAAATCTGTCTCTCCCTGCTAGTTATATAGAAGTACATGCTTCAGTATAGGTGGTCTAAATGCTTCCTAGCATATCTTCTCCCTGTGCAGTATTCCTGTGGAAAACAACCAACTCTATTTGATTGACTCCTCATTTTGGTATTTCCAAGTGAATCATAGAATCATGAAATGGTTTGGGTTGAAAGAGACCTTTGAAGAACATCTAATCCAACCTGCTCTGCCCTGCCACGGGTTTAGCCATCTTTCACTAGACCAGGTTATAAAAACCTTGTACACTGCAGGAGATGGGACATTGACACCTTCCTTGGGCAGCCTGTTCCAGTGTCTCCATCATGCACTGTGTTGTTTAGTAATTAATTGCCATTAAGCTCTTACAGCACAATTATGGGTGTATATATGGTAAGTGTACATACATATTCTTTGAGAAGGTACAAAGAAATGAATATCAACTTTAAAAAAGTACAATGTTTGATACTCTAAAGGCATGTAAAAATTATGCATAACATTGTGTGGCACTAGACTGAGCAATTTTTTGGTGCAAGATGTCTTATGGTCACAGATAGGAATGTGCATTTTCATTATTATATGAAATGATTTATTTGAATTCTATGATTAGTCAACCTAACCAATTCAGTAATATATTGTCCTACAAAAGTCATACATTTGGATTTGAATTCTGTTTATTTTACACCTTGTTCTTACTGGGTGGTATGAAAGCTTTAAAGGAAAACCTTTTGGTTCAAGACACTATGGCTGCTTTCATTTTTTATTAATAATACTTTGCCGAGAGAAAATAATCTCGTTTTGTCTTTGACTTGTAAACATTTATGTATTGGGCAGCTCTTTGAAGGAGATTTAAGATGATTCTTTATGTTGGGTTGAATTGAATACTGAAGCCCGTATCTCAAGTTTCAATATTCAAACTTTCAGTCCTGCTCTGCTGTTGATGATATGACAAGTGATAGAACAAATAATTTTGAAAAATAGCAACATGAATACAATCTCTATAATTGCAGGGCAAGTGTTTGAGATATTCAGAGGCAAGTTTCAGACTGTCTCTGTGAGTCCTGTTCTACATGTAAAATACAAGTGCTCCTTCAGAAGAGAATCTTCCTATTATTAGTGAAAAATTCTGTAGGTTAGCAATGGTGTCAGGCCAATAATGCTGCTATTAAATTTTGGGGTGTTGGAGTGCATATGCATGTGTTTGTGCATATTTGAAGAAAACAGTAGTTCCTGTAAGGGAGGTAGCTCCTTTAGCTCATTCAATGGTGAGAAAGATTTAATTTGACTGTAAAAAAGTATTTTTAACACTGATGTATTGTATTAGCACCTGGGAAGTGCTGACAGCTCTAAATGTAAAATCTTGGCTTTCAGGAGAGGTGAAATAAAACTAGGGCATATGAGCACTGTAGCATGTTAGCCATTAACTGCTCATGGCAACTGCCAATATATAAAAATACTGGAAAAGTCATTGATGCCAGGTCTACATTCCTCAATCACTGTTTCTTGCATCCTTTACATTTGGTCTTCCAATAAATAATAAGCTTTCATACTGGAGTAATAAAATCAAGAAAAAAGCTACGCATCATTTATTACACGCAATTTCCACACACTTTGCTGATGAAGAAAATTTGTTATATATTTCCTGTTCATTAAAGCATGAATTCTCGCATTCATATTACTGAATTTGAGCTCAGAGTTATTATCTTGACTATTCAGGCTAGAGAGATCTTAAATATTTTTCTATTTACAGGTGGGAAGGTGTAAAATAATCAGTCCATTTATCATTGCATGTTTAGTTGGTTTTCTTTTTTTTTAAGTTATGAATAATCTAAGAAACTTCTTCTAGAAAACTTGTGGAAAAGTATAATGTTTGTTCTTATACTCATTAATTTTCAATGAATGCATAACTAACACTTCTAAATCCTGTGTAGCTTTGTACTAGAAATTCTTCTAAGTGATTTTGGAAAATGTCAAGAGAACCAGAAAGCTAACATGTTTTCAAATGGAACTCAACATTTCTAGCTGATTTGGCTTCTTCCAGTGTTACCTTGTATATCTCAGGAGAGCTATCCGAGGCCTACAGTTCCCTGTGCATTAACAGAGTGGGTGCACCAGAATTGTGCCAAGAGGCAGCAGAGTGGCAAGGTAGCTGCTGATCCTGGCACAGATGATGTGACCTGCTGCCATAAGTCCCTTCAAGCAGCAGGTACCTCTTCCCAGGTGTTTAGCAGGCCCATTATGGGCATGCAGACTGTGCACAGCTTTTAGACAGGGAGTAGGTGCCACTGTGGCCAAGTGCTGTGGTTCAGTCCCCAGCTTTCTGCAGAAATGCATTGGCTTGACTGTGCATGCCATTTGTGTGCTATAAATTGGACATTAGGTTTAGAGGACTTAGGAGGAGTGATAACGTTACATGACTATTTTCCTGGAGGAGGTCTTTATATTTCTCAGATCCCACTCAATCAACTGCATCATTCTAATACCATGTTTTAAACTATTAGGGAAAAACATAATGTTGGATACCTCTTTAAGGAGGAGTTAGTAGATGGATATGTATTACCAGAGAATTGATCCTCAGAGAGCATAAAGGAGCTTACAGAGGATGTATGCAAAATTACTCAGCCAACAAGTTACTGCTTTTCCCTAGTAATTTTTTTTTTTTCCCCTGGGTTAATTTTCTGCTGGATTAGAGAGCTATGTCATTTTATAGGAAGGTTTGTCACATTCTGGATCTAAAGCAGAGAAAGCTGGGGGAACAACAGCCTGGATGCAGGGAAAGAAAAATAGGGCACCATTATTTTTATAATCTTTCTTTAGCCATGAGGCAGATGAATGGAAAAGATGACCAGAGGGATGTTCCTTTGTAAGAACCTTTGAAAAGTAGCCTCCTAGATGAAAACCTTTTCAGGAGGTTTATCAATACCTCACAAGGAAAGCCAGCAGGAAGACAACTGACTATGTAGCCTTGCATTGTGACTTGAAGGCTAATGACCTTGAGCTCTTTCAGACTATATAGGTCAGGTGATGACTGATTTCCTAAAGCTATTAATACCTACTGTGCTACTGAAACCAGTGGATTATATTGTTACACTATTGTAGTGTGTTTGCTATGCTATGTCATGGCTATATCTGTAAATTTTCTAGTTCTGAACTGAGACAGATGTCCCCATTTGTGTTTGTTTGGATTTTTGTTTGTTTGTTTGTTTTCTTTTTGGTTTTTAATTTTTTTTTTAATTAAAAAGAGGTATAACATTCTTGAAATGAAGTGAGTTTCCTCCACAGGACCATTGTGTGATAATTTACTCATTATATTGTAATGAGCACTTGCTCTGTTTATTGTGGAGTTTGATATATTTTAATGACTGTTGTGACTCTCCCGCAAAGCAAAAGTCAAAGAGTGTCTCCATGCACATGGTTCATTTAAGTAGATTTGTAAAAAGTTTTGGGACTTGTGAGCACATACTTTTTGCAATGTACAGCTATAATTTTGCTTTTAAATGCAGAAAATTACTTTCCTTAACTTTGGAGAAATCCCAAAACATAGGGGCTTGTATATTTAGCATTCACATTTCCTATCAGGTGAAAGATGAGTGTTTTCATTAAAACATTTTGTATTAAATTGCAGCTTGTAAACTTGGTAAATTTTTAGATTCAGACTTATATTTTTTAAAAAATATTAGTTAATATTTAAGTAGATTTATGGCATCTGCAAACTAATTAGAGGCACATCAATGTAGAATTGTTTTTTGTGTTCGGAAGATTGTCAACATTCTGGCAGTAACTGTGTTTAGGAAAAAAGGAAAAAGAATGACATACAAATTGACTTGTAGACAAGGTCTTTAGCCTGTCAGTCTGTCTAGTCAATCTTTGTACATTGCTGGGGATCTTGTTGTGGCAGCAAAACTTTTTATAATGACATTTCTGTAATATCTATATGCAGTGTTAGCCATAAAGGAAACACTTTGCTCTTCTCATGCTTTTGGGATGTTGCCACAAAGACAGGTTAAAAATGAGGTGGCTGTTTGAAAAATATTGTTTTATCAACATTGAGACTTAAAAATACCAACTGATTTTCTGAATTGGTAAAGTTGTTTATCTTTTGCAAACCTGAATGTCAACTTCATTTTCTTATTCTAAAAACTGCAGTGTTAGTAAATTCAAACTGATAGATAAGTCTTTAATCAAACCATTCTTTTCTTTTCTATACTCTTTCTCTACAGTCACACTTTTATTTGAACAACTCTTATCATCCCCAAAGACTTGCAAGCAGAAATTTACTGAATTTATGAGTACACAGCAATTATTTATTTTCTGATAGAAACATTAGATAGGTAAACTACTCCCAGGCAGAATGTTATAATGACTGATTCTTCTATGTGAGGTCCTTCTGCGTCCCTGAACACCAGACATCTATCACTCAGGAAGGTAATGGTGAACCTCCATGGCATCTGAATGGGGAATTTGTTATTCCTGCTGAGTTCTTGTCTTCCCAGTTCCCCAATTTTTCTGTTATGTCTTTACACTTATTTATGACTTTTTCATTACTGCCCACTCTATGTTTTTACTTCTGTCTTTATTTTAGCTGTAGCTACATTAAAGGTCCAAGTTCTTTTGCTCCATTTTTGTAGAGCCTGGACGCTAGAGAACATTATATTTGGAACAAAGATGGACTTTGAGTAATTGCAGAAAAAAGGAACTTCAAATGGATAGTTTAAATCAAATTTGGCCTCATTCCTGCTATAACTGTGAACATACATTGTCTGCAGGAAATGATAGCTTCTGGACTGCACATAATGACTGGTCTTTTCAGCTCCTGTCTCCCATGTATCTCATGCCAATAAAAGGAAGTGTTGTGTACCTGATGTGCAATTCTGTTGACCAATTTTAGCAATTGATTAAAAAAAGTAAAGGACAAAAGAGATGAAATAAAGAATTCAATAAGGAAGTAAAATATGTCATTTAAGAAAGAGATTGAAGCCTTTTTTTGGTATATGACAAAAAAAAGAAGGGCATGACTAAACCTGTTTTTTGCTCTTCTTGAAGTATTGTTCCAGATAATTGTAGGAAAGGTGTCAATTAGAGTCAGCTCCTTTATGCCTTCTTATCTCTTTTTTTTTTCACAAGAAGATGTAGTTAGTTTTACAGTTTGCCACATAAAGGAGTTGATTTTTTTCCCCCTCAAGAAGGTATTTATGCAGTAGATATCTTACTCCTAAAGAGGATTACAGGCTTAGACCAAATAATCAGGGTTTGTAAATTCTTTTTTATGATATTATAAGCAATATACTAGATATTGAAAATTATACCTATCTTCTGCCTAATTTTGGCTCACCCACCAGGGCGAAATATATTTACATACTGAGCTGAATCTTAAACTTGAGATATACTGAGATCCTCAGCCAAGGGCCTCAGCTTTTTATTGATACTTCTGCTTAACAGCGCAGAAGGAAATTCTGCAATGGAGGTGGACTCTGTTGGTATTAACCTTCCCATCACAGAGACCAAAGGGCTTCTGCACAACTGCCACCATTCTTGTGGCCTGAGTAAGGTGCACCAAAAATTTGTCTTCAGTAAGGAAGGTCTTTGCAACAAAGTCGACTGGAGGATTTATTCAAAAAGCCTTCTTCAGACATATATATATGTATCTACAACTCCGTATCAGCTGTAACAGTAGTGCTGTATAAAAATTTACAGATTTAGGAAGCTGTTCCTCATCCTGTTGCTAGTGTCTGCTTTATTTATGATAAGGAAATTTCTTCTTGCATAAGGACTAAATGAATTCTGCATGTCAAATCTTTACATAAACTGGGGGAAAGAGCCCTGCTAACCAGACCAGCTTTTCCACACTTGAAATGGATTAATGTTTTTCCACTTAATATTTCTTATATCATAGCCCAGTTGAAAGGTATCAGTTTGGTGTGGGGGTTTTTTGGGTGGTTTGTGGTTTCTTTCCTTGCTTGTTTGTTTGGCCTTCTTTCTTTACAACTTACCTTAAAATGATGGATCTTTTTATATGTGTTACATGTTCCCATGCAGATATTTCCTTTGTCTTTTACTCTATTCCTTGTTGCATACACATCCTTTCATTTTATTTGGTTACTCTGCAAGTTGTATATAACTACAACAAATACACCATTCCTGTGTGTGACATCTCAAAAATATTTTCATTGCATAGATTCCCAAAAGCCCTGTGAGACTGGTATCTTAACATTTATTCAGTCTGATCCTCTACAGTTTGCACTTTTTCAGCTCAAAAGACCACATAATTCTGTACTGCCTAAAGGCATGAGAGATTGGTTTTTCTCACAAGCAAAATGAATAGGTATTTTCAACTCTCTCCATTTTGTTTAAAGTTTGTCTTTGAAAGCTTAGGATGATGAATTTGAGATTTCCTTTCAGGCACATGCTTATTTCTTTCCATCACTTATATTTTAAGGTCATACTTTTCACTCCTCATTGTTCAAGTGCAGTAGAGGCTTATTGAACTCTTCCTTGACAGATAGTACAGACACACTGCAGTACTACTTTTCCTTTTGAAGACCTTTTTGTACCTAAAGTGCCTTGTGGTATCTTTGATGTTGCCTAATTGGAATCTCAGAAGTGAAAAAATAAATAGCTGAATGAAGATGTGAGTGGCAGGCCTAAGGTTGTACATAATCTTATTTTGCTTTCAATCATTCTTTTATTATTATGCTTATAGTCAGGTAGTCCTCTAATATTATTGCTTTATTTATTTCTATCACCCATTTCTGCATTTGAGTTTCTCAGTTATCTGTCTCCCACACTTTGATCAGAAGATCCTGGATTTTCATTTGTCTTCATGGTCCCTCTGAATCCATCTCAGAACTTATAACCGGCTTTCTTTTTAGCAAGTAGTCTTTCTTGGACAGGTAGATTTTATCCTGTCTCACCTAATTGTCTCGCCTAGTTTAGGCTTAAGTTTCTTAGGACAGGAGTATCATCTTAAAATTCTGTATAAATATGCTTCACAAAGACAGCTCAGCAGAAGTTCTGCATCTAATTTGTGAATTCCCAGTGCAGTGATAGAGCCCAGCTCCCAATAGCTACATGGAAAGAGGCATGGGAATCTGGTGGGATATGGATTATAGGTGGAAAGTGCCCTTACACCAAGGAAGGGCAGGAACAGCAGTAAAGTGGAGGCATAGAATTCTCCTCTTCTATTGCAGTGGAGCAGCTGTGCCAAATTTGTAGGGCTCCAAAAGAAGAAGGAGGTCAAGAAAATATAGTGATGAGTGGGAGGCCTTGTGTTTCTGGCAGTTGCATTGCCAGTAGATAAGAGAAAGGGCACTGCAGGGAGCTAGATTCAGCATAGGGGAGTCAGAGCTAGGCTCCCCTGGGAGGTGCACAGCAATAGGGCAGAGGACAGCGGCCACAAGTGTCAATGAAGGAGATTCCTGTTGAAATAGAAGAGGTAGCTTTTCATAGGGAGCAAGGTTAAGCTCTGGGACAAGTTGCTCAGAAAGAGACCTTCAGACTTAGAGGTTTTTAAAATTCATCTAGACATGGCCCAAAAACAACCCAATAAAACTTAGAAGGTAGCCATGCCTTGGGGAGGAATCTGGACTTTTTTGATCTCCTTGGGGAGGAATCTGGACTTTTTTGATCTGCCTACATTTTTGCTCTTATTACTCACTCTGCAGTCTTATTTGCAGTAAGTGTTGACTTTATCATTTGCTATTTTTTAGAAATAGCAATCTGTAGAGTTCTGTGGAGCTTTTGGTGATTTCACAGGGATAAATTCAGTTCTAAATCTTCAGGACTATATTTGCCTGACTTGGAAATGTATTGAATCTGTTAAGTGCTCATTTCTAGTCACTTTGGATGTGAACATCCACTTCAAACTTCAGTAATTGGAGAAACCAGGTTAGAGAAAAGACCCATTTTTTAAAGAATATATTTTTATGTGCACTGATTATTAAATCAAGTACCCTGGTTCCAAAAAAATATAGTTTTGAGAAAGGTAAGAGTATTTGTGGAGAGGCAAGAGCATAAGTGAATGGAAGAATTCAAAACTTGGAGCAAAAGAAGGGTAAGTATCTTGTTTGTCATAATGGCAAGAGTAGAATTCATTTATAGAGTTTTACATCCTTAAGGCCAAGGGAAAAACGAACATATGAAGGTGAAACAAAATATTTATATCATCTGGGGGTAAAATACAGAAAAAAAAAGTGATGACCAAAACAATCAAAGATTTGTTTGGCACCGGATGATTATCTGAAGGAATGAAGTTTAAGCTCTTAAAACAAAATTGCTCAGATGGACACCAGATCATTCTAGAAAATAATGATGACAGAAACATTCTTTGTGTGCTTCAAAGATTTCCTTATCTAAGATAACCCTCTTGCTTAGTAGAGCAGAATTAAAGTCCCTCTTCTGACTTCTCTGAGTTTAGAATTAGTTTTTCCCCTCGAGCACCATTCCAGTACAATTAAGAGCATTAATTTACAGCATGGCCTGGCAGAAAATACCAATCTGTAGTGCTTTTTTCAGTGGGTTGTGGCCGAGCTGGCATTAAGCATAAGGAAACATCAACTGCCCTAAAGGACCAACTCTAGTGCTCCTTTTCTGTATATGTTTAATAATTTCCTAATTTTCACTGTAGCTTTTGATAATCATAAATAAATGTTACATGTGTAGTGCATTGTGCAACCTTTGGAGAAATCTCAAAGAACCTTATTATTATCTCTCCCCAGCATATGCTAAATAGTGTAGAGAAAATAGGTCTTGCAGAGGGACACAGAAAACAATGCCAACATTACATTAATATTATCTTTTTAATTACTTGTGACCTTTCACAAAAAGAATACTATGTTATATGTTTTTCTGCTTTAAGTTCTGCAGGACTGTGCCTTTGAAACAAAGGAACTTTAAATAATCCTGCTAAATTAATTTTATCCTTTAGTTTTAATGCATTAGATTTTTTTTATCTGGAATGTTTGACCTATTCATGGACAAGGTGCTGCTCAGCATCAGCTTAGTGAGAGGCCTTTCCATTCTGATTTGCATGACTACTATATTTCTTCTTCTCTCAAATAATATTGAATGTATTAGCTGGCACCTGATAGAATCATAATTGAGTTCAACTGCCAGCTCTGGCCAGCTACTTCAAAATAATAAAATGTTTCTATTTTTTGGAAGGACCACATAACTTCAGGAATATATAATTTTTGGTATTGTAGTGCCTCTTAGAGACACCTAACTTCTTTTGTACTTTTTTGAGTGAGAATGGTAATTTAGAGTTTTGTTTTCTTCCCAGCATAAAAATCAGAGTATATTCAATCCAGACAAAAATTATAAAAAATAAAACCTTTACTCTTGCCTTTTCTTTATTTTCCATGGAAGCAGTGTGTTTTATTTTTGAACCTGTTACAGACTGAAGAGCACGGAAAGGAAACATGGTATTTCTCATGTGTTAATTAATGAAAGCCTGTCTTTTATCTAACTTGAAGGGTTAAAACTACTGAGTTAACATTTGCAAGTGCCTTTGATATTCCCATGTGAAATTTTTGATCTCTTGTACAGAACTGGGACTACAAACAACTCCTAATCCAGTTTCTGGAAAGTGACTATGTTAAATTAATATTTCCAATGCTATCTCAGTAAGATATTTTTATTTTTAGGTGTTGTGAAATTAGCAGAGAATAAATTTTATTTGAAGTAAGCAGAGAGGAAGCACATAGTTTTGGCTAAACCATGGGTCTGGAGCCCAAGATGAAGGTGAAATTGCTGTTTCCTACTTGCAAGAGAGAAATTTTTAGCTTGTGTTGTAGTCAACATTTGCTTGTGTTTAATGATCGATCTTTGTTGGAGAAATATCCGAAGGGACTGAACCACTGCCGAACTTTTACCCAGGGTTAGTGGGAGTTGGTGACACTTGGGTTCCCAGAGACAGGGTTTGTGTGTACCCAGCGCATAAGCTCTGGAGCTGTCTTTTGTAGCCATAAGATGACCAAGGGAAGGGAAAAATTGCAAAGTGAATTTTTTATGCTGTTGGGTCCAGTAAATGCTTCACATCAGCTGCTTCCTGTAGCACTGTATTAATGTAGCCAGTCCTGGAAAAAATCTTATCTTGTAAGGATATAGGTTTTACGTGCTGCTACATGCTTTGTGAGAATTCTCACAGTTCCATATTTTTACTGGTTTTGATTATTCCATAAATGCAAGCTCACATAGAAAACTGAGGAGTTTTGTTCTCATTTTTTAGTTTCATAAAACAGAGTTTTTTTCTTAAGCCATAACCAATCTCTAAAAGGGTTTAGGGTTCTGTCTGTGATAATCTGCCGCTTCTTCCTCTCATCTGTCTCCAAAACTTTGAGGCTGTGGTCTGAAATGCTGACTTGGTTGCTACTGAGCTTGGTGGAAAGATTACAGCTCTGAGCATACCTCAGCTGCTCTTCACTACATCCTGCCAGAAATTGTTATAGCCACCTGTCTGACAGCAGAATTGAATTTGTAACCTCTCCTTACTATGTTTCTGTCAAATATCTTGAATTGAAAAGTCAAGTTTAATTTGACACTAAACATTGTGATCAGTACCAGCTCTGACTGTGCATGAAGTTAAGCTAGTAGATCTGACGGTCCATGAGAAGAGAGATGCTACTGAGCAACTGGGGCAAGTTGTGGATGGTAACTTTTTGAATTTTGACTTTGTCAGCCAAAAAGCAAGCTAGCAACAACTGTGTAGTTCTAGAAGTGTGAAAAGATGGGTGGAAAACTAGCAAAATATGTCATAGATTTGATGATAAAAATATTTCTTTCTAGATTTTCTTTTTTGCTTTTTGTCTTGCTGTGATTGGATCCAAATGAAAGTTTTCTTCCTTGTAACATTATATTTTTATCCCGTGAGCAAGTGGGCAGTGATGCCTCAATAGGAGATTAGGTTTTATTTTAAATAAATTTAGAGAACTGAGGAAAGAACCCTGCTTAATGAACAGGTCTCCCAAAAATTAACTCTGAAGATAATGAGCCAGAAATTTTGCTGATTAATTCCTGATGCAACATCAGTGAGGTCAAAACAGCTGCATAGAATGTGACTTGGAAATAGTTTGAAAACATGGCCAGAAATCTCTCTTCAGATTTTTTTTTTTAATTACTTTTGGGTAGTTCCTGGAGTTACCTGAAATTCTGCATCATTGTTTTCAAAAGTCATTGTTGTATCTGTAGGTCACAGGGCAGTTGAAACAATTTTGAGCCTAAAGATTTCTTTTTTTTTCTCCTCAAAAATTGTCTAGTCAGATATTATCCTGGACATTACTAAGGTGTTGGTCATGGTTTACTTCCACTGATATTGTTGTGACAATATGGTTAAAAGTACTTTGGCATGTCTTCCAGAAATGAATGCTTACTGTGGAAGATAAAAGGGGGTGTAAACCTTGGTGGACATATGCTTGTATGTGCTCATGTGAAGGCTGACTTTCTGATAAACTCTCAAAAATAATATATGGAAAGACACAGGTGCTGTGTGTCTTTATCTCACCATAATATTGTTATTTTAATAAATACAAGAATCTTTTAAATTCACTAAATTTTTATTATAGTTTCTATGTTCTTATGGATCTAGAGCTTACCCATTAAATAATGAAAACGTTTTTATAGGTACACCTACCAGTCTAGTTATTAAAGGAAAGGAAAAAAATAAAAGGTTATAGCTTAAAAAAGTAGACTTTTGAGAGACTGTAACAGTTTCCTTTATTTTAACAGTAGGTACAGGTAACTGGTTGAAGCTGATAAAATCGTAGGAGATTTCTTTCCTGGCTCAGATCTGTTTTATGCCTTAGTTAGATACAGCAGTGTTTCTGTTTGCACTCAGGTCACAGTTTTTCAGAACACAAATATTTGACAATCACTGTAATGAGAGAAAGTTTACTCTACAGATCAAGTTTAGTTTCGTACCAGACATTGGACCTTTGCAAAAGTGATTACTGATCATACTTGATAAGTGTTACAGACTTACTGAAAATCATAAAGAGAGAAAGATCTAGGCATTCATCTCTACTTTTATGGATTCTTAACTTTATGTAGTGTGTCTAATTCTGTTCCAGTGGTGGAATAAGTCAGTCTCTAATGCTGGACATCCAGATAAACCTGCAGAGAATCAGAATTGGGTAACCTGCTGGCGAGTAGGTGACAAAGGCTAAAAGAGCATCTAAGACTCAATGTTGTAGCTTCTTTCCTTACAATATATGTGGTACAGCTGACATGAAATGGAAAGGTTCAGTTGTTAGATCTATAAAAATACCCACAAAGCATGACCAAGATAAAAGGCACGGAGTGGAAGGTCATATTTTCTTCTCAAATAGATGGTTCCTTGACTATAGGTGGCTTAGCAACTAAAACTTGTGAAAGAAATATTTATTTTTTAAATCTTGCTTTTTTTCCTCCATGGGAGATCTTTCTGTTGTTATATCTTTTAGAAGAAAGGCTTTTCTTTTTCCTTTTCTATTATCACAAATCCTCAAGTGGCTGATTATTGTTGTAGGATAACCTTGTCTAACAAAGTCACATCTGAAGAGGTGAAACAATGATAAAGGAATACCAAAGAGTGAAAAATGTCAAGATGTCAAGCATGTCTTCTGGATAGGTCAGAAGCTATTTTCAAGAGTACATATTGAAAGGGAAAGAAATTACGTTCTTTGGACCTAAGTCCAAAGTACAGTTTGGTTTTGAAAACTAGCAGTGCTTATACAGTGACAAGGTTTTGTCTGAAATAAACAACCAGCAATGTAAGAAGAGCCTAAAGAAGTCAGCTGTATTTCAGATTTAACCTTGCCATAAAGACGTTAAGCATTTTTTCTTTTACAAATACAATTTTATAATTAGATTTATTGTTACTGGTTTGTTGGTTTCGTTGTGTTTTGGTTTTATTTGAAAAAGTAAAACCAAAAAAGAAGAAACTAAATTTGTTGAGTGTGTTGTCCTGGCTCAGGATTGCCAATTACCACAAGAAGGGATCTATCCAGAGTTTTCAAAGGTAAAATCTTCACATAGACTGCTTTCAGAACTTGTACGAAAACCTTACCAGGGGAAAAGAGTCTTGCACTGATTAAGAGGTTACCTAAATATGTGCAAAACATGCAACAACTTGTGTGAGTATTCAGGACATAGGAAAAGGTTTTTACTTTTCTGTAGAATCTCTGAATGTTTAAACAACTATCCACTTCCATTGTCTTAATTTTTTTCAAAGTGGTCAAGAAAAAGGAATGTGACTCACTATATTAAGACATAGGTTGTGTCAGGGTCACTTTACTTGTTTTGTGATATAGGATATTTTGAAGGAAAACAAATGTCTTGATTAAGGTTAACACTGAAGGAAATTCAAACTACCCAAATTCCTGAAACTTAATGCTGTGTAAGGAGCAAAAAAAGAGATGTCTCAAAATCTGAAAGTAATTAATAATCTGGAAAATTTTTCTTGGTTAGGTCATCAATAAAGTATGTATTAGACTGTGCAGTAAGAGCAGCAAAGTAGTCAAAAAAGAGAAAGGGAGAAAAATGAACCTTGCTCTATTCTCTCATTGCTGCAAAAAAGCAATTTAATAATTTAATACATGGAACAATATTTTTTGTAGTATTTTAAAATCATTAATTATTTCAGGGTTTGACTGCAGTATGTTTCTGATTTTTTATTGTTTTATCATAAATACCCTGTGTCAGAGAGATTAAAATTTTGGTATGAAATTGTGGTATTTCAGTTACAGTCTTAGAGTAAGCCTTAGGACTTGCTGTGCAAGGCACATCCAGGGGAAATACCAAGGAATGATATGTTTTCTTGTAACTCCGTGAAGCACTTGTGTTTAACAAAAGTAAAACCACAAAACAATCCCCCAAATAACTCTGAATGTTTTTTTTTAAAGTAATTAATATTTTATAAAAATGATAAATGATCTAATTACACATTGGACTATTACAAGGATAATTTTTCATTTAAATATCTCTTCCTTTATTGTGCTGGTTAATCAGACCATTGCACTGTTCAAAATGTGTTAGAAAGAATCTATAGCTGGGTGATTTAGCCCAATCATTTGTTTATTTTTTCAAAAATCTTCAAACTATATTTTTGAGTAACTAACACCCACCACCGTTAAAAAAAAAAAAAATTGAACATTTCTTATTAGGATAATAAAGGAGGATAATTTAATACTAAATGTGTTAGATACATCTAAATAAGGGACTGCACCTTTTATGATTGCAACATTTTGGTTTTCTAATCAGAGGTGCATTTCATGTCACAGTTATATTGTCAACAGATCTAAAATTTCGGGTTAATAAAGACTGAATATGAATTATGTTGACTGTGGACATTCTTGCAGATTTTTAAATTTTGTATTGATTTTTTCCATTGCATGAAAGGAAGGGTAAAGCTGATGGAGATATGTAATTCAGATAAGCCTGAGATACAGGAGGCAAGCTCTTAGCTTAACACTCTCAGGTGTTGGTGTTATGTAGCTGTGATGCAATTCAATAGCATATGTCAATGCTTCTGTAATCTTTTGTGGTGTTTACTCATTGTACGAATTTACTCCATCTTGTAAATGAACAGAATAGTGAAAGAAAGGCAGTAAACATTTATGTAATGAAGTTAATCAGATGTTTGATATATACTACAGTGAATTGTGATGATTCATGGTGTTTTTCACCTCTCTACTTGAATATAGGTCATAAATACAGTTCTTTTGAATTACATGCTGTACAGCCAAAAACAGACATTTCAGAAGTGCACCTGCTCTCATTTTCTGAATGAAAAAGATATTGTATCCTGATGTGATTTACTAGTTGACATTTGGAAAGGATGTCCATCTAAATTCAATTTGTTGCCTTTTAATCAACTATGTGGTTTGTTAATACATTCTTACCTTCTTTTATAAATATCTTCACAATTGACTATGTCTTCTCAAAAGTGCAATGATGTGCTCATATATCAGAAACCTGTATTTTGTTTCTTTAAGTTGAAAAAAGTATGTTTTTTGAGTTTAGATAAACACTAAGATAAAAAAAGGTTGTATTTTAATGTACAAACTAAGATTAGATTTGTACAAACTTTGCTTTAAGGCCAGTTTGTGAAAAATGATGCAGTCTATACCAAATGTTCAAAGTCATCTCTGTTAATCACTCTACCTTTGTTTACATGTTTTGGCTTTTGAAGTACATTTTATTATGCCTTAAAACTTTAATTTTTTTTTTTATACAACTTGCATTCTTCTCATTCCCTAATTATCTTATATATTGTCAGCAAAGTCTTTTACTTACTGCTGATTAGGATGGCATGCACATGTAAAGTGAACAGATTTTCTTAGCCCTATTGATTGCTGGTGCTGAAGAGCAATCTAGTCTGTGTATATGTGATATATTTTCCATATATATAAAAGCATATCTTTTTTTGGTAAATACCATATGGAAAGGTGTCGACACTTCATGTCATCCTTTATCTGTTTTTGTCACAAAATGGTGTCTGAGATGTACTGTTTGTGTACACATGAAAAGACAGAAAATAAGTACAAAACTTGCACTACTCTGATAATTCAGCAAGTGGCCTTTTTGCAAGTGTGGGTAGAAGGGGTAACCTAAGTAAGTTGTCTGTTTTACTTAATTCTCTTTTCCCACCAAAGAGGAAAACCCGTTTATGTTTGAAGTGGTTTTATAATAAAACCGCATAAACATACAGCTTTAATTATAGATTCACATGATTGAAAGTGTAGTTATGGCCATTATGTGGATTTTTTATCCCTCCTGTCTGAAATTGTAATTGAAAAACAATGGATATGTTCATGATCAGAAATGTCTGAGATGATGATTTATCCAGTTCAAGAGTAAAATATTTGTATAGAATCTTGAGTCAACTTCTGAAGCTCTTGTCTTTTTTGATTGGTATAACAAAAAAGGTATTAAATTATGTCAATGACTGCATGGAATTTCATATATGGAAATATCAATGTACATATATACAAACGAGATGTATTTATGCTAAAAAAGTTTATTTAGTCACCAAACATCACAGACATATCTAGCCACAACTCTAAAAATCTTCACAGTTCACCCACTTTATTTTAAATGTTGTTCTCTCTTGTTTTATCCCTTATTGCCAAAACTATAACAGATTTTATAGTCACCTGATCAAAATGAAATCTAGGTCTTCCTCTAGAGATGTAGGAGTAGAGCTGCAAACGAAAGCCTGACATCTAGGAGATTATACTGGGAGAATTTTACGTCAAACTCTTAAATGTACAGATTCTTTGGGGCTGCAGTCTTTATTTTTCCTCAGGAATGATTTTTGTCTAAAGAGTCACACTTATCAGAATGATTATTCCTGTTCTGTTAGGCTGGCATAGTATACATTAGTTTTAGTGCAACTGCTCTATAATGTCTATCGGCCTAATTATACCAAAGGCACAATCTAATTAATTGCCTGGAGCTCACAGTAAGGAGCTGTTATTGATGTTTTATCTGTGGTACAGTTAAATATTGTGCAGAAATATACTTCTAAACCTTGTCTGCATGGCTTGAAAGACTTCTGGCATGTGTCAACAAGCTTAGAGAAATTTCACCTGGGTTCTGATAATACTGAAGAAATTTTAAGACTTTTTTCTCTCACTATACTGCATGCTCATAATCAATGGGTCATTATTGCTTAGAGTTTTATAGAGATGCTCTTAAAAAATTAGAAAACTCAAACAATGTAAAAACTTACATTCACACACTTTTGCCTCTATATGTGCACAGGCAGATGGTAACCTGACCAAGATTTTTATTTTTTTTAATATTTCACCTTATGGCCATTGATATTTTCTTTTATTCGTTGTTTGCATTATGATACCACCTACAGGCCCTTGTTAGTACAATACAAGGAGAGGGGTAATGTACTGAGGAAATTAAAATTAAAAAGCCTTTGTTTGCTGCATCTCCTATTTCTTTAGAACATTTGTTATTTAAATATAATACTTAGTGTGGTGCTGTGTGTATGGGTACCTGGAAATACCTTTGATAGAAGACTTTTTAAATTTGGGGAGTCAAAGAATCATATGGGTTGGAAAGGACCTCTTGAGATCAGCTAACCTGCTCCCTCAACTCAACCATGGTCAGCTACAGCATCTTGCCTGGAACATGTCCAGTAGGATGGTGAATATTTCCACAGAAGATGACTTTTGACCTCACTGCACAGCCTACCTTACTGCAGTGAAGACGTCTTTTCTCATGTTCATTAGGAATTTCCTACTTTTCACTTTGTGCCTGTTGCCTCTTGCCCTGTCACCAGACAGCACTCAGAATAGTGTTTCCCTCTTTTTCATTTTATTTCCTTCAGATATTTATACTCCTTGGTAGGATCCAATCTGAGCATTTTCTTCTCTAGGCTGGCCGGTTCTGGTTCTCTCATCTTTTTCTTGTAGGAGAGATGCTCCAGCCCCTTCACAATCTTCTTGATCATTTGTTGAACTCTCTCCATGTCTCTCAATATGTTGAACTCTCTCCAATTTGTTCATGTCTCTCTTGTACTGGGGAGCCCAGAATTGGACCCAGAAGTCCAGGTGTGGTCACTCCAGTGTTCTGTAGAGAGAAAGGATCACCTCATTCAAAATTACTGGCAACACCACGACATAGTTGTAATAGGGATGTGATATTCAGGATTTTGTCTTTCTTTTTGCGGAGCCACTTTAAATATTACCAAGCTGAAAATGTCTGCCTACAGATGTCACCACGTTTTCGAAGTCAAGAGAAATCAATAGTTAGTAATTTAAACTCAATCAGTTAAATTTTTCATGCTGTGGAGTGCATAACTCAGTAAATATGTTTTAATGGAGTCAAGAAAGAACATAATTTCTTTTATAAAGCTGTGAGAGACACTACTTAGAATTAATTGATTGATAAAAAATTTTTAGCAAAATTTTACAGTCTAAGTAAGTTTATAGGTAATATGATCCCGCACCCTCCTAGTACTGAGACTAATGAATGGCTTATAATGTCAATATTCATAAACAGCCACATTACTGCTAATAAGAGCTCTGAAACTTTCCAACATATCCTTTGTTAAACGACTAATGGAAAGCCATATAGTGACTTCTTGATAATTTAATTTCTGTGTGCCACATTGCATCTTTTGCTAGTTTTCCTCTTGCTAGGAAGATAAAATGCTATTGGAAACTTAAAATTCCATTCATTTCCTCTTGCTAGTGCTTTCATTTGGACTTGATATTATTGTCATAGTTACAGCAAAGTGATAAAATGAATCAAAACTCTAATTTTTCTGAGTTTGAAAGAAAATATATGAGTGAGACCAAATCACCTACATAGTTGGTGTGGAAAACAAATGTTTGTCAATGGAATCAGGAGTAACAGAAAATTGAATGTGTTTGTCAGCATGATGCCTTCAGGTGCCACTCTTAGTAGCATGGCAGTAATATGAAAATTTCAGTGAAAGGAAAGGAACCGGCTACCTTTTACTGATCTAGGGATAGAAGTGTCTCTGGGAGGGTTGGCCTTGGTCAGACAGACCTTACAGAATTTTGTAATATGTGAATAGGAGAATTAGCTGAGAAGATTGTGGAAAATTGTTGTTCGTTTGTTTGGTTTTTTATTTAATAGAAAATATTTCTTCATTGTGTTGCCTCTGGTCACAGATGATACATGTGTAACTTCTTAGAGAAAGGCTTGAAGGGTCAAAGTGTCATTTATGTTGGAAAAGACCTTCAAGATCATTGACTCAGATCATTGCCCTGACACTGCCAAATCCGCCACCAAACCATCTCCCTGAATGCCACATCTATGGGTCTGTTTAATACCTGCAGGGATGATGACTCCACCACTTCCCTGGGCAGCCTGTTACAATGTCTGACTATTCACTGGAGAACTTGTTCCCACTATCCCGTCTAAACCGCCCCTGGTGGTTCAGATGGCAACAGAACCCATTTCCTCTTGATCTATTGCTGGTTACCTTCAAAAAGAGACTGGTGATTTATGAAAAGACACTGAGCATATATTGAATGATTTGCAGAATCTATGCTACTATTTAGTACTGTGCTACTTCTGATAAGCAGATCTTAATGAAAACACTTAATTTGCACCTTTTCAAAGTTGCTATTCTCCATTTGCTGTGTTCCCTATGCTTGGGAAAAGGGTTTTGTGTTGTGTCCTGTGAGTCATCAGATCCAGGAAGGAAGTGATTTGCAGATTTTTCACAAGAAATATCCTGCTATTTGTCACACAGTCTGGAGTTTGGTTTTGTTGGGGTTTTTTGTTGGTCTTTTTTTTTTTTTTTTTTGCCTGAAAAGTTTGTGATTGTGACAAATGCTCCTACATAAAATGAGTTGCACCACAAGCTCGCTGGCAGAAAAGGTTAGCAAATTATGTCAGTTTTCAGAGGTGGAAAATGAAAGTGTAAACTTAAAAATCGTTTACAGGAACATCCAATTTATTAACTTATCTCTGCTGTAGTTGCTATTTCTGCAAATTTCTTCTCTATGACCCCATACAGTGTTTATTTCAAAAAATATTTTCTCACTGATAGTAGATAGAAAATATTGTTGAAATGGCATTTGAGAGGGAAGTTTAATGCATTTTCCAGACTCTAGGTAAAGTCAGTGCTCCTGATCCCTACAGAATCTTGGGATTCAACATATCTTTGTATGGAGAAATTTTGAAGGCTAGGCACATTCTGACAATTTAAAAAAATTATTTTCTTTTATAACCCTGCTTTTCCTTTCCCACAGCTCATAAAAAGTTTATTAGACTGAAGTCGTGTGTGTAAATCTGTATTGGGGTTATGCACCTGAGCTGTTGGACTAACCATAGAGCATGGATTGTCTCTCTTCCTCTTTTTCTTACTCTCTTGGTGCTAACTTCTGTTAGCATCTTCTTCAAGTCATTCAGTAGCACATCTTTATACAGACTTGAATTATGAGGAGCGCCTTACATACTTAATAATTTAATAACTTTTAAATTATTCCATTTATACTTTTATGATTTATTTCTTAGAAAAAAAAAAGAGGTACTGTCAGTAATATGGTATCACATATATACAATTTGTTTCTATACGTTACTCCCAAGAAACAGAAAAATAGTAATCCCCTTATACTTTGTTCTTACATTTTGTCCTGGACATTAAAGTACAACAGAGTCTGTCTGAATGTATTTTGATGAAGTTTTGTGAATCCTCACTATGAAAGAGAGGCAACATTATTCAACCAATTAAATTGCCTGAAACAGAGAAACTTCTAATATCTAGTGGGTAATTATAACTTGAGATAGTGTGTACTGATTGCTCAAAAAACTGTATAAAATTTATGAGGTTTTTACTGGCTAATGAACAAAGTGAGGCAGATAGTATTATCATTTGTTTGACTATTTTGCAGTATTGAAATATTATTTCAGGTGGTATTTCTTCTACCAGCAGAACCTGTTTCTTAGCAAAGACCTGAATACATATTTCCTAGTTTATCCCACTTCCAAATGTCACTTACTAGAAGCAGCTTGTACATAATAAAGATCATAATTAGGTCCTTTACTGGATAGGGAACAGACTGCTTTGGGTACCAGACATCCTTGGTGCTCATTGAGTATTGCAGTTCTTAGCAATACTCTGATTATTTTGCAGTTGTAATGATCAGACAGTAGTTAGTTGCACACAGGAGGGTGTTTTATCAGTAAAGGAAATGCATCCAAAAGACCTAAACCTAATTTTGATTCAGCCAATGTGACTGCATGCTCCATATGTTTGGTTGATACCTGAGTTAATTTAATACGATTCGAGTTCTTTTATGGATTTTATTTTGAGCTTCTTCTGTAAGGAGGGGAACCACACATACAATGACACTCAGATGCAAGAGATGCAATCTGTATTTTAGTTAAAATTACATTTATTGGCATATGGAGATTATTTCTAACAGACATGGAAAATTCTCAAGTAATAAAACCATTGCTAACACCCATAGTCTAATTCAGGTATGGTCTAACACCTAATCTAATAATACATACTGTCTGTATGTCTATCTGTTGTCCTGCCCTCCTCCACTGCTAACAACTTTATAAACCATTGGCCAATTCTTGCCAAGTTTCACAGATGGCTAGAAGGCTCAAAGATGTAAAATATCCTATCAATTTTACAAAAATAAGTACTACTTCTAGGAGAAAAGATTGCTGTGTGATAACACCTTCTACTAAATATCTCACAATCGGGAAAAAACTTGAGTTATTTTGATTTAGCTATATATTATGATATAGCTATGTAGTTCTGATCTTTCCAGGGCTGCTGTGAAAAAAGGTGTTAATTGCATCACAAAGAGACAGTCTTCAAAGTTAAGATGGTTGGGAATTAAAAAGGACTTCAAATGATGCATTTTTGCTATTCCTCCTGTAAAAGTATGATTTTATAAATATCTTCTATATCTGAGGTTGTTTTTTTTTTATTTGTTTGTTTTTGGGGGGTTTTTGGTTTTTTGGTTTTTTTTTTTTGTCTTTTTTTTTTGGTTGTTGTTGTTGTTTTTAATTTGCCAGTGAAAAATTGTGAAAGGAATTTTTTTTCTTATTCATTCCTGGACTAGAAGCCATTCAATATTATACCGGAGTGTTTCCACAAAATGGTAAAGTTATTCCTCAACTATGCTAGTACATATGGAAGGAGATTTTGTTATTTCCTTTATTGGACTTTGTTGAAACTTCTGGAGTATTATTATGATTATTTTCTTCTTCTCTTACAGTGTGTTTATACATTAGAAGTAGCTGAAAATCTATGTAACAAATTTTAGAATTGTAATTTGAATGAATTAGAATTTATCATCCAGAAGCTGAAGTAAAATATAATTCTGAATGGAATACTGATAACTGAAATCAAATTCTCGATATGAAAAGTGTTTAGAACCTTCTGATATGAGAACACAATAAGAAAATGTGCTTTAAACACAGAAAACAAACCTCAATGTTGAGCAAAATTAGAAATGCTTTATTCTTTGACACCAGCTGAAGGGAGTGAGTGTGGACATAAGAGAAGGAATCTGCCAGAGGTATGAGAATTTATGGACTGTTAAAGTAAGAATTTTAATATCTTATTGAAAATGTAAGGGAAACATTATTTATATCATGTGAAACACAATTTTGCAGTCAAATACCTATTTAAACGTATTATTTACAGAGTTATAGCTTAAAAATATTTTTTTTCTTAGATACAAAAGATTCTGTTCAAGACAATGAATTATAAATATTCTGTCTTGACATAGGCAAGAGTTACTTAACAATGTCTTGATAGCATGCATAACATAGCACTATCACCAAAACACACTAATGGAAAACTTTATCTGACAGCATTATGGCTGTTAGGGATTATTGTGTATGTGTAATTCCCCAGTCTTTCAGAATGATATCCAGCTAACATTAACCAAAATACACTTGCACTTCAATCTACTTATGAAATACTTTCTGGATCCTTCAGTGTTGAGCTTAATGCCTCACAAAGTTCAAGCTCCTGTCATTGAGACTATTGACACGATTACCCTGCAAATTTGCAATGGACTGCAAGGTGTTACAGGAAAGGAGCTTAAAGCAAGCATTTCCATTGCTCAAAAAATTCTTTCTGTATCTGCAGCTAGCATAGATCTTATGAGGCTCTTCCTTGTTCTTCAGAAAGCAAGGTAATTTTTGCAAATCTTGGACTATTTCTTTCTTCTCATAATTTCAAAGTATTATAAAGCCCTCAGTTTCCTCTCCTTGCCATTGTTAAAGAACTTATAGTTCTACTTGACCAGACTGAGTAGTATCATTGACTCCTTTTCTGGAAGTGAGAAATGGATGTTGAATTTGTACTTGCACAGTTAAAGATGTATTAAAGATAGATTTGTAGAAGAGCTACTGTGAAATCTTAATAGGTAAGTAAAAGGCGATAAATAGAAACTTATGATTTAGCAAGTGAGTATGATCAGAGGATATGTGTGAGTCTAAGTCTTGTTGGATACCACTTTCTAGGACACAACAATAATTGTTATTCTGACAAATTAGTTTAAGGATAGTCCTGGATATGCTGGATTTTTTGTCCAGCATAACTAAATGGACATATTGAAACAAGGAAGTAGGCAAATTCTATGTCAGGCAGAAGTTGTCACCACACAAAAAAAAAAAAAAATAGCTTGCAGAATGATTGTGATTTATGACCAATTTTCTTATTAAGAAGAAAAAACAAAGAAGCAAACAATCAGAAAGGACTGTGCAATAAGCCTGCCACTTAATTTTCATAGCAACCAATAAAAACAAGTGTTTACCTGCAGTATATCTTAGGTAATTGCAACTCATGAGTTTGACTTGTAAGGTCAAATTCAATATTTTTCATTTAGTAAAAAAATAGAAAGGTAAGAGAAACCCTCATACCCTAAATACTTACTATGAACATGGTTTTCTATAAAATGCACATATAAAAAAATGCATTTTTCTGTGTTTCAAAACAGATTCATATCCTGGGTGGTCTTTGTAATGCTATCAGGATTGTAGAAAGAGAAAATTATTCATATTTCTGTGAGTTATTATCCTTGATACTGAAAGTGAGAGAAGAGAAGATTCTAGAGATTCATGGTTCTAGTCCTGTATTACATGAAGTGTAATAGAAACAAACATAGAAAAATGAGGAGAATTAAGTACAAGGAGTGTTTCAGCTACATTTGAGATCTACTACTCTGCCTTTACTTTTAATACTTTAACCAAGTTTTGAAAAGCCCCTGTCATCAATTTACTGTTCTTCTACTGAAAGACAGGGTAGCCGAGCTAACACTAAGTCAAAAATGTAGTCTGCATGGTGTATCTTGTAGTGGCAATGGAAACTTTTAAGACAAGGATAGATATCAACAAGGAGATAGTCTTCCTTGTGGATTTTTTTAATGTTACATATCGCATTTTTTCAGGAATATGAGGGGCTAACTTGTAGTTATCACTTCTACAACATTCTCTCAGGCTTTTATAAAGACTTCTCACCCACAATGTCTGCAGAGAGTAGCCAACATATTATGTGCTCCAAAATTTCCAGTGGTTTACTCGCTTCATTTCTTTTCTGTTTGGTTTGGTTTGTTGTTGTTTTTATTTTGTTGTTTTCCTTTTGGTTCTATTGGTTTTTAAAGTACACATATATTTCTAAAGGCTTATGCTATCTCTGAGTCTTTTCTCAAGTTTAAACAAAGTTATAGTTTGGGATATGCATTTAGTACTGTAAGTGAACTCTTCATTGTGCAACTCAATTTTATCTATAGCTGAGCTGATTATTTACTATGACTGTTAGTATATCATAGGAAGTGCATGGTTCTGTACAGGTATGTTTCATTCCAAAGCAAACTGGGGGAGCACAAACAGTCATAATGCCTTTATAAAATTATTATTTGAGAAGATGTGAATTATATCTCAGCAGTATAATTGATCTGCCTCCTCAATAAATATAGTAAATAATCTGTTCTGTTTTGGAGAGTGGAAATTTTCTGCAATTAACTGAGTATTTTGTACAAATGTCTTGTTCTTTTCTGCACCCTATGCATGAAATCACTCGCAGTGACACTGACACACTTTATCTTCAGAACCATCACAGAATATTGTAGTTCCATTCCTACAACATTGTGAAAGTTGATGCATTCATTTAAGCAAAGCTAAAGCTGTACCTTCTGCCAGATCACACATTTCACAATGTCAGCCAAGAAGATAATTTAGTAGGATGATTTTTGCATACTAAGAATCAGTCTGAGAACATTTGCATTCCTTTAAGTATTCAATTTATGCCTTGTCACTAATCATGAAGATAGAAATCAGATACCTTAAACTCTGGGCACTTTTCCAGCTGGGCCATTTATTCTGGAGCATGGAGCACTCTGGGTTGTGGTAGGGTGCTCTGATCACCATCAAAATCCCAAGCTGTAGTAGAGGGGCCTAACATGGAGTCACTTATGGAAAGAGCAGTGTTTTCCTGCAACCTGACAGAAAACTACAGCTGTATTATTTTCATATGGAAGCCAATTTTCTCTCTTATCAGAACATCAATATAATTAGAACGTTTCTTATAATGTTACATCCTAGCTCTTGATAGGAAAAATATTTGGATATAATTAATTTTTCTAAGTTTATATATGTCCATAAAATATTTGCTTCAAATACAAACAACAAAGGAAGGAGATAGTATTTTTTTCTTTGATTATTCATCTCCTAATAATAGAGTTCTGTTTTGCAGGATTAGCTATTTCTACAATGGAGTACATTTTTCCCACCTTCTATTATTATATTGCCTTTTTCTCTGACTTCCTATGGTCTAATAGAATACAACTCTTTATTTTGAAAATTATTGCACTTTCTTGTGCATCACTGAATAAATAAATATGACCTTGCTGCTAGTCTGTGACAAAAGAACTACTTGGTAATATAAGACTTCAATGAGGAAGGGCTTTCCAAGCACAAGAGATTTGAAATATTATGCAGAATTCGATTTTTATTTTTTATTTCTTATTTAAAGTTTCTGATTTTTCTTTTTATTATCAATTGTCAAATCTATACTCTGAGTTTCCATGTCTGGTACTAGAACTATTGGATTTGTAAATTCTTTTTTCTGTTTTTGGTGGTCAAAATGGGAATATATTGTTTTAGAATGAAATGAAAACTGGAAGATGTAGCTTCAATCAAATTATTGATTTTTGCTTAAAAATATATTTTAAAATATATTGGAAAAAAATTGAAAATAAGAAGGTAACATTCTAATGTAGATATATACAACAGCAATTTTCTACAGAATTCAAGCGTTCTACAGCAAAAACATTCTCACCTGATGCAGTTGGTGGCTATGTGAGTGGAAAACAGAAAGACTTTGCACCTGGGACTCATTGTGAACAGGGACCCATTCTCTGTAGTAATTTTCTTTTGAAGATGGTGGATTTACTTTTAACCTTGGCAAAATACATAGTGTTCTGATTATTCATTTACTTTGGCTATGATCCTTCATGGTTATTTTAGCTGTTGCTTCTCAATATCCTAAATTTTAGAATGGAACAACTTTTGGAACAACATTTATTTAATTATTAGTAAAAAACCTAAAAATTTGCAAGCTTATTTAAAAACTATTAAGGTTGATGGTATTCCATGCAAATGCTTAGTAGTTAAAAAAACCCAAACCAAACCAAAAAACACAAAGGTGAAAAAATCGGGAATTCAGGCCAAATGAAGAGGAAACTAAAATCCCTTAATTTTTCAGTTTCACAGGCATGAAAGCAAAATTTTTTTTTCAACCTACACCTAATACAATTTTTTTTAAATATTAGAGAATATTACAGGGATCAACATAATGGAATGATAAAACTGTTACTGATATAAACATGTGCATTCCTCATTTTTATTTTTTTTCCACTCTCTATAAAAGACCATATTCTTTAATTCTAGAATAGTGTTAATGTGTTAAGTGAGAAGCAAGACAATTGAAAAGGTGAATAAGAGTTTAAAATAAAACAGCTTTTTGTCTTGGAAACTAGGTGCTTTTTGTCTTGGAAAGTAGGTACTTTTTGCTGTTTTATGTAGTAATGCTTTGAGCTTCTCTTCCTGATTTTGTGTCCCTATAATCCAGATTGAATCAGAAGTATTTCAAGGTAGATAAGTGTAAAAAGAATGTACAATACAATTAAAATAATGAATCATTGCTATACATTGTGTGTGTTAATGTGTGTGTGCAAAAGTTCTATGCATGCTGCAGACTTATGTTTTAAGGTACCTTCCTTGCAATTCAAAGAACCTCAAGATTAAATATTATAGACTTGCATTTGAAGAACACAGGACCATTGAATTGAAATGTTGTCTTCAGCCAAGAGCTGAAATTCCATCTGCTCAGCTCAGTTCTATGTAAGTTCTCTGAGCTCATTAGAGTAGGCTTCCCTGAACATTTCCTCTTTTATTTTAAAACCCACATTGTGTGATAAAGCAGTTGCAGGACCTGTTACAGAAGAAAACATCTAGGCAGGTTGCCTTCTTAGTTAGTATGAACAGAAATTTGGTTATAGTGGGGTTTGAGTTTTGCTCCTTTTTATCTGTCAGCCAAGAGTAATTCCTAAAATTTCTGGGACCAATGGACATTCAGCCATTATTCCTGGCATCAAAGGAGCAGTTTCTTTTAACCTAGAACCCTGAAGAACCTTGTAATACATGGGGTTTTCTCAGAGAAGCTTCCTCCCATTCCTATTCCCTCCTCAGTCCACCTGGAAGTGTGAGCATGACTGAAAGTGGGGATTTTACCTGTGCAAAATCTCAAAAAAATTCCTTTTATATTCATGAAATGTTTAGGACTTCTCTGGCTATTTGGACTTATACTATATTTTCCTGAGTTTCACACAAAATTTCTTTCACAGTCACTAGCACAAAGTAAGGGGTCCTCCTAATCTGCATGGCTTTTTTTTTTCTCCAAGGAATCAAGGATTTTATGAACCAAGTAACTTATTTTGCTCTGATGTGTCTTTTTTCCTCCATTTATTGAAAAACTGTGAGCTATTTCTTCAGAATTTGTTTGAGGCAGGAAGAAAACAAAACCTGCAAGAAACAGGAATGTTAAGTTAATTTTACTGAAGTCAATCATACCAATAAAACTGATTACAATGTGACAAGCATTTACTCCTGGTTTTCTCCACCAGCTCATAAAATTCAAATTAATCCATTTTTTTTCTTTTTCCAGCATGTTTATTATAATATTAATAGAAAAATTTCTCGAGTTCTTTGGAGTTACAGGCTATATAGAAAAAAAGATTAAAGAAGATGCTTCCTAAATCATACCAATCACAATGATTGGGCGTACAAATACCCTGTAAACTAATTGGTCCAAAACCAACCTTTTTCCCCCTGTATTATAGGCATCAAAACCACAGCTGTCACCTCAGACCGTCTGTGATTGCTCTTCCTGTTCATTAAAGAAATGCTTGTCTTTTTGAGCAGCACCATCACTGGAATTCTATTTACCCTATATTGACTTAATTGATTGTCCAGAGTTTGCAGTTCCACAACTCCATCCAAGAAACTATGGAGTTTATGGAGATATTAAAGAACTGTCTGGACACAATCCTGTGCCATGTGCTCTAGGATGACCCTGCTTGAGCAGTGAGGTTGGACCAGACTACTGGTCCAACTACTGGTCCAGACTACTGAAGGCACTGTGGTGCCTTCCAACCCGACCCACTCTGTGATTCTCTGATATTGAGACATTAAGAGCCTTGTTGTTGTGTAGAAATGTGATTCTCACAGACCCATATTTATTACCATTTTCCATTCTTTTCTCTGCTACTTTTTACATGTCTATAGACAAACTGCAATGCATATTTGTAAACAGGGAAAGCTGAAGGATTAGTTGCTGTCTATGTGATTATTTCATTGTATTTTAGATTTGGTACTTAAAGAAGCAAAAATCAAAACACCCAAAACCTTCACCACACAAAATCATCAAAGATTTTTTTATAGAATGTCATTTATATTGATCCTTTTGTCATAAGGACAGTGTCAGATACTTACTGATCCTATACTTGAATTAGATTCCATTTGCATTTCCCACATGAAGAATTTGCTTCAATGGCCTGAGGAGAAGAAAGACCTTTTTTTACTGGACCTTGATGTATACGTGTATAAAAGGGGTCCTAATTTTTTAATTCCCTTAAAATATTAAGTCACAGGAGCAAAATAAAGGTAAAGTTGCAGTAATAGTAAACTATTTCAAAGGCCATTCGGTTTTTAAACCAGTGTGAAAACAGCTGGCTCTGTTTGTGTTAACAGAGAGAAAAGAACATAGGAAAAGTCTTCTCTGCACCAAAGTAAAAGGTCTGTGCCTCAGTCTGCTCACACTGTGCTGCCATTGTAGAAGTGACTCCCACACCCTCATAGAAAGGATCACTCCTGAAGCAGGCTAAGGATCTGTGTTGCTAATTCAGCTTCCTGAAATGACTCACAATGGGCAGGTTTTAAATGACATGAGGTGAATCTCAGTGGAAGGAACCCCTTTTGATCCAGGGTTCTGATTTTAAGACCCAACTCCCTGAGAAAGCAGGATGAACCCTGTCCTGAGCCTTCTGCTGCCAAAAGTGCAGCAGGGTTCACTGTGGATGTAATGCACTGCTGCACTCCCAACTGAACCACTTTATTAGAATTGACTGGAAAAAAGTGTATCTTTAATTCAATTACATACTCCTGTAAATGAGCCCTCCAATTCAAATGCAGAGTGCTCCTATATTTTCTGCTCTATTTGAATGGAAGAAATGGGAGAGAGACCAGTGAGAATAGTACACTAAGGTACAGAAAAGCTGTTAAATATGCAGGAAAATAAATACAGTCTGAAGGCAAAACCCGAATAAAATTGATGTAGAATATATAATGGATACACATAGATGGATAGAAATTGTGCATGTCCAGATATAAATAAGTGGTTTATTAAAAAATGTGCAATTTTTCCTTCTCTTGTGACCCTTTCCCAGTTCCATGTTTTCCACTATTATGTGTGTGGACAACAAGGAGACAGGTGCTGTTGTACATAGAGATTCCAATTTTAGTTTGATTCAGTATTCTCTGTTCCGTACAGCAAAATCTGAAGGACTCTTTCAGCCTATTTAAGTAATTGACATTAATCCAAATAAATAGTTATTTATATATATGGTTTGTAACTTTGGTGAATTAGTATTACACACACAAGATACTTTGCTTTGTCCAAATAAGCAAAAATACCACGCTGTTTTCTCTCAGCAAGTAGCATCACTTCTGAGAATATTTCTCTAATAACCTCATTTCACAGCAGCTGTCGCCCAAATTAAAGTCATTTATGATGAATGCACATAAGAAAAGCTGCAGAGAGGGGATGGGTTCTCTGATGGAGGTTATTTTTGTCTTGAACTCGTTTTGTGAGCTAGATTTAATACATGAAGAGAATCTTGTGTGCTTTTGTATTTTCAGGTGTTGTCCTGAAACATGATTATTTACTTTGCTGTTATGCAGGCTTAGATGTTAAAGAGATATTATGATGACAAAACAAATTTTTATTTCTGTTACAGGATACAATCTAGGGAAAAACTAAAGTTTAAACAAAGAAAAATATTGTTTACCTCTTGAAGGAATTTTTTTGTACATATACCTTGTTTCTGGAATTATGGCAGTAGCAGATTGTGAAATTTGTTCTTAAAGAAGGACCAATGAACACTATTGTTTCTAAAATTTGCCTTAATGGTGAGCCTTAAGAACAAGAGAAAATTTTCTTACTCATATGGATGTGATTATGCCCAAGTCACTGTGGATCTTTTCTAAGTAGGGAAAACATGGTTAGCATTACCCTTTATTTATTGTGGAGTGTTCAAGTGAGTATATCAATAACCTAAACATAACACTGCTTTTTTTAAAATTTTCTTTTGATGCCTTTGTTAATATTTTATAAACGTTTCCAAAATAAAGCAAACCACAAGAAGTGTGTGCTAGCTTAGCTGAATGAGAACTTGTATTCCTGTATAGGTATAATAAATTATTAATTTTTATTTCTGTAATTTAGAGTGAGTCCAAAGAAACAAACACACAGAAGGCTAAGCCTGCATAATTTGACCTCTCTGCATGGTGCTACACTTTGCGCAAATCTCACATTTGATAAGCTTTGTTATTATTTGAAAAAGTCAATGAATTTCATCAAGTAATGTATATGTGAGATTATTTTATTTTCTTCTGTGAGCTTATTATTGTGCACTGCTTTCTACTGAACATTTAAAGCCATGCAAGTTATGTTCATAAATAAGACTATCTGTAGACTCAAAAGTGACTGTGAGGTGATTTGCTTATGGTTATGTCATTAGCAGATATGGTAAAAAAGTGCACTGAAAAGCATGCAAAATATTTTTTCTTTCATCCTTGGTTACATTTCTAGATTTATTTGAGCTAACTTGTTATGATCCTTCTGTCCCTAGTTAACTTTTTTGAGCTGAATCAATCCAGCTTCCTCAAATGTGATCTTCATGCTTCTTATCCACTAACAGTGCCTCTGAAGGTGCTGCAGAACCCCAGGGAGGATCTTAATGGGGTTCACCAGTTCTGGATTTAGAGTTCAGAGTAGACTTGTCTGTTCTAGACATGTATTTTGGGTGCAGTTAAACCTGTGGCCATGGTCACTGTCTCTTTAGCCAAGCCGCAAAGTCCTGTCTGCAGATCAAATATTTGTATGGCAGCAAGCTGCAGATTCTTATGCAGGGGGTCTTGGTCATCCAAGACAGAATGTAAGCAAACAGCAAAGACTGAGACTATGTGTTCCAGCCTGCACAGATGAATGAACAGCAAATTAAATATGGGGCAACTCTGAGAATAAAGGAGGAACTAATGTGTTTATACATTTTTTATAAACATTTTTTCACTTTTATAGCCTTTTTCCGTTCTGTCACTCTGTTCCTCTTTTTTTTTTTATTTTAAAAGATCTTTTCTGGAAGAATCAGTTGCCCTATAGACTACAGCTCCTGAAAGTGTGAGAGAAAAACATTCCATCAATGCTTCCTTCCCTTGTTATGTGTGCTTTCTTAAGCTCCAGTTTCTGGCAACAAAAAATTTATTTTAGAATTCCAGTTTAAATTTAAAAATAAAAGCAAGAGGATATTTCCTTTAGCAAGAAAGTTCTAAAACATTATTTCATTGTACTTTCCAGACTCAGAAACCAAACCAAAAGTAGTAGTCTTTTTTTTTCTCCCAAAGCTGACCTTTGATAATTTAGTGCTCTGTGTTAGCTTAGTTTCTGTAAGAGTTACAAAAACTTTTAGGCATCAAAAGTCACCATCTTGATAATCCATATTTCTATTAAAAAGACATCAGTATTTTTAAATTAGTGTGCAAAAGGAAATGAAAGAGAAGCTGGAAAAAAAACGTATTTATGTGCACTTCTCATGAGAGAATATCTGCACATGCAGTGTATGAGACAGTGAGATACAGTGGGGCATTTATTTATTGCCATTTACATTGCCTTTTATTTATTCCCTTGTGTTATACAAATCCAAAATTTTCATCCCAATTATATTTATACTGAAAAATATTTTATTTGTAAAAAAAGAAAACCACCAAAACTAAACCTCCATCATCCTTATTATTTCTCTAGCTGACCATCTGCCTGCCACTTGAGGGGGTTGAGTGAATAAAAGAAAATAAAGGGGTATAACAAATTTTAAAAAGCCAGTTGATTTAGGTAAGTGATGTACCTGGTAGGATTTAGCAAACCAGTTTAGATTAAATGAATGGTTCTGTATCTTTTAGTCATACATAGAAGCAGATAGAAATGTCACTTGGCTTTAACCATATGACACCTCTGAGTCAAATGTTACCTGTCATATTCTATGAGAAATATGTTTAAAAGTTCTGGTGTTTTTATCCACTGAGAGACAAGAAAAAATATCTATGTGATTTCATGGTATTTAAGCTGTGGATCAAACAGAAAGAAAAAACCCAGCACTTGAGATTGCTATTCCCATAGAGTTGTAGGATTGAAATGAATTGTTTGAATTGCAAAAGTGTTTGGAAGCTAGAACACTCTTTGAGGTTCAGGCAAGTTAATGAGTGCAGGAATAGTTTTCATAAGGAATGAGCACTGTGACATTTTATGTTAGCAGTAGCTGTAATCATCTGTGCTAAGGAGTGGCTTGATTGCACAGAGCTTCATCTTGATGCAGTCACAAGCCAGTAAAGAGCTGTGCCATGGCATCAGGAATGGTCATGGGATGGACGAGCCTTGGTTACATAGTGGAAGGCATCTGTTACAAACTTCATGCCCAAAAGGAGAGAGTAGATAAATTCTCTGACCAGCTTAAGGAACTCTCGTGACCAGGAAAATAATGGAAAATCTTACCAAATTTGGTATCTGCTGGAAGGGCAACATAGCATGACAGAGTGCAAGTAATTTAAAGATAGGAAGGGTCCTTAATTGCAGTGACCACAAGACTGCAAAGTTTAAAATTCTAAAAAAACCCACAAAATTACTAAGGCAAATAGAATTACATGAACTTGGGGAGAAACACCTTTGGCTTGTTCAGGAATCTTCTTGGCAGGATCCCATAAGAGTCTGAACTGGAGAACAGAAGCACCATGGGGAGCTGATTGACCTTTTAAAGACAATGTCATCAGTTAGAGTGGTCTATGCCAGCATGCAGAAAGAAGCCACACAGGTATTGCAGAAGACCCATAGGGGTCAACAGCAGAATCTTGACTGAAGATGAGCAAAACTAGAATGTACACAGAAGGTAGAATCTGGGATGGGCTTCCTGGTTATTTCCAACAGATGCATTGCCCAAGCGTGTAGAGGTAAGTTTAGGAAAGCAGTAGCTCAGTTGGATCAAGAACTGTAAAAGAAACAAGACTGACTTTTGTGACTACATTGGCCACAAAAGGCAGCCTAGAAAAATTGGGCCCATTGCTCGATGGGGCAGAGGATTTAATGACAAAGGACATGAAAAAGGTCAAGCTGGCAAAAAGTTCATGAATTTCAACAAAGGTGAATGCTGAGTCTTGGATCTGGCTTGGAATAATCTGCCATGCAGCAGTATGGGCTCAGTGCCAGCAGGGCAGAAAACATCTTTGCAGAGAAGGTCATGGGCAGGTCTTGGTAAAGAAAGCCAAGAAAAGACAATTTCATTCTGCAGAATATTAGTAAGAAAGAAGCCAGTAGGCTGAGGGGGGTAAACCTCTACCTCTATTAAGCACTTGTGGGACTGCATCTGAAGTATTGTTTTAAGCACCCCTTTTACATAAAATGCATTGATGTCTTGGAGCAAACTGAAGAAGCTACTGAGATGGTGGGGGTGACTGGAGTACAGAATGAATGAGAGGAGGTTAAGAGAGCTGGATTTGTACAGTCCTAAGAAGATAAGCTGCAGGGAGGGTCTTACTGCTCTCTTCAGATACTAAATGACAGAGAAGTGTACAAAGGTGGAAATAGATTCTTAATGGTGCAGGGCAAAATAGCAAAATACAACGGGTACAGCTGGTGCATGAGAAATTTTGGTCAGAAAAAAGATAAATATAATGAGAAGAGTCAAATAGTGGAATGGGATTCCCAGTGTGGTATGCAATCTCCACATTAAAGATATGCTGAACTTGACTGGACAAGTACCTGAATAAGCTGATCTCCTTGTCTTTACTTTGAAAAGAGTCTCATGAGACAACATAACTCTACTGCTCCTTGGACACTGCTTAAAATAAGATTGTCAAAAAAAAAAAAAAACAAAAACCAAAACTAAGGGTCATGAGTATAAAATAAATATTTAAAGTACCTAACTTTTAATCTTAAAGTTTACTTTATTGTTTCAATGTGAAACTTTACTGTATTTCTGAGAAACCAGATAGAAACTGAAATGCAGCACTGCCACTTTGTTTTTAGCACAAGTAACAGAAGATGTGTGGAAAAGCTCTTTTTAGGAGCTCCTGAGTTTTACCTTCTGTTTTTCAGAAAAATGCTGTATGCAAAACTATCAAGATAAGCACTGAAGAAGCTTCTGAATTTATCTGAATTGCACTCTACTGTCAAAAAAATTCAATATTTGCTAAATATTTATGATGGGTCCACAAATTAATGGAATGAAAACTAATCATACAGTGCTGAGGTTTTGACCATATTTTGATTTTTCACAGTTGCTAAAAGATCAATACAGCATTTTGTATGACAAATATTTTTGTTACGTCAGAACACCATTAAGTGAAAACCATTTCCTCCATTCTTATTAAAAAAAAAAAATGACTTTATTGGAAGTAGACCCAGGATTTTAATATCAATTTGTCATTTCACTGCACAATTTAAACAGAAAAAAATAACAAAAATATTCCTGGTTAACTTGAAAATGAATTTCCAGTAAGCATTTCCAGTAAGTCAGTAATATTTCTAGCAGTATAAGTGTACTTTCTTTCTAGTAAAATATCTGAATATCTGCGGATATAAATAAATAAATTCCCAGTAGTAATTAAGGCTGACATGGATTTTAACAGAGGCAATTAGGTTTTTTTGTTGGTTTGGTTTGTTGTGGGTTTTGTTTTTTTTTTTTAATCCAGTGAACTGAGTAATGTAGTCTTATCTGGACAAAATATTCCAATATAGCTGATTTGCCAGGAATTCTGAGCTCTAAGGAAATACCTAAATAATAGCCAGAGGTTTATTTCTCTATGAAGAACAAAACAGGATTGTTTCTCTTTAACTCTTATGATTGTACTGTACTTAGTGTCCAGCCTTTAACAATTTTGTAGATAAAAATTAATTTTTTTCGATGTGCCTGATGTACATGTATGTATTTATATTATGTCAGTAACGGCGTATAAGCATTATTTATGCCAATTAAAACAAAGAAGTATTTATAGAAATTTATTGATAATTCTTGATACTGAGGTAGAGGAGATACAAATTTTTATGTGTTGTAAACTGCAACTTCAACAGCATCTTGATAAACCTTAGAGGCTTGACTGTCAAAATTGTCAGATTTATAGCCAGGGACACATTAATGGCTGTGGTGTTGTTGTTTTCTACCTTGAGATGGACTGAGGGAGGTGACCTTACTGTGAGATTTATTGTAAGACTTCGTGCAGGACAGAGGATCAGACTGTAGCTATAATTTTACTTCCCATTAGCTGTCAGTTAAAAAAATCTGCTAGGAAGATGTCCTATTTACTGATTTCTTTATAGTACAGCCTAAAATTACATATTTGAGCATATTCAGCTGACAGTTACATGAAAGTAATGATACCGTTGAGAGGAAATAAATACTTTCAAGCCAATGAAACTTAGTTCCATAAGTGAATGGAAATTTTCTAAGAACATGCCCTCCATGGAATGAATATAATTTAAACATAGATGAAACAAAAAATAGTCTTATAATTATACATATTGAAGGGCTATTCTAACATCAAGCAGCATGTGATAATTATTTTTTTACAGTTTTATTCTTATGTATTCTGAAATTTTCAGTTTGTACTATTTTGCTCAAAACATTGCAGGATAATGACTTTCAGACATGATAGTCAGGGTGTGGTGTACCTGAGAATCCTCTAATAACTTCTTTGAAAACGGTAAATTTATTGATTGACTCAACTACTTTGCAGTAATCATTGAGGGTGGAGTGGAGAGGAGGAGTTAGTCAATGGTTGGGAAGATTTTGAAATTGGCAGACGATTTTCTCACTGAGCTCAATTCAGCTTCATGCTGTGTGAACCAGCAGCCTCTCTGGCTTTTGCAAAAAGAATGTCAAACTCTTTTCCTGAACAATTTCAGTCACAGATGCAAAAACATGGCTGTACAATTCAAGGGCATTTATCTTTGAGTTATACTGAGAGACAGGAATGTCTGGCTCTGACAGGGATGTAAGCTGAGGGCAAGGAATGGTTTTCTGGATCACAGAGAATTACACTTTTGGTAGAAACAATTAATGCCTTTAGAATCTGCCCTATGAGGGAAATTAAGATTGAATTTTTTTTTACTCTGTTGAGTTGTAAGGCTCTGGGACCTGACATTAGAATTTATGATGATTTTCAGTGATGGAGAATCACTTTATGGAGAGACCCACCCAGACAGCAATAGAAGCTTCAGCAAGGTTTGTGTTTTTTATTTTTTTTCAGGCTTGGAGGTAAATTGTTGATGGAGTTAAAATACTCAAGAGAGGAATGGCAGTCCCTGCCTGTTAACTTAAAAATCAACTAAACAATTGTGAATTGGTACATAATACAGAGGTAAATTAATACATTTTGCAGGGTAGAGTTTTGTTTTGTTGGTGTTTTTTTTGGTTTGTTTGTTTTGTTTTGTTCTGGTTTTGGGGTTTTTTTGTAAAATTTTTTGTTTTCTGCTTTTATGTGTACTTTTAATTATTTGGGGTACCTATGCCGATACCTCTCTTCTAAGCACCACAGAAGTAGTATTGAAAAAAGGAACTATTTTCTTTTTTTTCTTTTTTTTTTTTCCCCAGCATATTTTGTTACTGGCTATTCAAGTCTTTGGTCAAGATTTTGTCCCTTCTTTTTGATCATAAATTATGGACATAATGTCTAAATTTCCTTATTTGGGAAACTATTTGAGCAAAAGCATTTGCTTTTTCTGAAGGCTGTCTCTGTATTAGAATCTACACTAGGAGGGAGGATAGGTTAACTTCCAAGGTGTGCATTCAAACTAATATCTCGTTTGCATCCCAACTGCAACTCTGTGTTCAGCTAAAAAGAAAACTAATTACCAGGTTCCTCCGTCTGACTTGCACACTGTTTAAATAAGAACAGGATGTGTCATAACTGTAGCAAAGAAAAGGGAAGCAATACAGTGAATATACAAGGAATCTCATCTGTTGTTTGAAACGGCAGTTTCCTAACACAAAAACAAGAGCTATTTCCACATCCTCACGATTAGAATGGTGACTGCCATTGAAGAGCATCATGTCAAGTCACTGAACTATCTTCCACGCAGATCTTTATTTTTCATGTGATTTTAGGAATGCATGGAAAACACTGGAAAATTAATGAAGAATACTGTTTGGTGAAGAAATGTGCAACAATATAAAATAAGAAGGAAAAATAAGAAAGCAGGACTAAGAGAATTTAACCTCTTTAATGGCTAATTGTGTTTGGTTAGCTATCCCAGTTAGCCACCCTTGTGAGTTTATTATCCTTGCAGATGGTCTTTTCTAGCAACAGGAAAGCATTTTTTCACTCTACCTTATATAATCTTATTTAGTTAATATCTAAGTGATCTTTATCAAAATAATCTTGAATTATTTTAGAGCCAGTTCCCTAATTATTCAAACCTGAATTGATACAAGTAGTCCTTTCTTTCTGCACTGCAGCACTTGCAAAAGTAGGATTTAAGAACTTTGAGATTGTAAGTAAATGCTTTGTGGATTTACACAAAGATCTTTGAAAACTTTACACCACTGAAGAACATTTTTAAAAGATTTTTTTCCTGCTATATACACAAAATGATAATATTTAATTTTTGTGTATCAGATCAACATTTTTTGTAGAAATGCTTCTGTCAACAGAACAATTGTGCATTTGAGATTGAAATTAGTTTAGAAAGCCAGTTTTGACTCTGTCCATTAATAAGTTTTTGCTCACCTTTTTCTGAATTCTTTGAAGTAAATCCTGTTTTAGGGAAAGTAGAAATTAGTGTGAAAGAATAATATTTGCAGCTGATTTGAACCTTTACTGCCATTTATAATTCTATTATTTGCTCTAAAGCATCTAGATGTCAAACCTCAATGTAAAATCTATTACAGTTATACTTCTATAAAGGTAGAGGCTTAAGTGTTTACCAGAAAATCTTACCGTGTCCCAGAGATTCTTCAAGGTCAACAGCAGTCACCAGGAGATGCTTCTGTTTCCATTGGCCCTGTAGTATCAACCTTCTCTATCCATCCTCACTGCAGCCCCAGAGAAGGAGGAAGAAATCTCTGTCTGGAGTTCTTGTTAGGCCGTTCCAGGACCCAGTTCATAGACTTTAGATACATTAAAGCTACTGTTACTCAGTTGCCACTAATCAAACCCAACTAAAGCAAACTTAAGGTTAAATTCAAGTGCTTGCATCTGTCTATAGCATACAAAACAGTCTAGACCACATAGTTTATTAGGCTAAAGTGAGGGCTGTTGCAATATCCTTGCTGCACAAGCCTTGCATCAAATTACTTTTTCCTCACTCCTTGAACTGAATTATATATATGATGTCAAAATGGCAGGCAGTCTTACACTATTTCTGCTTATATTAAACATCAAATTACACTTGCTCAAAAGGTCTTGTAAGGTAATTTACAAAGCACACTTGGTGGCCTCGTACATTTCTTTGCATATAAATTAACACTGTATAATCTGTACTTTAAAACTGTGTGTTGCAAAGATCTCTGTAGAATAACTGAATGATAATATTTCATTGGGACCAGGTGTATTATGTGCTGAGATCACCCCTATCTACATATAATGTGAAAATAAACAGGAGCACAAGAAACAGCAGCAAATGTTCATGATATATGAAAATGCGCAAAAAAGTTGATAAAGAAATTACCATTTATGCTTATTTATTGGCATTATTGCTGAGAATGCCTGCCTGAACCATATTAGGTGTCTAATTCTGAAGAACTTACACAGAGAAATTGAAGTATTTTGATTGAATTACTGTCTAACTGTACTCTTAATATCAGAACTGTTCTGATATTAATATAAATTATTAATTAATAATTAATTATTAATTAATATTATTATCAATATTAATATCAATCCCTTTCTTGGTACAATATTTTCTTGAAGGTTTAAAATCTATGATATAGAGAAATCATTCAGTTCAGTCATATAGTCCATTTTTCACTAAGGGTTTGCATCATCAGAGCTATATACAAGATTTTACCTGTGGATAAGTCCCTGGAATTCTCTGCAAGGCTGCACATTTAGTTTACAATTTCTGTATCAGGAGAATGCATATGTTTGGTCTGTAGGCAGAGCAGCACTGGCTCTTGAAGGGTAAAGCTAAGTCATGTCATCACATGAATCATTATATTCATTATCATTCATTGCCAGAGGGATTTTGGTCACTTGAAAACTTTCAATATGTGACAAAAAAACCCTCATAGAACAGCAGAAACCAAGATTACTTTCCTGTGTTTCAATTCAAGCATAACAGTTGACTGTACTAGAGACCATCTAGCATATACCGTACTTCTATACACCGACCTAAGGGAATTGGGCATTAAATATTTTTTTTTTTTCTGTGAATGATCTGTCATTTGTGTGAACATATTCCTCCCCAGTTGCAGGACTTGGTGTTTTTTCTTGCTGAAATTCCTGGCATTGCTGTCTATCCATTTCTTCTGCCTGTTGACATCCTACTGAGTGGCAGTACTACCATCTCCATCTGGTTCATCTCGGCTCCCCACACCCACCACTGGTTTTATATCATCTGCAATCTCCAGAAGAGTGGACTATGTCCTATTTTTCAGGTCATTTATAAAGGTCTAAATAGTGCTGTGGCATCTGGGGTACAGCATTGGCTTCCATCTGGACTTTTTGCTGCTCACCACAACCCTCTATTCCTGGCCCATCAGCCAGTTTTCAATCCACCTCACTGCACTTACATAACCCATACTTCATCTGCTTGTCTGTGAAGATGTTACAGCAGTGTCAAAAGCCTCCCTGATGAGGATGAAGTAATCAACACCCACTGCTCCCCCTTCAGCCACCAAGCTGGTCTCCTCATTTGTTGAAGGGAATCAGGATGGTTAACCACAATTTCCACTTCATAAATCCAGCTGACTGCTCCAGATGATTTTTTTGTCTTTCACGTTTCTGGAAATATTTTCCAGTATTAGATGCTCCATCCCTGTAGTGGAAGTGAGGTTGATCAGCCTGTGGATTCCTGGATTTCTTGCCTTGTCCCTCTTGAATTTTGGAGTGATATTTCCTTTCTTTCAGTCTTCAAGAACCTCTTTTGGTTGCTACACAACAACATCAGTCAGTTCCCACCATAGTTGTGGGTGCTTTCTATCAGAATTCATGGGCTTATGTATGCTCAAATTATTTGAAATTTCCCCAATATGATTCTCTTTCACCAATGTCTTCCTTACTCCAGACTTCCCAATTTGAAAAAGAGGCCTGTTATTCCTGAAGACTAGTTTTCCAAAAAAGACAGAGCTGAAGAAGTCATATTTGCCTCAAGGCAAAATACTTAATCAGAAATATGTTTGGTTGGAGTAATTTCATAAAAAGTTTTTGTAGACCATTGCCTGAATTTCTGTTAGAGTGTTGTAAATCACAGGTTTTCCAGGCCATGTGGGTGTCATATCCATGGAGTTAGAAGTCTGCCTACACCATGTGTTCATGTCTCAGTGTCATAGCATAAGGCACCAAAGTGCCATTGGGTTTAAAGATTCCTGTGCATGGAATGCAAAAACAGCCTGGAGGTTTCAGAGGTTACTTTACATCAATGTACTTTGGTTTTTTTCCTTGCTCTGAGAATTTAAAAATACTGATGTCAGATGGTAGCTAATTTTATTTGTTCTGTTCTCACAGTGACTAAACTACACTGAAAAGAGAGTTAAGTGACTTACTTAGTTTGTAAGTGACTTGCTTATTTCCTGTACTTGAAATTTAATGGTTTTATGTTGTGAAAGCCTATCGTTAATGTTGATTATGTGTAACCCTTAGATAATGGCTTTCTAAAACCTGCTGCATGTTTGCATGGCAAATATATTCCTTGAAATGATTTATAGTTATTCTTTCATACTTCAAATCTTTTTTCCTTTCTCCCAGCCAGTGGAGGGAGAAAAGTTGTCACACTAAAAGCCTGACTTTGTTCCACACTTGCACATGCAATCCATTTGCTCAGTGGGATTCCAGCTAAGTATAGAAACAAGAACATCACACTGGGAGATGTAAGCACCTAACAGAGACCTGAAAGCTTCCAACCTTAAGCTTTGCTAAGGGAAAATGATCTTAGTGATCTTATTCTGCAGTATCTCAGGCAAGAATTAGAGAAAAATGAAAAGCCTTGTCTTGCTCACTTCAAACTTACTTGATAATATATGTCATATTATTTTAAATTGTTATCTGTATCTTGTATTTTCTTTAAGACACAGAAGGTAGTGTTGAACTTTACTTCTTTTCCTAATCTGCCAGGAGCTTTTTTTCTTGGCACAACTGGAATATGAGTTAAATATAACTCCTTGCTCTGCTCAGGGGTGTGTAACAGACCACAAAATTTAGTGCTGTGTGTTCTGCTCTGTACAATGAGCTTTAGCCTGTTTCTCCAGTGGGCCCACTGCAATTACTGAAGCCACACAAGGAATGAAGCCTCTAACAGTTCAATTCAAGGCTTTGATTTTATCTAGCACTTGGTCAAAAGATATACTGAATTGTTTCAGACACTTGTTTTTTTCTTTAATCATAAGAGAAAGGAATAAGCACATACAGTGTTTGTTTCTCCCTAGTAATAGTAACTTCTGTATAGTGGGAGACATGACTTAGGAAATAATCTAAATAACCTTTTCAGAAACAGCATTTCAACAGTTTAATTTGGTTCTCAGAAGTTGTTTCCTAAAAGTTACCTCTGTCAGTCACTGGCAGGACTGATGAATATATAACCAGTGTTTCCTCAGCAAGCACTGAAAATACATGTAAGTTAAACTGTTTGCATTTCTCCTGTGCCCAAATTTTATAAACATTTTAGACTTCCAAAGGATCATTTTGGATCATTCGGTCAGCAGAGATCATAATTAGGGGTATTGTAACTGGATTTATGATGCTACGCTGTAACTTTCAACAGAACAATTGAGAAAATATTAACAATGATACAAAGCAGGTAGACAGTTCATACTAACTATATTCTTCAGTAAGAATTACACAAATTGCAAGATTATGAAAGACGTCTGTAGGAGTACAGAGCATTCAGCATCTTTTAAGAGATACAACACATGGATGTTTTCAAATAAAGTAATTGGTATCTGAAATAATTTAATAAGATTTTTATTTCTGCCCAAGAATAAAATATACACTGGTAAAGCTAAGCCATTTCTGGAAGGTAAGTGTCTAGTCTTGATTAGTAAGTGTATCAGTAACATCAGTAAACTCTTACACAACAAAGAATGGATGCAGGATGAGGAAGGCAAGCTGAAGACCAGAGAGAAATACACAAAGTTAGTGGATTGTTCTAAAAACTAGACAGATGATGCTTGATGCTGCAATAGTGTCTAGTAGAAATTGTGGAGCCCATTCTTATTTTAGAAAAAACAGATAAATCACTGAACTGAACCCAAAAAACCTGCAGGAATTACCCTAAAGTTTGTAAACAAAGTTATAAACTCATACCTCTTGCTGTCACTGTGAGAAGGTGAATGGTTCTTTATTTGATTGAAATAAGCATAGTTACATTAACTGAAGGAATGAGGCATGCTTTTTTTCACCAGTCCCATCCAACCTGACCTTGAATGTTTCCAGAGGTAGGGCATCCACAACCTCTCTGAACAACCTGTTCCAGTGATTCACCACATCATTTTAAAAAGCTTCTTCCTTGCATCCAGTCTAAATTTGCCTCTTTTAGTTTAAAATCACCATCCCTTTTTTAATATCAACAGGCCCTAGTAAAAGATTTGTCACCACCTTTCTTATAATCACCAATGTTATCTACAGTAGAAGACAGGAGTCTTGCAGCATATCTCACTTCTGTTTTTCCCTGTGATCCAATGGCAAAACCAGTCAGTAGCCCCATGGCCTGACTTTGCCTCTTCTGTTTTTCTGTTGGTGATTTGCAAATTCCTTCGCCTTTTTCTCATGAGAAGTTCTGATAAAAAAGATACAAAAGTATTTCACCCTTTCTATTCCTTGACTTTTTTTTCAGGTCTCTTCTAAAATATTGCAGCAATAGTATTTTATTTTCCCTGGAGTAGCCTTGGGAATCAGAGCATGGAACAACTCCAATAATGTCCTGGTTTGTGCCCCTCCATTTTGTCTCAACGCCAACTCTGTTTTCATTTTCCAGGAGCACACACAGAAATGCCAAGTAAAACACCTGTACTGGCAGGTGTCATTCTGGAGATGAGAATTATGACATTAAATTGAAAGAGTTGAGGAAGGCAAATTAATTAAACACTTGATTAAGTGCTCTATCTTCAGAAAAGAGGCTTTTTTTTTTTTTTTTACAGGATCTCACATCTCTAAATTCAGGTTTCCTGCGGTGCAAGAATACAAATGCTAATAACAGAAAGTTGAAAAAAGTATTACTGTCAATGAAAAATAAATTAAAAAATCACTTTCTTGATAAAAATTTAATTGTAGCTTTGCAAGGGTATGAAATTGGTAGGAGCTCATCTGTGTTTCTGTCCTGTGCAAAGTTACTCAAGCGGAGTGAGTAGAGGCTCAGATCTTATTTTATCTGACTGCTGCTTGCATGTAGATTTTACCCCATGAAATTGGTCATGCCTCATTTTTCTGCTTGCAATATGGAAATAATAGCCATTTTCATGCAGGGAATGTTCTCTTCAAAAATACATCTCTTAATACATTTTTTAATACATTTCCACCTATGCAGTGCAGAGGCTGTCTCTTTGCAGTGTTTAAGGAGTGACTGTGCAGTGCGACACATGAAGGGGTCTTCATGTGGTGTGTCAGTATCGCCACCAGCTGCTGTGAACAGAAAAGCATTTTGTAGCTGGTGTGGTCTTGACAAGAGTGTGAGAATGATACTGACTTTTAGAGAGCAAACTGTTCCTATTTCATGTTTTAGTCATGATGCATTTTGCATACCTTGTGAAACAGAATTGTGCTTAACACAGTGGAATGTCTAATATATATAATGTTTGAAATGATTCTTTAAACTTAAATTCTTTAAGATGCTATCTGGTGTTTTGTAAACGAGGCTTACTGTAAATTGTAGGTCCTGCATCACACTAGTGTTATAGGAATAATACCAGCACAATTTATTTGTGCTAGAATCACAGCTATTAATAACTCTGTTGAATAGCCAATGCTAGCACTGCATTGCTTACTCAAACCTCTGGGGAATGCTAAGCAATCAGCAGCTTTCAGGTACTTCAGAAAATATGTTTCTTACAATTGCCTTTCTTTTAATTGCATTTTCTCCGGTGGAAATTTTCAGGTTTTATATAAAAAATAAACAGAGCAAAAGTGTTTTCAAAGAAGCTTTATTTTGTATCCAGGTGTAAACATTTGCATTTGCAAATAAAAAAACCGATACTGATATGGTTGATGGTTGTAGACAAACCTTGGCTAATCCTTTAATACAGTTGACCAGTGGAGAATGCATTAGAAAAATATAACTGATTGTTGTTTTATTGATAGTTCACAGTCTGGTAAAAAGACAAACAATCTAGCTTTATGTTTCTTTTTTATATATTTAATATAATTTTTTGGGTTTTTTTTTTTCTTGTTGCCTAAAGATGTTGACTGTGTCCCACCACAGCTCTCCTGAGAAGGGATCTTTTATTCACATTCTTGTTAGCTGTTATGAGAAAAAATTGGTGTTAATACCACTGTTACACTGCTCTTTCCTTTCCCTAAGAGATTTTTTTAGTAAAATGGCCTCTCCCTCACTTCCTTGAATTCTGACGTGTGTGTGGGTTTTTTGTTTTTGTTTCCCAGCAGCTAAGGAGGCAGTAGGTTTAATTTGGCAAACCATTTGGAAAAGGAGGAGTGGAGAAGTGCCCTGTAACCATTGAACAGTAAGTGCCAGTTTCACCTGCTATTTTAGCCACAGAAGTAAATAGGATATGCAGATGGATTGGCACAAAACTTTTATAATACTGAGAGGCATACAAAAATGTGCACACCTAGAAGTATAACTACTCTGAAATACTTCAAAAAGAAGGCCAAGAGATCTGCTTGGATGTAATAAAGGATCAGGAAATGAGCAGTGTTGCGGTATACAACGTAAATTATTGAAAGCCAAAACTGAAAAACACCTTAAGTGGCATTCTGTTAAATTGATTTGGATACTAAGTAGTTTGAAATATTCAATATACAAAGCCTCTAAAATTAGAAAACGCAGTTTGGATGTGTGCACACTATTCTGCCCTTGGAAACTAGGAACTAATTGAATAAAGACATGCCTGTCAACAGTATTTGCATGCTATTAAAAATGCTGCTCTGCTATATACTAAAAATGACTGTCAGCTTTGTTTGCAGCATGCTTGTCTGTTAATTTTAATGCTTTTTTGATTCATGTCAAATTAAAATTTCAATTTCAAAATGCAGGTCTTAACTGCTTTCAATTTCTCCACAGTAGAAACTATCTCTGTAGCAAAAATCACTATATAATAATGAATATTACAGGATGGATTTGGATGTGAGAAGCTGAGCTATCCTAATGAACTCTAATCAGTGAAGCTCGGCCTTAGAAGCATTTAAACGTATTTGTGAGTGTATCATCCACTTCAACTGTTGTTTGAGGATAGTAACACAAGAAAAATATTTAAACCTTACACTTAGTATATAATACATTAAAAATCTGATTATTGAACAATGAAATTTTTGCTTTTCTTGCAATTGAAAATATTACAGCAGCTGAGGCAGAAGTTCATAGCACTAGGTTGTACTTCCATTAGCTGAGGAAATATGAACATGGCTTAATATACTCTAGTGTATTTTGTTTATACACAAGTACAGGGAAGGAGAATGCCATAAGACCCGCCTGACAGTGAAACAAACTGCTCTCTGCATATTTTTGAATACACAGAATATTGATCCTTTTACAGCAGCAAACAGCATGTAGGAAATTATAAGAACAGTGTCATGTTTTAGTGGAATTGGACTAGCTGGAAAGAACGTAGAGTATTTTCTTTTTTTTAATGTGGATGTACCTAGGAAGCAGATTAGACTCAGTCAAATCAATCTTCTTGTTCACTGTTTGTATATTTATGGCTCTCAGCTATGTTTCTCTCTCATTTTTGTACCATGTCTGGCGCTCATTTGTTTCCTTGGGAAGTCATATGCAGCACAATAGCCAGAGAAATACTGATTCAGCTAAAAGAGATGAAGGGTTTTCTGTCCATTAAGTGAACTAGATTGAATTGAGATGGCAGGAAATGAGAGGAAAACCAGAGGAAGTGGACCACAAATTTGACCATTTCGGAGAGTTGAAGGAAATCCTCTGTCTTGTCTAGCTGCACATTTTTTCCATCCACAAAATTTAGTTTCAGTACTTCTGCCTCTGAGGGATTGCACACCTTCCTCTGCTGTCTCCTTGGGTTTTGGATGGAAGCTAACTTCAGCTCCTGAGTGATGAATACTGGTTTGCTAGAGAGCAAAGGCGGAACTGAAAAAGTGAGAAAATTGATAAATTACACAAGCTAGAAGGGTTGTGGGATTTTAATGGAACAATAAGTGGTGAGTTTTGCTTTTTTTTTTTTTTTTTAATAAATATTGCATATTTTAGGAATTACTGTGATATTATAGGACATCTCCTGTGGCTGGCAGAAATATGGCTTAAGAAATTATCTGAAAGCAAGTTGCCATGGGGATGTAGATGCAATACTGTATTAGTAATCAATGTCAAGGCTGTGTTGTACACAGCAATCACTGAATTGCAAGTATCATAGAAGTGAAAACAAAAGATTTCAGCAAGATATTGGAGAGAATGATGAAGATTGCAAGGCTTATAATCCCTTTACCAGAATTTTGTGAGCAGTAAATAGCTGATGATCTTATTTTCAGAAACAAAATTCTGATCCTAGGTTACTTGTGAAAATCTTGCCCTGCCTAGCAGGATCAGAGGAGTTGCTATCTACGCACTTGGCACTAATCATGCTTTTACTAAAGAATTTAATCGAAGAAATGCTACAATGTACTTGTGTTATGGGCCTGTAGAATATTTTCTCCTCTATTTCCCTAAAGACTATTTTTCAGGACACAGCACGTATGATGAGTTTGTGTCAGGGATAAAGACTGCTTACTTTGACATTAGCTGTTTGAGGCCTTGCTTGTGCATATGAGAATGTTCATGATTGCTGAGAGTGTTCAGTCAGTGATGAACAGTTGTTCTGATGGTCTGTAATTGTGCAGAGTGGGAGTATATTGACATCAGTAGTACATAACTGTTATTACTGTGTTTATTTAAGAAATACTGATAAACTGAAATGAGCTGGATTTTTTGTGTGTTGATGTTATTCTGGTGATTCATGGTATTTTGACATGCAAATTTTTGATGCATTGGATTTTATGGTCGAGTGTTGAAATAGATAGAAGTAGAGCTGTACCATAAATTGATTGCTTTTAGTCATTTATTTTTGTACATATCAAACGATCCGCATCTTGTAGGCTGTGTCTTACCACTAGCATGTGTAGTCAGCTTCCCTGGAGTCCCATTTCCTTTCTCCCTGGTGAAAATGCAGTAAAAAATGAATTAGAAAAAAGTATGGTCTGTAGCGCCTTACTTTCATAACACCATTGCTAAAAGCAGCTGCAGTTGATGACATGGAACCCTTCCTGTCTATAACTTCTTTATTCTAAAATATTGCTTATGAACAGCTGGTGTTTCTTGTTTTGTTTTTTTCTTTGCTATCAAGAGAAAATAGATGTATATACGAAAGTGAATTTTAGAAATGCAGAGAGATTTTTCCTTGTATTTAGAATGCCTGTGTTTAGAATAAGATAGTGTTGGTATATAACCAGATTGCATAAAAAATATTTTGATTTATTACAGTCCATATAATAAAAACAGTGAAGGGTAGAAGATTAAAGAGAGGAAAAAACCTTGCTACAATCCAGAAGATGTTTAGCTATATAATTGAGGGTTTATAGCTCAATTAAATTAAATTAAATGGTAAAATTTACTTACTGACAGTAGAAAATTTGCTTTCTTTCACGTATATATAAGGCAAAATACTTGGAGGGTATGGTAAAAATTAATAGGATATTTACTAGAAGAAATTATGGCTAGGTAGTGTTCAGGACCAAATATTATTGACATATATGAGTGCTTTGCATTTGTTTTTATCTCTTAGCTAAAATAAGTTAATTGTTTCTTTCAGTAGTCTATGAACATGGCATATTTGAATTATTTTCTATCCAAGGTATGTTAAGGGCATCTTACAGTCTATATATAGCATGTACTTATCCTTTAATAATCTCTTTTAAATGGGAGAACTACATACCAAATGTCCTTGTTCATGCATTAAACTCTTATTTCCTCATAGCAGGCTGTATTTCTTAGACATTTGTTTGAACACATGTTGAAATGAACAGGGTTGAACTCTGCCTCTTGATAATATATTGGTCTGTTCTTGACCTTTTTTTACAGAGAGAGATGTCCCTGATTGACAAAATCCCTGGTATAGTGCAAATACACTGGGATGAGTTTTTAGAAAATTGGCTTACACATATATGAGTGTACATGTGGTGTCTGAGCACAGCACTGGCCTTTAACCCAAATGCCTGGTCATATCGTGGAGCTCAAGTTCTTCCCTTTGCTGTCAGAGCTGGAGAGAAGCTGTTCACAAAAAAAATTGCTCTGATACATATCTCCTGTTTACAGACAGAATAACTGGAAATGTAAATGTCAAGAAGTTATGTTGGATGTATTTTGAATCCTGACTACATTTTTCTCTTTGTTTTTTGTCCTTTTTTCTTTTTAATTATATATATATTATGTATATATAATTAACTGGGCTTTGTATGTTTCTAAAGAAAATATAAACTGAGATTTTGAAACATAAAATATAAAAAAAACCCCGCACAACACACCTTTTATTAATTTAAAATTTGGAGTCCAAACTGATCAATATAATTGATTATGAAAATATTTGTAGAAGACAAGACTGCAGTTTAATGAATTTCAGTCCTTTCCCCAGTGTTTTCCAAGAGTAATGTTTGTAGTGCAGTATAACATTGAACTCCTTTTTACTATTTTCTCTCTATTTGTATAACTAACGGAAGTCAAGAATATCCATTTTCATGAAATGTGGTAGAAAGTGTTAGGTAAATTGCTACAAAAGCTAATATAATCTAGACAATCTAGAACTCACTATTTTATGAATTTCATACCTTATAGAAATAGGTTCTCCGGATTACAATAACAGAATAGTTAATTCTTTGGAATAGTAAAACAGATGACTCTGTTTTTTGCTTTCTGTTATTTAGGGGAAATACCACAATATATTATTACTCTACTAATTCATCAGTGTCAATTCAGAATTGTTTTAGTTCTTCAGTATTATTTCTTTTCATTACCTTTGGATTAAGCACTGAATATTCGTTACTGGAATATTCTTTACTGGATATTTTGTTCAGTGTGTGTATCTTTTCATGTGTCTCTTTTCCTTCTCATGTGTAAATCTGCATTATTTCAACAATCATATAAGAGCCCTTCATTTTCATGCAAGGGGCAGGCACAAGTGCTTAACACTTGTCAGTGTTTCTTAAATCTGACACAGGTAACTTTTACAGACTGTTCAATAGCAAGATGTGTACAAACCAAATAATGTCAGCACCTCACAATTCAGAGTTTTAGAAACAAAACTTGTATTCAAGTTTTAAATTTACAGCAAGCTGCATGATGATGCTGGTGATGATGGTGTGTAGGAGGTGATTTCATAACCATGAAAAAAAATGCAGCTTTGTTCTGCTCCTTGAAAAGTGATGTTGCCTCAGAAAAAAAACAAACAAAATATTTCATGCCTGTGTTTCCCACATAGGATGGGGCTTGGGATGGAAGATAGTTGCCATTCAAGCTCTTATTCCATCAGCCATCACCTGGGGTTAAAGATCAGCTGGGGTTAAAGAGCAGCCCTTTAGTCTCCTATTTGCTAAGTTGTCTTAGCCTCCTGTGCAATTTCTCTATGAAGAAGAAAGAGGTTTAAAGCTTCCTTAATGCTATTAAATCTGCATCAGATCAGGATTATGAACTTTTATTAGCTTTTTAAGCTTTTCTAATCACTGTGGGTAGTTTTTGGTTTGTTTGAGTTTTTGTTTTTTTTTTTTTTTTTTGATAATGATCTGTCTTCTGCTGAAGATTGTTGCTTGTTGATAACTGAATCCTTTTTATTCTTAAAAGCTGATGAGGTTTTACTAGTAGTCTCACAAACAGCCCAATCCATATTTAGTAATAGTAGCTCTATGTTAGAATATGAAGAAATTCATGTACTCTTAACAATGAAATATTTATAAACTTAATCAAAAGTAGCAGGTTACAGATGAAATTATAGGTATATAATTTTAGTTATTATTTGTCTTGATTGTTTCCATTCTGTATATTCCAAGCCTCACTTAGAAACAAAAAAACAAAAACAAAAAATCAAAAACAAACTGGGAAGCTGCTGCACATTAAAATTTCTTTTTCATTGTTCTATCTCTCTTTAAATTATTCTCTCTCTAGTGACTTTGCTGAATGACAGATTTCATAAGTAGGATATAGCTTATTACGACTTGTTCAAAGATAGTTTTCATGTTTATTTAGGTATCTTAGTCCACCATTTTCATTACTTGCTTGAATAGAGTTTTCTGAACACAGTGTAAGAACTGTTGAATAAGGCTCAAAATGAGAATGAGATACAAGTCCTTGCCCAGATATAGATCCTTGCTGTGAAATGCTTTCCATCTTAAAGTGAGAGTGCAATTTTGCTAGCCTTTCAGTTCTTTTTCTGGTGCTCATTTAGTGATGCTCAACATCACTAACCCTCATCCTGCTCACCTGCAGAAAAAAGCTAACTCCAGAAAACATGCAAGTTACTGTTTGAGGCTCTGTCTGAATGCAGAGTCCAATTTTTTTTTTTTTTTTATTAAGCACACTGTGAATGATTTCTTGAAAATCTTCAATTCATAGTAGATAATCTTGTATAATGTATCGTGCCTTTATGAACAATTCCATGCATTTATGAACAATATGAAAATGAGCTTACAAGGTTTCACTTGTCATTAGACTACTATTGTAATAATGAAAGACAAACTTATTTTGAAACTTGAATTCTGCATTCTTAATTTTTCCTGGCCAATTTATACATATAATCTTATCTGCGCACAGAAGTTGTTTTTCTAGCACCATAAAATACCAGTAACGTGATTTTTAAAATGTTCCATTTTAAGCTAAGTTTCAGTCAGACTAGCCAATTAATGTGAATGAGCTTTTCTTTAATAGGCCTAAAGTTAAGTAGCTCTTTTTTTGTTTGCTCAGTCAGAACCTAAGACATATCTTACTGATTAACCTAAATTCTCCTTCCCCTTCTGTTTCTGAGGAGTTACTGGTGTTATGGCTTAAACATTAAATCTCTGTTTATCTACCTGTTTATAGATTCCTGTGAAGTAGTCAGGACAAGAGTGAAAGCTAAAATTTTCACAAGCATGAAATAAAGTTGCATATACAAAGTCTGTGGCCATCAGAGGGATTAGAATATTTAACACAGTTTGTTATTTAAGTCTTAAACTAGTTTGTGAAAATTGTCCACTGTGTGAAACTCAAATGAATCTTAAGACCATTAGTAAGGTCTGACTTTGTTTAAATTAAAAATAAATTTTCTAGAATAACAGAGAACTTTTAAAGGATGAATTGAGGTGACATTTCTAGGAAAAAAAAAAGATTAACACAAAAGTTATAAAAGCCTACCTTGCTGGAATGAAGAACAGGCTCTCTGCCTCAGAAAAGAAGCTTAGGAAAAACAGTAAAAAACAATCTGAAATAAAAATATAACAGCATTCATTAATTAATATAATGAAATAGTTTGTGTTCATAGACACTGTTACATGAATAAAAATTGAGAGTTGAATTTTTTGTTTTTGTTTTGGTGTCATCTTGCCTTCCTGAGAATAAAAGTTGTGATGGTATGCATAGATGTTAGAAAACACAAGGTATCAAATAGTCAGACATACACAAGAAAATGTCACTGTCTTCCTCATGTCAATATTGACTTCCACTGACAACTGAACATTGTTATTTAACAAATACACTGTCATTTTTATAGTTATTTTTACCTGTTTTACAAATACCATGTTGTCTATTGCACTGTTTCTTAAGACAGAAAAGACATTCCATTCATCCTGCTTATGGATCCCTTCTACTTAAAGAAAGAAAAAAATATGTGTATATGTATACAATACAAACCAGCGTGCATACAAGAGAATTTTCACTTTCTGATAGAAAAAATGCAAGATTAAAGAACCACAGACTGGGCCAGGTTGGAATGAAGCACAGTGGGTCATCTGGTCCAGCCTCCCAGCTCAAGCAAGGTCAACCTAGAGAACACTGTACAGGATTTTCTCCAGATGGTTCTTGAATATCTCCAGGGAGGGAGAGTATACAGACTCCTCAGCAATTCATTCCAGTGCTTGGTCACCCTCACAATAAAGTTCTTCTTGATAGTGCCTATAAACAGTTTTTATGATTGAGGTTTTTGGTTGTGGGGTTTTCTTTTTTTTTTTGTTTTGTTTTGTTTTCTTTTTTTTTTTTTCCTGTCCATAGCTTTGAGTACTGGAAATGGAAAACTGCACAAAAATTAATTAATCGTGGAAGATTTATTTCTGAAGTTAAAGAGACCAGTGCGACTATTGAAAAATGGGAGTGTGTAGGAATTTTGTTCACATAGGTACACACCTGTACAATATGCATATCTAGTGAAGACATCAGAGTAGTGAAGTTGTGTTGTTAACACTGATTCTAGTATTTTTGGCTGAAGAAATTTCACAGGAGTAATCGCAGATTTAAGGACATCTGAGTTAAAGTGTTATGTGATAATCAGGGCCTATAATTACCTTTTCCTTATTTGCCTTAGTTTTTCTATAAGTACACTGAAGCTCAATATCTCTGGTAGCATTACCTAGGTAGTCTCAGCTTTAAAGAGTCCTACTCAGTCATCTGGGCAGTGTGGACTTTGCAAGACTTGACTGTCCAAAAGAGTCCCCATATGCCTCTGGGATGATCTGTGGAATTCATCTGCTTCTCTCACAGGTCTCTGTGAAATTGAGCCATTCCTTTTGGCTCTGTCTCCAACTTCTCTATTGCCTCTTGTTTTGCCATATTTGCTGTTTTCTGAATATTTATTCAGTTATCCTAACCCAGACAACAAATTTCTCTGCAGTTAAACAGTTGTGTGCAGCCTAGAAACCACACAAAAAATACTGTACATTATGTATTATTAAGATTTCTGAAACAAGATTATTATTAATAGTGTACATGATTTTAGGTTTAAAGTGCAATGCTGTACTGCTAGCAAAGAACAAGAGATAAATGCCTTTAACTGCTTCTGAAGCCTCAAACATCTGCATTAAATCTCTCTTCCATTTATTTTTTGCTAGTCAATGGGATGCTACCATACTGCTCAGAGGAGCTCTTGCTATTCATTTTTGAGAAATAATTTGTTAGGACAAACAGTACATGTGGACTATACACAAGTGGGTTATTGCAAGTTTTTTCTATTTAAACTAAGTAATTGCTCATCAGTGTCTCATGTATTTGCTTTGTTCCCTGATTGGTGACCTGACCTTAATATATGGGAGGAATGAGTCAAGAAATCAGTGAGATCTTTTTCTGCCAGCAAGTTCCTTGGGAAGAGAAATAGCAGAGAAAAAAGCCTCTGCTGCTTTGGGAATATAAAGGGACTTTTGCACTGCCTTGCATACTTGTATTACCCTTGACTAGTACATGGACCTCAGATATAAATGTAGATATTTTCCTCTCTGGTTGAGGAACAGAGAGAGACATGAGTCAGATTAATGAATCATCTCTTTGTGTTTCACAGTTGTTCCTTTCACAGCAGGTAATGGCTAGCATGACTGTGTGTGCAATTATATTTACAGAAACAGTGGCTGGATTTTATCTGACTAATTGTGTTGTTACTGTGTTGTGCTTCTGACAGTCACTCTCTGTGCAAATAATTTGGGTAGAGTTGCAAAACTATTTCTTCAGTCATTGGTTATGTCATTTCAGTTCTTTTATCATGTAGTTTCCATATCTCTGCTTATGATAGGCAAAATAGTTTTTTATGCCAGGTGAGGATGGCACTGAATACCTTAATATTGTTTTAATGTCAGGTTTAGATTATCTGTTCATTGTAGTCTGTGTACATGCAGTGCTCATTATCTGCCTGTGTACATGCAGTGCTGTTTGCAGATTAAGAACTTTTTCAGTCCTGTTTGCAAATTTTTCAGATCCCTTTTTTTCAAGAAAAATCTGTTTCATAACTCATTTAACTCTCTTTCATAAAATATCTTTGGTCATCAGGTTACCAAATCAATTGATTTGTAGTAGTGTTTCATAATTTCCTGTACCTATTTATGAATATCAGAATGCTTCCTAATAGCCATCTTCAATATGTTTTTTCAAAAATAAAGGAGTCTTAAATAATCTCTAGAGTTACCCACTCACATTTAGTGTAAAAGACAGCATAGCAGAACACAGCTCATCTCACACATCACCTAACCAAAGCATCAATTAGATAAACTTTTAAAAATCCTGGTATGACAATACAACTTTGATTGCATAGTGGTTCTGATATATTTTCATCAGTTGAGGATCTTATGTGACCTATCTGTTTGGGTCTGGCAATGATAAACCCTCTTCTAATGAAAATTTCAAAAGGGCTGATAGTGTTTTGTTATGGAGCATTGATTGTTTGTATATAAAAATTGAATATTTTTGTATATAAAAAAGACTAGACCCCCCTCACACAATTTTTAAAAAAATATTTTTACTGTTGTTGATTATAACAAAACCATTTTTATTTGAATAACATTTTTTGAAATATTTAGAGGGTTTTCTGGTTTATGTTTGTTGTTTTGTTTTGGTTTTTAATTTTTGTATTACATTGGGAGTCAGCGTACCAAGAATCCTTTATTTGGACTATTTAGAATGAATCTCCTTGGCCATGTAAGGTGCTGGATTAGTCACCTAGTGTAATGTGGCTGGTTTTCATTTTTGTGAGTGGTGCTTCAGTTAATACTATCCATTAGAAAATCCATTAAAGCTTGTGTTTAGTGATAAGCTATGCACAGTCCCAGAAGAAAGTACCCTGGTCATGACTCCACATTTATTTTTCCAAATTCAGTGAACTCCTATTAAATTTGCTGTTTTAAGATATTGGTAAACAACAGTCTTGACTGTCTTATTTTTCAAAAAAAGGAATGATAAATCAGATACTAGCCCAGTAAATATTCAGGAGTTTCTTTCGCCAACATTAAAGCCTTCCAAATGTTTATTATTTTGGTGACTATTTATCTTCTAAGCCTCTTTTGGCTTTTCACACTTCATTCATCTTTGTGGTACGGCTAGGTAGGATTCCAGTGGGTTTTCCTTCCCAGTGAAGCCCAACTAGATAAAGCACATGACTAATCTCCTTTAATCCATGTGGGAAGGTGTTTGGCCAGAACTGCTTGCGCTGGTTCAGCATTTCTGCACTCTTCTAATTGCAGGTGCTGCCAGGCTGTCCTTAAAATTCTCTTCACAACAAAATTGGAGCTACAGTTTATGCCTCCTTCTGTAAGGAATGTGACACTTCTACTAATAATTGTAGAATCATGGAGCATCTCGAGTTTGACGGGACCCACAAGGACCATCAAACTCCAACTCCTGGCACTGCACAGGACATCCCCAGGTGTCACACCTTGTGCCTGAGAGCATGGTCCAAATATTTTTGGAACTCTGATAGGCTCGATGCTGTGACCACTTCTCTGGGGAGGCTGTTCCAGTGCCCTACCACCCCTCAGGTGGTTGTGACCTTCCTTGACACAAGTACACGACATTTTCCCAGGTCACTGATCAGCAGAGTGAAGAGATCAGTGTCTGCCCCCCTGCTTCCCCTTGTGAGAAATTTGCAGACAGTAATGAGGTTGCAAAAGCTCCTATTCATAGGACGTCTGTTTTCTTTTGTGACCCCAGCTTTAACTGATGCAACCTGTTCCAGCCAACCCAGTAAGTTTTTAATGCTTACTAATTTAACAGGCAGTCTAGACTCTGAATAGTGTAATTATTTCTTATACTGGAGATAAAAATAAAAGAAAAAGAAAATTAATTTTTATCTAGGACTTGAATCAAACAAATGCTGGTTGATTGCTAGGACTGCAGCTAGGATTTTAAAGGAAAGTTTGAAATTTTCTATTTCATCTTGACCAAGTAGAACTTAAAAAAAAACTGAACAACAACAACAACAACAAAAAAGTCCTAGAAAATTCAGGGTCTTAATGCTGAATGGAAAGTAATCTCTGGTCTTATCTTCTTCATTTTTCAGTCTCAAGACAGTGTTAACACAATATAATATTTTTACAGAGGAAAAGATCTGACTCACCTTATGTGTTAGAAATAAAGACACTCTTCTTTATACTTGTGCTGGGTTAAAGGTTTAGGTACAAGCTGTCTAAAAACAATGCAAATATGAACAAACCCACTATTTTTAAATTAAACCTCTGAAAACTAGTGCAATAATTATAAACTAATTACTTATTCAGCCAGTGTTAATACAAAAGATGGCTAAGCTTTATTTTATGTGGTCTATACGGAATAGCAATATATCAGTTTCTGTTACTTCAAAGCTACTGGAGCTGAGTCACTAAACAAGAAATATTAATTTAGAAAAATATATTAACAAACCTTATGTAATATGTAACTGAAGATAAAAGGAAGATTTGAAAATAATATATGCCTTAAATGGAAGAAAAATTTGAAATAGAAAAAGAGAAAGTTTTACACTTTAAAAAATAGCCTGGATTGTGAACATTTTTGGAAGAAATCCTATGTGCTACAAGCTGTAGAATTAATGGAGTCTTCTGACATTGCCTTCGTGGAACTCCAAGGCAGTAAGAGGAATGGGGTTCTCATAAGTGTGGATTATTTGATGTGTGTATGTCAGTCAGGACGGTGTTGAAAAATCCATCACACTTTATTATCTGAAACAATTTTAAACGACTTAATTCTAACTCTGCAGCTAAACACTACTGTTACCTTTAAAAAAATCCCATGGGGAGAGAAACTTATTTTTACCTCTGCAGTGACTATTCTTTGGTATCATATTACAACATTGGGGGATGTAAAACCCACATCTGTAATGCCAAATTGTCTTTCTGTTATGTAAAACTTCTTTTCAGAGGACCAGCTAGCTTGCTAACCCATGAGAAAGATTCCTCTGTTGTTTTGTTTTTGCTGATATAGAATGCCCAAAAATATGTGATTTCCCTTTAATAGCATTCCAGAATATGTCTGCTGTTTTTTGTTTCTTCCTGAGCTTTTAGTATAACTGTTTCTTTCCTTGTAGGTAGAGAGGAGATAATGGGTAAGAAAAAGCAAAAAATGAGGGCATTTCTTTTCCTCTTCTTGATTTTCATTTGGGTAATGTCAGCAAGAGTGATGTACTCATCTAAGTAATTAATTTTGTAAAATGTGTTTCTCTGATTGTAAATCGAATCTAAGAATATCTCAGCTTTTTGCACATACTGCACAACAACTTGTAGTCATTAAGCCTCTACAGTTGTTCTTATACTGTTTTATTTCTTTATATGATATATATTTTTTAATCTTTTGATAACAAATGTGTTAGCAGTTGCCTTGATCTGTGAATTATATGTGAAAATGTGGAAGTTATAAGAGCTTATTGGGTATGCAATGTAAAAATGGTAGGGAATAATATACTAGCTTTGTACTTCCCTTTCCATTTTCAGCATACCAATTCCCAGAAATCCATATTCCTTGTGGAATTTTGTTCCATGACTTTTGTTCCCAATTCATATTTCCTTTATTCAATTGTCTTTCTCTTGAACTGCATTAAATATATTTCTTACATTTCATAAACATTGTACTGTTGGATTTTTTACATCTTCAGTAACAGCTTCAGCTGTTTCCACTTGAACTTTCCAATTTACTTTTCTGTCTTGATTTGTTTTCCAGTGATTTCTCAGTGTCTCTTTTATATCTTATTCTTTCTCATTCTATGTTCTTTTTTTCTAATGTCAGATTGTTTGTTGGGTGTTTTTTTTTATTCCCCTATCCACCCTTTTGTTCACACAAGAGAATTTCTGTTGCCATATATGAAAGAACAGTCTATTTTTCATGAAGGTGCCTTTATTTATTTTTTTTGTAGTTGTTGTTTCTATTTATTTTGTAAAGGGGAGTTTATGTAGCATAATTTAATAGGTAAATTAATAGTTGGTATTAGATTACTACAGACACTTTTTGGATTTTTGCTAATAGATATACTCTTTATCAAATGCTGTGTGTAAATGTGAAAAAGTGGTACAAGAAATAACACCCCTTGACACTGTACAGCCATCAGCTATAATTGCTGGCTTAAAGAGATGAGGAGAGGGGCATTCTATGCTCTTTTCTCTCTATTTCTTTAGGAAACTGATCAATTTCCAGAGTGATAAAGACTATGTTTTAGAATAGTGATATTCCTACAAATAAATTTAGCAATAATTTAGGAGTTTGATATCTCATGCAATTATCTTACCAATTAATGGAAATTTCCTTATGCCATTGATGCAAAAAAGGAGTCCAGTTTCCCATTTCTAGAAGGTCTGCCAATATAGAATTATGCTTAAAACATTTTTGGTTACTGGAATCACTATTTAACTATTTCAAGAACATTTTCTAATGCTTAATTAGAGTTCTTTAATTAGAGTTTTTAAATTCTTAATTAGAGTTTTCTTAGTTTTCAGTCTCATACACATTGGTACAACTAAAACAACAAAAAGGCAACATAGTGAGTGACATGCAATACAATTTTAAATGCATTCCAACACAGTTTTGTAACTACTTCTGTCAGACTGAGTAGCCTGTGCAGAAGACAGAAAATTATATATTGTCTCTTGGTTACGTAGGCTGAGAAGAACTTGGTGCTTCAGTTTATTGTGTAACTTCCCATAGCTCAGCTCTACCAGCCTTGGGAATAGAGAATGGAGATCAACTACAGATGAACAACTTTCCTTCATCTACCTAGAAATGTCACTATTTTCTCTGCCAGTTACCTGAGATCTTCAGGAATACTGGATGCTCTCTTGGCAATCTGTCAAACTCTTATTCAAGGGATGTAACAAAAAATCACATTCAATTTTCCTTTCTGACCCTAGTGCATTATTCTGCCTTTGGTCTCCAGGTTAATACACTGTTGTTTCTTCCCTGCTAAACAATATAATATCAGCAATAAACAATAAACAGAAGCAATCCAGGATGTAAGATTTTTTCAGGTGTATATATAAATAAAAATGATAGTGATTTGAAACTGTTCAGATTTTGATTTTTTTTTTCTGATAGGAGGAGATTTACAGGGCAGAGGGCATAGAGAGAAGTCAGAAAGCATCTAAACAATTTTAATTCTTACAAGCTCCATAGCTAATTGTCACTCTGTCACCATGGGACTTAAAAGGGAGGTATAAAAGATATGTGGAATTGTGCTAAATGTGCATCTGCAAAACTCGATTGTTCAGAAGAATTCAAATGGGATTCAATTTGATGGAAGACAGAGGACACTGAGATTTGGGGCAAGATCCATTACAAAAAGATGCATCTCCTCGTGGTGGTGAAACATACACATTTTGCATCACTATGCTCCTGTTATTTTCCTGGGAATTCATTATAGGGTCTTACACTAAGCAGTAACTACCGTGCTGTAATGATTTCCAGCAATGTTGGTGGAACTTTCCCATCTCACCTTATTTAATTATTTATTTTAATTCTAACTCACTCTGACAGTCTCTTGAGCTACACAACTCATTTTCATGAGGGCTCCCAGGAGATTGCTATAACACAAGTCTACTCTGCAGCTGCATGAATCTTTATAACAAAAGCCATAAATCAAGACACTGACTCTGAAGCTGCAGACAAGAGCAATGAGCAGGCAGCATCTCAGTATGTTAGCTTCGATTCAAAGGATTTCAGAAAGTTCATTTCTTTTTTTTTTTATTCTCTGTGTTTCTTCTGTTTCTTGCCTAGTCTTTGTTTTACTGTCTCCTCTGTGTTAACTGTGTGAGCTGTTTCTGTCTGAACTTTCCCCTGTAGACACACTCTGCTGTCTTCAAGATAGATTTGAGGTTTCTTTTGGGGTGGGTGTCAGGTCTTTATTAAATGCTTATTCTAGACCTTTAATAGGAGAATGCTGAATAAGGACCTTTGTACTGAGTATTAATTAGGCTTTGGCTTTAAAGATGTTTTCCAGGGGTGTAACACTTCAAAGAATCGCCACTTAAACCCCCTCCTCTTTTGATTGCTGAATTTTTCTTTTCGGAAATGATTCTTTAGGCTTTATGTACAATTCAGGAACTGTTGAAGGCATCAACTTCTAAGAATAACAAGAAGTAGATATTACAATATTTTTTCCTGCTGCTGCTGTTGTTATTATTATTATTATTATTATTATTATTATTATTATTATGTATTTTTTTCAGAATAAAGAATTTTAAAACTTTAATTTTGGGTTCAGGTGATTAAAATTAAATGTCTTAATTGAATTTAATAAAATAGTGGTTTTACTAAATAAAAATGTATTGCATCCTTGCTAATGTTAATGCTGAGATGAACAGACCTTTTTTAGTTGAAAGACGAAAAAAGCCCTTCATATTTTGCTGTAGTATTATATCTTATTTTTCCAATATATTTGAATATTATATTTAATATTATAATACAAATATATATTATTTTTGATATATATTGTACACATACACACATCTATATCTATATCTATATCTATATCTATATCTATATCTAATCTATATCTATATCTATATCTATATCTATATCTATATCATCTACATCATCATAATATAATATGTCCTTAATATTTGTTCTGGCTCATATGTGACTGTGGCATAACAGTTTGCAGACTCCATCTTGATTGTTTTGGTTTGTTTGGCTTTTTTTTTTTTTTCCCTATGGATGACTTCTAAGAGGGAAGAGAAACAAAGTTCTGTTTAGTAAATCTTGATTTGTTGGTAGCTTCTGTACTCATATGCACAATTTATGAGGCAAGAATTTTCCATCTCAACTATTCCCACAGATTTTTGTAAAAGAAAGTTTAGTAGTAATAATCTAAAATATATTTTAATTGGGCTATTTTGAGAAATCTCAATGCACTTTACATACCAATTGTAAGTTACTACCTGCAGCTTCTGGTCTCATGATTGGCTCCCAGGCATTTCTCAGAATGGGAACATAGGGAAAAAAAATAATACTTGAATGGATAAAGCTAAAGAGTTAATATTTGGTGAGACACTTTTTAATTTTAATGTACATCTTAAGTATAATGATGACTAATCTCTTTAAATAGATCATCTGTATATATAGAAATCTATACAAGGAAACTGCATGCCTCAAGGTAAAAAATTATTTCTAACATGAATCAGCAAGGAATGCAGAAAGGCAAGGAAACTAAGAAATATACCCAGAAACAAATGTGAGACCTAGAAAGGCTGGATTTCATCCCTGATCTAATTTAGACATCATACAACATTTAACTGTAAAAAAAAATCCTATTAAATCACATTTGAACTTAGGAGAGATAATAATTATTCATGTTGTATAAACCTTTTCAGAGATGGAATGACAGAATTTTAAGGGAATGATGTCTTGGACTTCCTAAGGATTGAGGGGAGACTAAAGTGCTTTGGAAACAAGTAGGGGAATGCTAGATGTCTGAAGACTTATTTCTTCAGTTGAAAATGATGTATAGAGTTTCATTTTGAGTTCCTGCACAAGCACAAGAGACTGAAATTCTTTCTTCACTTCAGCAATACCCACTATCCTGAGCTGAGTACTAGCAATGGAAAATAAGTCCTTTCTGTCTATTTCTAATGTACAGTGGTCTTGAAATATTCTTCCATTGTACTGATGAGGAATTGTTTTCAGCTAAGAGATTTGGGATTCCATTATTATTATGGACTTGAGAGAAACATAAGTTCAAAAAAATTGCTGCCAAAAGACACCTAATAAATTTTCTTCCACTGCAGTATTTTTTCTGTCTGATTTCTAAATTCTTTTTTGGTTCTTCTTTAGGGATTTTGAATTTATTCTGTTGGGCTCCTATGAAACCCAGAAAGAAAATTAGTTTAATTTTGTTTCTGTTTATGTAGTTTATGTTTCTTTTTATGTAGCTTTATGATACTCAAAGAAGACCAATACAGGAAGAGTCCAATTTTTGTAGTTTCAATTGCATGTTTTCAGACTCCTGATGGACTGACTGATATGGAGATAATCTTTGATATCATCAGATAACTGAACAAATGGTTACTTTAATGTAACTGCTTCTCTAAGGTTGAAGAAATATTTTACTTTCAAGGTACTTGGCTTTAAGCACTACATCAACTTCCACATATATTAACATTTTATTATTCTAATAAAGTAGGTTACATTTTCCCTTTTGGGGTTGAGAAAATATTGCCAATATACTGAAAATACTGATATCAAAACAACATGAAATTCCGATCAGTATGACATAATTTTATGATGTTCTAGATGATATTGGTTTGAATTTATATAGAGCACAAGGTGTGCTTTATGTAAAATGTGTAAAAATGCATATTTTGACTGAAGCTTCCTGTCAGTATGCTCTAGTATTGACTCAGAATTTTAAAAGCCTATTTTGGTGGCATTCTTTCAAAACCCATTATAGAGTAGATATTTTTCATCAAGCTGGATATCTGTGTGGTGTATAGAACATCAAAAACTCGTGTGAAATGATTTAGAAATCACTATTTAATGACACTGTTGCAGTGATTTTGTTCTACTGCCAGACCAGGTCAATGATTTGTAGGTAAAAGCCAAAGGAACTGTTCTGAATCATCCAGGTTTTAATTATGAGTGTTTTCACAGCTTGTGGGAGCCATGCTCTCTTACTGTATTTTAACATAAACCAGCAGGAAATGCTTTTACAGGAAGCATTGAAATGAAATTTTAGTTCCAATGACAGTCTTTGACTGAGTGCTTAGTACAACTTTGAGTGTAATTTAAGGTCAGAAACTGAAAATTGCTGGTTTTAGTGATGAGTAAGTGTCTTTCTTTCCTTTTCATATTAGATAGAAAATGGTCGGCCGTGGAACTCTATTGTGAAGACCTCAGAAGAAATATCAATTTTTCCAGTCAGCTTTTCATAATGTAAATATAATTTGAGCTTTCCCAAATGGGCAGCTAAACCATGAACAAGCAGAAAAACCTAATTTGGACTGTATTTCTGAAGCAGACTTCACCTTCTCTCTCGGGAACTTATTGAAGGACTACAGCTGAAAAGGACAAGAGAAAGAAAACCTTGAACAGGAATCTTATCCTACAATGAGAATTACAAGTACATCTTGTATCTGCCCAGTCCTAGTTTGTCTCTGTTTTGTACAGAGGTGTTATGGAGCTGCTCACCATGGCTCCATCAAGGTGACCAGAAATCAAACCAAACACATAGAAGGCGAAACAGAAGTGCATCATCGTCCAAAGCGTGGATGGGTGTGGAATCAGTTCTTTGTTTTAGAAGAACACATGGGACCAGATCCTCAGTATGTAGGAAAGGTAAGGTGGTTGTTCTCTTTTGGCATTGGTTTGTTTTTTTCCATTCCCAGAAATGTGGCACTGATAAGAGGCAGATCATTTATGTCCTTAGATGGCGCCTCTTCTTTTAAGGGAAGACGCCTCTTGGATTGCTGCATAGATTTACAGTGACCTTGCCAGTTGCCTGTGAATATTTTGTTTATTATCAAAAGGATAAATAAAAGTATATAGGATCAAGACTCTAAAATATGATAAAATAGTTTTTATTCTGAGTTCAGCTAAACAGAGTGTGTGCAGTTGATCCTGTTACATCAATTTCCAGAATCCTAAATGCATGGGGTCACTGCTAATGGCTTTTCCAGACTATTTCAGAATTATTTTCAGTTCTGCTTCAGGGAATATTGCAAATGCAGTCTAAGCTTCATAGGGTATTCATTCCACTCTGAATGTAGGGTGGAAAAGGTCTCCAAAAGGAAATCCTCTGTGGCTTTTTTCATACTAGGAGATACAAGGTGTGTTACTTCTTAGAGTTCCTCAAAAGCCTGTAAGAACAAGTGCTGCATTTATATTCTGATATATAGAGTGAGCTTCAGACATAATGTTCAGACTAATGTAATTGAACTGAAGCCTGGGCAGCTGATGTCCGATTCATCATATGCAATGTTGTCTGTAGAGCTTGGATTTTAACTTGCATTAAATAACACACAACTGTCTATATAACTTTAACCCATGATATATGACAGAGGAAGTTTTGCTCTCCTTGAAGACTGTCTTGATGTATTATGATCGAATTTTTTTATTAGATAATCTACATGAGTCTTAATTTCATTAATGAAATCAGTGAAATACATAGAATATGAGGGGTAAAGTAAGATGGCTAATGGGGAAGAGGGCATGGAAAAAAAATTTCATTTTAGCTTCCCTTGAAATTAGAATTCTGAAAATTGTATTGTAGAAGGAGATGCAAGGGAACCAGTAGCCTCTGAAATCACACATGTCTGGTAGTGAGGGCTTCCAAATTTGAACAGCATCTTCTGAACTAAAAACAGGAAGTGGAACAACTTTATTTAAGAGACTGTTAACTCAAAGGCTGAAAAAGATGTTCTGTTATACCATACTTAGTAAAATATTAAGTATTTCAGAATGCCAGAAATTATTGAGCTGTGTGAAGAAAATGGAAGCTGAGAAAGGACCTTTCTAAATGCAGGTAATGATTTGCATTGAAAGAGAAGCTATTGAAAGGGGTAAGGGGATGAGGAGATATGCCTTCAGACAGATTTACACTGATTAACATTTTCATAAATAATTTTGGAATAGAAAAAATTTTGCAAAAATATTGTTGATGCAAAGCTTTGCAGAAGAATGAAAACATTGTCTGGAAAGAGCTAGATATTATGAATATGGTTTGGATATAGAAATAAAGAGTAAACCTTGGGAATAGAGAACAATGTAATGAATTTCTGTTATACACTAGCGATTTATTGTAATTGAGAGAGGAAGAGAAAGAGCTGGTTACCAGATCTAGTGTCCTGTCTTAAAGAAGGTGAATGTAATACTAAGCTGCAAAAGCTGATATATAGAAAAAAAGGGATAAATGGCACTGAAGACATTGTGGAAAATAATGTTGACCTATTTGCTATTCTGGTTATTTTTAGCCAAGAAAAATGATTTATATGTGAAGCTGTACAGAAAGAATTGAACATTATGGCTGGGATAGTAATGGAGAATAAAATATGTTTGTTTAATTGTTTCCATAAATAATAGAAGTGGGCACATGATAGTCTATAAATACACCTCCAAATAAACCACAATGAAAAACAAAAGCTTTTTAGGTTGATTACAATTTTAGTTGAAAAAATAAGGTTTTTGTGGCTGTGAGTTAATTTAGAATTCATGTTTAGTAAATTTAGAATGAAAACAAGAATAAGTCAGATTCTGAATGAGGATACTAACAGGAAAAGAAAAAAAAATAAAAGCTGAAGGTGCTTCAAAGTACAACATATTTGTCTTTATGAAAGCATTTCTAGACATGATTGCATGCCAGAACAGAAGCCTGGATTCAGTGAGCTAAAGCATGGTCCCTTTCAATTTTATGTTCTTATGAAGCTATTATATATTTCCTTTCATCCTCTGACCACTCTATTAATGCCACATTTACAGAGATCAATGAATAGAATTTCTTTCAATCCTTTGTGGTCAAAATGTGACTGCATGCCTTGTGTGAGAACATTTCTCCCTCTATACTTACCAGTTTTTCTCCCATTTTCCTCAAATAATTCCCTCTGGTGCTAATAATTTTCTACTGTGAGTACTTCACAACATTAGTAAGCTTGTCTTTGCAAAAGCTTTGTGGAACTTGAAAGCAACTGTACTCTATTTTTCATTTGGTTTGATTATTCTGATGACCTGATTTGAAGAAAAGATCAATTACATTAGCTCAGGCATATACTTTCAATTAAAAAAAAAAAAAAGGAGGGGGGGGGGGGGGGGGGAGGGGGTGAGGGGATGGAATCCTGAACTGAGACTGTCATAATATCAATAGTTACCAAAATTTCAGTAGCGGTCATTTAACACAAAAAAACCAGAAATTTTAGAAAAGCATCTTTTTTACTAATTTTTCATTAAATTGTGCACAGCTTATCAAGGTCTCATTTTGCATGCCTTGAATTTGACAAGTAATTTTCACACAAAGCCCCTCAGTTATAAAGGAAGTCAGTGCTCTTCAATTCCAGATTTCTGTTGGGTGGTAGCATGCTGTCAATTCTGTCAATTATTAATTCTGTAGACTACTCTGCTTCACTGGTGACAGTTCTTCCATTTCAGATCTGTCCTTTCACATATTTCACACCCAATTTGCGAGTAACATCACAGAAAGCACAGTCATTATGTACAATGGTGTTATAATGCTCACAGACATTGTCATGGAAATGCACAGTGAGAACAAGAATAAGGTAGGCCAGCAATGAAAATGGTAAGGATTAATTCACTGCCATCATCATAAAACCAGTGTTAGGACAACAAATTATCATTATATTTTAATATCAAACATCCTCTCATTCCTCAGTAATTTTTCCTTTTCTCTGAGAAAATGTTATTTGGAGAATTCTGTATAGAATTAATCCGTATTAACCATACTCACCAGGTTTTTCTAGGAACATGGTGAGACACAGGTCCTGGTAAAATTAGCTTATTGTAGAAATGGAAAATGATCCTTCTGTAGATATTGTCTGAGGTTCTCAGATTATTGAGCTGGCTCCCTGCTGTTGCACATGGGGTAAATCTGCAGTGTTTCAAAGTATGTTTCACTGATGAAAGAACTCAAAAAAGTAGTTTTATATTGACAAAGGTATCTTTAAACTGTTTAAAACAACAGTGACTTCTTTTACCAAAATTATTAATTATCTCTGGATGGTTTCTGGAAAACTTCTGAATGGTCAGTGGTATCTGGAAGTGTTAGTTCAGAGAGACCATTCACCTGCAGGTGAAAATATGTGTGTGTGTGTGGGGGGGGGTGTTTGCAATGGAGATCTGTGGAAATTTGAGTAAGGAAGATAAAATATTGCCTCAGATAAGTAACTTGAATGCACAGACTGAGCTTTCAATTATATGAGACTTCTTGTCTTTTGTGTGTCACTGATGTAAATTTCTAATGAAGTTACAGCCATGAGTGCAGAAAGGGGCAAGGTTAGTCAATGCACTAGGGTCTGATGATGAGTCAGTTACCTACTGCACCAGATCAGAGGAATGAAGATTTTCCTGTAGAAATCTAGGAAAAATTTATAGTACTGCAAGCTTTTACATCTCTCAGTTGACTTAGCTGATATAGTTTACATTTTCTTGCATTTTCTGCATGTTTCTAGGTTAGATAACTCATGTCTCAACATTTGGAAAAAATAGTAAATAAAGCATTTTAGGAAATAAATGAAGAAAACTATGTGTTTCTGTCCATAACATTCTTCATTTTGAACCTTCACACCTCTCTCTCCAGAGGGTCTGCTCCTTCTTAAAAGTATATTTCTAAAAATCAGTTGGACTGGAAGCAAGTCATAACTACACATTTGCGGTGCTTTTTCTTTGGAGAGGGAAGTAAATAAGCAGTGATAAAATGAAGGTCACTGTGGATTTGGAGCTGAGTGAGTCATGCTATTAGGACTGAATAGCAGAGGAATATGATGCACAAGACTGAAAACTTATCTGTGAACCCTTTGGATCTCTGAAATACCAAACCTATACCTCTTAATCCACTTCAGATGACTTCTGAAGAGTAAATAAGAATGACTGTTCAGTTATTCAGTTCTGCATTGGTTTTCAGGTGTCTTTTTCTTCCCTAGTTTGGGGATAATATTTCACTTAGTTCTTACATGTTTACCTGTAATGCAAAAACAGTTTCAGATTAATATTGATAGAGATAAGGATGTATGGAACAGTTGGAAATGAGTGTGAATATAGGAAAGGGGAGAAGAAAATAACAATTTTTAATGTGTCTTGAAATGTTTCTACTGAGAGTTAGATTAGGAAAGGAATTCCAGGTGTTATATTGGATTTACAAGATAGCAGTTCTTTTAATTCATCATTTTATTCTTGAAAACATAAATACAGCGTAACAGACTTGTCATTCAAAATTATTTTTTCAAAGTAATATGTGATGTGTTATTGCAATAAGTTAGTTCTGATACAAGACAGTGAATCTAATCTTCCCCGACTAGATCAAGAGAATTTCCCATCTCTGATTTAATGTCAGTAAGGGGGCATCATGTCTGTTTTAGAATAAGTGCCAAGGTAGAAAAAAAATTGGAGTTTAAGAATTAAAATATTTTTATTCCATTTTAGAGGTTTACATAAAAGAAATGTATCTGACACTCCAGCATTTTTAGCACAAGCACAAAGTTCTAAAATTTATTTTGATAAAAATGGCATTAATTTTATCGTAGAGAAAATCAAAAGGTAATTTTGGATGACATGGTCTAAATATATGCACATGATTTGTTAGCCATTTTCATGCCTCTGTAAGGTAGACAAGTGTCATCAGCAACAAAAACAACTTCTCAAATAACATGCATCTCACTTTCTACCTTTTGGGTTGCTAGTTTCACAAATAATGTACTTCTATAAAATAATTTTCCTCTATACCTAGGGAAAATGTAGTAGCAAGAACAACAGGAATAATAAATCTGATGTCAGTATAGCACAATATTATATGGCCCTATACCACATTAGCCATCTCCTTTTTTATTGTAATTTTTTACAAAAAAGCTAACTCAATATTCTTTCCAAACCCAAAGCTTTCCCAAATAAAAAGGCATCCATATGTACTTGTTTTGTCCTGAGTTCTGTTTGCACAGGAAACTTTGCTGCCTCCTACCTTCACTTGAGAAATGTAATTTAGTTTCACATTTAAAAGTTGAAGGCATACTACTTGAATTCTACAAGTCACAAAATGCTGTGGACCTTTACATTTTTGGGTTTGGGCTTTTTTAAGTGGCATCTCTAAATATTTAAAGGTCATCTGGGGAAAAATCACATCCAAGAGAAGAGAGACATTTCATCAGCCAGATCAGTCTGACTTTCTTCCAGTGTGCCCAGTTATATCTGAGGTTTCCTGAAGCGTGGCACTGACAGGGGCCTTTTGACTTGACAGACCAACCAAAGAAACAGAAAAGCATGAAAATATTGAAGTTCAGTCCTAGTCCAAAGACATAGGATAAAGTGTTTACCTTGTTCAACTTCATTTAAGTCAACATGAAATTGCACCAAAAAGAAACTGGCTCTTTTAAGTCAAAACAGCTACATTAAGTCTAATATGTCAAAGTAATAACTGTTTTTGTAAGGAAGCTTTATAGAGTCTGTCAGTTCTATATTGCAAAACATCAGCTCTCAATGTGAAGACTGTTATTTAAATTAATGGTTCAAAATAATTTTGTCAAGGTGATCTAATCTTCCCTGAAGTTATTATGGACTGAAGAATTTGATTTTTTTTTTTTATTTACGTTTTATTCTTTCATGAATTTGCCACACCAGCAGTCAATCTTCTTCACGCTGAAGAACGGCGTCGATGAAAACAACATATTTTGTGTGGAACTGCCACTTCTCACTTAAATGGTTTACCAGTAATTTTTTTGAGAGAAAATCCAGCCTTGTTCTCGCCTTTCTTTTTTTTTTTCTTACTTTGGTCATGAATTGGTTTAACATTTCGAAGCGCTGGCAGCGCCGGGGCTGCGCCGGGGCTGTGCCGGGGCTGCCCGGGCCAGCCCCAGGCGGTGCCAGTGGCTGCAGCGGCCCCAGCGCAGGGCACGGCTGAGCCCCTGAGCCCCGGGGAAAGCCTGGGCAAGGGAGGGCAAAACGTTGCCCGGCAGCCAGGGCTGAGCCAGGGGAAGCGAGCGAGAAACAGCCCTGCGAGCCCCGAGGGGACAGCGGGAGCAGGGCCGGGGGCAGGAGAGACCCGGCAGGGATGGCCCTGCGGCCTGGGAGAGAGCCCGGCCGGGCTGGGCTGGCCCTGCGGGCCCTGGGAATGGACTCAAGGTTGGAACAGGGGTAATGTGAGGAGAGAGGATGCAGAGGGGAGCTGCTGTGGGCTGCCCGCTGACCCCCATTCCCCATCTGCCTGTGCCCCCAGGGGAGAAGAGACAGACCAGTCAGGACTGAACGCGAACTTGGGAATAAGTCGGGTGTGGGAGGAAGTTTTTTCTAATTTTTTTGCATTTTTTTTCCTCAACATGCAACTTTATTTTAATCGCTAGGAAATTTAATTCAATTTTCCCTTGTTAAAGGTGTTATAGGTACTAGTCAGAGATCTCTCCGTTTTTTCCCAGCCTATGAACTTTGCTACATCTCATTTTCTCCCTCTGTGGTCTTAAGAAAGAGGGCTGAGAAGAGCTGCTGGGTTGGTGATTAGGAGTCAGCCAAGACTGACTCACCATGAAGTTGCTGTGGTACAACATGCCTGCTCTGAAATTGCATTTTTAACTCATGACATACTTTGAATGCATAGCCTCAGCCTCTGACAGTCTTTATATGAAAACTATGTAAAATGGCCATATAATGGGTGTCTGTTAAAAAAAAAAAAACACTACCAAAAAAAAAAACAACAACCCCAAAAAAACAACCCCCAGAAACAGAAATACAAACAAATAAACAGAAACTTAATAAAGAGGCTTTACACCAATTAGATCCGTCAGATGTAGCAAGAATTTTTATATTAATTGTAGCAAGCAATTTTAATATTAATTATGATCTTAGTAACTTTGTTTTTAAAGGATATTTACCATCTAATTTTAAATCAATAGATAATGAATTGAAAGTATGCTGATAAACTCCAGTGTTAATTAGCATGCCATTTACTTCTCAAGTTTCTTCTTGACCTTATTTTAATAGAGATGCTCATTCATGTTCGTTGTCTGTGTAACTTTCAGCACCCACATGCCTTGTTGTCTTTTAAAAATTTTGCTACATCAATTTGCTATTCAATATAGTTTATCAACTCATTCAGGATATATTTGTAAAATTATATATTATATTATATATTATACATATTATCTGGATGTGGCTTGTTTAAACACTGACAGGAACGCTTCTGTTGAATGATTCAAACTATAGTCTAAATAATTTCGTTTACTGTATAAAAGCTACAATAGTTTAAAAAGGTGAAGTAAATTAAACATCAAAATTAGGTCTTTTTTCATCTAGACCTGTGTGACAAATCAAACCATGCAGAACATGCTTTTCTGGTCCACTTTTCTAAGGTGAAGATGCTGTAACAGAATAGGAATTTCAGGTCTAGCAGTTTATTAATTACTCTCAAAATGTCTGAGAAGCAGACAATTATGAGAGTGCAATATTCCTAGCCTCAGTGGAGGTAGCCAAGGGTGATTTGTATATCATATTCTGCACAGCTGTAAAGATAATTACTCAGATTTGTTGATTTTGAATGCGGTGCCTTCTTAGCAATTACTTCTTTGCCTTAGAAGTTACACTAGCTAGATATTATCCTTCAAGTCTCATAGAAAATTTGTATCTAATGCCAGATTGTAATTTCTTTTGTTCTAGAGCACATGCACATTTTTTAATGGCAACAAAAATATGTGAGACAATAACAAGTAAAGCAGGAGAACTAAGGTTTAAATCTAAAAATTCTGTCATTTCTAGTCATATAACACACAGTCTATGGAACTGAAATCACAGTGATGAATATTGAGATGAAATGTCTTTGTAAATGTTTAATTTCTAAAATATACTAGGTTTTTCTCCTTATGTAGTGGAAAACTCCAGCCCATAAAACAATGAAAGCATTTCAGAATGCTTTTTTAAAATTTTCAGAATGTTTTTTTAAATTTTTTTCTGCCTAGCTGGATTAGCTCTGGTTCGTCCTTGGCAAGCAGTTGGTTCTCATTTAAATATTATTCCCTCAAGTTTATCTTCTGCAATTTAAATATACTTTAAATAACAATAAGAAGAACTCAAGGCTCTTTGTTTGGAAAGAAAGTGCAGAGTTGAGGGCTGCATTGGGATTATGCACAATGGTTTACAGTCAAGAACCTGAGCAGTGATAAATCTTTACATCTGAGATTAGAGCAGAATTATTTTGAAGTCATCTTTGTATACCTGTGATCTTGGGACCATTTGCTAAAAAGTCTGTTCTCTCCAGAATTTTGTTGAGGTTTTCTAAAAGATAGGTTACTTGTATGGAGCTATTCAAGACAGGAGACAGAACTGTTACAGAAATGTCTCTCTGCAAAAAGTTGTTATTAAAGGGCTTGGGGAATAAACTCATCAGAAGAGCTTGTCCTAAGTCTGTTACTGAAGATCAGCAGTGTAGCTGTCCTATATGTAAACAGTTGTATCAGGTCTTCACTTTAGCTCTTCTAATACTTTTAAATTTTTCATCAAATTACAAACAAAAGAAATCCAATCATCAGAGTTAATAGCTTGTATTCATAAAGTTACACTTTGGATTTAAGTCAGGCTTAGTGTACAATTAATTTGTGTGGTACAAGATCATTGCATGTCCTTGTCTGTTTTGTTGTAAGATATGTGCAACCTCAGCTGTTGCCAAAATGTGGAATTTCTTTTTGTCTTCCTGTGAATTTTAATAATGGATACTTAAGCTATCAGTATAAAAAAGGAGAGCTTTTCAAGGTCTCATATGAAAGACAGTTCTACTGAAATAGATAACTACAGTTCTACTGAAGAGATCTTTTCATGATAGTCAAAGGTCCCACTTGAGACATTCTTATGATACTGATAAAAGAGGTGCTATCCAGCAAACAAACGCCCTTCTTTACATTAAGGAAAAGGGAAAGGATTTCTGTATGCACTTGCAAAGCAAATAGAAATGTTTATAAGCAATATAAATGTCCATAAAAAATATGTCCATAATAAAAAGGCATTCTGAAGTGTGTGGTCGATTTTTACGTTTTTTTTAGTAAGTTTTATAATAGGTGTTTATTATCTCATATATATATGTATATATATATAACTACTTATATTAATTATAAATCTTAATTGTAAAAGTCAATAGTGGCTTAAAGAAGTATAATTCTGAATTTGGACATTTTACAGAAGCAGTGTTTGCACACTCTAGATATATGAATACTTTCTATCTGAATACCTTGGGTGAAATCATGGCAACATAACTTTCAACAAATCAAACAGCATCTGACATCTGTATGGATGTTTCAGATGTAGTATTAAAACTGTGAGAACATCATCATTATCCTGCTGACTGAAATAACAAAGTTGCTGATGATGTGTTGAGTGTTCAGATAGATTCTAAGACAGGAAAATTGCAGCAGTGATGGGAGACTTCACTTACTCCCTGGAACACAGGTTGAATTTTACATTGAGCTTGAACCCTAATATCAAAAGGCTGTAGGCATAAAAAATGTCTGCCTCAGACGTTATCTAGCCATTAATCTAAAAAAGAGGAACTAAATCAAACTTTAAGTAATGCATGAAGCTAATGCAAAATACCTGACAGAAAGGCATGAAGGGCTAAAGGAGGTTGGGATGACCAAATAATACAGTAGTGAAGGCAAATAAAGGTGTAGCCTTTAAAAAAAGTCTATTTCCAAATGAGAAAAATAGAAAGGATTGAGAAATGTTACATGTTAATTGTGAAGCAAAACAACACATTAAAGTTAGTTTGAGGAAAAACTGGCAATAAAAAATTCTTCTTTAGAAATATGAGGATCTGGAAGCCTAGCAGAGGCTGCCGTAACAGAAGACACTTCTGGGACATAAAAACCTAAAGAAAACAAAACAAGACTGTTGCAGAAAAGCTAAAAGAATGCTTTTTAATCTCTTTAGGAGACCTTAAACAGTTATTTTATGAGGAATGCATCAAAGGTGAAGTCTTAAACTGAGGCATTGTGGGAGAGACTGGAGAAACCAACAAATGAACAGTAATTCTCACACATACCTGCTGCAGTAACCCAGAAAGAAATACCTAATCAATAAATTTGGCATATAGATATATAAAACTACTTTGGTGCCTGAGGACCAAAGTGTGCAGTTATAGCAACACAGTAAACAAAAAACAAATCTCAAAAAAATCCCCAAAACTTTCATGTGAGGAAAAGCAATACCACTTAGCATTTTAAACTATTTGTGGGAAGCAGGTAGGTGACAAATAGCTAGGTGAAAAATTTTATTAATTATAAGAAGCTGAGAAGAAAAAGGGGAAGTCCAACCATAATGAAGTCTAGCAGAAGGATCTTCCAAGAATGACTGAAATTCAGCACAGATAAAGATAGAATTAAGCACATGAGCAGCAACTGGAGTAGTTTTAACTGCATTAACAGTTACCACTCTTTAAAACGACTGTGAGGTTCTATGATCTCTAAGATAAAACTCCATCAGCTAAGTGCTTGGAAACAATCCAATGAACAAACTGAGTATTAGAAATCATTGGGAAGGGAAAAATCCCGCACCAGTAACTCTTTAAAACCACAGTGCACCTGTACCTCAAATGCAAATCATGGCTTTCATATTCTTATCTCTTTCCACAGCAAAGGAATATTTCAGAGAAGAGCTACCAGGCTGATGTAAAGTATAGGACAGTCTCTGTATGAGAAGAGACTAATTAGATTATTAGCCACATTATTTGATAAAATCCATATTTTCAATTAACAGCTTCATTTCTGGAATTTTTATGTTCTTTACTAGCTGTAGTTTTTCTGGGTACAGGATTTTTTATGGGAAATGATGGCTTTGGAAGTAGTATAAAAAACACCTGAATAGGGGAGGACTCTTCTGGCTGAAAAAAAAGGTAGTGGCCTAGACAGCTTTAAGTAATATAGTAATATGAATCAGGAATGGTTTTTTTAACTTTCTTTCCCTTCTCTCTAACAAGCAGTAAGAGTCACACAAAGCTGCCAAAATCATAAAACACAAAAGGAAAAAAAAAAAATCGACTAAAAAAAAGAAATGTTGACAACCTAAAAATAAAGGAAACAATGCTGTTGTTCATGTATGAAATTGGTGAAACTGCTTAGTATAGCATTATTTGATATTTATGCCGCATCAAATGCTCCTAATTAGTCTCTCAATAATGAATTGAGGTAATTCATCAGGTAAAAACTATGGCATATTGACAGAAAGGATTCAGTAAATCAGAGCAGTACATCCACAAATACAGATAGCTCAGATAAATGTTAAAAAACAGCACTTTTGCCTGTCACACACCTGCATCACAAGGGTTTGTTGTGATACTAAACATTATTCCAAGCTTGACTGTGTCAGAGAATATCAGTGATGAATTCAGAATTTCCGGTCCATCTTCCTTCCTTAGAAAACCTTTCCTCTACATGTCTAAAAGACTACTAGCAAGTCTTGGTTTACATTTAACTTGGAAGAAATAGTTTCTTGATATTCTATCTACATTGCATGAAAACATAGTGACATGATTCTTTCCGAGAAAAAGAAATTGTTTTCATACTTAAAAACAACTGACAATTTACTCATTCAAAGTTTATTTAAATAATTAATTATAAGGATCATGTAAAATTTTAGTGTAGGTTACAGGCAAAAGCTGAAATATGTGCAGTATATGGTAGTATTTCTTTAAATATTGACAACAGTGTGTGGAGAAAAAAAAAGTCCAACGCAAACAAAAAAAAACTTTTCTGTCTCACAAGTGCTAGTGATACTCAGTAGCTCCAGTTTAGTGCATTGTTTAGGAATTAAATCATATTGTTATCTTGTTTGATTTGTTTCTTTCCAGTTTTGACTTTAGGGTATCGGTACTGTCAAAAAATCAGATGTCACTGAGAAGCCTCTGTATATGAACCCTAAACCAGTGACACCCAGAGTCCACTTCCTTCTATATATTTATTCAAAATAAAAACACTTTTAGGGGAAAAATCTGTAATTTGTTCTTAGCTTCGGCTACCTTCTTACTTATAGAGCTATTAACTTTTACCTTAGACTATACTGTCTTTCATCTGTTATGTATTACTTTTCTCTTGGTGAATCAACTGCAGAAAGTGATAGTTTTTATTAAAGTGACACCTCTACATGCCTCAAGTATACTTCTGTAACTTCAATAGGGATATTGATAATTATTGCAGTGGTTAATAAAATCACAGAATCACAGAATATGCTGAGTTGGAAGGGACCCACTATGATCATCCAAGTCCAACTCCTGGTCCAGGAACATCCCAAGAGTCACACCAAGTACCTGAGAGCATTGTACAGACACTTCTTGATCTCTGACAGGGTTGGCGCTGAGACCACTTCCCTGGGGAACAGTTCCAGTGCCCAAACATCCTCTGAGTGAAGAACCTTTTCCTAATATCCAGCCTACACCTCCTCTGACACAATTTCAGGCCATTCCCTCTGGTCCTGATACTGATCACCACAGACAAGAGATCCCTATCGGTCCCTCCTCTTCCACTCAACGAAGTTGTAAGTGCAAAGAGGTCTCCCCTCAGTCTCCTGTTCTCCAGACTGAACAGACCAGGTGATCTCAGCAACTCCTCATATAGCTCCCCCTCTAGGCCCTTCAGCATCTTCATAAATTCCTTTGGACACACTTTAACAGCTCAATGTTTTTCTTACATTATGGCATCCAAAATTGCCCCCAGCACTCGAGATGAGGCTGCCTTAGCTCAGAGCAGAGCAGGACAATCCCCTCCCTTGCCCAGCTGGTGATGCTGTGCCTGATGCACCCCAGGACACACTTGACCCTCCTGGCTGCCAGGACACTGGTGGTTCATGTCCAACTTGCCATCGACCAGGACCCCCAGGTCTCTTTCTGCAGCACTGATTTCCAACATTTCATTCCCTAGTCTGTCTGAGCATCCAGGGTTTCCCCATTCCAGGTGCAGAAGGTGTGCATAAGACCTAATTAGGCAGCATATACAAGTGTACTTGAGTGGAAATCAGATGGTTAGAGTAATGTTTCTGATTCCTTCACAAAAAAAGTTATTAAGTAGAAATATTTTTCTCTGACAGCCCTTTGTAGCAAACCATGGTTTAAAAAGCCCTAGGTAGAATTATGATGCAAGTATCAAGCCACACAGGCAACCCAGAGGCAACGTAGAAGTTTCCCTTCTGGCCCAGTAGATAATGACTAAGTTTAATTTCTTGAAAAATGATAGACTCATTTCTGATATCTATAATTAATATCCTTCCCATCCTCCTCCCCTCCTTCCCACCCCTGCAAAAAAAAAAAAAAAAAAAGAAACCAAAACCAAAAAAACACACCAAAAAAAACCCCAAAACAAAACAAAACAAAAAAAAAAAAAAACCAAAATAAACCAACAACTGAGAATTTGCAACTGTAATAAGACAATACTCTTATTCCAAAAAAATTTTCTGTAATGTTTCAGTTCTTGAATACCAAGTGCAGAATAGGAATCTTCTCTGTGTGGGAGAGTGTTCCAGTTTGTCAGCCCTCCTGATTTACCTTGAATAAACTTCTTTTGAAATGTTTCTAATTTCTCATGGTATTCCCCTCTGTTGAATTGTTGCCAGTTATTTTCTAACACCTGCATACCTCCCCCATTGTCAGTACTATCAAGGAAGTGGAGGCAAAATTAAAAGTCTGTTCAAATTTTGCAGAAATGCTTTGTCCTCAGCCTTCATTATTCAGCTGGATTCCATTCACTTAAAATTTCTCACATTGCAGTTTCCACTTTCCAGTTTCCTTCTTCTTATCTTTCTTTGCCTTGTTTCATATGTAACTCCAAAAGATCACCTTGCTCTAACTTCTTGTGGGCCCTTTGGAGGCTAAGAGGATTCAATCTTCACATTACTGCAGCTCCCCTGGCACTTTATGGAAGATTATATAAATATGTGAGCATTATGTATGTGGGCTCTAGAAGCTGAAGGAATACTATTCAATGCACCATTCTTCAAAACTTTTTCATTCTGAAAAGTACTGAATAAAAAGATAATATATGTTTCAAGACTATAAATTGCATGAATATGCTACAGCTATATGTACTGCTAATGGGGAGCAAGATAGGAAAAATGTGAATGATTTTGGTTTGTATTGCCTCCAGTCTTGCATCCAAAGATTCATGGGAGATATCAATTAATTCACCTTCACACCATTTTTCTGAATATTAATTTTAAGATTAGTTCACCATATATCAAGAAATCCCTTCTCCCCATTCCATCGTATCTTAATTAAAAGGAAAAAAAAAAAAATGTGTAGACGTGGAGTGGCTTTCAGTTTTTCTGGATTTTGTCATCACAACAGACAAATGCATTTTGCATCAGACAGATGCAGACTTGCTACCAGTGTCTATTCTAATATGTCTGAAGGCATAAACCAAGAACACAAAACAAGAGACTTTAACAAGCGGAGTTTTACCCTCAAGTGTTCATCACTCCACTGAAGCCTATAATTAACAGGTAGTCATGCAGTATAAAAGGGAGTTCTGCACCTCCCATCTTCTTGGTTTTTTCTTCTTTGTGAAAATTTTGTGCAGAGAAAAAGATGTATCTTTATTGTCTTGTTAAGAGAACATAAGCACTAGAGTACTGGAGATCTGCAACTTTCTAGAGAGTAGGTGTAGCATCTCCTATGATAATTAATAACATCTAATGTAACATTAACATATTATAGAATTTTATTAAGTTACACTGAGTTTCTGAGAAAACTCTAGCAATCTACCCTAATGTGACAATAATCTGAATTTCACAGACTAGCTTCTCAGCTGATGTAAATCACTGGATTTTTTTTCACTAAATTGCATTGTATGATTTTGACACATTTGTAGGGAATTGTATGCAATGTAATTGCATGTTCAAATCCGTGTCCTAACTGGTGTTTGTTTCATGCACCCTCTGAAGAATTTTTGACAGAAACCAGTTATGAATTAAGTGTGTGAAGCTCTCCCAGAGTGGAAAACATGATTTAGCTTTGTATAGTAAGATGTCTTATGGAAACATATGTGGTTATAAGGTGACATGTAGAGTTTGGTTTCTCTTGTGCTAGCCATTGAATAATATCACATGTGGAGCAGATGTTCATTGGAATTACAGAACAGAGCTTAGGGGAGCATGACAAAGTGCAAGTGCAGAAAGACCCAAGGAGTCACTATGGAGTGTCTGTAGAGTGTAATCTCAGATCAGGCAGATTTCACACATGAAATGACAGTGAACTTGTTTGGTTAAGAAATCCCATCACTTTTTTGAATCATCACTTCTGCTTTGGGTCAGTACATTAAGTTCTGTCTCTTTTGCCAGAAGACGTCTTTAGGCTTTCTATTAGTTATAGGAGATGTTTGAATTTTGAAAAAGATTAAAATGTTTACCTATGAGAATAAAATGGATGGCTTGTATTTAACATCTATGGAGAAAAATTTTTGTAATTCTTTTGAAGCTTCCATATCTGTAGATCACTAAGGATTATTTTTTCCTTGTTTCTTTTCAAGTTAAAACAAAAGAATTGCAAATCTAAGATAATAGAGTTCTGAAATAATAAAATTAAAATATTAAAGTTTTGGGCTTCATCATAATCAGTATTTCTGAGAATTTCACAGAACCCTGACTAACTTCAGAAAATTTCCTAAGCATCAAATCAATGCTTTATGGTTTTTGTTAACATTCAGCTGACAGTCAAAAGCTAAATTTGGAATTGACTTTTGTTCGATAGGTCTTTGTAATGTGGCAGTAGCAGGATCTGGATGAGGTAATGGATTAAAAAAATCTGTGTTATTCATACACTTGGAGTTTCAGAGTGTAAAGGAACAATTCTCACCCATTCTGCAGAGGCAGGATGCCGAGCAGAGGACATGCTGAGAAGCTGTGTGGCTGGATTAATTGTGCATGTGATACATACAACAAATAGTACTTCATTAATTGATTAACTATCATGTTTGTTGATTAGCAGAGTTGCAAATGCCTTGATTTATGGCCTTTAATGGTGAATTTTGTTTCCTGACAAGGAGGTAAATTGACAACCAAAGATATTTTTTCATACATTTTTATGAATCTCTACATGAGGGAGGAGAAATAAGCCCTCATTCTACTCTGTATTTACCTATATGACTGCAAAATTAAATGCATATTTTAGGAGGAGAGTTTTTCTTTTCCTGCTGAAACTAAACAGACATGTGTGACAAGAAGGCCAGTTTCCCATTCTGCATAGGTTTCACTGCTCCTTTTTATTTCTCATTTTATCAAAGGTTTCAAGAATATTTTTATGGGTCAGATTCTGACATGACATTTTTACATTGGATTATCTTCGGTAGAGCTAATTTATTTTGAGGATCGGTGTCTTTAAATTTTGGATGCTTACTATTATTGTTTCCTCTTTTGTTTTCACAAATGCTCATCATGTTGAAATAAGTTAAACTACCTGTTAGTATGTCGAAATCATTTGCTTGTCAGAGTGACCCCGAGAAAAGTTCCAAAGTCTCTTTTCCCAGCCTGGCGCTTAAAGAAGGAGTCAGAGCTCTTCATCTCTCGGTCTCAAGGTTATTTATTAATTCTTATCTAAAATATTTTCTTTCTGCCCAGCAGAGATCTGCTCAGCAGGGCAGCCACAGGCACTCTGCCTGCCCCCGGGGTGGTGTTATGTCTTTATACTACAAACTACGTGTGCAATGTTTACAATTACTTTCCAATGCCCATCACCTGTGTTAGACAGTGAGCTTCTACTCTAAACCAATCTCTAAGTGCCAACATCACCACAGAAGATGGAGGCCAAGAAGAAGAAGGAGAAAGGCTGGACACACCCAGTTCCCTCCATCTTGTCTCCATAACCCCCCTGTACCAAAATCCCAAAATGCATAATTCACCCTGTGATAATTTCACTAATATTCTACTTAAATTCTTGTGGCTTGCTGATCTTCATAGAAGGTTGGTAATTTGCTCCATGGGCCATAATCAAACTCAAAGAGGCATTTTGGGCTCTGTGCCAGGGTCTCCGAGCCCCCTGGCAAGGGTCTTGGCTGCTCAGGACAGCCAGAGGGATGTCCTGGGTCCTGACATTAGTATTTTCCTCTTCCTCTGCCTTGAGGATTTGTACAGTATTCTGAGTACAGGGTGGGAGTGGAGGGAGGCAGCAACTGAAGACAGAAGGTGGAACAGCAGATAGCACTGCTAAAGGGTACAGCTGAGTCCCTAAGCAGACTCTTTGGTCTCAGGCTGCCATGAGGAGCAGTGCAGATATGCATTCTCTCATAGCTCAGGGCAGCCAGAACAACACCACACTGATCAATAGCAAGTCATGGCACAAGACAGGTAGAGAGAACAAGGAACAATTATGTGCAAAATAACTTGGCAAGCTGGAAATAACAGCCAAAATTGGAATCATGAGGACTGTGAAAGGAGTAAGACTACAAGTCAGTTTTAACTTCACCATTTATTTACCATTAAGTTATCCACTGCAGTTTTGAACCATGATTTAGCCATAATTGAACCATAATTTAAATTACACTGTCAGGTCTCTGAGATCTTTGGATTTCCAGAACAATGGAAAGGATTATTAATTAAATTGGTCTCGGTACTGTTACACCTTCAATTGTATCTATTAGTTGAGTAGTTCTACTGACTGGCATTACCTTTCATAGTTTTAATATTGCCTTTTTACATAAAAGTTAAAAAATATAAAATACCGGGTTTAGGGTATTAAGCAGTGTACAAATATCCAAGAGTTTTAGATTTTTTTCCTTTCTGTTCTGCTTTGTAGCTCCAAAAGGGAAAGAAGCTTCTGTTATGATTTGCTTAAAAATGAGAAAATATGGAACTCCTCAAAATGGGAGGATCTCCAAATATTTAGGGAAGTCTCCCCACTTTGTTGGAATGATGGGCGGGAGATAAAATTGCACATATAACACATATAACAAATATGTAACTCTATGAGTTCAAAATATACTATTTTGTTTAAAAGTTCCTCCATAGCTGTGTCGCCTCAGTAAAAATTTCTTTTGTCTTTTCCACAAATTATTAATTTCTTCTGATGACCTTGTATTGTGTGTTTGCAGAGTACAGCAGAATATTGCCTGTTATGTGTATATATATATGTATGATTCAGAAAGACAACTAATTAACACATGATGAATTCTCTAAGTGAGAAGTAACACATGACAGTTCTCTAACATTTGTGGTATGATCACACATGATTTGTGTATTTAAGCCCTTTATTCATATGGGGCTAATCCTAAACACAAATATGAATTGCTATTTCAACAACTGTAAGAAGATGAATAAATCTGTTATTTTTCAAGCCTTACACCTCCTTAGAAATTTGAAGTAGAAACTACCTGACTTGTTTCTATTCTTGGGAGTTTTTTTTGCAGATTTTTTTTTGATTTACGGAAATATGTTGTGGTAGTATTTCAGTACTCCTGTCTGCAAGATAAATTAAGTGTTGCTGATGCATAATGAAATAATGATTCCCTGAATAAAATAGACCCCCTGTCTACCCTTTACAAATGCTGCCTTTAAAAGTTAGAGTCTAATTTATTCATAGAATTGGACCTTTACCTTTCCCTAATCAAGGAAGGATAACAGATTGAAAGGAGATGATTTATACATGAAATAGCTGAAATGCTTTTTAAAAATTAGAAAGCAGCAGAATTTTAAGTCAGGAAGAAACATCAAAAGACCATTCATTCCATAATGGTAGCCTGTTATGGGACCAGCTAAGACCAAACCTTTTCTAACAGAGTTTTGTCTAGCCTGTCTCATTTAATCAGTAATCTTTTCCAACATCTTGTTCATTTCTTTATTCACCTGTTTATTCATTTTCTCTCATGTTTTCATTTTTGTGTGTTTTTGTGGGCATTTTTTGGGGGGTGTGGGGTTCTGCGGGGGTTATTCTGTTTTTTATTCTAGTTTGGGGTAATTTTTTGGTAGTTTTTTACTTCTTTTGGGTGGTTATTTGGGGCTTTATTTTGTGATTTATTTTTTGGTTGTTTTTTTTTTTAGTGTGTTTGTTATGTCTAAGACAATTGTCCATAAGCCAGAGTCGCTTGTATATTAAGTACTGAAACTACACTGTCAAGCTGGGAATGCTTTAGGGGAATAAGTAGAATCTTTGCAAGCTAAAATGAAATCATATCCAGAACTAATCAGATTGAAACTTTTATCTATCTTAGCATGATTTTTAGGTGTATAGTTATTATTAGGACATCAGAAAATGTCACAAGATTCCCTGGTGTGGTAGCATTAATGCTGGACATTCCAGGGCCCACTTGATCTTTTTTCTGGAGCCCCTGAGCCAATGCATCTTTTGCACAGAGAGGTGCCTCTTCCATGCAGAGGCTTCCTTGAGAAGTCCTTTATAAGAGTGCCAAAAAAATAGTTATTTTAATTACTTGGTTAGTAGGGAGTATTTCTGATAATCTAGCCTGGATACCTCACCAGCCAAGGTTTTGAAATATCACCTCTCTCTTCCTTTTGCTTGAGTCAAGGGAACAGAGCTGTGAAAGAAATTATTCCTCTACCATAAAGAATAGTATTTTTATTGTCAATATTGTCATTATTATTGGAGAGATTGTCCAGAATTGGTATTTTTCATGATCATACTAGTCTGGAAAAAATCTTTTATTGCTTATTAAATACATACTGGAACTGACATTGAAGGCCAGCTGAGAAATCTTTTGTTAGATGCATTCATATACAGTAAGCTGTGCTTGCAGTGTGTCAGGAGAAAGTGGGAAAAATTAATATTTACTAGAAAAAAATTTACTGATTTAATATCAGGTAGGAATTTGTTCCTATTTCACAGGCCTTCAATTTTCCCTGGAAAAAAGTTTTAAGATCAAATGGAACTTGAAAAATAATTATTTACATGAGAGAGAAAAAGAATTTAAAAACTCACAAAACAAAGCATGAGTTGCATGTAGTGCAAGAGGTAAAGACACACAGACAGAGGTAGAGCAACAGCATTACTGCTGTAAGATATAAATGGAATTAATCAGAAGCTAGGTGTACTAATCCCAGCTGTGGGCTGTGAAACCACTTTCTGGATTGTTGTCATTAATTAAATTATGCTTTCACAAGACTTCCCTTGTCCTTGAGCATTTTCAGAATTTTGCAAGCAACTATTCCCCTCACATGTTAATTTGAATAACAGCATGATACTGAAAGGACCACTTCCAGAGAGAAAATAAATGGCAGGCAAACTCATGCTCTACTGAATGTGTCCTTGGTGTTTTTCTGAAGAGCTGCTATCACAGCCATATCAAATGCTTTAAGATGACTACTGGTTTCTATTAGAAATTTATGTAGAATTGTGGAAAACGTCTTTATTCCCCATTCCAGAAAAACCCACAAAATAGGAGTGAATTATTCTAAAATAGTTGGATATCTAAGCTATCTTTCTCAACTTCACTGAGATTGTATGTGTATTGTATATATAAATATGTGTACACCTGTCTTCACAGATCTAAATGTGGATATTCTGGTGGGAAGGGGCAGGTTGTGTTTTTAAACTGAAAATGCATTTTTTGCCTGCCTGTGGAGCCTTTGGATTTGTTTAGGAAAAGCTGAAACACAGATGATCCTGAAACAGAGGTCTCCTTAACTTTGAATTACTTACTCTAACAAAAATTCCACAGTGGCTGCCCTAATTCTTAAACAAACAGCTTTAAGTTTGGACTTTTTTCTATTGGAAAACATACGTATGTTTCTGTAACTCTCTATTCGCTGCAGAGTTTTGCACCCAATGATCCTTCCAAAATTCTCCATATCATTCAGCAAAAAATGTAACGGCAAATCTTATTTTTAAATTTTCATATGTTTTTGACATGACAGTCTATCAGTGCACTCAGTGTAAATGCTGCAGGAGGTGGGATTGTAGGAACTGTGGTGCACACGGAGCATGCAGACAAGAGTGTTACAGGCTAGGATGCACAAAAGAACACAGCGTAAAAAGAGAAAGTGAAGAGGCATGGTGGAACTTTTTAAAAAATAGAGGGGTGCAAAATAGCCCGAGGAAAAGTGCTTGATCAGATAAGGATGTGATATTCTGGGCTGAGGAGTGGGATTTCCCTCTTTGGAGTAAAGGTTCAAAAAAAAAAAAAATCCACCTTCAGTTTATAAAATTGAAAAAAAATCCCTAAAAAGTAAATCCGGTCTGAAAAATTGGATGGCTTCAGGAAGCTTCTCCCTTTGATCTCCTGTACCACTGAGTAGTCTGTAGCTTGCCTGAGTGCTCACTGCTCCTGCCCTGACCTTACACAGACAGCTGAGCCTGAGTAAGCAATTCATTAAATAATAACAATTTTGAAAACCATCTTAGCCTGCCATTCATGACCTGGTGTGAATTAGAACTTTGGAGACTTGTACCAGGTATGGCCTAGGTAGTATTTTAACTATGTGATGTCTGCAAATGTCGTTGGACGCTGAGAGAGTATCATTGGTTGGCTCAATAGGCCTCATCTTCAGAATTTAATGTATTATCTTTTTTCGTTTATATTCACACGATTTGAATCTAAACTTGGGTCTAAAGAGAAAACAACTCTTCTCCTATATGTAAGCCAAAAGGACCTTTGCAATTCAGACTACAGGATGTTTGTATGAATAAGATTTTAGTATGATTTTTTTAAGCGCATCCATTTGATGATTATATATATAAAAATTTTTAAAATACATCAATTTTTTCTGATTTTATGTATTGTAAAAAAGTCAAACATTAAGTAATGAAAAAAAATGTGGTTTTGAAGCCAATCTCCTACTCATTATGACAAGACATAGAAGACATATGCAGTATTTTTAGTATAATTTCTTTTGGAATTAGTTGTGAGCCAGATAGATGAAGAAGTTACGCCCAAGTAAAACTACTGCAGTGCTAGTATTACTAATCTCTAAGGGGAAAGATAAGTGTCTGCTCTTCAGAATGTAGATTTTTTTTTTCTCTCCAGAAGTTAGATCAAGTCAGGAATTTATCCTTCTTAGGAAAGAAAAAATATACTTCATTGGCATTTACAGAGGAACTGTTTTGATACAATCTTTCTTGTTTTACTCCTACTGTCAGTATTGTTGTGATGTTGACTACTTATACTGTAGTTTGCTTCTCTCACAAATATATGAAATTCTCCAAGCTGTGAATTTATGTCCGAACAAAAATTTTATTTATATTAACAGAAGAGGTGGGAAACAAGAGTCATTCCTGCTTTTACCCAGGGTTTTCTTGAGCATGCCTTCAGAGAATGTGATATTTACTGCGTTTCCAACATTTGTCTGGGTTTTCTTTAGTTCTAAGAGCACAACATTGTTTGGGTTAGAGGGAACATATTTCCAGTTAATTATGTAATTTGAAAACTATATTTTGGAGAGGGGGAAGAAGTTGACCTCTTGTAAAAATAAGATTTTTATTTCTGCTGCCTAAATAGTAGTCATCTTTGTTGTCCTGAATTCTTATGTTAGGACTATATAGCACCACTGAACATAGCAACTTGCTAGATTATTCCTTACATGGAATATATAGGATTTTAGCAATATGAGTAATATTTACTCACTTGAGAATGACTAAGTGAAAACTTGTATTCAGTGGGTGTTTGAAATATCAAGCAATATGGTTTTATTATTTTCATTTTTTCCTGAAAAAGAATAAATATTTTTGGACCTCACAGTATTAGGTTAGGAAAAAAAAGGCACTGGAACATCAGAATCATAACCCTGGATCTTCTGCTGGGACATATGGGCACTTCCTCCTGAGGCACTTAAATGTAAAGAAAACAGTCTGTTATGGAAAATGTGTTAGTGAATAAACTATACATCCAAAGAAGACTATATGTGCTCTGAATTGGCAGTCTCTTGTACTGCCAGCAAGAACGTGGAGTAATTGAATGTGTAGTAAAAAATGTGTAGTGAACATCTATAAATGGTCATTTTAATAGCCTCCCAGAATGAAGTATTTTTATATTATTTTCCCTGTCATTTTACATATTGTTTTAAAGAATCGTTTGTATCTAAGCATTTATTGGCAGCCAATAGCTTTAGGGATTGTAACCCTATTCTGCCTGAGCAGTTTTTCAGAAGGGAGAAGGTGTCAGAGCATCTCTGAAGAGAGAAATCATCAAAATGTTCATGATAAATTACATCTATTTTGATGTACCACCATTCCCATAAGAAACACTAAGGAGAGGAATATATTGCCTTGAAGTGTGAATAGTATGGTTCTGGCTTTTAATATTGTTTGAATACCGGTCCCGGAGAAAAATCAAATTTTAACAGATGGCTTTTCATCCCTTACTTTAGTAAGTGATAGCAGTGAATGAAACATCAAACATATCTGGGATTCTTTACATGTGCAGAAAGAGAACATTGGTGCTACCTATTGGAACTAGATGATAGTGAACATAGGATAGTTCTTTCTTAATCAGAAACATAGATTTCTTGTCAAAAGTAACATGCTGATAGATTATATTACTGTTCATTTTAGTAAAACAATAACCCTCTGATTTACTTTGTTGAAATGCTTTCTGTTAAACAGTTTCAAGGGTAACTGGAAGAAAGTAATTCTCAACTAGATTTTTCTTGTGTTAAACTCAAGACAACTCTATGGTCTGTCCTACAGATAAAAGGAAAACAAGTTCAAGCATGAAACATATGTGACTTTACAACAGACAGCAAAGTACATAAGTATTTTTCAGTGAGAAAAGTAGAACATTGAGGAGAAGCTATTATTTAATTTTAAAATATCCATTTATCTAAAGCTATGTCAGATAAATTCTTCTGCACACTTTCCACGTTTTTTAACATATGGGACAATGTTCAGGTAAATGCTATTTTTTTTACTAGAGCAATACTAGAATACCAAATGATGCATGATTTTACATCATGATGTCATCTGCAGATACGTCTTGTACATCCCATTATACAAAAATATTCTACAGCTGTTTTTAAAAATATATATTTCATGGATTAAACACAGGACAAATTAATTATATTCCAAATTTAACTGTGAGTCTCTAGAAATTTGGATGGCTTGGTCTCTTTGGTTGCTATTTCAAAAGTCTAGCATATTTTCTTATTCTCATTGTTTAACTATGTGTTGTCAGTCACCATGAAGAATGGCTGTTGTCCATGAAAATATGGAAATTGTCCATACTGTGCTGAAAAAATTTCATGCAGAATTTGCAAATATATTGTCAGGTGCAAAATGCAGCAAAACTTTATGGATCACACCAGGCCTCCACATGAGTGCTGTTTCAAAATATTAGTCAGTCAATAACTGTAATATAAAACTGTTTTAAAACATTTTAAGAACTTCTGTCTTACTAGTCTGAAAGTTGTACTGAAGTAAATGTGAAAATGTTACATCTCAAAATCAAAAACTTGCATTAGTGGCAGCTAAAGTTTTTACAGACTGTGGTGGGTCATGGTAAATTTAGAAAGACAAAAGAAGAAGTAAAACTGTGAAAAAATGTGCTAATAGTAAGAATTGCCTGATTAAAAAATCGTGAGCTCAGAAATTGTATTTATTCTTGGGAATGCTTGTGTGAAGTAGGGAAATACATAGAAAAGATTCTTAAATTTCCCCAGTTTACATACATATGGGATCCAAAAAGTTTTTGTACCAGCCCACAAAAAGCATCATAAAATTAAGGAAAGTTTTTTACATCTCCATTCACTGGTATTGATATGTTTCTAATTTTTTATTCTTACTTGTGAAATTATAGTCATCTTTGTAACAGTCAGGATCACTTTGTCACTTAGTTATTGCAGTCATTACACGACATATCTGTGGAGAGGGCTGGTGATAAGCTTCTGCTCTGATCATGAACCCTCTGACTTACACAACGAATTCAAAGAAGCAGTACTGGGATTTTTCATTATCAATGGGTTTTGAGGCACAGGTGATCCTTTAAATTTATGGAAACATTCCCTCAACGTGATGTTTGGGATATTTTTTTTAACTGTGTCATGTAGTACTTTTTGTTTCTAGCAAACAGGAAGAGTTTTACATTAGAGGAAGAAGAAAAGTGTCTGTAAACGAAAAAAAAAAAGAAAGCCTCTTCTAAGAGAGATGCAGAAGACGAGTGATCAGATATGAGAGTTGTAATGGAAACTCTATACAGAAGCAGTTTATTTAAAAGTATAAATTTCACCCAACAAGAAGAAAAGCTGTAGACCACATGAAAGAGATGAAATAACATTCCAGATGGAAAACCAGAACATGATTTTAAGTGTTTAATACTGCATAAGCAGTGAAATAAGTTAATATTCTGATATTCAATGTTATGATACTACTTCCTAATATTTCAACAGTATATAAAAAAGAAGTCTTAACAAATAAAGTGACCAAAAGAAAAAAAAAATCTCAATAATAAAAACATGTATATATTTTACCTGGAAATGCATTATTATGCTTTGATAAGGAGTTCACAAAACTCCCTATGGAGATTAATACGGAGATTAACTCCTTCTTAAAAAATGATATATGCAGTCCTTGATGACACATGGTAGTGCATTCTTTTCAATTTCTTCAGAATGAAATAACTTTTTTACCTGAAATAGAAGCCATTGGACAGTAGCTAACCTGTTTTCTTTACACAATCTTAAAAATTTCTCAGCAAATTAACTTCAAAGACATCAAACTCAAAAATGTGTGAACATTTTGTGGATAAATGGGATAAAAGGAAGCTGGTAAATTAATTATCTCTCCTTGATCTTTTCCACATAATATTATTTTCCTAATCAAACTCTGTACTTGAGTAAGTAATCAGGTCCCTGGCAAAAAAATTTCCTCTAGCTGATTTTACGTGGCTCACAAATACTACATCAGACATTCACACATTTATTTTCTATCTCCTTATTAGTATTTCTTAGGAAGAGCAAAGTAAAAAGAAGTAATTTAGAATATCACATGAGTACACAGCAGAGTTGTTTTTCCAGGGCTTAAAAATTAATGTACTGTCTTCAGAACTTTCATAGAGTAAACAGTATTAGCTGTAGCACTGTCAAACAAACAAACAAACAAATAAATGGTGCTTTCAAAAGGAGTTTGACTACTATTATACTTACACCTATGGGATGCAGGGAGCTATTTCTGTCACTCTCAATATTAGGAGAAGCTCTATGCATGGAGATCACAAAATTCATTGATCAGGGTTTTAGAGAACTAAGAGTTTTTTCACATATTGAAAAATCCTAAATAATCCTTCGGTTGGCATTCCTGTTCAGTAAAAGATATCCATTTTTTTCTTTTTGAAAGACCCTATTACAAGGGATTTTTTCCCTTTTTGCCTTCTTTACTGGAAATAGAAAGAAAAATAAGACTTTGATTTTCTCTTTGTAAACATGAAAAAAAAAAAAGTGCAATGAGAGTAACTTGACAAAAGAAGCACCAGAAATGAAAGTCAAAATCACTTATAGAAAGTCTGCAGAAAGAGTGTGTGGAAACACACTGCTTTTACTCCATTATAGTCACAAATGTACAATGTTTTTCAGTGAAGAATAGCTTTTCACTGCATCAGTGACATTCCAAGCCCCGAACTCTTGCATCTCTTGGGGTTTTTCAGTGTTTCTTCGGTTTTTTTTTAATGTACTTACTGTTTTTCTGACCTTAACCTCTTCAATGTCTTAAGCAAACATCCTTTCATGTGAAAGCAGGCTGACTTGAGCAGGTAATGCAAGTTATGATATTGGTACCCAGGACTGCTTTTGGCATCTTTGAGGTTAAAGGCATCTGTGACTGTGAAGCTGAATGCTGATGCATTTACAGGCAAAGAAGAGCTTCAGAGATCTAAGTAAGTGAGAGGTTTGCAGGACCTGTGCCCAAGAGTACTTCTGTGTACTGAAAAGCTTCTATTTCCCATTACTGCTTGTGCCCATTTATAGGGATGGTGAGAATTTGAAGTGCTTTATGCTGGCATATCATCACCTTATTATGATTTAGTAACGCTAACAGAAGCAAAACACTCTTCTTTCAATGATGATGATGTGTGGTCAAGGCTTATTTGAGTAGCAATGCATCATCAAGGCACTTGGATTCAAACTGTCACATTTATGGTCCTCCTGAATGGATCTAGGAATCTAAGTTATCACCATGATTACATATTTATTGATTTTAAAGTGAGATTTAGTGATGGTAATTGTGAAGGGGCACTGAAAACTGAAGACCAGATATGATTTTTTTTTCTTATTTCTTAGTTATTTGCTTCTGTTCAAATCTTTGAAACTCCTAAAAAACTCTAAAACCCATATACTATGTAAATCATAGTTCCTGTGGGAAAATAAATAGATTCTATGCCCATCACAGCATTTGCCTAAGTAAAAGATGTCTGAAATGAAAGCTTACTGCTGTGAAGGGAGCTCAGATAAAAACTTCACCAGAATGTAATTATTTTTCTTCCATATGGAAGATGTATAGTATGGACACATAGTACACTAAAAAAACAATTTGGGATTCTATTTTTCTTAAAAAGATATAGTGTGCTTTGAAAACAAAATGACAGGCTTTTTGTACATAAAAATTTATTGTGTTGCTTTAAAATTACTTTTCTTTTTATTTTTCCTTTTTCTTTTTCGTTCCCTGAAGTTCTTTTGTTTAGATAGAAAATAGAAGCTAATGTTGACCACTTGTGGCTGCTTTAGTATGCCTGATGTTGTTTCAGATGTGATTGCTTATGCACCTGCATACTTCTGCCATTGCAGTCTCCCTAATGGCTGCAGCAGAGGAGCAGACTTCAGAGAAGCCACTTGCAAACAGAAACATCTTGCAAGAACAGATGTTTGTGTGCTATAGTGTTATATTGTGAAGTTAATATTGTTTCAGTTGTGTTTTTCTTGGATGATTGCAATCCAATTATTTTTCTTCTATCTCAGAAAACTCATTCAGCAGATGGGGGAAATTGTGGTTTTCTATTTTCTTCCTCTGTTTGACAAGGGTTTGGAAGAACTTTTTGTCAATTTGCGGACACTGCTACAAGATAGTACACTTACCTCCTTGGCTAATGATTCCCTCTGAAAATTCCATCAAAATGTGTGACATTGCCCAGAGCAGTGTCTTTCATTAAAATATATATTATAGCTCAGACCAAGACAAGCAAGTTAGCAGCAAATCTGACAATGTTTTTACTGCATAGACACAATGAACATTTCAGTAGTATCAGCTAGACTCTGCTTTTGTAGTGTGTACCATCAAGAAAAATTTTAAATGCAGTTTTTACTACTAATAATAACATTTCTTTTAAATTAAATGTTTTGTGTATATAAACGTCAAAGGAGGTCAGTATGATTGTAGTTCTCATTAGAGGGAAGATTAAAATATTTCTACTCAGTGTGTTAGTGCTCTGCCATTAATTCTTTATATATAGCTCAACATTTTGATGCTTTTAGTGAGGCAGTAAACTGTTCTGTGTAACAAAAGCGAAGTAACTTAATACAATCCTCTATGTTTTTTTAAAGCTCATACCTCATGTTGAGCTAATTTTGTCAATCCTCTGGGCTGGACACTCATTGGTAGACATTGGGTCCCTCTTGTCAAGTTAAACTGTTGACAGTGCCAATAAAAGTAAGAAGGAGAGATTCTGCTGCTTCCCTTGAAAGAATGTGGTGCTCTCTGAACAGAGCACAATATTTATTCAAGACATAATGGTAGTTATGGGAGTTACTACCATAACTCAGGCTTTGCTTTTGGAATCCTGTACAAATTATTTTATTTTATTTTTTATTATTTTGCAACAATAATTATAATTATCTGCAGTTACTTAAAAATAATTTAAATGTTTATGCACATAACTACTTTTGCTCTGATTAAATTAATTTGATTAGTGCAAGTTCTTGATTTTTTCAAATCAACCTTGGATTTTAATTTAGTTAATATAAGGCAATCTCTTCATAATATTTTTTGCTTCCAGAACAAGATATATCCAGATCATATATTAAAAATTTATTGATAGTCCAATTAGAAATACTGTAAAAGTTACAACCAGTCTACTAAAAATGCCACCCTCATTACACTCCAATAATGCAGTTTTTTCAACTAAAGCAAACAGGAGGAAGCAGTCATGCAGTTAAATCACTAACAGACAACTCTTCTTCTTTACAATTGTCCCTCTCATCCAGGCTTTTTTCTCTTCTGGTCATGCATGGTTTCCTGGTTGCAGCTTGCTTTCCTGAGGCAAGTGCAGGGGAGCATGGTGATGACTGTGAGTTGTTAGCATTCTGCATTCCCAGAGGAAGTAGGATGTTGACTTTCTTCTCAATTTTTGGATTGAATTTTTGTTTTGTAGTACCTATTGATGTGGGGTTTTTTCCTGTTGGGCCTCTTTCCTATTGTCCAGTAGTGTCTGCCTATGTGTGGTCTGTTGTTTGACAAGTTTAAATATTTGGATGTATGAAGTGGCTAAGCATCAGCCAATAAAATGCAGATGTATGAAGTGGGTTGGTAGTGGATAAGGCCAGTGACTAGGCAGCAGTCACCTGATATTTGTGGTTGTGATTAGGCTTTAGCCACTTGATCATTTTTCAGTTACAAGCAGTAACAACGCTTTACTAGGTGGGTAATTAGCCTTCAATCTGTGAATTGATTTCACAGCAGTTAATATGCTAGTGTATCAAAAAAGTATTTAAAGATTCATAGTGTCAAAATTAATATAAGTTTATAAAGATTACTTGTTAACTGAAATATTTGCATCTCTCTGCAAATCATGCCTTTGATTAATGCAGCCCTTCTGCAGTTTCTGCAGGAATTCGAAAAGAAAATGAGCTTTTAAATGGACTGATGGAAGAAAAATGTTGAAGTCTTAGCAAAACTAGGACACCTTGGTTACTGTTCTGCAAAATTAGTCATACACTGCTGATATGGGATAGTTAAAGACTGAGGAATCATCATAAATCTTCCTAGATACAGCTTGCTACTAAATATGTCACGAAGTGTAGGCCACAGGGTTGACAAAGGGGATATTCCAGATATGTCCATTTGCTATCATTTTCAGCTTCTTCATTCCCTAAAAAAGTCAGAGAAATAAAGACAGGAATAATGACTGAAGGGGATGAAAGTTTAATACTTTCTGGAAGCTTCTGGTTGTGGACAAATTCAGAATATTAAACAGATATATTCCTCTTGGAAGCATAACCAAACCAGTTCTAATGTTTGCAGAAGCCAGCCCATCACTTAGAACAGAGTTCGCATTTCCACAGGGAATTCAGAATTCTGCATTGACTGCAGTTTGGAGAATAGGAGAAATTGCTGCCAGAGATCAGCAGAGTCAGGAAACTCCCTGGCACTGGGACCCTGGAGACTCCACCAGTGGCTCATGACTGGGCCACCCCCTTTCTAGGGATCTGGTTTGAGAAGAGTTCCCCAGGTCACACAAGCTAGGTCTGAACAAACATGGGTTGGCTTGCATTTGTATTGCTTAGTGACATTCTCCACTGTGCCAAATTATTCTGAAAGAGAAGTAGCTATAACAGTTCCAAGCAGGGAGAAAGGCCACTATTGTTCAGCTGGATTTTGCCCCCTCAATGTCTTTTAGAAACTATTATGGGCAGCACTCCAGAAATACGCTCTCCCAAACCATGTATTTGTAACCTAAGAGGTGAATAAAATTTATTCTAATTGGAAATGTTTTTGTGGAGCAAACTTTATATTGTAGAGATGATTTCATAGTACAGAGAGAAAAGAGAGAAGTGCACCATGCTCAGGGACATAAATCTCTAGCTAATCTAGTAAACATTGTCTGAAGTAGAGATTCCCAGGGGCTCTCTCAGCACAACACATATTGCAAATAAGCATTTGAGAGAAGTCTTGATATTTTTCCACTTGGACCAATTTGTACTAACATGGAAGAATTAAAGAAGACAAACAGTTCTTTAATCTTTACTTTGCAGGAAAACTGAAATATAAACAACTGACAAAGAAAATGCCATTTTGCTATGCAGAATCCTCCTTTGTGAGTTTAAAATTCAGCATTAGAAATTAAAAGGCATAAATCAAAAATGTTATATTTCAAAGACATATCTGGAAGTAAGGAAGCAGGAACTTCTTTTGGCAACAACTCCTTTTCAGTTGTTACCTTACAACTGCAGTTTAAAATACCTAGTTGTAAATGGAAGGCTTTCAGTGATTATTAATATGCAGATATTTTTCTTCTGATTATACTCTTGCTTCTATTTTTCAGTTGAAGCTTATTGAGTAACACAGTGTTTAGAAGGATTAACATATAATTTGCTGACCATGAAAGCAGCTGAGTATCTTTTGTGTTTCCTAACTTTTTTTTATATGTAAAAACCTTCTGACTCAAAATAAATCTGTATTTTCTACACTGATGCCAAGTAAAAAGAGTGATTTCTTCACAATAAAAAAATAGCTAATGTTATAATTTTTTAAATGGTCCATGCATTTTGTGCCATCATAATGAATTTGTGAATGTGCCTTTCTGCAGTGTGGTATGGGAATGGCATGCCTATGTGGATGGAGAACCTTACTCCATCAAAAACAAACTGTTGTTGATGGAGTACCTTATTTTTTATATTTTACAACAATTCCTTATTCTGTATATTTCTTACCTAGTAATTTTTTAATTGATTCATGTGTTCATAATTCCACTTATAGATGCAGTGATTTTTTTTTGGATCTCTATTTGGTATACCTGAATATACTTTCACATATATCCCTGTAGAGGTAAAAGGAAAGAAAGCCTTCAGATCTTTTTCAGTTTGGATTAGGTTTGAGCTCCTTATAAACTTATCAAATTTGTCATTTTACTGTTGGCATTTGCAATCACTAGCATTGAGGGCTCATTTTATCCCAAAAGATCCTACAATGCTAATTGTTTTTGAGAAATTAAAGTATCAGTAAAGCTATTCTAGAATACCAGAATACCCCCTACTCTTGCTTTTTAGAAATAAATCACTTCAAGTAACATTTAAACTGTAGAAAGTTTGGATTCTTGGTGTTTTATATAGAGTGAATTATTCCTTTGTTAATACAGTATTATTCTAAGGCTAGGAAGCAATTAATTTTACCAATGACTGCTGTAAATGAAATGTTAAGACTGTTCTGCTGCCCTATAAAAGCATGCCAAACAAATAGACCCTTTTGCTACTTCTTTTTTTTTTTGATTAAGAAAAGAATAAAAAGGGTCCACAGTAGTGACCCAGTTTCATTTTGGTATTCAGTCAGATCTTCATGTGATTCAGATAAATATATAGTGCATTGACTGAAGTTTTACTGAAATTTTTATGAGTTGAAAAACTTCAATTTATTACATTTCCCTTTTCCAAGCCCCCTCACATAAAATATATAAATTATGTGCAACACCATAATTTCATGAATTTTTTAAAAAAGATTTAAAATCTCATCAAGAACCATATGCTTACTCTTTTCACAAAAGACAATGAAGATAGTTTCAAAGGCAAGACAAAGAAAAAGATACACCTTGTGTGTGAGAAAATACCATCACCTCTGTATCATGTGTTTTAAACTTAAAAAAAAAGATGTTTTCTACCACACAAATCTTATTTTCTTTCTATTCAACCCTCTATGGCTTTTGAACTGAGAAGGAAAACAGGAAAGTAACACCTTGCATCTTATGAATTAAAAATATCTGTAAATTTTTTTCTGCTTTGCTCAGGTTCTATATCAAAATTTTGTAATGACACACTGCAGATATTAAAAAATATTCAGGGCAGTAGGATAAGGATAAAAATGTCTTCTTAAAATAAGAAAGTTTCCCTTCTGATTTCACATCACAGTATAACTGCACAATACCTGAGGCTGTTCATTTCTGCATTACCACTTTGTTGTTATGCTCCTCAATAAATACAATTTGTTCTTAAAGTTGTTTCTAAAGAAAAAAAAAAACAAATTCACAAAACCCAGTTTATGCAAAAATCACCCTTTCTTATCAAAGAACACATGTTCATTTGGTTATAAACTAGCAATTCTTTAAAGTCAGGTTAGGAACAGTGAGGCAGTGGGAAGCCATTTCATGTTATCTTTTAAAATACCAATCCACTTACTGGCTTTTCCTTCCACCCACCCTCCACTTCCCCAACAAAATAAAACTTTATTTTACTAAAGGAAGAGTATGATATATTTAATTTATATTTCATAGCACAAGGTGCTATGAACGATGAAAATGCTGAAAGTCTCTGTCAAACTTCATCATTTAACTATAAATAACTTAAATACAAGCAAATTAGATAACTTTCTAGCTAAGAATAAACAAAATTCAAAGAAAATAACAACATTTTGTTGTGGAATAGAGTAATTCTGGACAGACCTCTGCCACTGGCACCGTGTGCAGTTTCCTTTCACAGTAAATGATGTTGTCCTTGGGGCACAGAGGAAAATGTAGGTGGGACTGAATTGCCATCATTGCAGTAGACAATTCTCAGTGGGAATGCATCTGGTTTAGTGGTTAGGACAGGGTTTCAAGCAATGAGTGCTGTAAAATAGTGATGAGAAGGACTTAAAACCAAAACCAAATAAAATGAAAACCATTGCAGTTACTAGAATATTCTTGACTTTGGGAAGTTTTCTAGAATGGATGCAAAACACAAGAAATGGCAGTTTAAGAAATTAACTATGCTGGGTGGAAAATTACCCTCAACAAAGTGACTGTGTTGCCAGAAAGATCACATGACAATTTATGGCAGGAACTGGGAGAGGCGAAAACAAAATAGAAGGGTGCTGACTGTAATATTATAGTTTTTATACCTTATGAAATATTTAATTAATTTTATATGATTTTATGTGCTTTTATTTTCCAGCTGCATTCCAATTCCGACAAAGGTGATGGATCAGTCAAATACATTCTTACTGGAGAAGGGGCAGGGACTATATTTATTATTGATGACATAACTGGAGACATCCATTCAACCAAAAGCCTAGATCGAGAGCAGAAGACACACTACGTGCTTCATGCCCAAGCTATTGACAGACGGACAAACAAGCCACTCGAGCCCGAATCTGAGTTCATTATCAAAGTGCAGGACATCAACGACAATGCACCAAAATTTACAGATGGACCATACATTGTTACTGTGCCAGAGATGTCTGAAATGGGTAAGGAAAGCAAACTGTGCTATTCAACAGTCTTTTAACAAGTGTAAATGCCACATACTGTTTGTAGAAGTTATCATCACATCATTGAGTGTAAGTTAAATACATTGGAGTTCGGAGATGAGAAGAAGAGATGATAAGAAGACATGAAATACAACCCATATGTTACTTGTGACATTCACAGTAAGGAAACAGTATGCACACACACATGCTGGTTGTAAGAGAAGAGTCACTATTTATCTTAAATGTATATACATGTTTTAATGTATGTTTTAACATAAATTCTCTGGCAAATTGTAATTTCCATTCTAGAAAAAAAGATGTATTCATATATCCTCATTCAACTGCAAACTTTAAGGCATTCTCTTAGGTTTACATAAGCAGTCCATACATTTCACAGAATTAAACACAAAGGAACAGTAGTTCCTTTGTGTTTAATTAACACTGAATTAAACACCAAGGAACATATTTTAGACATAGGTTTACTTATCAAGTTTCTTATAAAGTGAAGTTCCAAACGAAACCAATATTTGGTTTTCCCTGTTACATAGTTCAGATAATCTCATTCTATAAGGTGCTGCATACGCAATCAGTTTTCTTTATTTAATACTTCTCTAGTGCTGAAGTTAGTTTATAACTTTCTTCTAATAGAAGAATTACCAGCAGAATTTTTTACAAGGACAAAATTGCAGCATTTCTATGAGTAATATCATAAATCCAGGACAAAGCAAACAATGCATGCTTGTGTGACTTACTACAGTGAATGCATAGAGCTTCCAGTAAGAATATTCTGGCTCTATACAAAACCTCTTCAACTGTCTTTGATAATTCACTGTGGCACAAAGCTTTACTGCTAGAGTTGCAGCTCATTTCAGTATCATGTAAGCTTTTATCTCAGTTATCTCCCATTGCACCACAAGCTGTCTTAAATGAAGAATTAATTTCCTTTACCAACTGTTTCCAAAAATGTGTAACTCCATCTTTCTCTTTCTCTTTCTTTGGTTTTCTTTGTCTTTAATGGAAACCATTTTAATTGATTATTTCCTTCACCTTTAGAGGCATTTTATTTTCTGCATTGGAGGAAAGATAATGGAAGAGAGATCAATATTATCTTCAAAATCAAAGTAGCTGATGTAATAATTTTTTATTTGTATTATATTCATGAAGGTTTTTTTTTTTTTTTTTCATCTTCTCAATATTGAGCATTCTTCCATAAATTTTAGTCATAATTCTGCAGTAATCAGAATCTGGTATTACTATTTAACTACATCATACATGGTATTGTTTTCCAAAGAATGAATTGAATAATCTGGGATGGTATTTTGTGTTGCAAAACAGAGTGGATTATGGTAACCGATGAGTTTTACTAGTAAAATAGAGAATTCATGCTTATGTTTTGAATAAAACATTTTGATGTTGATTGTGAAAACCACCACACTCATTAGTACATTAACCAGGAAACCTCAAAATTAATCAAATTTTAAATTAGCAAACCAAAACAACTACAATGTTTTATAAATAAAATACTTTACCGGTTGTACCTGAGGCAAATCATTAAATATCTATTCTACAAGGCTTTTATGCTGTCTGAATAAACCTGAACTTTCATATCCTAGTATACAGGCATTCTGTTGTAGGTATACATTATATTTCATTGCAGATTTATTATCTGTATTTGCTTTTTTCTCCTCTCTCTGAAAGCATTTTTATTGTCTGCAATTTCAGGAAGGCTAATTCTATTACTACTTCTGCAGGATATATTCTTTGTGTCAAATGATGGAGATGCCTCTGTGACTTTTATTAGTTCTATAATTAGCATAGGTTTTGACATTTAGCTGTGGAGTCTATACATAACTGAACTTGTCGATGTTATTCTGTGAATTTCTAAGGAGGTCTCACTCTGAATATTTCTTCTGATTTTTATATTATCATTTAAAGTTCTTTCAAAGGTTCTGTCTCTCTGCAACAGTTCTCATGCTAAGTGGCATTTTTTTTGATCTCCATTATTTTGCTTGGTTTCAGCAGCAGGTTCTTGTTTGTCTCCTCAAGATCCTAGCTGGTATTTTCCCCACAACTTGAACTGAATCTAGTTGTAAAAGCTGTAGGACCTTTATGACTTTTCTTTTTCAAGTCACTGACAAGTGAGTAGAGAAAAGTTTGGTTAATTTTTTTGGCAAACAATAGACCACAGGTTTCACTGTAACACAAAACAAACATACTAGTTATGCTTTATGTACTATTCTGGGAGAGATGAAAGAAAATCTCTATTCCTTTTCTTCAATAAAGCTTTTCCATAAAATTTGACTCAAGAACCAAAATTTATATCCGAAATTATTTTTTCTGTAGTAGTAAAAACTCAGTAACACTTAGATCTCTGTAGCTCTGTAGTCTGCTTTAAAGTTTATGAAAGTCATCTTTATGTAAATTAAAAGAAAATAAGAATATTTTTCAGTCAGTAAAAGACTTCCAGATGTGTTAATTGTCAGCTGCAAAATGAGTGAAAATCTCCATGCAAAATTTTTAGTGATGAGATAGTTTAGAAGTGAGACTAGATGACTTCCTCATGGCCCTTCCAACCCTAACAATTCTGTGATTCTCTGATAAGAAGAGTATTCCAAATAAATTCTGCTTAAGAAATTAATAGGCATAGTAGACATTTTCGAACTTCTTTTGAGAATATTCCAATGTGGTGAAGTCATAATTTCAGATAATCTGGAAGACAATGCTGTTCATAAATATGATTTTTATTAGAAGTGCCTATTTAACTTCCTGCATTGTGAAATTAAATCGCGTTTTGATGACTTGTCAGTGTTTTCAGACAGTACTAAGAATTTCTTTAGTTAGGGAGACTATACCTGCATTTATTAAACTTCATATTTTTATAATTTCTTTTAATTTTTTTGTTAAATATTGATCCATTTGAGACTCAATACTTTCGACAATTATGAAAAGTAATGCATAAATATCTACATTCTCAACAGATGTATTTTATGGAACTTCCTCATTAAAAATTAAAAATTTGTCTTCAGATAGACCAATTGCAATATTCTCTTTCAGCTTTTCTTTGAGATACAGCTTCACAAATTTTTTTCTTGCAAACTATATATTCAAAAAAAAAAAAAAGAGAAAAACCAAATCAAGAGATATTTTTAGAGAGATATTTTATAAAACCAAATAGAGATATTTTGAAATAAAATACAGATTTGTTCCCCATTTGAATAATCTTTTTTTTTATTACTAAGAATGCAGTTTGGGGAAAAATGTCAATTTTATCTCCTAACTGGAGAGACAAAATTCTTTGATAGCAAATCTTTCTTGACAGGAACTTTTGCAGAAAGTTAATAAAGGAACAATAGAAGGTATGGTTCTGATGTTCATATCCCTCCTGTGGTGTCCAGAGAAATTAGGTCCTCATCTTTTGTAGCTGATTACTTTTTTTTTAATTTACTTTTTGACATTTAAAATAGCAAGAGAGCACTCCTGTGTAATTCTCTATCTAAATCCTTAATGACGCCTAGCTCAAAAACAAAAATTTTGCTGCATCAAAATGATACAAATGTATCCAGAATTGTGATTTACCTGTCGTGCAGAATGATGCTAACTTTGAAAAAAGTAGTTGGAAGATAAAAGTACCCTCTTTCCCTCTCCTGTATTTTTTTTTTTTTTTTTTGGCAAGGCATTCTAACCTGCCTTTCCTCAGTGCTCAGCAAATCAGGCAAGAATTGGGCGAAAGGCTGGTATGGGGATATCTTATAAAATGCTGAGTGTGCTCATGTGAGATAGTGAAGAAGTTAAGCTTCTGAAGTGCTACATTGCACTGAATGAGAGTTTGAGAGGTAGGGTGGGAGGTTGAGTTAAAATTTAGATTCTAAGGGTTCTTTTAACTACAAAGAGAACACTGCCACTATTTGATACTAAATTGCTATTATCAGGTGTTTCATGGGAGAGAGATACAGCTGTATTAGAAAAACACTGTGGCAAATTTTTGGATACAATGGCATTGCATTCATCCTAAAATGACCACTCCACTGCTTATGTCAGGCGTTGCCATTCACTGGTTCTGTTTTTCTCTCACATCAATGAGTTATACAAACACTAAGATTCTTTTAAAATAAGGAGAGAGAAGAAAGTTTTCAAAGAAGGAGAGAATTATGAAAACACAATATTTCTGATTTTTTTGCTTCTGAAATAGCCAAAATACTTTTATCGAGTTCAAGACCTATCTTGATGACCTAGAATTCTGGGGAAAAGTGCTAATGGAAACTCTCACTGTTGGTAACTGCTTTCCTGGGAAAAGGAAAAAGTATAGACAAAAAGGTACAGAAATTGCCCAGCATTCTGGATAGTAAACTCTGGTAGGTGACTGACTATACCAGTTGAATGGATATGCTTTTGTTTTACACAACTACAAAATAAAATCGTTCAGCATCCATAACCTATTAATCTTCAGTGATTCCACAAGGCTGAGCCGTAAAAGTTCCTCTCAAGCTAGAAATTATTTGCAAACTGGGCTACAGAAATATATCATTACAGCATTCCAATGTCATGGACTAGCAGGGGGAAATGTCTGTTCCTGGAAGTGACCTCTTTTTCTATGTTTAGATAGCAAATAAATAGGCCTGAACTGATTTCTAGAACATTTTAAGAAAAAATACACAAACTTTCATTCACATTTGTTTTACCTTTTCACATGAACACAAACATAATGGTTTAGTTACCTATACCATTAACATCTGAAAAATTGGGAACATACAGCTACCTTCAGCTTGATTTTACTACAAAATTCCACTTCAAAGTCATCCAAGTACCCTTATACTTGGTTTGTTAATACATTTATCTATGAGGCTATATACACTTGGGCTTTTCAGAGACCAGATGACACTGTATTTAGGTATGCAGAACATTTGCTTACAATTTTACTCAGTCTCCAGTAGAGATACAAACAGCAGCTCATGATGTCCAAGTTAACTTGGTAAAAGTGAATTAAGAGTTTTTCAGAGGGTAGAAACCAAATCTGTGAAGGTTTGCATGGTCAATTTGCTGCACCTGAAGTGACACTCCATGACTTTACACATCTCTAAGTCAAGAACATACTGAGGGTGTGCACATTAACAAATGTTTCTGTGCCATGGAAATTTATCTAAGAGGCTGAACAAATGGAACTGAGAAACTGATGTCCACTCCATATATATTTGTGAAATCTTCTTTTAGATTAGCTCTTGCCTGGTCTCTGAAATTCTGTGCCTATTAGCAGTCAGAATAAATAGGATGTGCTGCTCAAGCACATCTCCTGGTTTAGTTGCATCTGAAGAAATCTAGGTGGCATACTCTGGAACAGTTCTATAAGTAAAATCAAAGTGCAACAAATGAAGGAGATCAAGGGTTTCAATTCAAAAACACACTTCTCCTCTCCACTACATGTGAAATTGAACACCTCAGAGTTGATGTGATACCTCAGTGGTTAATTTAGATGAGAATCTGCTTTCAGATGCAGAGTTTCAGTGAGAGCAGCCTGTTCTGTTATTATGATGCTTTAATGCTGGACCAAGGAGCCTGTATAAAGCTATGTCTGCATAAAGATGAACAAATAGAATGAAGTCCAAGCTCTTATTAACTCACAGTCCTACACGCACTGGCTTCTTATGGGAAGTGTTTGGCAGTGATAGCAATGATTCATCATTACATGCCTTGAAAAATACACTAAAATGAAAAAAATCACTTGTATCCATTCTATCTGTGCAGTACTTATGCATTTCATTTTCTCAAAAGGGTTGCTCATAACTTATCCCACCTAGTGATATGCTAGAAATTGTGATTTTATTCTTCTAGTGGTTTTCATTACTAGCATAAAAAATAATTTTCTTTTGAACTCATCTTTCTAATTTGCATCCCCAAACAGGTTCTAGAAGTTATTTTATTTTCAAGTCTTTTATACCTCCCAATAGCTACATGTTTTTTGCCTTCCCATAGCTAGATTTTTTTATTCATTTAGCAACTTTTATTCATTTGGGGGCATTTATACAATTTACTTTTAATACTTCAACATTAATTTATATTGTGGATAAAGATAATCCTGAAATCCATTTATCTGTGTTATTTAGAAGTCAATATCCAAGTTTGGGATATATGTGTATAGAACATATGTAAATATGCATGTTATGTACTTACTATTTGTATTTGCATGTCTGTAATTTCTGTTTAAGTTTATATGTGTGTAATCAATTTACACATACACATATAAAGACAACTTTTTTTTCAAATTAGTGTAACTATTTTTCCTTTAAAAATTATATGATGAGAACATGATATTAATCTCTCAATGTTTAGAATGTGTGGATTTTAGAGCTTTTTTAAGTGTATTTGAAAATATTTGTGGGAAAATTTTATTTATTGCAAGTTAATGTTTATTTTCCTGTATATACAGGTACATCTGTTCTACAGGTAACAGCCACAGATGCAGATGACCCCACATATGGAAACAGTGCCAGAGTAGTGTACAGTATTCTTCAGGGACAGCCATATTTCTCTGTTGACCCCAAAACAGGTGGGTATTTTATATTTCTGTTGAAATGATTTAGCTATTATGTTGCAGTTAATTAAGTCTGGTAGGTGAAATGCAGTGTATGCAATGCAGATACGTGGACTTTTTTTCTTAGTGTTTTTGTAGGCTGCTTCTTACTTTAGCACTATGAAATTTATAAGTTGTTATGTTTTGCTGAGTACTAAAATGAGCCTGCTGTGTACAGAATTAATTCTGCATCATGTCATGATGTGAAACATTCAGCCAAACTGCAATATCTTTTCAAGCCTCTGTTTAGGAAATGACTCAAGTATGCCTAACATATGATTTTCAATGCTTTGTTTTGTCTGAAGGATAGGCTTGGGAGGATTATTGGATGTATGCTTCAACACATGTGCCAATATAAATTGTTACAATTTGTATTTTTTATAAAACCTCAGGACTGCAATTTAACTGGAAATTCATTCTATGATTTGAGATGTAGAATGAACTGAAATATTTATACTTAAACTCTATGCATCACCCTTTTTTTCCCACAAAGTGTAAGTCATGTATAATGTATCCAAACTGGTCTATTTAAAGAGAGGAAAAATCTCTTTTAGGGATGGGAGTTGTTATTAGTTTGTGATTTTTTTGAAGAGCATCATTATGATAATGATATTTGCATGGTTATACATCTTAAGTGTGTATTTAAAGTTCTCAACAATTGGTAAATAGAATTTAAGAGAGCATATTTTTATTTTAATTTTTGACTGGTTTTCCCTGTCTATATGAAAGCTTTAATACTGAGGGGAAAAAATAAAGCACACTGAACAGTGTAGTTTTCCCTAGTTAACTGTAGGGAATAATGACTTTTTAAATGTGCTGGAGTGAATTAAATGTAATGTAAATAGTTCCTATTTTACTGTTTTTGCGCTTAAGTTTCTTGGCTTGTGTACACTGGTGTCTGTGGTACCTGGAGATGTACCCTGGTTTCCCTACCAGAGAGGTGTATCTGAGCCATCTCAGAGAGCTTTGAGGTTAGTGCTGCTTTCATCAGGAGACCAAACTCCATGACCCTCAGAGGAAGGTCTGTCTCTGCCTAAAATTTTCTATAAATCTGGGGGGTCATGTAAGAAAGGCCTGGAATGGAAAATCTGTGGTACAGTCCTCACGTTCCCCTTGCCCTTAGAAAAATAACTAGGTCATATTTCTAAAACAATTTAGGCACTCTGAAGCAATAGCCTGCATTTTTTATTTTTATAATGGTGTAGAACTTGAAGTCTGGAGCTGCTATTCAGTCAGTGAAGAATCATAATGGATATTCTCTGTATCAAGTCTATATCACACAAGAAATATTATTGCTGTATGCATAATGAAACAACAGATGGTAGTGTATTTTCACTCCTCAAGCCTTAGGCTTTGACAGGGATTTAATAACACTTAATGAACTTAAACTCTTTTTGATATTTGTGTAGAATATGAAAATTATTCTGATACCATAGTCTATGAAAAAGTGAAAATTAGATAAATAGTGCTACAGTGAAAAAACAGGAGAAAGCTTTTTCCTTTTATACGTTGCCTTTTTATAATTTTAGAACAGCAGTTAATTTAATTTGGCATGATGAAATGGGAAGAAGAATATTAATAAAGGTGGGAAAGTTTTAATGAATAGTGTTTTTCACTATAAAATTTCACTTTGAATTTTTGGGGTTTAAGACTCATTTTTTAAAGCATCACTCTTCTTAATTTGCTAGCATTTCTTTGACTTTTTTCCTAATACCTCAATTGTTCAGTTCCAGCTTAACTATGCTTCATCTGGAAGTCTTCTGAATTTACATTTACGTGCACAAACTTCCTTTAAAACAAAGGAGGTCCAAAAGTGGCAAAGAGAAAGGTCCCAACATTCATGACTGATTGTTGTTTATGCAGTCTAAGAATCTGGTATCATGATCAGTAAAGTTTCTTGAAGCTATCAGAGATAGATATCAAGCTCTAGTGTGAATACTCATCTTAAAAAGTCTGCTACTTCTAGCTTAGTACTGCCTATACTTGGTTTTAGACAATATCTGAAGACTTTAAAGGTATGGATTTTTAGGAGCTTAGGTTAGAATAGTTTAAATCATTTTATAGAATAAGGCTATGGAATTCATACATTTAAAGTATAATAAGGCAACAGCACCAAATTACAAACTCTGAAGCAGGAAAAATGTGTGTTCATGGCAGAAGAGCTTTGTCAACTTACCTGATAAAAGGCTCTTCTCCACACAAAGTGGGGCAGAGGAGCAGTGCACAGAGAGGAGAACTCCCTGCCCTACATAGACTGGAGCCTGAGCTCCTCCTAGGGTTGACCCAGGATAGCCTCAGCCCTATGGGCCAGGGCTGAAACCCATCATGACAAATCAAAAGGAGGCACTGCCCTGATCACCCTTCCAACTAAGAAAGCTACTGCTTACAGGGCTATGTGACACATTATGAGATGCAGACAATGGGGATCATACAGACTTACTCTTGGATATTTGGAGCAAGGACCATAGGGAAAGGGATGATTAAGATGGAGTGGGGAGAGAAAAGCAAAAGAAAATGGAGAGGTAAGAGGATAAAAGGGGGCAGCCACATGCAAACAGGCTTTGCTCAGCACTATTATCTGGCCATGCCCTGCCCTGGATCAGCAGTCTGTTCTGTATTTTATTATGCTCCATTTCCTGAGTAAAAGGTCTCTCTCTCACATGCATGTGTGAGTGGAGATTTAAGTGCTAGCAGCTGGAGCAGGACAATGAGTTAAAGGGGTCTGGTGTATGTCTGGTGTCAGCAAACTGGAAAACGCAGACTGTAAGTGTATTACACAGGCGTCTATGCCAGTATGGTATTACTACAGGGTCAGCAGTCTGGATGAGTGGTTTGGGGGATGGATATCCATTTGGTCCAAAGTCCAGACCAGAAAGCTCAGGAGTCAGCTGTTGGAGGAGCCACAACCAGTCTAGAGCAACTGTGTGGTATGTGGTTTGGTAGTCCTGTCTGTAGTTGTGTATCTCTGTGCATGAGGCAAGGGAAGACCAGTGAGCGAGGAGCCAGCTGGATGGCATTGGGAACTGAGGGCCCAAAGAGTCCAGGTACTGCCGCTGGATGTACTCAGTGTGTAAGGCTGTGGGGGATCAATAGGTGTACTGGGTTGAGTGGAGATGTCAGACTATGTTGAGGATAAAAAGGAAGTCTGTACCCAGAGCTGGAGGGCAGTTGAAGGCCCCAGAGTTGGATGTCCAGATGGCGCCAAGTGCAAGGCTACTGGATAGACCGAATATGGCAAGTTCCAGGAGCAATCCATGCTGAGTTGTGAGTATGTTTCCAATTATAAATCATCCTTCCTTCTGGTCAGCTGGAGAAGAATGAGGCTGTTTGTGCTGTTTGTGTTGGAGTGCTGAGCCGTCCCATTTTTGTGTCACTCGTTGCGTGTTGCATCTGTGAATGTGCCTTGTGGGAGCAGCGCTTGACCTCACATTGCTTCTAATCATGGATTAAAAATAGGAAGGTGCAGCAACCTCATCTCCATCAGGCCGCCAACAATCCAGTTTATCAGTTGATTTGCTCTAAGACCTGTGTTTTGTTTTGTTTTCCTCTGGGGAAAAATTGCGAATTCTCTGCATAGAAATTTGCTGCAACTATGTAATTTTGGCTGTGAATGTCAAAACTACTTTCCATGCATAACCTAAAGACTTTTAAGACTTTCAAACCCCTTTGATATTGAATGGCTTTCTATTAACTGCTCTGTATTTGTGTTTACTAATTACTTTTGATAATTAGCTGTGGAGTGTAATAGTGACTAGTTATGTAATTAATAATTACCTGCAATAGCCTCTAGTGTTTACTATTTGTTTTCCTCCCCATCTGCAGCAAAAGCACTCTGCTGAAATTTTATAAATAAAAATGTTTTAATAATTATGGCAAAAGTGAGGGAAGGAGTCAGTGTCTAAATCTTATGTATATTTGTTAGGATTATACATATAGGATTGTATCTATTCTTAAATCAAAATATTCAGGGAACCCTAGAAAACATTAAATGCTTATACTATTAGAGTACCATTAACTTCTCTGTAAAGAGAAAATAAAAAACGAAGTTTTTAGTTAACAGGGAAGCAAATAATTTATTCAGGTACTTAGTGTTTTAATATGGTTCTCCCTTCTCCTACTCCCACCTTGTCACATATGCAGCCCCTCCACTACCTGCCTTCTAACTTTGAGCATCTTTTGAAACACCTAAATACACATGAAGTCTTTTCTGGGGAGTCTGAACTGCAAATTCAATATTCCACCTTTCCCAAATCATGAGGTCTTTCGATCCATACACTTGATTTAGGATCGATCCTTGCTTGTTCTTTGCTCATGTCAAGTGTGGCTCATCAAACAGTAGCAGCCAACATTTGACTGGTAACCCAGCCCCAGGAGCTCCTTTATTTTCTGAGGAAACCTCAAGTTAGCCTATGTGCTTTTAGTTGCAGCTATAGCAGCACACTTTCTATAATAGACAAGATAATTTATATAAAGGCAAATTGAATAAAACTTTCCAGTTCAAAAAAGAAGAGCACTCTTTTTATGCTTTAGTAGAACAGCCTGTCATTGTATTCCAGATAAGAATCTACTGTCCTAACTGAAATTATGATATTCATGACCCTATGTCGCTGTATACATAGAAAATCATATCACAAGAAAACACTGTAAAAAAAATTTCTGCCACATTCTTGAACAAGTATTCCTATTTTTCTTTTGAAGAATTCTTACTTTTTTTAGTTGAAATATCTTAGTGACATCTTTTTAATGAGCATGTTTACTGGGTTAGTGATTCCCTGCTGAAATGCAGGTTAGTTCATATTGGACTGCTAAGTGAATGTGAAAATGAATTTTGTTTTGCAATCTCATTGCTTTCTGCTCAGAGGCTGCAATAATTTTTAAATGACCTTACAGTGCTATAGCATTACCTTACGTAAATTCAATGCTTCTACTCTGAAGGAATATCTTATGACAACGCCCAAAATCCATGACCAAGACACCACAGCCACTTCCTAGGCTCCTGTAGACATCTTATAGGGTACTTTGCCTCCTCTAACTTCAGTTTTTGCAGATGGGCTTTTAAATTGTAATTGGACACCATGTGTGTAAAGGACAATGAAGCAGGTGAAGGGCCTGGAGCACAAGTCTTGTGAGGAGCAGCTGATGGAGATTATGTTGTTCTATCTGGAGAAAAGGAGGATCAGAAGAAATGTGATTGCTCTCTGCAACTGCCTGAAAGGAGGTAGAATGTACCGTGGTGGAAGTCTGTCTCTCCTCACAAGTAACAAGTCATAGGACAAGAAAAAAGGCCACAAAGTGACCAGGCAAGGTTTAGGTTAGATATTAAGAAAATATTCTTCACCAAAAGGGTTGTCAAGCATAAAATTTTCTAATGACACATTCTGCTTGAGCTAGATAAAAAAATGCCTGTGATGAAATTTCTGAATTTTATATGTGCTTGCATTGCAGAACACTTATTTATAGCTATTGATGAAAACTCCATTATATGTGATTGGCTTCTACTCAGTATCAAGGGGAGGTCACAGTCAAGAATCACTTTGAAAGTTTAGTTATTGTAATGAGTGATACATTTTTTCAAAAGTGTGTAGGATTAAAATAACATTATTTTGTGCATAGGTACTGAAATTTCATCTTGAAGTTCTAATAACTGTATTTGATATTCAGGTTTTCATAGGTTTGATTTCCCTCAAGGAATTTCTGAAATGTTGTAACAGAAATTACATCTCTAGTGTAGACCTTTTCTAATGTCTGCACTTCACTGACAAGAGGATCACTAGGAATTCAAACTCAAAATTTGAAGGAGTCTTACCTTGTTTTTCTAATTCCACCAGGTACTGTACAGTGCACTCCTCCATTCCTGAAGGAACAGAAGTATGTGCATCATCTAAAAATATTGTCATGAACACTTGTTTGAGAGTGTCATCTGTCAGCTCTCAGTTAAGAGTAAATATTGTAATGTCTTTTGCTTTCAGTTTAAAGTAAATATTGGATTTTCTACACCTACAGTTTTGACACTTTAAAAAAAAACTTCTCTGAACAATGGACTTAATTCTCACAGTTTTCTTTTATGTTCAAAGTATTGATATACTCTTACTGTTTTCCCAAGAGTCATTTGGAGAATAACTCAGGCCATCAGACAGCAGAATGATCTACTGCTTCTTTTAGGTTTCTGGGGACAACATTTTGGTACAGTTAGAGACCTTGTGAGGGTATGACTAAAAACCTTGTTGCTTAGACCTTGTTTTCCATTATCATGAAAACAATGCAGAAAGCCCTTTGCTAATCAGAAGTGTTCAAAGAGGAGGGGCAGAATGTTCTGTTCAATCTAGCTCAGTTTCTCTTAGGATTGCTGATATTTGGTGGTATATCATCCCTCTTATATATCCTTATGCAATTTTTGACATCCACCTCCAGGAAACTTTGTGCAGCAGGCTTTGCAGGGCACAAGATGGATTGGTCACTCATCAGGAACAGTGTTCTGGCACTGTATTTTCTTTGTTTGATATCTACCAATACTTTCTCTCCCAGCATTCATCGTATAGTTAAAAAGGACAGGCATAAGAGGCAGCAAAAAGATTGCCTGATGTTCTAACCTTGTTTTTCTTCTCCTGTGAGATGAACCATGTGTTTTGGACATTGAGTTTGACTACTGTACTGTGTTCCTTTTCTTGGTAGACATGCTTTTATTTACACGTGTATATATTTTTAATCTTTCATCTGTAAATACACAAACATGTTTTTCCACTTAAAACATAATGATATCTTAATCTGGGCTAAGCCTGGTATACAGCTCAGCCACACACAGCTTCTTACTCTCTCCACACACAATGCAATGGGGGAGAGAAAAGGAGTGATGCAAGTGAGATAAAGACATTTTAATAAGGAAGGTAGAAGTCATGTACACAAGCAAAGGAAAGCAAGGAGCTGATTCCTATGGGCAGGCAGTAGTTCAGCTCTCTCCAGGAAAGCAGAGCTCCGCCACACATTAGAGTGGCCAGGGACAACAAATGCCACAACTCTGAGTGCCCTTTCTTTCTCCTTTTTCTCCCCACTTTTCTTGCTGATTGTGATTTCATGTGATATGGGATGTCCCTTGGGTCAGCTCTTCCAGCTGTATTCCTTCTGAGCAACTTGTGCACCCTGAGCCTTGTCAATGGTGGAATGGTGTGAGAAGCAGAAAAGTCCATGTTGCTGCAAGCACTCCTTGACAAGGCTCAAACATCCCTGTGTCATCAGCACTGTTTGTGTCACAAATCCAAAACAGCACCATATGACCTGCTATGGGGAAAATTATCTATCCCAATCAAGATCAGCACACAGGTGAAGCACTGTTTTTATTTGTGTTACCAGACTGGAAGTCCTGAACTGAAAGCAGTGAGACATCCATGATCATGTAGGATAGATTCTGTCACCACATCTTTTACGGTCTTTCTCTTAGATATAAAATTGCTCTTTGTTCACCATTTAAAGTCTTTGCTTTTACTTTCCATTCGGCATTGTAAAAGGTTCCTAATCTAAATGTTTGTTGGGCTTGGCTTTTCATACTTCCAGGCATTCACATATTTTCAGAAGCATTGAGGGCTGTAAGGAGTTTGCTCCATTTTATAGGTCTAAAATACCATGCTGTATCTATTAGAAAAAGTTAAAGATCTTGATATGAGGAAAACATTACATTGCAAGTGCCTGTAAAATGTCTGTTTTCCTAGAGTAGAGCTATTTTTATAAACATGTGTTTATCTCTGTGTCTTTGAACTTTACACAAGGGAGATATGAACCAATAATTTAAGTTCTCTGTTTTTAAACATAGAAAGCGTATTCATCCAAACAAAGTATGAAAATTATATGTGTGATAAAATGTGTTTAAGTTTAGGGAAAGGGAATGAATAAAATTTCACCCCGAAGCAAATAATACATTACTGTAATTTTTAGCTCAACTGGGATGAGAATCAGGACACTGACTGAGAAGATTAATGCACTAGATTGTTAAAAGGCTCTGCCCCAGTCCACATGTTGACACTGCTTTCACAGATCAATCTTTATTGTTGTGAAAAAAAGGTGGTGACTTTAATGTCTTTAATTCAGGTAACAGGTATCCTTTTTCTAGACAAGGAGTTATTATTTACATATGTAGTTCTAGAAGAAAGAATCACAAAGGCATTGAAAAAAATTCTCCCCCCACACAGCCTTGAAATTTTGGCTGGGGAAATGAAATGAGGATATAGAACCAGGTATTAAGTTGGACTTCACACAACCATCCTGATTCATACTTATCTCTCTTTCTTGATCCACATTTCTTTTTTCCAGCTTAATTTTTCCCTTTTGTAAACTGTTATGGATATTGCTATAGTTGAGGGTAATAATTTAAGAAATGCAGTTTAAGGTGACAGGGGAACTTTGCAGTGGCAGTGAAAATGAGGCAAAGTGTCATTGAAGTTCTATTTCAGGGCTATTATCTACTGATTTGGTAATGTTAAAATGTCAGCTTATGGTTGGTGATACACTGGTTAAATATATTTTTAAAAGACCTAATTTCTTGAAGTTCTGATTTATGTTGTTTTAGTTTTTTGGCTTATTAGTTGGGTTTTTTTCAGATATATTGTGTTAATAATGTTATTGTTTTAATAATAAGCTTCAGTGAGGTCACATTTTTGCCTTTTATATTTGATATTTTATATTAATTCACATTGGAGTGGACAAGACCAGTGGTGGTAGACATGTGAAAAGGAAATTATAAATATAGAACTGATTGAGGATATTGTTTTCTTTTCTATAAATTTTATTGTTCAGTTTATTTTATTTTGTAATTCTTACAAATCCTATGATTTAAAAACATAGCTACTCTCAGAATTTATGAATAATCTACATTAGGTCAATAAATATGTATGCCTCTGGTTTCCCATCAGTCTCATCTCTTAAAAAAATGCATACATTTTCAGTGACAATTTGAATAAATGTGTCTGATAATACCTTGTCTTGTAATAAACCATACAGAACAAAAAACTAGTATGATGACAATGATTTGCCAAAGAATATGTGTAAAGAAAATGCTCCTCAAGAAATCTTAACCAGAAAAAAATAATCCCTCTGCAGTTGAGATGCCTCTCAAGAAAAACTGAACAAAAACTTCATAAAATTAACAAAACCTCCGTATCTATTGGCCATATACATGAACAAAGAAGTACAATATGTATATAAACCAATTTTACACCAGTTTCACAGTGATAATCACCAAGATGATATTTAGGGACTGTTATAATTTAGTTCATATCTGACAAGAAAGGGAAAAAGAAATTACTTTCAGAAAACACCAAGAAACTTGTGATCTATCCAGGAAATTCAACATTTGCCAGTTGTGCCTTCTCTATTTGCATATTTTTCTTTTGAATATTCAACTTTGCCGCCTTCCCACCATCAGTGCCTGTGCAAGTGGGGAACGTGAAGTCTTGCAATAAATTTAGACCGTTTCCCTTGGTGGTGTCCATCTTTTCTGAATGTGCTCTGAAGTGTGTTTTCATTCCCTTGCCAACTGTGTCAAGCCCAGGAGCAGCAGCAGAAGCAGTAAAAATAGGCTTTCCCTGGTCTCTAAGACTGAAGATAGTCTCTGATCAAACTCAGTAACCAACAAATTCACTCCGTTGTATCTGCCTTTATGAGTTGCCTTCATATTTCTAAAATTAAAATTTGGGAGAGACTATAACCAGACTTCCTGTGACTCTGGGACTGTATTTCCAGTAGAGGACTCTGTTTATTTATTTATTTATTTATTTATTTATTTTAACTTATCTTTGCTTACACCTACATACTGTAACTTGATTTGTGAATGATAGTAAGAGTTAGTTGTTTGGTTTGGTTTTTTATAAGAATTAGAATAGTCGTAATGTATCAGCCTGGCTGTGGTGGTCTTTGCCTGTCCCCAGGTCCTTGCCTCCAAGGAGGTGCCAATGCCATCACCATCCTAGGATCCTCATGTCACCCTGCAATCTATAATTTAGGTCCCTGATGATGTATTTTTTTTCTTTTCACATAGTTTTTTCTTGTTTTTCTCTTGGTACACTCTTCAGGATTAAAGCATGAAACTTTTTATTATATTTATGACCAGGATTCAATGTTAAAGTATTCTAAAGTTGCTGATCCTCTTTCTATTTCCTTAGCAGGCCCTTATTTCCTTCCTATTTCCTTATCTAAGTCTCAGTATTTGTGTTACATAGAATTTTCAAAGCATGCTTATGATGTTTTCAAGGAAAGGTTCAACTCTATCTGTAACACTAGGAAAGGTGCAAGAGTAAGAAACTGTCTGGAATTTGGTGAAGCACTGGCAGTCCCAGAAGCAGATAGAGCTATCATGGGAGTAATCCTAAAGGAAGCGGGTAGATTAAATGAGATTTTGTTCTCTCCCAAACTCTTCTTCCAAGAAATATATTTTAGATCAATAGATTGCATCTAAAAGTGTCCAAACACAAAATGCAGCAATTCCCTGTATGTCTAACCACTATGTCAGTTAGACTTCACTTTACTTGAATGGAAGATGAAAATAAAGTGAGGGACTTCAGAAGCTTAGGCTGTTTCTTCCTCAGAAATCTCTCTTATGATGAGGTTTTCTTTTTCTCTATTTTCTTTGTCTTCAACTTGAAATGGCAACAGCAGGTATCACAGCGTAGAACCTTTCACTTCAATGGATGTCCCAAGTCCAGGCTTTAATCCAATTAATATCAGTTCTGATTAAAAGTTACCTTCATAGTAAAATGGATCTGTAAAGTCATCTATAAAAATAAGTGCATCAGTGAAATACATATAAATGTGTCTATTTGTGTAATCCTTCACATTTCCTAAAATATTCTTCTGTGCTTTAAAGAGGAATCCATTATTTTCAAAGGGGACACGGTTATGGTAAATTTCTGGTTTACTTTGCCCTTTTGAAGAGAATACAGAAAAGAATACTGCTTTAAATTAGGCAAATTAAACAAAGTTTTAAGTTTTTCAACACAACTTTGTACTCCTATATAATCATGCTTCTGGATTTTTCCTTATAATCCTCTGTTTCAGTAAGTAGATTAGATTTGTTTCAGATCTGATACTGTCTCCAAGAGACTCAATAATCCTGATAATATATATTAACTATTGCATTTTCTGCTTCTGAAAAAAAAAATTTATGTATTTTACAGCAATTTTTTTAAAGTACTCAATTTTTTTCTTCTAACATCATATTTATGTAGTGCAGTACCTTGTCCAAGAGTTTCAAAGTGCTCTGGTAAACAGCAGTTGCAATGTATGCTGAGCTATTAGAACTAATGCAATTCATTAAAAAATGTAATAACACATATCACACCATCTTCTTGTTCAGCTAATGTCCCATTAATTCAGGAAACTAAGAGTGATAAAATGTAATATGAAGCACTTTTAGTACAAATTAATTTGATTTTGTAACAGGTTTTAAAATTATTTTTCTTTACATAGGTTTTGGGTAGTCATCATTCTTTTAAATTCTGTATTTCCGCTTTTCTTGAAGTAGAACCTTCTTTTTTGCTGATAGTTTTTTCATGATAAAGATCTTGCAAATGAATTTTTAATTTGGAGTGCTGAAAAAATGAAAAGCAAATATACCTAAAATCAGCATCTATTAATTTTAATAAATTTTGAAACATCCATTTCTGGTGTTGCTTCTTTTCAAAGAAGAGCAGATATAAAATAATATTCTTTTTGAAAAAATGAAAATTTAAATATAGTTGCTTAGTCTGTGACTTTTTGCTACAGGGTGAAAAGAGGGTGATACTTATTTACCATCCATGTGTTTATTTAGGATGCATTGTTCTTTAAAGATATAAAGAGTTATAAATTCTGGTTTCTCATACAAATGGCCTCCTGGTGTAGAAACTTTTTTGGGTTTATATGTTCCCTTGCTTGGAAACTTTGTAGTGTTTGTATATTCAGATACACGTTACCACCAAAACAAACACTGAGATACGTGGAACTGACTATTTTTCTTGACCAGCTAACTACACAAAAGGTGAAATGCCCACAAATATATCTCGTTTGAAAGTGGATTATTCTGGCTTCACAGGAATTTTGTCCATCTAGCAAGACTTTAGGAATGCCCTAACCTCCACAAACCTTTTTTGTTGGTTATCTACTGTATTCATCAAGTACTTCATTAGGTTGCCTGTAAAATCTAGTAAGATTTTTTTTTCTTGAATAATTTTCCACTAATAATACAACTAACAGATGCTGCCAAATGACAGCCACAACGCTGTGGTATTTTAATTTTTTTCTTCTTTTGATTCTGAAGATCCTTTTTGATGGGAATCCTCAGGGTGAATTTCAAGGCCTTGAAATTAAAAATGATTCATGTAGCTGCTGACACATATTCCTAGGTAGAAGCAGAATAACAAATCAAAATGAGATGTCCTTTACATTTTCACCTAAGTCAGCCATTTTACTTAAAAGATTCTAAATTATACTAAAAATTTCATTTTTGAAAGGGTTGTACTACATGGTAAGAACATAAAAATAGGTTAAAAAGTAGCAGTAGTTTTAAATTAATGTTAGGCTTAAGCTTTTTTAATCTACCTTACATTTTCTCTGCATTACTATCTATCTTTTATCGATTGCTAGGAATCTTGTACCATTCATTTTATGACAAATAATATCTCCTTGTAGAGCATGAGTTGAAATACCCATTGATGCAAATATAGAGAGGAAAATATTTTTTTATTACAGGATGTAAGACTTGGGAGAATATCCAGACACATGCCTTTTGCAGTACTTGCAACTTTTGTAGTACTTTTAAAACCCAGCCAATGATGTTGGCTGTGCTGCAAGGTGCCTGTGGCTCAAAAGAATATCAGACTACCTGTCTCCAAGAGTGCCATAGTTATCTCAATTCACTTTATATCTGGGACTTTCTTTAGGGCTCACTTAATTTACATACGCTTAAGGAGAGTCCAGCGCATTCTAACCAGTCAGTGTCCCCTGACCACATCTGTACTTCCTGTCCTCAGGAGCAAGCAGGATCTGGGGGCAGAGGCTTGTGAAAGGACCAACCAGCCTTTGAACTGGTGTTCCTGCAGCTGCGGGGTTTTGTGGACATTCTCTGCTTGCAGAGCCCTGCCTGGTACAGAGTCAACAGAAGATCAGAAAAAGGCTTTGATGGCATTTTTCTTTTTGACCAGTCAAAGTGGAAAGAAGCAGGTCATGTTCAGATCATCAGTCTTAAAGGTCTTAAGATCATTAATCTTAAAGGTCTCCCAACCTACATGATTCTTGCACTCCATGTTAGCGCTTGTTTGTGCTGGCCAGTTCCTTATAACATGGACACTGAAGCTTTCAGCATACATCTGCCTGTCAGCATACATCAAATGGCAAGGGAGTCTGTCTGAGGATCACTGGTCCTCATATCCATGGTAGAAAGGGTCTTCTCTCCAGTGATAATCATCACAGTGCCTGTGCAACACTGTAATGTCATCTGGTTCCATAGCAAGGTCTTCTGATTTCCAGACCAAATCAGTTTCATATAGATTTTATTTCACAACAATGGATAGATAGATGATAGATAAATAGATAGATAGATAGATAGATAGATAGATAGATAGATAGATAGATTAGATAGATAATGATACAGTTCTGAGAGAATGGCTTAGTAAACTGTGGTGTAATCCAAAATATAATATGATGGCATTGCTCCTTTTTCATTGCCCATTGATGGCCTACTTCAATGATTTAGCTGTAACAGAAGTCAGTGGTAGAAAATCTGATTAATCTCTGATCATTTCAAAGGGATTTTCTTTTGCTATTCAGTGAAATTTGTATTAAGCTCCTGAAATCTAACCTTTCAGTACTGAAGCAGAAATTTTTAAGACAAAAATGCGGGATCTAACTGTACTTTATTGTCTTTATGTGTGGTTTGGTTTGTTACAGCGTCTCCTCTCTCTCTCTCTTTAGAAGTACCAACAGATAGAAAAAAAGTCTATTTGAAGAAGAAATATTTTTAAAAACCTTCCTTTTTTTCAATCTCTTTATAAATATCACATGATAATATATTTTAAGAAATATTGTGGAGTGGTTTTGTTATCCCTATAATTTTAGCTGAAGATAACTGTTTATTGCTGAGGATAATTTGAATAACTATCTTACAAGAAGTGGCAAAAAAGATTTTTTTCTGAATCAAAATGGAAATGTGAGTGGTGTGCTTAGTAGGGATAAATTTTCACTTATGAAATAATTAAATAAAATTTGTCTGATCCAAAATCAAAGCTCTGATTTGCACTAATTTCTGTTGAGATTGGCAGGTGCTATTTTTTAGAGTTTTGTGTAAGATGTTAAATGGAAGGGATTCCTGTCTAGCAGAAAAGTGAGAAGGAAGTTTTTCTGCTCAACCACCTGCTTTCCTTTCCAAGAAAAAGCAGAAAAGCATCCTTGTGTATTAGAAGGTGCATTTATCTTTGAAAAATAATTTCTACAGAAAACCTTCAGGTAAGCTCATGGTTTGTCTTTTGAATATATTTCTTATGTTACTGGCCATTCTCATATATATTTTTAGTTTAGTTCCATGATTCAGTAACTGTTGATGAAGTAATACGTAATGATCTAATTTCGCTATTCTACTTGTTGGAAATGTGGGTGTAATGCTGAGAACATAACACAAGAAGTAAGATGTTTAAAGTTAGAAATTGCTAGTGGCAGGTGGTAGGTTAGACTGCTGTTAACTCTGAATTAATTATGTAAGGTACAAATTCTCCTAACTGGAAAAAAGGATAAGCTTTCAGATGTTTGGGGTTTTTGTACTGTATTCTGAAAAGAGCTTATAACAATACCTATGATTGAGGTTAAGTAACAGTTCCACTATGAGGCATATAGTCTTTGATACATTTTGTTATTTAAGCTGAAATGGTCTATTATATAGCTGTTATGTCTAGTGATTGTGTTATTTCAGCAAAAGCTCTATAGGCTTACTATTAAGATCTATAAAAATCTATCCTTGGAGGTCTTTGTGGATACCATGACTCAGAAACTGCAGTAGGTCAGCTCTAGAAATCAGAGATGAATCTGAAAAATTGACAAAATCTACCCAGTACAAATTTGCTCAAATCGTAGAATGCTCAAAATAACTCTTCTGCTACTGTTAAAGAAAAAAACAAAAACAAAAAAACAAAACTAAAACCAAAATCCAAATGGGAAAGACACTAGTATATGATTATAGAATTATTTAGAATCCTTTAGAATACATTTCTTTAAGTTGAAGAAGATCTATAAGAACATCTAGTCCAGCCATTAATATAACACTGCCAAGTCCACCACTAAACCATGATCCTAAGTGACACATCTACACTTTGGTGACTCAGCCACTTTCTTTAGCAGCCTGTTCTCAAGACTGAAAACCCTTTCCACAAAGAAATTTCCTAGTATCCAACTTAAACCTCCCATGATGCACAGGCCATTTTCTTGAGGCCATTTATTCTTGTTTGTCACTGGTTGCCTGGGAGAAGAGACCAAAACCCACCTGGCTACAACCTCTTTTCAGGTAGCCCTAGAGGGTAATAAGGTCTCCCCTCATCCAACTTTTTTCCAGGCTAAAGAACCCCAGTTCCCTCAAGTGTTCCACATATTACCTCCAGACTTTTGACCAACTTCATTGTCTTCTGGATACGCTTCAGCACCTCACTGTCTTTCTTGTAGTGAGGGGGCCAGAACTGAGCACAAGATTCAAAGTGCCAAGTACAGAGAAAAATTGCTGCCCTGCTGACCACACTATTGCTGATAAAAACCAGGATGCCATTGGCCTTCCTGGCCACCTGGGCACATATTGGCTCATGTTCAGCTTGCTGGTCATTCTTACAACCATGATCATTTAGCTCAAGGCACAGAAATGCTCTTAGTTGTCTTGGATCTGTGTTGAAGACAGGCAAAGAATGCCTTAGACACCTCTGCCTTGTCTATGTCCCTATTTGTGAGATGCCCATCATCATCCTGTAATGGGCAGATGTCATTTCTACACTGCCTTTCAGCATTAATATATACTAAAAATTCTTCTTATTGTCCCTCACATTTGTGGCCAGCTTAATGTCCTATTTGAGCTCTGGCTGCATAAATTTTCTCCCTACAGTGACAAGCAGTATCTCTGTATTCTTCCCACACTTGACCTTGTTTTCACTGGACATACATCTTCCCTTTCTATTTAAATTCCAAGAGAAGATTCCTGCTCAGCCAAGCCAGCCTTCTGCCTTGCCTGCTTGACTTCTGACATTTGGAAATAGCCTGATCCTGTGCCCTTAGAAGGAGATATTTAAAAAGTAACCACTGTTGATGAACCCAAGCAATCCAAAAATATTTTCCCAGGGACTTTACTCACTAGTTCCCTGATCAGCCTGAAGCTGGTTCTCCTCATGTCCAGAGCTGAACTTTTTCTGGCACTTTTTCTCCATTCACCAAGGATTTTAAACTCGTTCACTTAATGGTTCTTGTGGCCAAGATGGCTGCTGACCACCGTTTCACTCACAAGAACCTCTCTGTTGACAAGCAGCAGGTTAAGACGGGCATCTTTCCAAATTGACTCCTTTGGGACCTGCTCCAAAAAAGCTGTAATCTAAGTTTTTTAAGCATCTTCTGGCCTGGGTTGCACCAAACAGTGTGATGCTCCCAGCTGATGTCAAGTCCAGCATAAGGACAAAAGTGGTTGACTTGGGAGTGTCCCTTAGTTCCTCAAAGGTTAATTTTTCAGTGTCATTGTTCTGGCTAGGAATTCTGTAGTAGACTCCCACAAAACCATCCAAATTACTAGTTGTTTGTCCCTCGATTCTTACCTAGAGGATCTCAACTGTGCTATTGCCGACTGTGAGCTCACTACACTCTAGCCCTTCTATTGCATACAATGCCACCCCTCCGCCTCTTTTGCCCTGTCTATCTCTCCTAAAGAGCCTGTAACCATCCAACAGGGAAATCTAGTCACTGGAATCATCCCCACAAGTTTCACTTATATCAGTGATATCAAATCCCAGGGACTGGGCCAAAGCTCTGAACTCATCTTGTTTGTTCTTCGTGCTGTGTGCATAAGTGTACAAACATTTCGGATGCATTACTTTGTAGACAACACCTTGTGCAGCAGATTGAGATATCCTATTAGTGCTCATTTTCTTAGGATTTGGCACCTTTTGTTCACCACTAGCAATCCTGGTATTTTCCTTTTCTCCCTTCCAAGCTCTGTCAATGAGCTCTGCTACTCTTGTGCTAGAACTCCTTCCCTCCTCTGAGAAAGCCACATGATGTCAGCAGACTGGTTTTGAATAGATCATCCCACGATCAAAAACCCCCAAATTTTTCTGCCTACATCAGCCACAGAGCCACAATATTATTCCTATCAATAATATTGATAGGAATAAGCAAATCCATTGACCTGATGGATTTGCTTATTCCTATCAATATTATTCCTTCTTAAAGGATATCTGTGTTCCTGTTTCTTCAACCAATCATCTCAGAGCCCTGAATTCTCTTTTGATTTCTCCTAGACTACTCTGTTATTTTGATGCTGCTGGCTTGAACAGCCAAAAACTGATAGTAATCAGAGAGCCTTACTGTGAAATACAATATAATGTGATTATAATACCTACTATGAAATCTCTACCTAGAACTACTCTCTCAAATGAGATTCTGTGTTTACATTTATACTCAGCATGATAGAATAAATCAACAAATATAATAAAAAATAGCTCTGATTATCAGTAGTAAACAATCACAGTTCATGACTTTCACAATCCAGACCTATTTGAACTGGTAAATGTAGATTTTTTTTGTACTGTTATTACTTGTGTGTATTAATTTCTGCAACTCCAAGATAAAACTGATCTTGTAAACAGTTGCATGTGTGCTTAGCTTTAATACTAACCTGCGTTTACATTGGCTAATGCCCTAATGTATATGAAATGGATTAGGATAATGCAATTATTTTTTAACTCTTTCAATCCGCAGTCTTACATGTGTGAACCCCTACACTTCATGAAGGCTTGATATCCTTCAAGTGAAAGATGATTTTTTTTTCACTAGACTTAGAATTTTTTTCCATCTAAGCTATTAATAGGAGATAAAACACTATGTATGGGTTTTATAAAAAAAAAGAAACCATGAGTTACAAAGGCGTGCAAAAGCTCTTTCAAAAGGGTGGAATATCAGATATTGCCAGTAACAAGATGACCATATTTAAGAACAAAAGGGTGTTTGGCAAATAGGAAAATAGGAAAAAACATCTAATACTTTTTGAGAAAGTTAGAAAGCTTTTATTTTCAAAATTACAAGAGCTAAAACTATCTTTAATGAGATATTGAAAGAATATAAGTATAATCTTGGGGGTAGATATGAACTGTGTGTGTTTTGAGAGTCTGCATTAAAAAAATGGGAATTTGCAGAAACCATTAGAGAAATTGCTGTATTAGTCTAGGCAAGACAGAATTAAATAATGGGTGACAATCATATCTGAAGTAGAATTGTAGTATTTCATTATAATGTCTATGATTCTTACATCTGTGAGGACCTTAGGACTGTATTTATATAAGCAATACCTTTCTTTGAAATTAATATTCTCTGTTTTTGAAACCATGCACCCTCACAAAATCTTTTCCTATCAGAACTGGTACAAAAGAAATATCTCATTGGCACCAAAAATGTTCTTGTTCCTGCTTCTGGGTGTCCTTATAGGGACATAAAGTGGATCATACTAAATGTTCTGGTATCTTATTTCCTGACATATTCTCTGATGACAGGAAGTGTATTTAATACATAGCAAAAATCCAGATACCCCATTTTCATTCTTACTATGTGAGCGGACACTGTTATGTTGGCTGTGTAACATGGGAAGGCCCAGGCAAGCATCCATTATTTTATTGCAGACATTTACCTTATGTGTTGCTGTTGACAATTCCAGCACATTTTTTGTTAAACGCATTATACAAATGTTCCCCTTTTCTGTTATTAGTAATTCAAATGTCATTTCTTTAGAAATGGTCTTAGTTGGACATGACATTCTTCTCTTTGGTAATGAGCAATTGCATACTCTTTTGCATCTTATCAGGTCAGGAAAAGTTTCAGTATGATTGGAACTTACAGTAGATTGTACCAATTACACCCAGGTGGTGATTTTCTCTGACATTTTAAGGAATCACTGATTGTTGATTTCTTGGAAAATGTGTTAGAACATCATCATTCTCACCACCTTCTGTGGGTCTTTTTTTGTGTGATGTACAAAATGGTCTAATTATTTTTGCATTAAAAAGACTTGATTTATTTCCATTTTCACATGGACAAATAAGAAAAAACCTCACAATGCTAATAAAGCCAGTAAAGACATACTAGTATATCCCAGGCATGATCTCACTACTCTGATTTCACAATATTTGCTCTTAATTATTCATAGTGCATATGCTCCAGTAAAACCTCATGACAACCATCATCTTTAACATTCATATTTTATGTTAATAGTAGGTGATTCCATCTTGTGACTCTTATTAACCAGACAGGTGAATGACTGGTGATTTTAATGACACCATTGAAAAACAATAGCTTGGATTTCTTTGTCAGGAGCTGTAGTAATAGGACAAGGGGTAATGGGTACAAATTGAAAGAGAGAAAATTTAGCTTAGGTATTAGGAAGGAAATTTGTTACTGTAAGGATGGTGGGGCACTGGAACAGGCTGGCCAGGAAGGTTATGGCTGCCCCTTTCCTGGCAGTGTTAAAAGTCAGGTTGGATAAGGGCTTGAGCAACTTGGGCTAGTGAGAGGCATCTCTGCCCTTGGCAGGGGGTTGGGACTGGATGGACTGATTTAAGGCCCTTTCCATCACCTTAACATCCTATGATTCTATGATCCAGGGGATTTTGTAGCTTAATATGAAGATACATACACCTTTAGTTTGCCTCTTTGTTGATTCTTATTTCACTGATAAAAAGATAATAAATGTTGTAGTGTTTGCACATTTGCCAAATTATCTAATAGAGAACAAATTTGGGATTGATACCACTAACATAATGGAAATCTGCTCTGCTATGGAGCAGTGGTTTTGGCTGCTATCACTGTATGTTGATGAAGAAACCTCTTTATTTTGGGTTGTGTATCCCAGGCAGTAGATTTTGGGATGTGTATCCCAGGCAGTAGGAGTGGGATGTCATGCTGATAAAACTAGCTTATGTGTTAAATGGTAAGTATTACAGCAGTGACAGCTGTAGCTGAATCAAGCCTTTTTTCTCAGCTATGAAGTCCTGACTTTGTGCTGTTATAGTTGTTGGCTTGACTGCTTTGTTAATACCAATAATGCATTATTTGTTCTTTCTTTCATTTAGCTACACTTTTGCTTAGTTTTGAAAAAAATATTGTGCAATTAATTCTAAAAGAACGTATTGAGTCCTTTTTACTCTTGCATAGATCATGTGTCTCTGTTTAGCTTCTCCAAATTATATCAGCAGTGAGTGTAGCCACCACAGCAGGACATTGCAGTAAGCCATAAAAAAGATTGGTCCTTCCAATGTTGATAGTTTAACATTAAGGGAGTTATTTGTTTATTTTGTTTGATTGCATAATTGGTTGGGAAAAGGATGGAAGAAATTAATGTAAAACTGATTTTTTTTCAACGCCATTCATCAGTGGAAATAAACCATCAAATATTTTTGTTCAGTCATTGGTTCAGAGCCTGTAACACCAAATATACAATTACTTTTAGCTCATTCATGATAAAGTTGAGAAATTTAGGATTGGAATTAAAACAGTGCCAATAGAAAGATGGTGATTTCATTGTTCATTTTATCTAGTAGGAATTAGGTAGGAGATGGAGTTTCTTATTTTCCTTTGCTTAGGGTGTTTGAGCCTATGCTTTGCATACAAAGAATATCATTAAAAAGACCAGACTGTTATTGTTTAGCTGCACTTTCAGGTAAAAAAATGGAAGTGGCAATGATTGTTTTTGCCCAAAATGAAGGAAAATATTCTACAGTGCAATTTTATTGTTTTGATACCTTTAGAAAGAAAATTTTTAACTCCATTTTGAAATCAGCTTATCTAAATTTTCTTTACTGAAATATACCCATGCGATGGAAGTCCCAACTCAGATTCCCATTCCACTCTCTATTCATGAAATATTTTATATTGAAGAACAAATATGGAGTTATTTTGTCCTCTCTGAAAAGCTCTTCTCTGAAAAGGACATTTTTGGCATTTATAAGAAACTTTCCTGATTCTAGAACCTTTTCATATTATTACAGTAGGTTTGTGCCATATTTTCTATATTCAGAAAGAGTGCCAAATATCTAATATAAATTAAATTGACAATATTTGCATTTAAAATTAACTGTTTAATGAAAATGTTTTAAATTATTGAAACAGCACTGAAACGAATGGTGAGTTATTAATGATCTAATTGACACAACCAAAATCAGACTGCAAATTTGAAATATTTTTTTTAATGCAATTAAAAAAAAATATTATGACAAGGAAGTGCAATTTTTTTATCATTTTAAAGCCCTCCCTCAGAAAAATATCTAGTCTTTATTTAGTAACTATGTTTGCTTTTTATCCTTAATGGAATTGTTTTCCAATGAGTAACACCTCTAACATTTCAAAGTACAGTTCCTTGAAAATATATCTCCAAAAAAAAAATTTCTTCTGAAAAGTAGTACTCCTCAGATATCTGTGGAAGTGTGGTCATGAAAGGAAAAGAAAAGGAAAGATAGACTGGACAGTCAAAGGAAGAACTGAGGGGCACAGATGAGTGTGGGAACAGTGACTGTTCATTTGTGGATGCTGAAATTGTAAGGGATCAGCTGCATCAAATGAATGTTGACAAGTCCATGTGTCCATAGTAAGGCTTTTTATACTGTCCTTCACACCATCCTTCTGGAGAAGTTCCCCAGCTGTGGGATGAGCAAGTTCATAGTGTGTGGAGGGAAGAACAGGCTGAAGGGCCAGAGCTCAAAGGGTTGTCATAAATGGGGTTACAGCTGGCTGGTGATTCATTAATGGTCACCAATGATGTTCCTCAGGTGCAATTTTAGGGCCAGTCTTTTTTGATCTGCTCATCAATCATCTCCAATGAATGCACCTTTAGCAAGTTTGCTGGTGATGCCCAAGTGAGAGGTGCTGCTGACTCTCTTGAGGGACAGGAAGCTTTACAGTGTCATGTAGGTAGATTGGTGCTTTTGTCTGGTGTTCATGGGATGAAATTTGACAAGTTCAAGCATCAGATTCTGCATCTAGGATGGAGTGATGTTGGACACAGGTACAAACTGGGAGAGTATTTTCTGGAGAACAGTCCTGTAGAAAGGGACCTGAAGGTGCTGGTCAGCAGCAGCTCAATATGAGTCAGCAGTGTGTGCCCTGGCAGTCCAGAGGTGACTGATCCTGCATCCTGGAGTGCATCAGAAAGGGCTTCTCCAGCCAGTAAAAGCAGTGATTATCCCACCTTATTCAGTGTTGGTGTGACCTCACCTTGAGTACGGTGTAGACTTCTGGGGCCCACCATTTAAGAAGGACGTGAAGGTCATTCAAGGTGCCCAGAGGTAGGAAACAAAGTTGGTGATAGAGCTGGAAGGGATGTCCTGTGAGGAGCAGCTAAGGAGTTTGATTCTGTCTTGTTTGCAGAGAAGGAGGGTGAGTAGTGACCCCATTGCTCTCTACAGCTTTCTAAGGAGTTGAAAGAGAGAGGTAGGTGCTGAGCTCTTCTCCTTGGTAATCAGTGACGGGATGTGTGGGCATGGTTCAAAACGGGCCAAGGAAAGCTTTACACTGGGAGAGGTGGTGGATGCCCCACGCTTGTCAGTATTGAAGACACATATAGATGATGACCTTAATAACGTGTTTCAACTTAGTTGACCCTGAGCTGGTCAAGCAGTTAGACAAGATGATCATTAGAAGTCCCTTCCAACTGAAATAGTACATTCTATTCTCTTGTATCCTCTATTCCTTCTGAATTTGTGAAAATGTCAAACTCCCATGGCTATCTACATCTTACTGCTACAAGTCTTGCTAAAATATGTGTCCCCACCCTTCTTCTAGGCCTCCTTCAAGGAAGGCCACAGTAAGGCCACAGTAAGGCTGAACAATCTCAACACTGGAAGCCTGGCCTCACAGGAGAGGTGCTTCAACCCTCTTGTAGTTTTTATGGTCTTCTTTTAGACCCACTCCAAAAGTTCCATGTCTTGTACTGAGATCTCCACAACTGGGTGCAGTACTCCGTAAAAAAGTCATGTCATCATAATTCAGTAATTTACTGTAAAATAAATAATTAAAAACTAAAAAAGTCATAATCATCATAATTTAGTAATTTACTGCAAAATAAATAATTAAAAACTAATCTTTATTCTTTATAATACATTCAAAAACTGATATAATAAATTTTCAGTATTTCTTAGCTTTTGTCATTAATTTTCTGAACTGTAGAATACAAGAAATTCTAAGATTTTGCTTCATGACAGATGTGCTGCTTCAAGTTACGAATTCAGTGGTCCCTAGGATCAAAATATTTTTTTGAAAAGAAAGTTTTGGAATTTCAGTTCCCCATAATAGGATTGTACTGCACTAAATCATGTAAATAGAAAAATGTAGGTAGAAGGAGAGAGTACAATTTATTTCTATTTTGAATTCAATATCCTTTCACACTCTGATTTTCACCTCCAGCCAAATTAATTTCTTTCTGATTAAACTGGTGATGTCTTTTGCATTGATTATTGACAGAGTGAAGACTTAAATACATGTGAACTAAACAAGCAAATCCATTCAGCAAAATTAATAACTGTTTTCTGTGTTTAAGTCCTATATAATAACTCTGCCATGTTTACTGTTATTCTGTGCTGCATTTTTATTCTCAACTGCTTCTGCTGCTTCTGGAAAACAAAGTTTCTGGGTTATCATTTCACACATAGTAGCTACCCAAGGGAAAGAGTTAGATAAAATCTTCTTTCAGATTGTCCTATGCTTCTATTATTCTAGTGTTCATTATTTGCCCACTCGTGACATTTAAACCTTCAGTTATTGTCTCTTTGTGTGTGTGTATTCCTTTATCTTGTATCTTGTTAGTGTTTTTTAGATTACCATAAAACATCACAGAATTTTTTATTCCTGAGTGAGTGGAATTGAAAATCTTTGTAAGTCTTGCCTTTGGCAAAACTTGCCATAATCTCTTAGAACTGAACTTACCTCTCAGGCCTAAACCTGTACTTTATTAGATATATTTGATTTTTTTTTTACTTGAACCATGAATGCATGAATAATTCAGTCTTTACTGAGAAGATGTAAAATAGAAAATCCTATTGAATAAAGCCATCTTAAATAATCAAGATATTATAAAAGCTTTCTGGGTTTGGGGTCAATCTAGCACAGTATCCTGCCACTGACAGTAGGGATGACAGTGTCAGTAGGGTAACTTGGACACCTTTTGCTCTTACAATACTTTCCCAGCATCCATAGCTGTTGCATTAGGCTAATAAGGGCTTGTCACATTGCCCTACTCTTTCCAATATCTTTTTATTCATACATTCTCTGTAACTTTAGCAATTTCTAAACTTGCTACTACTCTTCTGTGGTAACAAGTTCCAAAAGCTAGCTACCTGCATTTTAAAGAAGTAATTTCTACCTCTTTCAAATCAGCCTCTCTTAGGAGTTTCATTTGCTGTTTTCAATTATAATGTTGTTGAATTTGCTGAACAACAGTTTAGTGTTGATTTTCTTACATTTTATTACCCAGCAGAACTTAGTCCTGTCTTCTGACTTTGAGATTTCACTCCTTTGTTTTTGATAGAAATACTGAATAATAGTACAGTAAAAAAAGCAAACAAAATGATATAAAAATCCCAGTTTTCTTGCAGCAAAATGCATTAGCTTTCCCATTCATAAACCTTGAGTGTATCTTCCTGCAGTTCTCAGTCAATAGATCAAAGAAAAAAAGCCTCCCTAGTTCCTCCTTTTAAAGTACTTACACTGAACAATCAATCTACTGCTTCATTTCTGTTCCTGACTTTCCTTGGACTGTAAGATGTGTGTTTTTGTACTTGAAGGCCAGAACTTCTGCAGTACTTAAAATATGGATACATTAAGATTTAATGAGTGGCACAATGTCATCCTCTCTTCTATTCGTAATACATAGCCAAATGTGTTGAAAATTTAATTCTCTTTTTCAGCTGCCATTATTCCTGTGATCTAAACCCACCAACATTAACTAACACCTTTGCTTTCCTCAGTTTTAACCACATAGGCAAACTTTAGGTAATTTTTCTGTAGTTTATTACTGTACCTTTCTCTGAACTAAAGCTCATCTTTCACCTTTCTGTCCAGGTTTTTATAAGTTTTTATAAAACTTCTTGCACGAGTTGGTGTTCTGTGACCTTTTTAGTTTCCAGCACCAGCAGCTTGGCTCCATTACTATTAAAATATAGACACTGATGGTTTTCTTTAGGTTTCTCTTGTCTCAAAATGTTCCCTACTTCCAGTTTGAAAAATTCTTCCTATCTGCACTACACTATCATCCACATAGAGAGATCTTAAATCCTTACCTGCCTCTCAGGTTTTGTACATCACCCTGGCAGTTTTCTATGGAGACCCTGGACTTGAATTTCCTTGCTGTGAAGCCATGAGAAATCCACCAGAACATCCATTTTGCATTTTTTTACATTCCTGATAAAAACATGAAGTACACCTACTGAGTCCTCCCTTTCACCTCCCAGCTTTCTTGACATATTAGCAAACCAGTGTAACATTTACACCTAGCAGACTATTGTTGCTGTAGAATACTCTTGCAAACCTCAGCTATTGACCTTTCAGATTTTCTTAACTGTTTCTGGGAGGTACAATAGCAGCAGATGTTGTCGAGTAGGTTTGACAACATGGTGTTGGATCTTGTTCCGGTGTTAGATCCTTATATGATCCTTCTGCAGTAAATTAGCAAGAACTTATCAGTAGATTGAATAAATTGAATATTGCTTAATACTAACGGAGTGGGAAATAAAAGAGAGAATGGACCCAGACTGGGTGATCTGGAACAGCTGAGAAATTGCCATATGCTAAAACACCACAGAATGTAAATACTCTTCAAGTCCACCTTTCTTTCTCTGTGCTAGTCAGTCTCAAATCCTTTAATGTTTTGGGAAAATGGGAATTTCTGTGAGTTCTCATTTCATCAAAACATCTAAAAAATCCTAGATCTATCTAGTTCTTTTAGTTTGATAGAAAATCTAGACAAACCAGCTCAAGCTTAACTATTGAAGATATTTAAAGGAAAATCAGATGAGTACACAAATGCCCAGTTAACATGGAGAGGAGAATTACATTAGGATTTAGCATGTACTGGTCCAAACCTAGTTTGGGTGACAGGTGTATTTTCACTTGAATGACTGAAGTATAATGTTTTTCACTTCAAAATTTGCTGCAGAAATTCAAACCCTATTTATAAAAAATACCTTAGAGATATCCAACAGCGCACAGTCTTTATCCTTTAACAGTCTTTAATGAGTTATTTAAAAAAAAAAAACATTACTTCCTTATAGATTACATTTTACTGGAGCTAAAGGAATGAGTGAGTAACAGTGATCTGCAGCCTGCTCTTGGTTAGCAAATCAAACTCATAGTTTCTCTTTTTCCATGGCTTTTCTAGAACTTTACAGCTTAGCTTTCTAGACTTTAAGAAATTTTAATATGACCTAGATGATAAACAAATTAAATCATTTAATTTAATAATTTAACTAGGAGAACTGCTTGCCTTTTCCATGTTTACTTATTATACTAGAAGAATGTACTATTTTGAAAGGCTTTAGAAAATTCCCATTAGAGACACCAAAGGAAAAAAAAAATTTAAAATCTTAAAATTGTTCTCTTTCATGCCCAAGTTGATGAATTTGTGGAACATTAAAATCCTCAAAAACATGTCTTTCAGCATAGCTTACATTTTTTACTCTGATTGCAATTTTCCTTCTCCTATAGAAAGTTTTTCTTCTAAAATTGTTATTTGAATATGTTCATCTAGTTAAAAATATCCTTCTGCATCTTTGTTACTCAGTCTTGACTTCCTTTATGGTTCTTTGAAAGAAATGGGTACTTCTGTCACTTTTTGTCCCATTGAAAAGTCTACAGCATCCCAGAGGCAAGGTTTCACTTCATAGGTTGAAAAAGATATTTCATTGTTTAGAAGATAGCATGATTGTATATCTGAATGGGAGTGTAAAAGTTACCTCTTATCATACCTGTATAAATATCTTCCAAGATGCTATATTTTAGTTGAAATTTCCTGTTTGAAAAAAAAAATGTAATCAGTACTGTGTATAATACAGAGGTTACAAAATATTAACTTATTAGAAACTTAAAATATAAGGTTGACTGAAAGATGTACAGGGCACTGTTGTAAGTGTTACATAGTAACACTCCCCTTAACAAAAGCTTTCATTAAATGACTAGAAGACCCATTATAATAATCTTTGAACTTTGTTTGACCTTGATGTATCCTCAGCTTGAGTCTTGCGTCAAGTTCTTGGCACTCAAAAAATGATGGAGGCTATAAGGGTCCAGTAAAGCTAACAAGCACGATAAAGATTTCAGAGAACATTTCCTGAAAAGAAATATTGAGAGCCTTGTCCTTGTTTTTGCAGAAGGAAGTGACTGGAAAAATAAATCATAAGAGTCCTCAAATATCCAAAAAAGACGGTAGCAAAAAGAAAATTGCTTTCTGTGTCTGTTACATATGGAAAAGTTAATTACAGTGGATTTCCAGATTCCATAAAATGTCAATTTTTGTTTAGATTGGCTATAAGGAAATCTTCTTTATTGTGGGGGTCTTTTTTGTGGTTTTTTGGTTTGTGGTTTTTTTTGTTTTTTTTTTTTGGGGTTTTTTTTGTTTTTTTTTGTTATTTGTTTTTTTTTTTTTTTTTTGCAGTGAAGTTGGTAGAACAGTAACACAGGTTGCACATAAAGGTGCTGGATGTCCCATCCTCAAAACATTCAAGGTCAGGTTGGGCAGTAAGTGGATGAAGACGCCCCTGCTCATTTTATAGGGTTTGGACTCGATGGCTTGCAAAAGTTCCCTTGCAACCCAAACTGTTCTATGGCTCCATGAGTTTAAAAGAGACAAAACCCACAAATAAACAAACAAAACCCAAAACATGCAAGAAAAACAAAACAAAAATCTAATAAGCAAAAATCCAAAACCAACTGCTTCAACAACTTAGGTTTTACAGGGAAGAGAAAATCCTCTCAGCCAAACAGTACCCAAGTTATCCATGTTATTCAAATAGGTTTGGAGCCCAGATAAAACCAGCATACAAACTCAAAGTGATGCTAGTGGGGGACCTGCAGAACAAGTTACCTATCTGGAATTGTTTATCCTGGAGAAAAGGAAGCTGATGGGAGACCTTGTCACTCAACAACTACCTGAAAGAATGGTGTAGAAGATGCGAGTCTGTCTTTAACAAAAAAATAGAACAAAAGGACATGGCACAAGAGGAGGTTTAGATTGGACATTATGAAAAATCTCTTTACTGAATAGAACACAAAGCAGTAACTCCTCATCTCTGGATGTATTTTAAAAACATGTAGATATGGTACTTGGGAGCATGGTTTATTGGCGGACTTGGCAGTGCTGGCTTCATGGTTGAACACAATGTTCTTAGAAGTCTTCTCAAATCAAAATGATTCTATGATTTTAGGACTTGTAGAGTAAAGGAGTAGCTAAGAGACATTCTGCTACAAATGTTAAAAAAACCCCACAGTTGGGGGGAAACTATGAAGAACTTAATATATATATATATATATATATATATATATATATATATATATATGTATATATATGTATATATATATATGTGTGCCTTGTACTGAAAGTGGCATGCTCTTTACAGAAATATTTTCAACTGAAATTTAGATAAACTTTTAAAAATTTATATTTAATATGACAATAATATCAGCATCGAGAGGAAAAACAGACTAACAACAACATTCATGAACAAATTTGAGAATAAGATATTAAAATTCTAAAAAAAAGTTACAGAATATAGTATAGAAAGATTAGTAAATTAAATTAATTCAACAACATTATGATTTGTTATATGCAGTTTACATAACTTGTTTAAAGGGGTGCTTTTTGCAATGATCAGGCAACACATGAAATGGCAGCATTAGAAATGAGAAACAGGCTACTCACATGTAATGCCATAGTTTCTCCTGGTTTATCTGAGCTGTCATAAAGAATACAGGAAAAGTTTACTTGGAATAAGTATTTAAACTGCTCACAGTATGAGTGATGTCTCTATACTTAGAGAGTTTTCTTGCAGATGCCCAGTTCTGCTGCTGCACAGGAGCCCACCAGCCTACAGTGTTATGCACCTTACCATATGCCAATAAAGGCCAGACAGGAAGGGAAATTAAAGATATTTTATGTCTCTGTCAAGTATATATTTATTTCAGTTCTATGGTATGGCCACATAAATATTTGAATAGATAGCTTTTAAGAAAAAAATAGTATATTCTGTCAATAGGTATTTTAAAATAGTTCATAAATCGATGTTTGTTTCTGTTTGCTCAGTGATGCTTTATGTTTACAGTAATAAGATAACTTTTCCATCAGCATGGTGGAAAAATGAAAGATCCATCAAGTAGTTTTACACCATGAGATTGTCAATTTATTGATTATTTACTAGAGACCAGACCTTCGCTGGCAAAAAGAATAGGGCCAGTAAGCTGCACTGTTCTCTTTAACAAACCTATCCAAGATGTATGCATTTACCAGTAATAAAAACATAAAAATAAGTACTTTATTTTCAATGTTTTAATACTGAGTTTTTTCTCTTTTACATCAAGGGAGAGCATTTAGATTTATTGCCTGATTTTTCTAGTGTACATCCCTGTGAGTAAAGAATTCGTTCCTGGCTATGAATGTGTCAAGTAACCAGTTCTCAAAAAGATGGAGCCTCATCTGACGAGGAAAAGTGTTTTGTTAAGATAAAGATTCCCACTGTGTCACTTCATATCTTATCACAGCTTAAAAAATTAAAGGAAAAGAAATAAACAAATGGAAACAGCAACAGCAAAAATCAAACAATGAACAACAAACAAATTTTGGGACATTAGGTCTCGGTAAACAAGATCAGCACAGCACAGTGTTTGCCTACACAGGAAACAGCCCAACATAAATGTGATTTGCAAGCTATTTGTACTAAGAATAAACTGCCAACTGTTGATGTGGGTGGCATCCACTTCACAGTTAAGCAATCAATCACATAGACTTTTCATATCCCTTGTTTTTGCATTCCTGAAGGTGTTCACATAGAAAACACAAAAATGTAAGGATTTTAATCCTAATATAGTTTTTCACAGTTACCATTTCACAATTCCATACTTATGTAAAGGTTTATAGAGGGTACTTTTTAAAAGTATCAAAAGGAAGGAAAAGAAGTATGTTGAGACTTGTGTCTAAATATATATGTATGTATGTGAAGAATAGATGCAATGGCTCAAAATAGTATGGAATGTAATTACAGGATTTTCATGCAGGAGTGATTGGGACTAAAGTGAATGAACAGAACTTGTGTATAAATTGAAATGCATTACTTGTTTCACTGATTCATTCAGATTAGTGAACATAATTTTAGACAGAATATACAAAATCTTCCAAAAACAAACAAACAAAAAAATGCATAGCAGTATTTCCCTCCTTGTTCAGCTGCAGCAGATCCCCTTTGAACATATAAATATTCACTATTGGGGAAAAATTGAATCTATCCTTGGAGCTTGGGAATACTCTTTTCTGGGAGACACCTGAATTTGTGTCAAAGCTCTTTTATCTTGGACAGTGGTCACAGTAATATGGGGCCTCTGGGACAGAAGAAAGGAGAATGAAGGAGGAATTACAGAGCTCCATAAACCATTGTTTATTTTTGAAGTAAGCAAAAAATTGCACTTTTAAACTTCCTTTGGATACAGTCTTCTTTTTTTCTCCCCTGTTCCATTTTTCAAGACTATCTACTGTTGCCAGAATTTTTAAGTGGTTTTGGCTCTGCTTATATTCCATTCCTGGGATAGTAATGTACTTTCTACACAAGGGAAAGCTACGCCAAATGCACAAATAACATATTCAAAATTTTTATACAAAGGTTTCTGAAAGCTACTGTCTTTTCTGTGTTTTTCTCTCTGCTAAATTTGTACTTATTTGGATGTATTTTTGATTTGTATCAGGATATTTAGCATATTTATTATATTAGAAATAATTTTACTGTTCTTAGTTTAGATAATCCAAGTGAGTAGCTGTCCCTTTAAAACTAATCAAAGGCTGACTGGTGTACTTCCTAATTTAGCAATGAATTTAGACATATACAATATTAGTGGACCATATATATAAACTAACCCCGAGTGTGGCACTTAAGGACCCAGGAGAAGAAATGAATCCATATTCTGTTCCTTGCCCTGACTACCAAGACCAGGCATGGAGCAGTGGTATTTTATTTTTCTCTTTATTTAAGAGAGAGTGAAGACTGAAGAACATCATGAAACCTGTCAATGACGATCTCATCAGTGCTATTGTATAGAAGTGACTGCAAGAAAATGGGTTCTGGCAAGAAGTAAAAGTGTAGGCCCTGTTTGGAAGAAAGGAATGCAAAGAAGTCTGTGCTCAAATATTTTCTCTTTTGCACAATAGAATATTAGTCTTCACAGTGTAAATTAGATATCAGTGTCTTAGATAAGTTAACACCCAAGGAAAGTTTATTTCAAGCGGCTTTGCAGCACTTTATATGCATCAGCAAAAGCATGTTTGGTTTGTGTAGCTTTCAGTCAAGATCTCCTACTGAAAATTACCAGTTTTTAACTCCTATGTTTATTCAAGTTAATAAATGCTATGTAAGATAATTCAGCAAACTAAAATGTTTATTAAAAGCAGGTATTCTTTAGATGGTCCATACCTTTGCTCTGAGGAGTTACAGCTAAAAATTACCTGCTTGAGTTCCATTCAGAAACAAGTGAGAAACAAAAACACTTCCAATAATATTCAAAGTAAAATAGAAGTACAATCATGTTCAAAATTTGGAGCTAAGTATCTAGCACAAGCCCCACTGAGAGTCGAGAAAAATTCCTTTCCTGGCTTTTAGACCATTTTTTTTTAAAAGACATAATAACAATCTGCTTCTGCTTACTCTAAAAACAGCTATATTTACAAATCAATAGAGGAAAGGGAGAAGGGATAATCCATAATCCATACAATGTGGTTTGCACTGTGAAGCTTAGATACACTTTCAGGTGAATTTTGGCTAAGTGATGTGAAAAAGGAATCAGGCATCTAATTGATACTAATATGATTGCTCATATCTGCAAAGCCAAAGCAGAAATAAAACAGAAATACTGAATATAGTAATGAAATAACTGTGAAGATTTGCTTACTTGAAAACACACTGTGTGGGTTGACTTTTTCTTTAAATCTGTTTACATATGTGGTCAGTTTTACTGTTTCAATTATATGTATTTCAATTATATTTCCCTAATGCATCTAGGGAAAGTTACTTTACATAGAAATTACACCTCAGTTAAATATTCCTTTGTGTGTTCCTGAACCAGAATTCCAATTATACTTTGGTTTGTCCTAGCATGCCATTTAAAACCTTTTTGAAAAGCTTGCAGAAGAAAACTGACCTGTTTCCTTATGCTGTGAACATGTAGAGAATGGGTCAATTTACTTACATTCTAATCCTGAATGGAAGAAATTACTTCCATTGAAATCTAATATAATTTGTTGCAGGCTTCCTCTTAGATAGCACTTTCTGAAGATGATAGAATACATTAATTGATTTTGTAGTTCAGTGACACTAGGTTAAGTGATTTTCTCAATCACACAGCTTGGCTTTGAGATTTGTTTTCATTTTTCTTCTTCTTCATTTGAAAGGTATTTGTCAAATATGTGGGAGGCACTTGATGGGAGAAACATAGCATGCAGCACATAATTAGTATGATGAATGTATCTGCCAGTGCCTGCCTTTGGTTAACTTACTGGATTTTAGAGCAAAGGCATTAGTGGCTTAGGAGGAAAAGCAGAGGATAGATGAGAGAAAATGAAAAGAGTAAACAAAAATGATCTTCAGTACTAAGGGTTAGTTGGAAATTATTACTACAGTATTAGAAAATCAAAGCCATTTTTTTTAAGTAAAGTTACTGTCAGCATTGTTTAGCAACCAGTGGCTGATATCGCATATTATCCAAATGATGCTTATGTAAGATTCAAGACTTGTTTAAGATTCTATGTATTCTGTAAACAAATACCACATTTTTCTTTTTCAAAAACTCAGTTCCAGTACCTTGTTGTCTAGTGGAGAATGAGTAAATGCATCCATCACTCATCAGTCCCTTTTCCTTTCTCCTTTTCTCTGACAAACATATGATAGCTACACTGTACAGAGCAGAGTTCTGTGTACTGATCAGGCTGGTTTAAAAGATCATCTTCTCTTGCTGTGTGTTTGACAGTTATCCAATACCTATGGTTTCTTCATCCCTGCCCTGTAATGGATGAAAAAGAAAACATATTCTGTAGATGCAGTTCTCATAGGAGGGAGGAAAGAAGGGTGGGGTGGAGGGCAACACATTCATTTTCTTGTTAGCATACCTCCAGATTCTAATAAATAACATGGGAGCATTGCTAATAACAGAAACAGATAAAAAACGTCTTGATGGTTTTGACTAAGTACACATACATCACCAAGGAAAGTTAAAATGAAGCCAAATGTTGCTGAAATTAGAGTTATATAATGGAATAAACAAGATAAAATGGCTTTGCAAGTCTGTTCCCTCCCACTTGAAACCTTTACATGGTTTAACTTCTACAGACTATTTAGGTTGACCAGAAAGGGTCCTTTCTTTTGCATTTGTAAAGCACTTCATGTCCAGTTCTGCAGTAAGCAGTAAGCTTATGCAGACCTTGAATTTTCATTTGTTTCATTTTTTCCAGACTTATATAGCTGTTCATCTGTGCACTTATGCTGAATTTATTCCTGATAGAATCACTTTGAAGGGTATTGCACCAGCTTAGTTTTAACTATGTCTTGGACCTCTGGCTTTGAAGTGTATTTGTTATCAGAGACAGTAATAGGATCTTGCTGCAAAGTTAAGCTCTGGTTATAAATTTATATTTCTCCAATATTGCATGTTCCAGTGCAACTTCTATTATGTCTCACCTCTACTAAGAAAAATATTTTGTATTGACAATGTATTCCTAACTGGGGGTGCTGGTAGATGAAAATCTGGACATGAGCTGGCAGCATGCCCTTGCCACCCAAAAAGCCAGCCATCCTTGTCCAGCAGGAGAAAGGAGGTGACAGTGCTCCTCTGCTCTGCTCTGGTGAGACTCCAGCTGCTGCATTGCATCCAGCTCTGGCATCCCCGTCACAGGAAGGACATGGGCATGTTAAGATGAGTCCAAAGGAGGACCATCAAGATGATCAAAGGACTGGGGCAACTCTCCTGTAAGGAAAGACTTAGATAGGGCTGTTTAGGCTGGAAAGGGTAAGACTCTAAGGCAACCTTACAGCAGCAGTATATAAAAAGGCTGATAAGAAAGAGCGAGAGAAACTTCTTAGCAGAAACTCTCTCAATCCAACAAGTGGCAATGATTTTAAACTGAAAGAGGGTAGATACGGACTGGATATAAGGAAGAAATTTTGTACAGTGAGAGTGGGGAAACACTAGAAAATGTTGCCCAGAGAGGTGGTGAGTGCTCTGCCTTTGGAAACATTCATGGTTAGTTTAGGCAGGGCTCTGAACAGACTGATCTATGTTAAAATCTCCTGCTCATTGCAGAGAGATTGGAGTACATGATTTATAAATATCACCTGCAACTCAAATGTGTCAATGATTCTACTATTCTAACAAACCATTTAAAAGCTAAACAAAACTCACAATCAGCACACTTCAGTGTCAGAGATGTCTTATTAAAAATGCTATGGCTGGTAACAAAAATTATTGTAATTATAATATGGGGAAGGGTGAGTGGAAGTGGAAGTGATAGGAATAACAAATCTAAGCAAATGTGTCAGCACAGATAAAATCACCTGTTGTTATGCAGTAGGAGATTTAGCTGTGATCTGTAGACAGCGAGTTTATATAAGCAGTTCCTTCTCAGGACACCACTCAAGAAGGAACTATGACAGATTGCTAGGGGCTATGCTATCAAAGGCTTTTAACAAAAAATAACTTGAACAATATAATCTACCACATTCTAGGCAGTCAGCCTGAAAGACAGGTATGATGATTGAACAGTTTTTCAAGGCTGCATGCTATATTCTGTACTAGATATTAAAAAAATTTTACAGTTTCCAACAGTCACCTCTGGCAGAATATTGCAATAGTCAAGCATTTTAGTTACGCACACACTTTTTTTCTTTTTCCCCACAAAGTCATCGATATGTAAAATTAAGAATTTTGTGAAAGAAAAAATCCCTTTCAAGCTTTTGGGTATATACAATTTTCCGTTACAGTTGGTAATGGTTGTGTTAAAAGATATGTTTTTGGTTTTTTTTAATCCTGAATAACTGAAATCAAAACATTTCATACAATTACAGAATCACAGAATTAACTAGGTTTGAAAAAAACTTTGAGATGATTGAGTCCAGCCAATGACCTAACACTACCTTGTCCACTAGACCATGGTACTAAGTGCCATGTCTAGGCTTGTGGCACGAAGGGCCATGTCTAATCTTTTCTTAAACACCTCCAGAAGAAATGACTCCTAAGTCAGCCCACTCCAAAGTCCAATCACTTTTCTGTGAATAATTTGGTTTATTTTTAAATTTTTTTTAAGTTCTTTGTAATATTTTATTTTTATGTTCGTAAGTGGGAATCCAATTTAATTAAAAAAAAAAAAAACTTAATAGGAACATCTTCAATATTAGTCATCTTTAGGGTTTTTTTTTCTTCTCATAAAGATTCATGAAACTATTTTATTTTTCATCCTGACTGCAAATGGGGAAATATTATGCTGTTTCAAACTTTGACAGACATTAAAAAATATTTTTAAACTATACTTAATATATATCAGACAGGACATCAAGAATCTTAGCCAGAAACTTTTTTTCCTATGTTTCTTCAATGTCCACAAAGGATTAGTTGTCAGTAACTGAAGTATGCATTACTGATGTTTTTGCAAATTCTGACTTATCTACCTAATGGCTTCACGCAAACATATGTGCATAGCTGAGAAGTAATATAAAGGTTTTACAAGAAAGGAGGATTGAGAGTCCTCCAAATCTGGGAGCAAACTTTTTTTTCCTACTGAGCAGAAAATAATGAAATTGAATAGAAGGCAGCTTCATTTTTAATTGTGCTTTAAGGAAGAACCTGCTTTCAGGTAGTTGTAGATTGAGATGAGGGCTCCCCTTAGACTCCTTTTCTCCAGGCTGAACAAGCCCAGAAGCCTCAGCTGCTCCTCTTACGACTCGCTCTCCAGACCCTTCACCAGCTCCATTGTCCTTCTCTGGATATGCTGCAACACTCCAGTGTCCTTCTTGCTGTGAGGGGCCCAGAGCTGGACACAGGATTTGATGTGTGTATTCCCCAGTGCTGCGTACCAGGGGACAATCACTGCCCTGGTCCTGCTGGCTACATTACTGCTGATATAGAGCAGGATGTCATTGGCCCTCTTGGCCACCTGGGCACACATTGGCTCATATTCAGCTGGCTATCAACCAGCACCCCTGGTCCTTTTCCTACAGGCAGCAGAAACCATATTATGACTTTAATATGGTTTCTTTAACTTTTAACGAATTGCTTTAGAAGGCATGAATTAAGGTTTCTGCCTAAAATTTTCAGTGTTTCAACTGCTGTGATGTCCCTTGCAAAATAATAATTAGGGTACTTTGCGCGTTAATTATTTGGTCCTCAGAAATTTGGAGGAATCTGTAAATCCCCTAGTGTTAAAGCAGCTTTAGTAAGTGTTGTCTCTGGGAAAGCTCCAGAGGAATTATGCCTTTGGGGATTCTTACTACTTCTCATTTTCGACAAACACATAGTTGAGTGTTACTGCTTTGTTTCCTCATAAGTGTACATGTCAAGATATTTCACTTTCTTTTCATGTTTTAAATCACTGCAGAGATGAATAGAGATAATGGCACAAAGCCATAATTGTGCATGAAACAAATGATTTTCATTTCTAGTTTACTTTCTTATTCATTTATTCACGTAAAGTAGCTATATGGTTTATGCATCTTGCATTAAGGATATAGAAATGTAGCAGAAAATAAAACCTTTGCATTTCAGCTGGTGCTCAGGGATGAGAGGGGCTGTGTGAAGCTGGGCTTAGTTTATGATTACAGCCAATCTCGTACTGTAAGTCTCCTGGAGATCAGTCAGAGCTTTCACAACCATGGATTCACAAATACCACAATTTTTTCACTATAGGTGTGGTTGTATACAATAGGAACTCGTGTATATAGGAATTCGTGCCATCACAGATTCACAAATAGTGCAGTTTGCCAATCTGATGCAAAGGTCTGTCCAGATTCAATGAGAACTTACAGAATCCAGGTTCACAAATGCTGCAGTTATTGAAGCTACAGAATGTCAGGTCGAGGATTGCTGGTGATGAATGTAGTAACTGCAGTGTTATGTGTTTTGAGACAAAATATAGTAACAGATCTATTAGCACTATACATATATATATATTTACATATATACATATATATATATATATATATATATATGTATATGTATAGTGCTAATAGATCTATTATATGTAAATATATCTAATAGATAGTTCCTGTGTCTGTTCCAATGCAGTTGGAGGGACAAACTCACCTAAATTTGTCCTTTTAGAAGGTGGGGAGAGATGGAGTTCATCCGTTCATACTGATCCAGCAGAAATATTATTTTTCCCCTTGTCTATCTTTTTACCCCAAATTCCTTCTTTTATATTATGATTCTTGGCCTTTCCCAAAGGGATGGAATGATCACATGCTGTAGGTGGGGTTTTGGTGACTGTGACTTATACATGTAAGGCATGTTCTCTTTTCTCTTCATTTGCATTCTTAGGAGTGTGAAAGTTAATTTCTAAATAGAGTTTAATGAGGGTCTTTATTACTTGCTTATTTACTTTCAGTCAGAATTTTCAGTTCATACAAAGATAAAACAAACACACTGGTCCTCCTCTACCTGTTGAAGCAGCAGTAAAGGCTCTCTGACCTTCTCCAGAGTGTCTCTGTGAGCATCTTAATCTCCTTAAAGGAGCAGATTTAGAAGATTTCCTGTGCCCCATAAGGGGCAGTGAGGCTGATGGCTAGTACAGGTATGTGGGTGCTCTGCTGTGCCTCACTGAGAGGCTTTTAGGCCTCTTATTCACCCAAGATATCATTCCAACATTAGGCCTGGTCTGAGCCTATTGTAAGACCACCAAGGGGCCCAGCTCATGTTTTTCCCACAAAGACTCCTAAGTTCTTCACTAACTTAAAGCAATTCCATAGCAACTCTGGCAATTTTCCACAAAACCAGAAAAAACATATCATTTAGACTTGAAACATGTGATGACGCCTCCTTCACTTCCCTTCAAAATTCCTTCTGAAGTCAGTTTATTTAACCAGAATTTGATTCTATTCTTTAGGCTTTGCAAATACTCTGATGTTGTCAAGCAATATTATACCAGCTGATCAGGAAATACATACACTTAACACAAACGCTGCATTGAAGTAGAGGAATATAAGTGATGACTGAAAACTCATTTTCCTTCCGGTGTTTGCCATTTGACGGGTTTGCAGCTGTGTGTACTTGTTTGAATTATTTCTGCATTACTATAAGCATCTCGATCTTTTTAAGTGGGGAATGCACCTAATGGTCTGGAAAATTATTTCAATGTCACTCAAAAGCTGTATGTGACACTGTAGTGTATGGTGCAGTAAATTCTTGGCAGCTAACACAACCATGAATGGGGTGAAATATAGTTATAGATAGTACACTGTAAAAAAACATATAAGAATAGCTTTTCTTCTCCTTAAATAGCTTTTTAAAAAGAAGGTAATGCTATCTAATCATAGTATGCTTATATATAGATTTTTAGCAAGGTATTTAAACTTAATTATATTTCTGAATCTTGTTTTAATAAAATTGAAAATAAAAAATTAAAAAAACACTCCCACAAAATATATTTATAGTCAGTGGTGTGTGTTTTAACACATCTATATCTCACTGAATTTCAGTTTCAAGGAAAATAGAACAAGAGACAATGAACTTGTACTGTAACTTGTGCTAGACATGTTAAGACTAGTCATTAGGAAAAATTATAATGGGATTTTTAAAGCACTGGAATGCATTGCCTCTTAAGAAATGCCAATTTTCTTAAAAGATATCTTTAAAACCTGTTAGATCAACATGTGCCAATAATAGTTCAAACACAGCTGGTCCTTCCTTAGGAGAGGAAGTCCTGTTTCTCTGTGATTGTTTTATTTATACTTGGGCAGATACACTTATGGAAGTAAGATTTAATACTTTAAACTGGTATCCTTGTAGAGTGTATTCCTGTAGAAATTAAAGATTAATTCAGGCTGGTATATATATTGGAGACGGGATGTTATAGACTATAATAATTTCATTGCTTCCAGAGAGATTTTCACAGTAAAATGATTATTTCTCATCTCAGAGGAAAAGTGAAACTTATTTTGTTTGGGGTTTCTTTTCTGGGAAAATGTAACTGTTTCATTAAAAATGTGAAATTCAAACTTTTCCTTTTTTTTTTTTTTAAGTCTATAGCATATCAGAAGAAAATCAGCCAAGAACTATTGAGGAGACTAATGAATATTCTCTCAAGATGCAAGAATTAGCCTAGCCTGGAAAGAAGCTACTTGCTCCTGAGCTATTATTAATGAATGGGCTGAATAGATTTCTGGAAAAAGCAGTTAAAGAACAAAACACATGTATACTAGGAGGCAGTAAACACAGAATTCACTCATTGGAGGGAGGAGTCTCCTGTTTCTATCTCATACTTTCAGAAGTATATATTCATCTGTATTACACACCTACGTGTATACAAACTGCAGTTGCTCTGTGCATTGCCAGTAAATTCTTTACTTTAAGGATGCACCAAACCGTGGAGCATCTGGAGACTTAATTTACAGTGGAACATCTCTTTACTTCCTGGGTGTATGACACTGGCTGTGTAGGTGCTTATTACCTATTTAGTACCTCAACAGTAAATCTGAACTGGAATATATTATACTGAGACCATCAGCTATTTAAATTTGCTGTGTATAGGAAAAATGCACGGAATTCTTAAAGCCTGTCAGGATAAAGTTTTGGACAGGTTATACAGAATGTACCTTGGGAAAAAAACCCAGGATGGATAGAAACATTGGTTAGAAATTGGCTTTTTTTTCTTGGTTTAAGTTTTTTGTATAGTTTTACAACATTGTAAGATTCTAATTTTTGGTAAATTTGAACATTAGAGACTAGGTTGTCACATGATAAATGTAGTCTTTCCATAACCTTTGTTTCCCCAGTTCAAAAAGAGGGAGGAAAGGATTGAACACTATGCAGGTACACACACAGGCATATACAGCATGAAAAGAGCATGAAATATCCTTCTTTTATTTTCTTTCTCTCTTCCTTTTTATTTGAGTCCTTGTTGGATAAGTCATTGATAACTCTTGCATTTCTATGCTATAGCCAATATTCCCTTTGACCATAAAAGCTTATTGTATTAAACTCATTTTATTGTCTGTAAACACAGAACTGGGAACATCACCACACTGCAAACTAAGGTAGCCACAGGAAAACAAACAAACAAACAAACAAAAACAAGAAGAAAAACCAGTCCTTTTAACAATACAGAAATAATCACATCTGATAGTGTAGTGCAGTGTTTAAACAACTTTAATAAGAGTTCTTATGTGAAAAAAATCTGTACTAAAATGTTTAGAATATTTCAGGGGATTTCTTGAAATGTGATGTGTTCCTAAACAAGCTCACTTCAATTGACACTCAAGAATTGTTCAGTGTAAAGCTGAAGGACACTGAAAGTTGGTGGAAATTCATGTGCATTTTCATAAGCACCTTTAGAACATCAGGCATCATCATTTGGTTTGTATTGCTCACAAAAATATCGGTATAGTATATTATATTTGTTTGTTTTCCATTTTGCACCACTAAAAAGAGACCATATTTCCTCCAGAGAAAGTGTAGCCTTAATAGTGCTACAATACAAAAAAGGCAGAAATAAAAAAAAGCATTGTGTAGCTTTCAGGCTTCATAATTGCAGGGCTGGCATTTAAAAAAAAAAATGAAACACATTTTAAAGTATGAGAAAAGGTTAAGTTCTTCATATATTTTCCCACTGTTTGCTCAATATGTCCCTTTCAATATAGTGTTCACTAAATTCAGTAAACAGATATATAATTATCAAGACATCCTTTGTGCCATTATCAAGTATGAATTTAATTCATACATCCCTGGTGTGACAAGTCAGTCTTTTCATATGCCTGTATGATAACAATAGTCTTAGAAAAGAAAAGAAAAAATTCCATTTTGACAGATTTATGAGAATTTGTAGTGTTTATTCAGGACTGTCATACACAGACATATCTCCAATCCCTTGCTAGAAATAGCTTTCAAAAATATATTTTAAAAAACTTATGGGGAACTGCAATGATTTCAAGACATGTTCCCTATGTGCTGGATTTGTAAAGCTCAAATAAATAGTGAGAACTTGTAAAAGGCACAGAGCTGCAACCATAGAGAGTGCAAGGGGAGATACTGTGTGCCTCTAGACACTCAAGTACAGCATTTTTCCTGAAATCAAAATGGAATGGTAATCTGTGTTTGAATTATATACATACAATATGCAACAGTCATAGTCTGAGCAGCACCTTTCTAAAACTTGAAAATATGAAGGGAGCATTGCTACAGGTGAAAAGTGCTGCTCTGGAGCCAGCTGGCCTGGACTGTCTGCTAATCATCCTGAAATATTTGCTATGCATCGTGATATGTATTGCACATAAAAACTGGAAGTGTGTGCCTAAGTAGTCAGTTCATTTACTGGTCTGTGAAGCACTGGGTTTGTTGTGGACATGCATTCATTTCCCTGGACATGGGAGTTCCTGGTTTTGATTGTCACCTGGCACCAATAGGGAAGATGAACTGACTGACAAATAATAGACCAACATTGGACTGCTGGAGCTTTGGCCTTAAATGTTCTGCTATTTGGTCAATATCACTTCAGCAGTCATAAATTTTCAGTAGTTTATAAGCAGCAGTATTAGCCAGGACATAATAAATGATCAAACCTCTCTTTCTCCCTAATCTAATTGCTGTCCCATTCCTTACAGAAAGACTGAGTCTTTTTTATTCTTCTGCAAATCAGTTTTATAGATACAAGAAATTAAAGATGAAGAAAATTATTTTGAATTTCATTGTCCAGGGTTAGAGCTGATTTTTCAGAGACAAGTGGGCACACTTAATTGTAGGCCATGTTTACAAATGACCATTTAAGGCATTTACAGTTAAAAATTGCACCTTTTATCTATATTATCTTGCTATTGTGTAAAGAAAATTATCTTGCTAAATCTTTACTTTTTTCAGAATTAGAACAAAAATATTAGATGCAATGCTCTAAGAAAAGTTTTAGAAACCTCAAATATCTTGTCCTAAAAAAAAGAGAATTTGTTAAAGGCAGAGAAATATAGTAATGCCTTTTCCAAACTATGGATATATAGGGCATTAAATTATTTTAAGATCCTGAGGATATCTGTGTCATTTTCCTTTGACAAATGAAATCTTTAAAAAAGGGTACTAAAAGTCTGCTCTTCAGTCTTTCTGTAAATGACTTCTGTAATACATTTCACAAAAAACTCTATGTGATATTGTATTACTGCTATGGATCACCATAAGAAAGTTTTCTGCATGCCAAAATATAATTTTAAGGTTTACTTTTTTGTCCCCTGAAAATCAGAATGCAACTTTTTGTTATGTCTTTGGAAGTATTTAAAAGAATTTGTTATGATAGTATATCCTCTGGGGTCAAGCTGTAGATTTTCCCATCACAGGAGAATGTTTGTCACCAAAAAAAAAAAAAAAAAAAAAAAAAAAAAAGCAGAAGTTTCTAAACAAAATTAAGAAATTATCGTTGACACAAATGGGCAATGTCTACTCATGCTAAAACAGCTACCGTGCACCATTTTCACATCATGGACAATTATATATTAGAAGTTTTCTTACAGAAACAGAAGAGCTACTTAAATATAGCAGAAAAATATCTACAACATTTGTACAAATGTGAAATTCCTTAAAGTACTCATGCTCCATTGTAATTTTCAGTTTCCTGAGTTGCCACAACTAATTTTTTGCAAATACCTGTCCTAGATTTAGGAAATACATGGTTCTCTGTAGTTGTCACTTGACTTAGATTTATTTAATTTTCAATATTTGATTGAATTTAAAATAGCTGAGTTTTAAGAAGGCAGAATTTTATTTCACACTCACACTGTTTGTTTACTTAAATATTTTCTCAAAAGATACAGTTCTAAATTTGTCCATTTGTCCAATTTCATTGGTAGAAGTACATAACTCAGAAAGCTTCTTTCTGTAATTTTTGCATGCTGTATATTGGAGTATCACTGTGACCCTGCACCAGTTAATGTGCTTCACTTGCATGCTGAACTTTCTCCAGTAAGACAAGATGGTAAATGACTCTGGAGAGTCTAACATAAGATGGAAAGCAGAGGTAGAGAGATTTTAATTTAATTGCCTGCTCCTAAGAGGAAGCAAATAGCCCAAATACTCCTGTCTCTGTATCCTGTTCTTGATCTCAAAACATTTAAATTCAAATAGGTATTTGATTTAAATAGGCATTTTGTTCTTTACCTGTGATTTTATTATGATATAAACAACACATAATTATTATCTACATTCTCCAGAACTGTAACAGCAACCTTGCTCATAGAAGACACTCTTCCCTGATATGAACTTCCATCACCATAACACCTGTAGAACAAAAACTCAATAACTAGATTACTGGATTTACAACTTAGTCCTAATCATGTTAAGAAGCTTTTTTTGCCTAAAAATAACAGATAAGATTCTTTACTGGTGTCAATCAGCATAACTTCATTACCCTGATATAAAGTATCTGGATTTAACAAAAGTGATAATATGAGGTCTTGCTCACCCTCATTGGGTATATACTTTAAGAAGGTCTCAAGGGTGGACAGGAAAAGTATTTGGCAGTTCCAAACATGGCTAGTGATAAGAGGTGCAATATCTGCAGTTAAAAATCTCCTGCCCACTCTGTTTGGGGCTCCCCATTCATCCTGGTACCCTGGATTTTTACTTTTTATTCTAATATATGAAATAAATTTTTTTCAATTACATATCAGATATGTAGGTATCTTATGCTTATCTATGTAGATTTCTTATGCTGTTTTATATTATTTCAGGTCATTCTAGAGGTTTAGAAAATGGAACAACACCTTCAGAGAAATGCTTATTTTAGTAGATTCAGTTTAGAGGATAGGCATACAGACATATATAAAGAAAACAGTGGGTAAACATGTCTCTGTGCTTCACTCAATTAAAGAAGAATGCTGGAAATAATTCAGAATGAAAATTTGTATACTGCTCTGAATTGCTGTTTCATTTTGTCATAGAATTAGGGTATTTTTATATATCCTGTGGAGTGGTGTTAAGAACAATTAGGCCAGGAATAATAATTTAGCTTTACAATAGGTAGTTAAAAACAAAGAGTGATTTCATGTTAAATAAGCAGCCCTCTTCTTCAAGAACTTTATAAAATAATCTTAGACACAAATATTAGCAGAGAAGGGAATCAGGTTTTTTCTTTTTATTTTTCATTTATATTTAAAAACTGCCGTAATAGATTAATTTTAGGTCAGCCACGCTAAGGAATATGGCTTTGCTTTTTGTAATTGAAAGTTTATTTCTTAATGATTAGTTTACAAGTACATTTGAATATGTTTCAATGAATCTTCATGCCATTATTTACAACATGCACTTAGATTAATCACTGACCTTTTGTACCAAACTGTAAATCAAGGTAGGGCTATTATCTGTGTTTTCCTACTCTGAATTTTTTTATATAAAATGGAGAAATTGAAAATCATTAAATAAAATTTTATTTGCTTTGGAAAGGACAGACTGAGGCTATTGAGGTCCACCTTTAAAAATTATTCCAGGTCTTCCAAAGGCAAGAAATTTCACAACATAGAACCTCAAGGGAGGAAGAAACCTCTCTGACACTGCTACTGATCTGTTTTCTTGCACTTTGTTTATTAAGCTTATTGATGACTGAGCAAGTAAGTTGAGTCTTAACTTGGTAGGTTTTCTTCTTTTCTCAGAGAGAAAATTAAACCTGAAGGTACAAAACAAAGACTGGTGTATTTTTAAAAAAAATTGAATGAGAATGGTAAGTAGGAACAAGAAAAGGAAAGAAGATTTTTTTCTCCTTGCCTATTTTTTACAGAACTCAGCCTGGAAGTTAGCAATATATGGTGCTTGAAATTATGGTACTTGTGCTTGGATTTATGAAGTGGTATAACTTGTCTCAGTCTGGTTGACAAAGTCATGATTTTCCAGGACAAATAACAAAATATATGCAGAGTTATTCCTAAGTAAGTCTTGTTCCAGCAAGAGTTTCTCAGTCAGAGCCACTATTTACAATTTTTTGATTTTTTTTAAATTCAGAGTAATTTCAAATGCAGACAATGCTTGTTTCAAGAGGTGTTCAATACTAATATGTACAGCAGAAGTTGAGCACTTTTGACTCAAATTAGAAAGAGAAACAACTGTATAAAATTGATTTGTGTCATATTTTATGTTCTGTGTGACCTTATTGTGAAATTTTTAAACTTATTGTGAGAGTAGTGTGACAGTACCTCTTTTCAATGAGTTACACCAGTAATTCAGTAATCCAGTAATCATTTTCTTGATGGCAGTGTACTGTAACAAATGAACAACAAAGACTGCTGTTTTCAGCCAATTGTAAGATTTATTGTACTTCCAGGTAGAGATTTATCTTTTTTCTGACTAGATCGATCTGACTTCAGGTCAATAATCCCTGATTGAATCTCTACAGAAGTCAATAGTCACCTATTATGTCACCTAATACACAAAGATTTTGTGGGTGTCAGGTCTGTGGAAGGAAATAACATTTGTGAACATGTTTCACATCCTTTATGAGATTCCTTTAAATTTTATTTATATATCACAACTATTTTTGTGTCCAGAAGAAAATTCTGAAAATTGTGGTTCACCTAAGGCTACCACAGACACATTTTCAGCATTCAAAAATAACTATGTGCTATCTGCCATGGTTCCTTGGTCAGCCTTCTGTTTATCCAGAGTACAGTTCTTAGATATTTTTTCTCTTATGCAGAGTTTGAACTAGTATTTTTTATTGTGTGAATAGATAAGGATTTTTATACAAGTATGGAAGCTTCAAAAATTTCTAAATTTTTTTGGTCATTAATTTTGCTTTTCAAGAGAACATTATGATAATGTTTTTTTCATAGATATAGAAAAAAAAATAGAATTTTTCTTTCAAAGAGTTCTAAGGAAACCAATTACTCGTATTTTAAGGCAGCTGTTGTAAAATACATATACATATTTACACTCTGATGCACTACATCTAGCACTTCCCACAATTAAGAATTGGTTTTTTTATTAAAGGAATTCTGCTGGTTATTGAATTGATTAAAGTTTTTCTTTGAAAAGGTATTAGCTTGCATGGCCGCTGTCATAGGACATTAGCTGCATAGTTTTCCTTGTAATCCAGGTACCTGGGATACATGGAAAAATGATTCACATTCATGTGTTGGCACCAGTCTCAATGTAATTCATTCCCACTGTGCAGATAAGCGTGCTGAAGTGCTCAGAAAGGTTGCACCCTGAGTGTTTATATGTTATGCCATACTGCTGTACTGCTGTCCTTAATATATTATGCAAAGGTCAGGGAAGCACTGCAGCTCAGTAGAATGCTCTGTGGGTGTGTGAGGAGTGAGCATCACAGGGAGAAAAGAACACAACCTATGTGTAAATGCTTGGTGCGTTGGCTAAGCAGGTTTTCTTACTAATAGATAATCTGAATTGTATGTCTTGACCTCGTCAGTCAGTTGTAATCAAATTATTCAACAGAAAAAAATCCAGATGTGGAATCTTTTCAAGACTATATATTGAATTTAGGGTTTGTTTATTAGCTGGACACTATTTTGAGCCTATTAGAAAGGGAGGATTTATGCTTATAGTCATTGTCTCTCTTCTTGACCTCTTATCAAGGTGATCTACTTTGAAAAAAAACCACGGTATAATTTGAAATCATGGGCAATTATGTCAATTATCTCCAATTATTTAGATATATTATTATGTACTTATTAAAGACAAAAAAATTAATTTGCATTAAAGCAAATTAATTTACTAATAGTAGATGGGAAATATGAAGTAAAGTCTGTGGCTTCATCTTCATTTTATTTCATTATGAAGGAAATAATAAGAAGCTTTGGATTATTACTGGAATATTAGCAGCTTTAATCTTCATCTGCATCTTCCTTTGTAATTTTCATTCAAGCTGTAGATTAAATATATGTTTGTGTAAGCCAGAAGATGTGTGACATTACCAAAGAAATGCTCGATATTAGCAGTCTAGCAGTCTATTCTATTTTAAGAGAGCAGGATTTCCATGTTTGTGAATAGAAGTAGTTAGTTTTCAGGTTGTTTTAAGCTCTTTCTTGTCAAATGTGATTTCCTTTGAGAAGACTCACGTACTAATTCCCATCTACTATGTTCAAAGGTTACAGAAGGCATCCCCTTTTTACCTAATTGCTTTGTTCATCACGTGCCATTAGGTTGTTCCTTCTCACAAAGGATTAAATATACCTATAAGTTTATATCTGAAGAAATTGCACTGAATGAGTAATTTAATCTCTTCCAGCATTCTTTGCCCTTGCCTGCACAGTGACACCATTTGCTGGGTTCCTCTGCTTGTGTATCTGAGAAGTAAAGTGCAGTGGAGAATGCCTCAATATCCAAATGGCATTAAAATACATGTTAATCATGTATATCTGTATCTAGGTAGGTTCCGCTGCTATCTTGGCCTAAGATTTCACTCTCTTATACAATCAGCCATCACTTGTTACCATCTTTGAGTAAACAATTATTCTGCTCCCTGTCCCTTGAGGTTCAGGTTCTTCTTTGCTTTGTTAGGTACATTTTTAATTTAATTCTCAAAAAAACCCATTTTCAACAGAGAAGTAGCATCATACTTCTGCAGGCTTTATTTCAGACACATGCCTACTACATTAGGAGGAACACATCAGGGTTTGAGCATCATGTTGGTTAAGGTGGAGGATCTGACCATTTATCCCTTTTGGCTCCCACCCACGTTTCTTCAGAACTATAGAAATGCCAGTAATTTGGCTTCCAATTCCAAAGAACTCATGAGTCTGTGCAAAATCACCAAGATGTTTTCTATGAAAATATAATTATTAAATCATGCACAATTATGCAGAGAATTAATATATAGTGTCAGGTTACCAAGACACATGAATTTTTTTATTCTAAGTCTGTCTTTAGGCTTTCTTCTGCTTCTCCATATCATGTCTTCAGCAATTTTGTTGGAAAAAATGTCAGTTCAAAAAAGGAAAAACAATTTTAAAAGAGGTCAAAACCACTCAGGTAGGAGATTTGCTTGAAAGAATGCTTAACTATATTTTTATGTCTGAAAAATTGTAGGAAGATATGTAATATTTGTACTCCAAAAGAAACTACTTGCACATTTTCAGGACTTAGCATATTGATAAATAGTTTCTGAAAAAATAATTTTTTTTTGGAGTCTTTTCAGAATCTGCACATGAAAAAAACATGGCAGAATTTCCACTTTTCTTTACTTTGAATTGTTGACTTTTTAGGACCAGAATTAGATTAATGGGGAAACTATAACTGTTTTCCAGTTCCAAATCTAGGAAGGGTAGTAGAGTCTCCCAGAGCAAAGAAGATAAACAAGTTTGCAGAATTTAAATGTCTGTCAGTTTTCTGAAAGACCAAGCAAAACCAATTCGCAATATGAGGCTGACAAATTTAGGCAAAGAGAAAAAAAAGAAAAACAAGGAGGTTAGAAAGAATTTAGCCAATTAAAAAGATTGGAATAGCAATAATGTCTTTCCATGTGTTTTTCTGGAGAATAGGCCATGCTAAACAAACCTGACTTCTTTGTTTTGTGAAATGACAGGTTATATTGAAAAGATAATTGCCATGTCACACGCAATTCTATTTAAATAGATAGCAATTTGTAGTAGCAACAAGGCACATATTAAATGGCTATGAATTGGCTACCTGGGAGGTAGGAAAAAAGTTATCACCAAGACAGAATTGTCATTAATGGAAGAGATTCCTCCAGGACTCTACAGGGATCAGTGTAAGATTCCTTCTGTGTGGATTAGAAGTAAACAAAAGACAAGCATTGGCAAAAATTTTGGATGATTATTTCTGTAATAGATATCCCTTTGATTACAGCACTTGCATATTGCTCATTGGAGTTTATTGTCTTCTTTCTGGAGGTGTTGTGGCAGCAAATTTCAATTTAATTAATGTGACTATTCCATTATGATAACTGAGAGATGCTGTGATTACATTTGGTATCCATGCAATTGCCACATAAATTGGTGTATTTTTCACTTGGTTAGAGAAAATTTCTTCAGATTCCTTAATTTTGGAGGCATCAAAATACTTTTTTTCATTTTTTAATTTCTGTCTGTTGCTCATAAAGATGTTAGAGAAGGTTATTTTTACTAACAGTTATTTAAAAAGATTTTTTTTTTCTTTTGGGGGTATTCATTGTAGTACAATCAGTCTGGTCAACCCACCCCTTCTTCGAATACCAAATCAATGTTATTCCAGCCTATTTCTTTAAAATGTTTACTATTTTCCTTTTAAAGTATTCTTAGTTTTTCAGTACTATTTTTTTAGCAGTTGTCCTTAAACGTTGGATTCATGTATTTCATTTCAATATTAATTTTCTTTAAGGAAGGATATGCCATCTTTCAGTACTATAGTTATGACCAGAGAAGAAAATTGGCCACTAATTGTCATTTCTATAGTGGTGTGACTTTCATCCATGAAGTGAGTAGGTACGTCTTTGTAAAGGAACAAAGTGTTAGTTGTATAAAGCAGTTTTGAGTCAAAGGGCTAGATTAAAAAACCATCTTTGTTATAGAAGAATTCAGAATGTGGATTTGAACCATAAGCTTTATATTGCAGATTTCTGTTTACAGTTATGTTTTGAAGTCAATCACAAATTTAAGTCAATGTCTATTGAGAGTTTTAAATTTTAATTTTATTTGGAACTTTTAAGGAAAAAAAAGTATTTTCTGACTTTTTCAGTATCTGTCTTAAAATAGAAAAATTTGGTTTCTCTTTCAAGGTACAATAATATTAGAATTTGAAATGTGTTTTAATGCATACAAGATGTTCAGAATATTAAGTTTCAATAAAATAGGCTAAATTCATACCCTAGAAAAAGCAGTGTTAAAAATAGTGCTTTTATTCCAAAATGAAAGAAACTGCAATACTTCAAATCTCTCAGTAAATTGTAAACTCTCACATTTAGTTGGCTATTAAATAGATATTTAGAATTGCATTTGAATCATAATTGTCTATGATCATGACAAGACAGACATATAAGAAACTAGAAAATGGGCAATCAAATGTGACTTACTGGTCCTTCATCAAATATCTAGTGACCATGCTCATGTTTCAACAACAGAATGAAAATTTTCCAATCAAAAAATACTTACTTCCCCATGACAAAACAGTTTGCCATTAAAGTAGAGTTGTGTGACTGTTTTCTTTTTGTTTTGCCCACTAGATAGAAAACCTCTAGGCTCAAAAGAATAAAATAGACCATGTTTTATCTGGGGCAATTCAGACATCATGAAGAAGTAGGCTGTAAAATAAAGATGACTAATATTCTGAGGTGGTTACTAAATGTAAATGAGTTCTTATTTTGTGTAAGTAATAAGATAAATTCTTTAAAGTGTACCAGACTAATGGGTAAGTACATATTAAAATACTTCAGTAAATGCATAGCTATGCACCTGGATGTGGCAGATATTTTTTTAGTATTTGTCTGAACTTGAATTAAAAAAGTCTTGATTTTATGTAGTCTCAGTTACAGTGCATCCTTCTGTTGTAGCTTTTCTTTTATGTAAGGTAAATGGTTCTTCACAGAATGCTAAAAAAGACAACATAACACATAGTCAGATGCTGCAGAGCATATAAGTATCTTTAAGAAAATTTTGTATAAAAGAAAAGGTATTTACTGCAATTCAGTAATGAGAATAAATTCAGAGAGCCTGAGATGGAAGTAAAACTTGCCAAAAATGAAGTCATTTTCAGGGCTTTCTCAAATCCAGAGGTGTTAGGGAAAAGGAAAGAAAAGGAGCTATCCACAATAGTAGATATATCAATATTTCATCTCAGAGTTCTTTTTTCTCAGTTTTATCTGATCGTTTGAGGATAAGTACAGGACCATCATGAAGAAATTTCTTAACTGCAATAGGTTGTGAAGAACTGTCAGGACTGAGAAGGAGGCTTATGTGGTTATGGGCAAGAGGAAGAAAAGCATAATCAGGTTTAACAGCATTAGATAGTAAAAGTACTTACAAGATATATTGTTTCATTTTAGTTATTCCTGTGAGTAACAGGGGATAGGATTTGATCCTTATTGGTCCTATTCACATTAAGAGATTCTATGGTTCTACAATACTTCTTGTCTCATTCATTTGGAAATGTCACTGGGGAAAAATAACATGGGTTTATTAGTCAATTAAAGATCAATCATCGATGTAATGTATTCCATATAAAAAATAAAAATGTTGCACTTAAAAAGATGGTATTAAAATCTTAATTGGAAAGTAAGTAGGTTTCGCATCATACATGGTCAAGAAAGATAAATTCAAATTGGAAAAAGTGCTTTCCAAAACTATGGAAATTGTCACACACAAACAAAAAAAAAGATTAAAATTAAAAAATCCTAGCAAAACTGGTGTGCTTTAGAGGCGAATAAGCTTATAAAAGAAGTTAGAACAAAATGTGGTTTTTTTGGGGGGACCCTTTCATGTGGGATAAAAAAAACATCTCTGATAATTTTAAGATGGAAATAGATATGAATATTTGTGAGGGCAGAAGTCCAAACCTGTGTATTCTTCCCAGCTCCATTCCAATAGATTGAGTCTTGCATATGTTTTATTTGATTTTTGACATAGCAGTCTAACTTCTGTAGAAATTCTTTACTTAATACCAGAAATAGTATGGGGTGTACCTGTAATTACGTCTATATCTTGGGGTTTTTAAATTTTTTTTTCCTTTCCTACCAAAGATGGATAAATACTGAAGGCATAGCTGAGAAGTACTTGTTTAACAGGGTCACAGTGCTGCTTAAAAAATATGAGGCAAAATTAGGGTTGTGTTTAAATTTAAAAAACCTGTGACAGCTTTCTTTTTCAGTTTTTTTGGTAAATGTTTTAGTCAGGAAAATATCTTAAGATTAACTTCCTGTCTTCTTGTGGGATGTACGTCAACCCTTGCCAAGCATACAGAAGATACTTAGGAGCAATTCCTGCTTTAAAAGAAACTGCTGGATCATTTAATTTTATCTTAGTGGAAAAGGCAACTAAGTTCTCCTTACACATTTTGGGATCAATAGTGAAACTTGAGATTATGGATGATTTTAGTGCTGCACTGCCAAAAGTTGTTGGAGCTGCTAGTGGCAAGGACAGAGCATTAGAGTCCTCACATTAGTTACATATCTCATACTGATGATATGATTTCAGGATGTATAAATGGATCTGAAACCCAGGAAGAAGAGGAAACTAGATCTTCTCTCACCCCCTGCCTTCAGCCCATCAAAACTTTAAAACTAGTTTTCTTACTCTAAACTTTGCATGCAAGGTTTTGAAACTAAAAGCCAACCCAATTTAATTTTCTCAGTTTTCAGAGAAGAGGAATCTTCTGCAAGTGAGAGAGATGAAATGATTAGTCATGATTAGTTATCCACAAATCCTAATTAACTATCTACAAGCCTTGATTAAGTGCCATGCCCCTTGAAGCAAACAAAGAAAAGTAACCATAAATCAGGGTAATTTTTGTTTGTTTAAATTGAGCAACTAGTACTAGGGAGGATAGTGTAGAAGGCATGTTCTACTATGCTACATTTGGTCTGTTACAATTTGAAATGGAAGGTTCTTTTAAAAAGTCCCATATTTCTTACATGCATATGCATAAGCAAGATACATTTGGTTTCAATGTAAAAAACCAAAACAATTCATTTAAAAAACAAAGCAAGACATTCTCAGTTCTAAGAAATTCCCATATTCCTATTTATCAGCAAAATATATTTTCAGAACAGTAGTACCAGATTTTGTAAACCATATTTATTTTTATGAAAATGCATATTTAAATTATAGCAGTTTCTTTTATATAAATGACTCTGCAAATTTCCTTTTCTAAATTTATAATGTGTATAAGTTGTGGTTATTTTCAATATATCATGTTGCACTTTCTGAAAAAATATCTGTTTCAAACAGTATCATTTTGAGGAAAAAAATACTGATGAACTAAACCAAACTTGTATACTATTTTTAGTCAGCTTGTCCCAATCTACATGTCAGATGGAAAGTAACTTACAGTGCAAAACTGTGTTAAAATAATTCTAAAATGTCGTGGATGCTTAAAAAAATTCTTTGTGCACAGATCTCCTTGTTTTTGTGTGATTTGCTTTCAGAAATGAATGGAAACAATGGTATAAACTACATGAAATTTTCCATTTTGTATATAGTAATGTTTAAATGGTTTTATTGAAGAAATGCAAAGAATGTAATTTTAAAATACAAGAAAGATAATGCTCTGGAAAATACTTTTTTACATGATCTGAAACAGTGGGAATCAAAAAAGCTTGAGAATTGTGCTGTACACAAAGTTCTCCTGAAGAGTAAGGTTCTACTTAAGATTCTTTGCATTAGTAATTATTATATGATTAAAATTTACCCAGAAGCAACATCTGATGGTGTTATGCTTTGTACTTATTGGTGGCAAGAGCTCACTTTCAGAGTTCAATAGAAGTTAGGCTAAAATTTTAGCTCTATAAATATTTAATGTAAATAAATTGGGCATTTTACATATTTCTTTATTTATTTCTGTGAAACTCACTCCAGTTTATTACTATCTTTTATGTACTGGTGTGCTCAGAACTGCACCCAGCACTCCAAATTTGATGAGCAGAGGGGAAGGATCCCCTCCTTTGGCTGGCTGACAATGCATTTCAAGATGTAGCCTAGGAAGATGCTGGCCTTGTTTGCTGCAAGGACACACAACTGGCTCATGTTCAACTTGAGGACCACACCAGATTCTTTTCTGAAAAGCTTCTTCCCAGCTGCTCTGTCCACAGAATGTAGTAGTTCCCTACCACTGCACTTGATGTTTCTCTTTACTGAATTCCATGACTTTTCTGTCAGTCTGTGATCAAAGAAATTAGCTGGGTTTAATATACAGGTATCATCACAGGTGGAAAATGTCTCCTAATTGAAGCTGTGCCCATCAAGTTTTCTCTCCCTATTTTTATTTTAATCTTTGCTTCTACATGTATGGGAAACTAAATGTGAAAAGCAATTCTGATAAAAATGCATAAAAAATAATACAATTTTACGATCATTCCACTTTGTTTTTCTCTCTCTAACATAGTAAAAACAATAAAAATCTTATCTTTTACTTTACAATTATTAATTAAGTCAAACATAAAAAAAAAATCTACATGATTATCATGTACCATAACCAAAAAATACTTCTTTTAGAAATTTGTCAAATAGGAAAATAGAGCTTTTGGATAGTTTTAAGAGATACATGATATATTAATTAAGAAATTACCTTTTGTTAGAAAACACCTTGTGTCTTATTCCTTAGGGTAAGAGTTCCAATTTGTTTGTTTTTCTATTAAGTAGCTGTTTGAAGAGTTATATGAGAAAACACTCTTTTTTTGGTAATGTAACTTTGGATCAGAAAAGTTATAAGTTACATTAATTATTTAATAATATAATAATTGCTTTAGCAAATACTGTTTCAATTTTATCATATTGTGCAGCTGGTTTATTGTCTAGAGGCATCTGGAGTTGTGTTTTATGAATGTATATAAATGACACAAACAAATAACCACTTAAATCCATCTTTCCTTTCAAGAAAGGTTATGCCCAGCCTTTGCTCTTGCTTGAACAAGCTAATTCTGATCCTTTGTTTGTTTGTTTGTTTTCTTTCCCTCACAGGAGTCATCAGGACTGCCTTGCACAATATGGACAGGGAAGCCAGAGAGCATTATTCCGTTGTCATTCAAGCCAAAGATATGGCTGGGCAGGTCGGAGGGCTGTCAGGGTCAACAACTGTAAATATCACACTCACAGATGTCAACGACAATCCACCCAGGTTTCCTCAGAGTATGTACAATTTCAACATATAACTGATTTGAAAATCATGTTGATTTTCAGTGAAGTAAGAAGCTATTAGTGAAATCCAGTTAGTAGTCAAATTCATGGCAAAAAGGCAGCTTGGAAAGCATTTGGTTTCACCGATATTTCATAATTTTCCAGCATTTCCGGATAAAACACAGAGATGGCATAGCTAAAATACTGAAACTAGTAAAAATTTCTTTCAGTCTAACCACTGAATAATACTGAGATGGGTTACAAAGGTATACTGTTCTCATATGTGGGTTATTCTCCAGCCCTTCTTAAATGCATATTTCAATAATTGTGTGATTTTGATCTCATGAGGTAATTGTGATGTTCCTATGGTAGATAACAGTAAAAGGCAATTCATTAAAATATTTAACCCAACATGCCTTTGGCTGCTTCCATACGTATCTATCAAAATTTTTTCTTCTGTTTTCTCTATACCAAACTAAACTTTTAAGGTCAATTATTATATTTCAGATGGTCAAAATCTAAGATGCTTCTCACTATAGTTGAGCAATGGTGGAGCCTGACTTTATCATAGTTAAATGAATTGCTGATACTGATTTCAAACAATATTATCACATGAATATATGAAGAGTAACTACCAGACTAGAATATCTTTATGTGACCACTAATAGGAAGTTAATTTCTATTAAGCTCATTGGATACACGTTGATCTGGCACAGTAGCTGGGATCTTGTAGGAATTCTGAATTCAGTCAACAATTTATGTACAAATCTTCTGGAACATAAATGCATTTTCTCTGCATGTTGGCTCAAGGCCAACAAGAATGTTGTAATCTGGTCTCAGACGTTGCCTGAGCTCTTGTAGAACATAATGGGCTGGTAGGTCAAGGTACATCCACCAGGAAGTGCTTTAACCTGTTCGAATTAAAAGATTTATAAACAACAGTAGAGATCACAAGGCTCCAAGGAAAAACAAAGCTCCCTGGCAATACACATTGTATAAAATCTGGCCAAACAGCAAGTAGGCTTATTAGGAGTGTTGCAGAAATGAGTATCTTCTCTGTGCCTCTCAAAGACTTGAAAACATAAAGGTTTTGAAATATACCCTTAAGTAAAAAATTTTTGATTTTATGTTCCACAAATTCTTCATTGCATCCATCATTATATTTAATACTTCCTAAGTATTGGAAAGGCAAAAGGAAAAGCTTATCTTTGAACAAGAGCTAAATTAAAAAAAAGAATGTCCTAAGTTTTCTGCAAACTCAATGGATGCAGGAATGGATCCCTATCTATTAGGTTTCAAGAACTGGCCTCTTTTATTTTGAATGGAAGGACTTAGATGGCAAATTGATTGATAGGCAGAAATGTACATTGCCATATCTATTTATCTGTATTATTATTTTTTCAGAAATCAAAGAAATACAAAATGTTCATGTTACAATTTATACATTCTAAAGGATTCTAATAGCATTGAAAATGACAAAACATATCAGATTTAAAGAAAATGTATTAAGACAGAATAAATTTGTATTTTAATATTTATTCTTTTTAACTTAAAATATTATTTCTAAAACAAGTCTTGTAAAATACAAACATTGCTTTTTTTTCCTTACAGAAGATTCCTATACACAGTTATGAGTGACATTATTTCTTTACTTCTTTTCAAGAACATCCCTTGAAATGAGCAGTAGCTACATGTTAATAATAAAGAATGAAAATGCAGTTGATCTTAAAAAGGCCGTTTTACCATCATGAACTATATACATGAGTCTTACCCTAAAAGAAATAACATCTTTGTTTATTTTTCCTCTGTTTCCTTTGTGTGCCATGATTTTCAGTTAAATTTCTCTTCAATTTCCTTATTAGACGGAATGCTAAATGAGACTTACTGAGGCTTGTCACATTCAGAATTGAATTCAAGGGAAGTGCTAACCAAAACTGCCTATATCGAGTGTATAACCCTTGGGACAGGCTGAGCCTCAGCTAAACCACAGACTTTCTTTTGGTTAGTTTCCTTTTCTCCGTTACCATACTTGTGAGTTTTGAATCTGATTCTAACTGTATGAGTACCTTACTTGAGAACGTGCTGGGAAGTAAATCTGATTGATGCTGTTATTATTTGTTTTATTTATAAATATATTTTGTTGTATTTATTTAAAAGATATACCTTTCTGACTTTGGTAGATCAGGGTTCATTAGGAATACAAAATGCAGTAAGATAGGCAGGAATTGTCCCCTAAAGAAACACTTTAAATCCCTACTTAAAACTTAGAAATAAAGGTTATAAATATATCTGCTTGAAAGGGTTTATTGTGGTTTTCTCTGCATTCATTTTAAAAGTCCTGACTTTCTTTCAAAGAAAGTCCTAACAGAAGAGTAACAGTTTTCCAATTTATGAAAAAAATCTTGCAGGAATAATATGAAACAGGACTGGATAATTTTATCAGTCTGATTTCTGGTATTGGAAACACAGCTGAAAAATTCTGATTGCAAAACAGTACTATGTCTCAAAAATAGGAAGAGGGTTGTGAATTCAGCAGAAGAATAGTCTGAAACCTGACATATTTTTTGTTTATCAATTACTTCCTGAGCTTCTTGTATAATACTGATTTGTTTTTCCTGCATCATCATAAATTTCCTTTCTTTTGAGAGACAAGTAATAAATGAACTATATATTCAATGTAAGCTGATAGACAGTGCTCTGCATAGGAAGATTTTTGCATCTCTCAGTTCTTGTTAGTTTCGTCACTGATGGATCCATGTGGTTGATGTCTGAGGGCCCTAATTTCATAGTCATAAATTTATTTCCTAATTTGGTAGAAGATATTCCATCTTCTAATGGCACTGTTATCAGCCTTGAGCTACATCAGTATATTCTGTATATTTTCTTTCATTAATTCTATCTGGTGTTGCTTAAGATGAATAAATTATCGATGTTTTGTTTAATATGAAGAGATTCTGATAGCATCAAGACCATCACACTAAGCAAAGGCCTCTATTGACATGCTCTGTACATCAAGTGCTACTGATTACATTCTGGACAGTGTGTAGAAGATCTAGAGTTGCTGTGTCTACACTCTAATTTGTAGATTTCAGTTTATGATACAAATAGCTGAGTTCCTTAGGATAAAGCAGAATTTAAATGCAACTCATGCCTTAAAACAATTTTTATCAAGCTTGATTTCTGAAGCTTGATAGTTTCATGGCAATAGTAAACATAACGAGAAATTATGTATATGCATAATTAGCTTGGCCTCTCTTTTTACAATATCCTTGTATGAAAAGTGCACAGCCATGGTTAAATAGGAATGTGATATGAAGATGCTCCTGTTAGTTCTGAAAAAGTAAACTCACATCCTAGAAGGAGACATCAACTCTGTTCAGTGCTATTGAGGCATCCACTATCTGGCCTTGTTAATATAACTCATTAGTTAGTGTAAAAGTATCTGCTACTCATTTTCTTTTGAAAATCATACTCCAGTGTGGTCTCTTCTGTGTCTCCAGTTCCATGTAATACATCTAGTCCTCATTATTTCCTGTCATGAGAACTGTCATGAAAAGTCAGCATCCTCTCACGCCTCACTGCCATGTGCTGCAGCCTGTTCTGTCCTACCTGCTGAAGAGTCCATGGCTATCCGCCTTCTCTTTTACAACTTGGCTCCTGCCCAATGTGTTGAGGAAAGAAAAAATTTCTCTGATTATTTTTAGAAGGTCTTTCTCATTTTTTCAGCCAGTAACTTCTAAGAGGCTTTTAAAATCATAATGAGTTTTGGGTCTCTGTCCTTCTACTAGATTTGCCTGATATTGGACAAGGGTTAAAAATTACTGAAGAGTATTGAGTTAAAAGGATTGAAAAAGTTTTGTGTCCCCAGGAGCTCAGATATTAAATAAAATAAGGACATGATAACTGGTTTCTCCTACGATGGCTGACATCTGATCAACTGTAGCTTTTTTAATTATATTTTTTGCATATCCAGTATAATCTAGATCCTGTTTATTGTTCCATTTATGGGCTTGAGATGTGGGAACATATAAACCTAATGCAGCTCCAAGAAGTCGAAGTGCAAGGTCTGCACCTGGGTCAGGGCAATCCCAGGCATGAAAACAGAGTAGAAGAACTCAGTGAGAGCACCCCTGAAAGAAGAACTTGGAGATTCTGGTGGATGAAAAGTTGGAAATGAACAGTCAATGTGCACTTGCAGCCCAGAAAGTCAGCTGCATCCTGGGCTACATCAAAAGACTTGCACCCAGCAGATCAAGGGAGGTCATTGTCCCCCTCCACTCTGCCCTTGTAAAGCCCCACTTGAAGTGCTGTGTCCGGATCTGGAATCCTCAGTACATGAAGGATGTGGACCTGCCAGAATGGGTCCAGAGGAGGGCCATGAAGGTGAAGAGAGGTCTGGAACACCTCACTGTTGAAGACAACCTGAAAGAGCTCAGGTTGTCAACCTGGAAAAGAGAAGGCTCCAGAGAGATCTCATTGCAGCCTTCCAGTACACAGGAAGGACTTATAAAAAAGATGGAGAACAACTTTCTACATAGGCAGATAATGATATCAGAAGGGAGGACAATTTAGTAAGTTTAGACTAGATATCAGAAGGCACTGGACCAGGCTTCCCAGAAAAGCTCTGGATATCCCATACCTGGGAGTTCTCAAGGCCAGGTTGGATGGAGCTCTGAGCACCCAGGTGTCCCTGTCCATTGTAGGGAAGTTAAAAACAGATTGTCTACAAACTGCCTTCCAACCAAAGCCATTCTATGAGTTTATGATTCTATATGTGGATGAGTCCAGCAATGATCCAGTATCCAGTGAGTTTAGGAAGAATTTCAGTCCAGAAATTATTCTACTTTTAAACGTTCCTTATATATTAAGATTTTTTCATTATAATTAGAATAATATCTTTTCCTTATTTCATGCTCATCACTTCTCGTTTGTGTGACTATTACATTTTGATGCACAACGTAATTGTGATGCTGAAAAACATTTTTCTTCTCACATCTTTTTAAAGGTAGATAGATATATGTTGAATTGATTGATGTTTCAAAGTCCATGCTCAGGTTTCAAAGTGGATGCCTAGTGAGTGACACTTCCTTTGTGAGTACAATTGGTGCTCAGTATACTGATTTTCTGACTTTACAGGGAATTATCCCAAGGCCCCTGACTTTTTTTTTTTTTTTTAATAGTTAAAGTGTTACATTAGAAACAGAATGAGGTGCAGGTATCAGCGGTTTTTTTCTGTCAGTTTTCAAAAGTTTCCTCCTGACTGAGACAGCCAGGAGCAAAGGTAACAGGGGAAAACTGCCATTGTGTGCCTGTATTACCTGGTGAACATGTTAATTTTAAACAGAGAAGAATGTTTGGGTTTGATTTCTAGACGTATTTAAAATCACTTGCTTAGCAAGACTGCTACACAATGACAACAAGCTTTTTTAGGGAGTGGTAAAAGAGACAAGCTTTGCTGAGTGATTTTTTAAATTTTTTCTCTTTGTTAGAGATACTGTATCTCTGTAATGTGCTATAATCAAACGTTCATCTATGGGATGCCTTGGAAATATGAGAAATACATTACTTGAGATGTGTTCATTAGGTTCAAAAGGGAGTTAAGACATATGAAATAAAAGTATATGTACACATATGAGTGTATGCTTCCATAGATTGGGAAATGCTATAATGCTATCTAAAGTGATTTGTTTAATTGTATCTTTCTTTTTTTTTTTTTTTTTTTTTTTGTGAGAAGAATGGTAGGCTCTGATATTTGCACAATATTTGAAGTTAAAGCTACCAAATTATTTCATATGTCACTGAAATCTGACATGAGTTATTTAATGGCATTTGATCACATAGGAAATCTCATGATGTTCCCTTTCCTGAGCAGAATAAGTGTGATTTCCGTAATCAGCTTTTACTAAAAAATGTAATTAACTAAATATAATACTTTTCAAGAGTATTGAATATCTTGTAGTAAAAGTCTTCTTTTAATGAAAATTAATGACAATAAAATTTTATGACAGAATTGTTTATGGAATTTAAATATTACAGGAAGTTTGATGGGGGAAGAATATATGTCAAAGTCAGATTAAATACTTTTAATAAATATGTGATCTACATACTAAGTTTTAACACCACCTAGGTGCATCAACTTTACTAGGAACAGTACCATGGAATGTTATTTCATTTTATTGAATATTGTCCATAAGGATTTCTGTGTACCAGATCCATTATTAATTGCATATATCATATATATAAAAATAATTTCAAAACACTCTAGACAGAAAAGAAAGTGCAGGTTTTATTGGTTTGTTTGTTTGTTTTTCTATGGGTTTTTTAATAAGACTGTAATGGTTTTGGGAATGAAGGAATGTTGTTTGTTTTTCTCACAGAGTAGAGAACTGGGAGCAGGACCACTCCATTTTGAGGAGTGTTCTTTGGAAAGCCTTAATTTTCATGTCCTTTATGAAGTTAAACCCCAGTGTGAATTCAATCCTAGCTGTGCTAGTGCCAGGAAAAAGCAAGCATACAAACAACAAAATAAACACAGTCCAATTGGAGTTTAACACTTTTCCAGGTGTTGCTATTGCTTTCTGCTTTATCCAAGCTGCCTGATGCAGCCATGCTACCCTTTTAAATAGTATAAAATATGCTGAACAGAGCACAGCCTCTAGAGACTGCTACAGATCACTTCCAACAATTAAGTTCCTCATTAGTGATTATTATGGAGTGCATATGTTGCTTTTCCCATGTCATTTGCATAGAAAATATGTATTTGGGGATTCAGTACCTAAAGGCAAGTAGTAAATCTGAAAATCCAGGAGAAACTCAGTTTTCTTTATGTTTCTGCTTTTAGCTATGAGCAGCATAAACATCACAATTTTAAAAGAAGACAGAATATTTGTGTTCTTCAAGACTGAAAGTTCAGTATTCTGAGGTCAGAAAGTTTTCAAGAACTTTCAGTTATTGTCTCTAAAAGCAAAGTGTCACGGAACATAAACTCATCACTGATTAAAATCTTTATCAGAATCATTACCCCAGTTTTACACTGAGATGTACAAAGCAGAAACATAGAGATGTACAAGTCTTGTTTCATCCAAAGGAGTCTCTTGCATCAAAAAACATTTGGTTTTTCTTTTCCTAAATTGACCCAAGGTTTGTATGTTTTACAGACTTTCAAGGCAAGCAAAAGTTAGAAGGGTTTGAGTTTTGAAGTTTTTGATTGTCTTATTTGCAAATAAGAAGTAACTCCACTTATAATTCAAATACATTTAGAAAGTGCAATAGCATTGGGGGTTTTGTCAGGGAAGAAAAGTAAGCCAAACATACCTCTTGAAAATTTCTTAGTTTAGTTTCATTAAAGACAAGTCGTCATTAAAAAGAATACTCAGATCAAAATTAGTAGATATAAATTGACGGAACTTCTGCAATCATAAAGGTTTCTGTACTTATAATGATGATGGATTAAAATTGGATTTATTACATTAAAAGTAAGTGGAGTAAAGGAATATGTGACATATGTCCAAGACATACTGTGACAAATAGACTGCTAAAAAGACTGTAGTCACTAAAGAGAAATCCAGAATAATCCATTAAATGTAATGAGAACAAGCAGCTCTGTGAATGAAGAATAGCTTTCTGAAGGGAAGCCACCAAGGAGGATTGAGCACAGTCCACAGTTGAAGCTCTGCTTCAGTTTTATCAAAGATGGCAGGCAGTCAAATATGAGACATACCTTTGTAAACCACACGATCATAGGTTCACATGAGACTTGAAAAAGTACCCAAAGCCCACCTTAAAGCAAGTTCAGTTAGATCAAGTCATTTAGAGTCTTGTCTAGCAAAGCCTTGAGAGGTCCTTTTTAGGTCCCTTTCTGCAAAACTGCTTTACAACTGGCTGGCCCCAGCACATACTGATGAATGGCATTATTCCTCCCCTGGTGCTGTTTCTGAATGTCATGAGGTTGTTTTAGGACATTTCTCCAGCATGTCCGGGTCCCTCTGAGAAGCAGCCTTGCCCTCCAGTTTGATAAATATTTTTTTCCCAAGCTGGTGTTTCCTGTTGTCTTTTCTCCCTCCCATTGTTAAATACCTAATGTCTACTGTTCAAGACATTGTGATCTACAAAAGTAAGAATAGAATAGATTAATAAATACAATAATTTCAATAGTATGCTAATTGATTTTCATTAAATACTGTTGCACTTCTTTTTTGAGAGGTTCAGACAGAGAGAACTGTCTTCTGAGAGTAAGATGCAGCATTAGAGGTTGCTTGTAGGCTGAAATTAAAGTCTGTTTTTCTAAAGATAAATAAATTATTTCTGTAGTATAATGACAGATAAGCCGTAAAGTTTATTGAAAGATGAAGATCATATACTTGAATTTGGAAAATGTTTCAATTAGCATAGAATAAAGTCCTGCAAAGTGGTACCTGATACAGTGCATTACCTGGAAAAGAGTATTAAATTACTCATATCATGAGCAAAGGGAAAGCATGTGAGTGAATGTGATAAAAGCTGAGAACTGAATCAACCAAGATTCTTGATCTGTAAGAAACAGGCCAGCTCCTCTAGAAAAAATTAAATTATCCCCAAAAGTTTTCTGCTTCACAACAGCTCCTGCAAGTCTGCAATGCCATAAGAATAAGAACAATCTGTTTAACATGGTTAGATTTGGTGGAAAAGTTTTGCTATAAACTGATCATACCTGATCCTCAGGGCCCCTATCTTCCCAATCCTTTTAGAGAGTTGAGATAGACTCATAGTTTTCAATACAGAACTGTAAATTCACAGTACACACATCCCATATTTTACAGTGTCCTATCAAACTTTCTTTATCCAATGCACAAGGAAACTTAAATAGAATCAGAATCAGAGATTATGCTGAGTTTAAAAGGACACATGGGAGTCATTAAGACCCAAAGGAGAGCCTCCAAGGAGTTACAGCGTGTGCCTGAGAGCATTGTCCAAATCCATCTTGGACTCAAACAAGTTTAGTGCTGCGGCCTTTTCTCTGGGAAGTCTGTTCAGCACTTGATTGAGCCTTTTGTCAGTTCCTCTTGCTAACAGTAATGTTTATAACTATTTAGTATTTAACATTTTCAATTTTACCACTAGCCTAAAAAAATGTATGTAGTATAGTTTAACCTTCATGTTGCTTAATCTTACCTTCTTGCATGTTTGGTCTTTTTAGATAATATTTTCTTGTATTTATCTATTTGTCTGTATGAGATATTGTCAGCCTGTCTCTATGAAGCAGTGGTTAAATACCTGTTGGGAGACATTTCTGACCTAAGTGGTTTTTTTTATTTTTTCAACATCTTTCTTTTAATTCTATCTATATTTTTTTTAACATTTCAGTTCTACAAAAGCTGTCTTAATTCATGAGTCATTTAGAATATTCGTTTTGTTTGAAGTTTTAGCATTTCAGAGTCGTTGAAGCAGGTATCAGTAAAACAATTTTCTGAAAAAGATGGTTAACTCTTGGGGTGTGATTATAAAGCAGTCCATAGTGTCATGTAGATAAATATATTTGAACAAGCTCAACTATTTGAAAGTCTCCAATTAGTTCACCCTATCATATGAATTATAGCATGTTCAATTCCTGATGTGGTTTGATTATGTAACATATTCTTAGTATTCTTAATATTCTTAGTATTAGGAATATTCTTAACATTTTCCTTTTTGGCAGAGCAAAAGTGTCAAAAAAACATATTTTGCATTTATTTTAACACTAAGTAAATTTTGAAATAAATCTCATCCTGTTTTTATAATCTTATGTGCAAAATAAAGAAACCAGAGATACAAAAGTGTCAGTTGACATCATCTGTAAGCGCAAAATTTTGCAAGGCATTTATTTGGAAATTTGTGTAGGTGGCTTTTACATGCATATCAAATAATTGCATCAAAGTAACAACTATGAATTTTTATTGAATTAAGTAATTGTCCTGTTACATCAGTGTTGATATTTTTATCTTTTACATGTTAAGTTCTAATTTTTCTCTTGTTCTGCTGGACATTTCTTATTTTCCTTAAGATTTCCAAAGGAATAATAATTAATTTTTTTATTTTCCTATGAAATCTCATTTCCTTTAGACTAATAAAGATGAGTGCACTTGTTACACTGCTAGTTGTTTAGTAGTACTTTGGGCTAGTATGTAAAAATTAATTCAAAACAACAAATAGGTTTAGGAACTGTTGTGAAAGAAATTATGTAAATGTATAATTAATCTTCAGATTTCTGGCAGGTGATGGTATCTATTCCCTTTCCAATTGCAGCTTCTGTAGGTTGATAATTTCTTCAGTCCATCCCACCAGTAGTGAGTTTCTGCCATACCTCAGGGTTAATCTCTGAATTCAATTTAAATTTTGCCTTTCTTTTTCTACATGCTGAACAAGGGCACCTGGCTTCAACCCAGCAAACCATAACAATATGTTAACTTTTATATGTCCCCTTTCAAATCTGCTGATCCACTGTCCTGCCACTCAGCTTTGCACTATTGCACTGACTGCCACAGAATGCCTTCAAAGAACATAAAAGGGACCTGGTAGAGTTTCACAAGATCTGAAATGACAGAAGTTATTTTTCTTTTTTTACTATGTTGGTGGTTGGGCTGTGATGTAAACTCTGCAGATTGTTAGGGACACGTTTGGATTGGGGTTTATTAGATGGGAAATTAGTTATGTTGTTGGTATGTGCACACCTTCTATTGGATGTGAATTATTCTTTTCAGTTCTGGTAGATTTCATAATCCCTGATGTATTATAAGTGTAGCATTATTGGAGCAATCTTCTTTAAGCTGTTTTTCTGGCCTAGTTGGAGATGGAGATTGAGGTTTACGTAATGACATGTCTCTGCCTCTTTTATTTCCATGTGGAAGCTTCTTGTCCACCAGAAAACTTTGTACCTTTTAGAAAATTTCACACAAAAGCATAGCAACAGTTAAGAAAAGTATCTTTCAAAAAAAATTTCACTAATTAATTATTAAACTAACAGGTTACAAAAACACTGAAAGGAGACCAGAGTTGTAAAGAAAAATGTTTCTGGGCACAAATGTGTAACACTTCTTTGTACCCATTATGTTTATTTTCATTTACTGTGGATGGCAGTGAACATTTTTGTGCAAATGGTAAAACATTAGGATTTATTATATTTTTCTTTACTAAAAATCATGTGTTGAAAATTTTGATGCAAAGTTGCAAAAATCTTTGGATTTTGGGGAAAAATGCAACATATTTTTCAATTCAAAAGTACTCACTTGACCATGCATTTAATTATAGGTTGGTGAAATATATATATTTTGGTTATAGAGATTATAAACTTGTAAAAATACTATTATGAAGTGACTTCTGTATTATGCAATGTACAGCAATAACAGTGAAAACTAAAATCCTACATTAGGTAATTTTAATCTTGAGTAGGGAATGAAGGCATCCCAAGTAAAATATAATTCAGTTTTGAATTCATCCAGGGTTCTAAATAAATTCATAGGTTTATTTGTCACATTATGAAATACATAAATACTCTTCCAGAGTCAGACATCTATCAAGTAGGTAATGGTTCTCTAATTTAGTTTGACTAGAAAATGTTCAAGCTATTATGTTGCTTTTTTCCCCCCCTCAGAACATTATCAACTGTATGTTCCTGAGTCGGCTCAAGTTGGATCAGCAGTTGGCAAAATCAAAGCAAATGATGCTGACACTGGCTCCAATGCAGACATGAAGTACACGATTATAAATGGTGATGGCGCTGGGGTATTCTCCATTTCTACTGACAAAGAAACCAGGGAAGGAATTCTCTCTCTGAAAAAGGTAAGCCATAGAAGGTGTAAAAGTAGGGTGAAAATTCTACTTTTGTCCCCAGCCTGCTTAAATCTTGCCGTAGAAATTGTATCTGTGGCAATGAATGTGTAATTCAGTTTTCATAGACTGCTATTCTTTGATTTACTTTCCAGTTCGTATCTAAGTGATCCAGTATTGTGCTAAAGACTTAAAATGTTACTTGGCAAGCTATTGCAGGGTTATAATTTATATGTAGCTCCTATATGTGTCCCAGTCAGCTGAGAGTTCTTATGTGGGTTTGTTGTTATTGAGTCTTGTAGATATAAATTACATGTAACCATACACCCTAAAAATTAAAAGTGACTATATGTTCAAAATTACTAATATGAATTCTGGTCTTGATTAATGGTTGGATAAATGAAATCCTGAGAAAATATGAAAGAAGAGAATAAATAAAAAATTATCTAAAGCATGATTTTATTTTTTTTGCTTCTGCATAATATATATGTATTTAAGATATCAAAAATAGTTTCTAACTCAAGGAAATACTATTTTTATAATTCATAAATATTTAAAATATCTCTTTCAGTATCTTAAAAAGCTTTAAGTCAGTGTCTTTTGTAAAGGTTATGTAATACCCACCTTTTTCAACCACAAAAGTAAACTGTCATTTTTATACCACTGAAATTATTTCATGATGGCCTTGTTATAGCTAAAAACATAATCTGGTATTTCTTCTTTAAAATTAACATTATGCCCTCACCATGGCTGCTGTTCATTAACTGCAACATTTATTAATATACAAAATATGAAGCTGAAAGGAAGAAATTCCAACAAAATAAAAGACATAGAAAACTCTGTTAAATCACATTTCTTACTGGTTTTGGCAAAGTAGCTTCAAAAACTTTTTCACAATTATTTAGAATATGACAAAAACATGTGTTGCTTGTTCTTTTACATACACATGACAATCATTTAAGTAATTTTTACATCAAGACAAGAGGAGGTAAGTTTTGCTTAAGAAATATTATATTCCAGTTGAGCAGAAATTCGGCACTTAAAAGTTACATAAATTTGTGTAGAATACCTCCATTATTTCCTCAGATACCTTATCCCTTTATACAGTATTAAAAAATTGATCTTTTTTTTTTTACTTTTGTTTTTTTTTTACTCAGATCTTGTATGCAGTTTAATAAGTATATTATATGCTGTGTGCTGTAATTGCTTTTAATTTCAAGCTGAATTTTTTGAGACCTCACCCAAAATAAATAATTTAAACTGAGCACAGAAGTGTTTTGGTTTTGCATATCAGATACCAGTGTATCTGCATATCAGATACACTGTCTGTAACAGTAAAATAGAATGACTTATCTTCTAGTACTTCTCCAGAAGAATATACAGTAGGCACATCAGAAAAGCCAGAAGTAAATATATTATTGTGTCTAATGACCTGAAATCCTCATCCAAATATTAAAGATTTCCTTACATAAGATTCCGATGGATAAATAAAATTTTTCAGTGCCTCTATTTGTATGCAAAGGCTAGGAGTGTTAGAATTTTTTTTAGTCTCATTCTGGGTTGATCAAAATCCAATATTTTCATTATCTTTCTTATTGAAAAACCTGTGGAGCCATTCTTCAGTCTCAAAGATCCTTCCACAAAGGGTTGATTACAAACTGTCATGAAGTATTTCCACTTTACCTCATGCATTTCCTCATTTGAGTAAGAACCTGGAGGAAACCCAAACAAAATAGCCCAGTAAAAGTTACTATTCTCTGTATCCTTCAAAAAAAGAATGGTTATCATGCTCCCCCTTTGTCACGATTTTCAGAAAAATGTGTTAGAACTTTCCTGACCTCAAGTCGGCAAGTATCATTCATGTTTCCCAGAAAAAATGTCTGACAGCTCATGTCTCATCAATTTTGTCTAATGAAACTGGAAATGTTCAAGAAAGAGATAGTTATTTCCCATAAAATTCTGTGACCTTTTTTGGGAGTTGCTGTTACCCTAATTTGAGATTCCTTTTTGGAGTTTCATATTAGAAACTCAAACTGCAGTATAGAGCAGAGCAGCATATTCCAGTTAGCCCTGTAACTGATCACATGAACTACATTTGGCATTTTCAGTTTGGCATGAAATTCATAATAGCCAATGACTACACACTGAAGTTATGTTGGTAATTGTAATGAAAGGGTGTTATTAATTGGGAAAATAGAAAACATGAACAAAAATTCTCTTTAATTAATCTAAAATATAACGTTTTGCTTTCTTTCTGGGGAAGACAATGATCTTCAATGATAATTTTAGGTAAAACCAGAAATGTTTTGCATATTTAGAGACACAAGAAAAGTCTGTCTTTCATCTTATATCTACAGCCAATGATTGAGATGTTATAGGAAGAAAAAAAGCAAATGAGAGCAAAAAACTAATCTGACTATATTTAAAATGTCATCTTTTTCTGATTATCTGAATAGATTTTTCCTTTTTAAAAAAGTGTTATTGTTTGATTAAAGAACTAGATAAAACAAAGAGTTTATGTTACTACAAGACTTTGTGTCTTGTAGTCTTCTCTCACGTGTTTCCTGAGATAAATGAATCTTTCTGTACAAGTTAATTCAGTTGTTGTCAATATAAACTGCGATATAAACTGCCTTTTCCAAAAAGACATCAAAGATAAATGTTGCAGTCCTATTTTAAACCTGTTTATTCTTAGAATATGCATGCTGCAGAGAAATGAAAATCACTAGTCAATATTTGGCTACTCATAACAAAACCACCATAAATTAATGGACATCAGAGTTAGAATTTATTAAATATATATTTCTTTATGAATTGACTTGAGAAGGATACTTAACTGGTTTTTCTTGTGTAGTAATAAATTTACCAGGCTTTTAAATTTCCATGCCATTAGAACTTTTTATTTTTACATTCAGGAAAGGCAAACAGAGAATAAGAGGGACACAAAAGCCTTATACTGTTAGAGTTTAGAGAATGAATTAATTGTCCTTAACTATAAAAGGAGAAATCAAACAAATATATAAAATGTATATAAATTCTGACCAATTTTTCTTATACGCCATCAGTCAAATTATTGTAGATTTCATCTATAAAATTCACACTGACAGTGAAAAGCTTTATATATTGAGTTCCTTGTATGTCTTGCCTAACATATTACTTTGCCACTGCTTGGGGTGACAGGAAATACCATTTTAAACTTGGATGAAGAGTTTTTGTTAGATAGACTGTCATGTCCACACAGAATGATACTGGTATCAGTGGAATTCTGCCATGCCATAGAGGAAATAAAAATTCTCATTCTAAAAATAAATATCCGCATATGCAACTTCTTTTATGATATGACTATGTTTGAAAACTGTTGGAAATAGACAGTCTACATCTGCTGTCTTACACTGAGTGAGTGTTTTCCTGTAAGAAGTTGCTTTTATTCAGTTGAGGTTAAAAGAGAAGCCCAAAAGAATTTTAATGTTGTCCCTGTCACTGTCTATGACACTTTTTTATTTAAGATGTGAAGTTATTTTAATTCAGGATACATCAGTCTCTACCTTTTTCAGGACCTAGGATTTACTGATTAAAACCAAAAGGTGACAAAATTCAGACAGTACATTATCAGGAAAGTAGAATCTGAGACTCATCCTAAACCATGGGCTATTTCCAAAACTAGTATCTTTTTCAATATTCTGTTGCAGAGAAAAATTGAAACCATCGTGCTTCATTTATATTCTTCTATATGCAAGGTATGACAGTGCCTGCCAGAATATCAGAGAATATCATCCCTTTCCAGTGACATGAAGAAATGTTTAAGTTAAACAGAAAAGGTGTTGTTAAGTTGCTAGCAGGCTAAACTGGAGAACAGAATGTCTCTGAGAAATTTTTTCCTTCCAACAGCCACTCAACTATGAAAAAAAGAAATCATATACACTTAATATAGAAGGAGCAAATACTCACCTGGATTTTCGCTTTTCGCACTTGGGACCATTCAAAGATGTAACGATGTTGAAGGTCATCGTTGGCGATGTGGATGAACCCCCGCTCTTCACTATGCCTTCCTATGTCATGGAAGTTTATGAAAATGCAAAGATTGGGACTCCTGTTGGCACAGTAACAGCACATGATCCTGATGCTGCAAGCAGTTTAGTGAGGTATAGTAAATCCAAATTATAGGAATTAATTATTCAATCATGATATTGAATTTCAAAAGTTTAATGGTCAATGAGATCTGGAATGTAGGAAGATGGCTTTGTTTAGTACATAAAGGAAAACATAGGTTGGAACAGTGTCATGATCAGTCTGTATAGATTAGATTCAGTAACATAACCTTCAGCCTTTATTTGATTTGCACTATAATTCCCATCATTGGTCTGAGCAAAGGCCTGATTTTCCAATGGTGTCCTACTGTAAATCTTTAAAATTTTATAGCACAGTTTTCCCACTGCTTTCAAAATTGCAGTGGCCCTCTGCACACTTGCTGCACTGTAGTTGTCCCAGGTGCTTGTTCAAGACAGCAACAGGTTTAGACACATCTTCCGTTTAGAGAAAAGTAGGATGGTTTTTCCAAAACTTTGGTTGAGGGTGAGCCCAATATTCTTTAACATGCTTCAGCTTCAGTAGAGCATCAAAAGAATCAAATATGTGCAATAATGAATTTTGTGGAACAATATAAGAACTTTATGTGTCAAAGGTGGCAGCGGGTCTAAAAAGTTTCTGAAAAATATCTGCAAAAACATTTTTGATGCTTTTCCTTTCCATTACATAAGTAAAAATCATTTTATTATATCCTTGGGAAGCAGTTTTTCTTCAGTTAGTTAGGAAGATTTAATGTCCTTACTGAGTTGAAATCTGCTGGGTATGTGCAATAGTCTTAGTAAGGTGAAACAATCTTTTCAGAGCAATGAAGACATCAGATTTTTATGGTTCTTTTGTGATAATAGTCTAAAATTCAAAATGTTTTGTGTCAGAGAATCAATAAATGCAATTTCTTGGTGGCAAGTTATTGCCTTTGAAAAATTTCCATTATGGTATTTGTGCCTAAATTTTAACACACATAATAAAATTTTGCTAAAAATAGCTACCAAGTTCCTGTAGCTCTAATACTGTGATTCTGAAGCTATTAACACAGTCAGACCCATTATTGTCATGGAAATTTGGAGTAGGAAGGGCAAGTGCATATTTGACTAGCTGGTCCATAATTCAGCTGTCTGTTGTCCATAACAATTTTTTCTAGAAAGAGATAAATCTGACAAAAGGGAAGCAGAAGCAGTTTGTACAAAGCCTGGGAAGGCCAGAAGTAGATTCTCTGGGTGAAACAGGCAGTAATCTGGAAATAGAGGGATCAAAAGGAAAAATATTTTCAAATATTGAGCTTTTTATATTTGCCTTTTTTTTTCCAAACTTGAATTTGTAACCAGTGATTGATAACAGAGTATTAAGTATCCATATTATTCATTTAATTGAGGGAAAAATTTGTTCTTACTTTTGTCAATCATGTTTTTACCTCAATTGACATATATTTTTGAGCTTTTCCTTCCATATCTCTATGCCTCAATGGAGAAAAATATATAGTGCTAACATATATATTTATATATATACCAAACCATGAAGATCCAAAGGGAGCCAGTTCTCACTCAGTCACATGTTGGTGAGGTTTGGCAAGGGCTTTTCATAGAAAGCAGAGACCACAATCTCCAGGGAAGATAGATAGAGATAGGACTTGACCTGCTGATCTCTGTGTAGCAGGGAAGTAACAGAACAGCACTTCTTATCCAAATGGCTCAGATACATCTCCAAATACTGTGAGGCTACAGGGCAAGATACAGAGCAGTGATTTGCTTATCATTCTTTCCTAATCCACTTGTGCATCCTTTCCACTTTATGAGGACACTCGCTGCAGTGTATGAGATTGATGAAGCATTTAGGCAAACACAGTTGAAACCATCTCACTTTGCTCTTCAGCTGCTGAAAGAGATACAGTGCTCTGATTTGTTCACTGCCTAATTAAGTAACAGTTTAATTTGATGGCAGGAGCAATTCTTGTATACAGAATAATGGTTGGAAGTGTAGTTAAGGTAATTAATAGTGCTGAAATCTTTTTAGGTTATTTGAACTGAACACAAAAATAAATAGCATCTACTGCTATCAGTAGAGGGGAGACAAAGTGAGTGTTGTCCTTATTTCCTCACTGCGATTTCATCTCAGTGATTTCATCTTGTTCCTGAGCTGAGCAGTCTTAAAAAGGCACTGACTTTTTGCCAGTGCTTGTACTAATTTTTTAGTCTTTAAACCCCAGCAGAACTGTAATAACAAATGTAGCTAACAGTGGTGGGGTCTTTTTATTCAGTACTTTTCTGACTGGCCATTTGGACTGTTCACAAGGATTTTTCTTTTCAAGCTGATTGATGTTTTTTTTCTTTAAAAATACAGAAATGTATTTTCAGAGAAACTTTTTTAAATGCTCTGTTTCAGAGTAAGATTGTTATTCTACTGAAATATGAAAAGCAAGATATAATAGAAAGCATAAGAAATAAATACAGTAAAACTTCATCATGTATTAATTTTAAATATAAAGGGGTTTGAGCAGTTTGAAAATCACTTAAAAATTTACCTAAAATTATTGTCTAAATGAACAGAAAACATCTTTATTTGTCATTCATTCACAGGTATTACTGCCCTGTTGGAACATTTATGAGAAACTAATCCCCTTTCATTGCTTTGTGTCAAGTATTCTGTCTTCATACTCATATCTTTTGTGGCTTGAAAAGGTCAGCGTTAAGTCACGTCTTATAATAATACCCGATGTGCAAGAGGATCTTGAAAAATATCTTCCCACACAATGCAGAAGAAAGCATGACTATTAAATGCTCTAATTACAATATTTTCTTAGTTCATTATTCATTTTAAATCCCTGTATATCTACTTAGAAATTATCTTTTTTTTTTCTTTCTGTAATCATACACAGAAAACCTGTGTGGTGATTAGGGGTGCAAACAGCTTTTAATTGGCAAGGTACCTGGCTGTTAGTGCTGCCTCAGGACAGGGCAGCGCCTCCTGAAACCCTGACATCCTCCTGTAGGTGGTGATCCTTGGGTGGCGAGTCCGCCCAGGCACAGCTCATACTCCACATGATCCTTGGAGTATGAGCCTCCAACTGCCTCTGGACTGTTGCCAGGGGAATGCTTTTCTGGAATATGATGTTGTAGCTGTTTCCCAAGCCACCTCCAAGGCAGTGATTCAGAAAAGAGCTGACATAGTTTTAAGACCATAACACTTTTTTTGCAGCTCTGATGTAATAGTGAAAGTAGTTATGTGACACAGACCAGCTCCCCCAGAATAACTTCCTGGTTTGATAATGTACTCTGAAGAACTGATAATCTTTGCTTTTGCTATCCTTATACACTTAAGAGTAGTGTTTGAGAAATAAGATATCTCATTATAGAAATACAGTAACATCACATCACTCCTTTGAGACCTACTTTGTCATGCAGTGATACAGGAGGTAAATCACTGGTTTGGGTATTAACGGTAAGACCTCTGCACCCTCTAGTAATTTTTTTACACCCACTTATTATGTTTAACCTAGGTTGTTTGCATTTCTGGGAAAAATTTTTCTTTTCCTGGTATCTAACAGAAAACTTCTGGTGAATGTGGTACAGGTCCTGATCAGGACTCTGCTTGTGACAGTTGTGTCAAGAAAGATAAGCATCTTCCTTCCCTTTTCAGAAGGTAGACAATTGCTTGGCCAAAAACAGCTTTTTTTTTTTTTTGGTCCCTAGAAGACTGATTTGTTATATTAATATTCTGGAATTCAAGTAATTTTTCTGTTGGACTCTAATCAGGTTGTAATATGTCTTGCTATAATGTATTTTATTCATAAGGATTGATCAGCTATAGGAAATAAAAGTATAAAAGTCAGAAAAAAAAAAATTGTTGCTTTGGGTTTGGTTTTGGTTTGGGTTTTTTCTTTTTTCAATTCTGTGCTAAAAATTAAATTTATTTTTAATTTTTTTTTTGTCCTAAAAATTTACTTTTAATTTCATGCTAAATTGGTGAAGAGTAAGAGTACAATCTCAGCAATGATCCTGCTCCCCACTTTTCTAACGGTCTTGTGTTGCTGCCTTAAAATGGATGACATATCATAATGGTCATAATACATGTATATACTAATGAGTGCAAAAACTTTCCAACACCACACCTGGTATGTAGAGGCTCCAATAAATTCATAGTTCCCTTCTCCTACTTTGATTTAAATTGACAAACTTCTCTTTCCTTCTTTCAGTAAGAATACTAAAAAATTAATGAATTACAGGTGCATATGTTTATAACAATTAATGTGGTTTAGGAATTTTGTTTTCAATTCCTGTATTCGGTGGAGAAACTTATTTCAACTTTTGCTGTATTGATTGTAAAAGATAGCCATCTTTTAGATTCATCTGAAGGTGAATATTTTTTGTCACAGCCTTTAGGAAGTAATCTTAATTTTCAGTAAACAGTATTTTAAGAGGCATGCTTATACGTAGATGAAAGAACATAACCAATAAGTTTTATGCTTTCCCATTATTATTTCTCAAAGTCTTAAAGATTTAAAGTATTGGGGAAAAAATCTTTTCTAATGTAAAGTTTAAATTTGCTAGAGGTAGAGTAAAACCTCAACTTGTGATTCAAATTGAAGGGATGTGCAACGCAACTTCATGAAAGGATCTAAGGGAGGGGCTGAAAATTAAATTAAGGTTCCCTCCCGCCTCCCCCCTTCTCTGAGATCAATTAAGTCTCTATGCTCTCAGCAGAGAGAAGAGATAAGTCTTCTCCCCTCCTGGAAAATACAGAAGTCCCTTTTCCCAGTTGTTTTAATTTGCCTTACTTGCTCTTTGAATGTCATATAAGAGGAATAAAATCAGTTTGTTTCCTGCTGTCCTGTGTACAGCCAGCATTCCCTAAGGACAAGTCCTGCTTGACTGGCCCTGATGGAGTGACTGTACCAGTGGACAAGGGAAGGGTTACAGATGTCATTTATTTGGACTTCTGTAAAGCCTTTGACACAGTCCCTCAGAACATAATTTTCTCTAAACTGGGATGAGATGGATGGAATGGGTGGACTCTTAGACTGCTTGGGGTGACATTTGCAGCTTCCCAGTACCTGAAGGAGCCTACACGAAAGATAGGGAGGGACTACTTACAAAAGCATGTAGTGACAGGACAAGAGGGAATGGCTTCAAACTGAAGGAGCTTAGATATTTGCAAAAAATTCTCCACTGTGAGGGTAATAAGACATTGAAAAAGGTTTCCCAGAGAAGCTGTGGATGCCACGTACCTGGAAATGTACAAGGTCTGGTTGGATGGGGCTCTTCTCTGAGCAGTCTGGTCTAGGAGATCTCACTGCCCATGTCAGAGAGGTCGGAACTGGATAACATCCAAGATCCCTTCCAACCAAGGCTATGATTAAATGAGTCTATGACTCTCTCTTGGCTGTACTTAGGCAGCTTGCTGAGATCAGTGTCATCATGTAGAGTGATAATCTCTCCTTCATATGCCTGGGGGAGAATATGTGAGATTTTGCAGATTCTGCCAGGCCTGCGCTGGTGAAGACAAAGGCAGAAATCTGCCCTCCTCAAAGGAGACCTCAAAGCACAACACCATCATAATCTTCCAATGTTCTCTCTAAAACTGTCATTAAACTGAGACAGAGGAAGAGCACCCTATTTTGAATGGCTGGAGAGAGATGGGAATTTTTCTTCAATTTCTTCACGAATTCTCCACCTGATTTCAGAGTGAGAAAACATTATAAAACCTTTCTTTACAGTGTTGAGGTGAGAGGTCTCTTGCTATTTTGTCCCCTGAGGCCTCAAATTTGTTTTGATTCTTGTCAAATTTTGTGTCTTAGGTCTCTCAGTAACAAGCATGTCCATGTCCTCGAGCAGGAACTGATAAAATGTTCTGACAGCTGTTCTGACTAGGAAAATCCAGCTTAGGATAGTGGTCAGAACCCCACATCACCAGAGCCACCTCCATCCCTCCCTGAGAGATGAGAGAGGAAACGCCATCAGATCAACTTTTTGACAATGAAAAACAGATTTTTCATACCAGAACATAATCTTTATGTTTCTAGAATTTTTACTGACATCAGAATGTCTCAAACATTTACAGTCTTTTATGGTTTTAGAGTCAGCCTTCATACTGGAACGTCTCTAGAGTAGTCATTTTGATAGGGTCATGCCTATGCCTAAATAGGCATAAATAGACATATCAATCTTGGTTTTATTTTGTTTAGTGTATAATATGTAGATAAAAAAAAAGATAATATGTAAGTAGAATACCATTGTTTAGCTGGTAGGTAAAAAAGTAGGCATAGGTTTAGAGAAGTAGCTGTAGCTATAGCTAGCTTGTAGGGGAAAATATGTGTTTCTTATGTAACACTGCACCTTATTGCTTATCAGCATCTGAATGTTAATCTCTTTGAATAAAAAGCAACTCAGATATAATAAAATATAATTCTGCCATCAACACATTTAGCTGAAATGGTTTTGGACAGTCATATTCTTATGAAGAAATTCACAAAGTCATGAAAAGAAGACCAACCTTTATTTTGCTTTGAATGCTGAATTACGCCTTGAAAGGTGTGGCCTGTTCTTAGCCTACTCTGACTGGCAGAATTAGCTGGAAAAATGGTCACTGATTAACACATGCAGAGAGAAACTGCCAGCTAGCAATGATGAGTGTCTAGAAAGAACTAGACATTTATTTCCTTCAAATGATCAGTGTTTCACATCTCCTGTGTTCAAGGTGAGGAGTGGGCTAGAGGATAGGAATAAGAACTGGAGCAGGAAGCTGACTTCTGCATAAAATTCAAACCAGCAGTGGCTGCATCTCAGGGACATTTCTAGGAGACAGTGTTTCACTGCTGTGAATTCCCCTGTGTCCCCTGGGATCCTGCAACTCACATCTCTAGGACCAGGACATGGAACACTGCTGCTCTGGCTGAGCTGAGATTTCAGCATGAGAGGTGAGCCACGAGTCCTGTATGGAAACAACAAGGTACTGCTGATCAGCTGGTGGGTGTCAGCTGGCAGCCAGCACCAAAGAGAACTCAGCAGGAGCAGCATTTTGAATCAGCTTCCTTTAAATGCTGTGAGAGGAACAGTATCTTTCTCAAAGTTATGCTATATCTGTTTGAAAAGAAAGCAAAGGAATAGTAAACAGAGGGGATACCTTCTCCAAGCTATCTTCAAATGTATTCAATTTTCACACCTGGCAAGCACAGTTGAAGGCTGTAGTTCTCAGTAGCAGTCTTCTGCCAAGGAGCTCTGGATCATCCAATGTCTCCTTAATGTACCAGGCATGCTGCAGGGAGAAAATTGGTTACCTGCCGACTGGCATGACTTCTGACTCATACTTCACAATTGCTTTTCTCTCCTGGCTGAATTTGTTTGAACTATGGGGAAATAAATTGGCCCTGGAATGGATGTACTGTAGTGCAAGACAGTCATGGCAACAGAAGGTCTCCATGGCTCATTTGGCTTCAAGGCTTTGCTGCTGGTTCCCAGGCTCATGTGTGGTTCTCTCCGGAGGCAGAGAGAAGATAAAAGGCACACACTCAAGTTATGTCCCAGCATGGGCCATTTCTTGTTGTTCACCAGCTGGTGGAACATAGAGAGTGTCAGCTGGTTGGTTCTCTCAGTCTTTGTCATGGTATACCTCCTTTTCTCACTCTATGCAGTTGCTTACTCTTCATTTTCTAAGACATTTTATAAAATGAAATAAAAATTCTTTATCTCCTTTACTTTATCTCCTTCTGGTAAAGTTTCTTGCTTAAATCTTTAACTGAACAGCTTTCCTTACAGTGGCATTTGACTTTTAACTGATAAGTCTTTAAAGATATAATTGGTTGTACAAGGTTCTTTTCCGTTCCCATGGACTTTTTTTTAGTAATTCTTTGTAAGCAGCTTCACTTGTTATTTGAGATCTGACTATTTGCTTATATCTCTAAAGTCCAAGGAAGTACTGTGATCTTTGAATTCACATCTGGCTAAAATTTTTCTTTGGAAGTTTATTATCAATATGAGATGGGCAGTCAAGGTATAAATATGTAACAGAGTTCATTTTTGCAGTTGATAAATAGGGTAGTAAATGTAAAAACCCATAAAGAAAAGATTAGTACGTTAAAGATTTGATTAAAAAACGAAACAACTTAAAATCTCAAAACTATTTTAAAAGTTCAAACTGAAGGTTGATCCTTAAAAACACAGTAACTAGAGAGAGCCATACCAGAACAATAACAACCTATGCCAGTTGTCTATCCAGTGATAGACCGGTACTTAATAAACCGATAGACTTAATACTAAGACATTCATTTAGGTAGAGACATTCTGAAAATGCTTATGCCTTTTAGCTTCAGAAGCCCTCCTAAAAGGTTTGGAGATCATTAATATTTCTATACTACTTTAGGACCCTTGAAATTCTCCATTTTAAACAGTCTTTGCATTATTGGAGTCTGACAGGTTGAATACTCAAAGGAGATTTGTATGTTCCATATTGACCTTCTGCCAAAGGGTCATCATTCATATATATTTCTCTTTATACCCTAAGTGATGCAAATGCTTTTGGTTTTCAGCAAAATGGGTGAATATCTGTCATCACTGTATCACTGCTTCACTAAAAGGTAGGAAGTGAGGAATAAAGCCAAAAGAGCCAGTGGCTTGCTTTGGTCACAAGGATATGGATGGAGCTGGGAATTCATTTTCATTCACTGAGACTGCCTAATAAAAACATGACAGATATTGCATTTCCCAGTGTTAGCAGGATTCAGTTTTGCTATTTGATTTCTTTCAGATTATCTTCAGATAGTGTGACTATTAAGTTTTCTATATTCATGATTCTTTTTAATGAAGTTTCTTTCAGATTGGTTTCTGCTGCTGGTTTGCATGTAAACAGATCTTGGAGAGCTGTTTATCTAGGCATGTCTTGTTATTAAGTCTCTTTATTAACATGTGCCATGCAGCTCTGATGTGCAGATTTATTGTGCAGTGGTTATAAGCATGTTATGATGTGGCATTGTCATGAGTAAATGTCTATAAATAAATATCTCAAATGGATATTTTAAATAATTTTTTTAATTAATGCATTCTAAGTGAGCAGAAACCATCAACTGACAAGGTGAAAAATCTCTTTTGAAATTCAAAACTTGCACTATATCTTTTTGTGGTCTAGAAAAAGCATCGAAAAGCAGATCAGTAGATGTGAAAGCAAGGGTAGGAGCAGAAGGGAATGACTGTTGCCACTACTATCCAGATGAAAGTAATTTTTATAATCAGATGAAGTAAATTCAGAAGCTTAAGCAAAGCATCCTTGCCTCAAGAATGTGCTCTATTTTTGGATATATTTGGTTTCTATTCTCAACGTGAAGATAAATGAGTGACTAATATTTATAAAGGTCTAAATTGTTCAGCACTTTGTAAAAACATTGAAACTTGTTCTAAATGTCCTCTTACAGGACAAAAATGAGTTTCTCTACCAAGAGAGTTCTTGCACAAAATATTTTTGAAGCAGCTGGAAGCAGAACTAGCATTCCTAGGTTTTCTACTGTGTGGGAATATCTTCTGTAACTTGTTTTACTGACTTATTAATGAAAGTTGGGGAATGGAAAAGCAAATAGCTACTTTAGATGTGATACATAAAATAGTTTTAAGGAAGAATCTGGAGCAGTGGAGGAGAGCTGAATATGTTAATCATGGGAAAACCTAAGAAAGCATCACCCTCCTATGCATTAATTGATGAAGAAAAGAATTGTTAATCTGTGAATATTTCAAACTACATGTAAAAGTTAGTACATGACAGGGAAGTACTACTGTGGAAAAATTCCAAAAAATTTTGTTATTCTACATAACTGGAAGTAAGAGTGTTAGTACAATGAATTACTACAGGATTATTTTGTTTTCATTAATGACACAGAAAATTCAATTGAAGTTATTAATTCAATCCTAAATTCTTTAAATGGAGATTTGAGTTTCTGTGGAACACACTTGAATAACTGATTTAGGAAAAAGATGTTCATATTAAAAAAAGAAAAAAGACCATCTTTTATAATATGTCTATGAAAATGAATCATTAGATGATCACAATTTATCAGAAAATCAAACATCAGCTTTTCTACACAAGCTTCATTTTTGGGACAAATATTTTTCTTTTTTTTCTGTACTTTGCTCAGAGGAAGAGGTAACATTTTGTCATAAGTCGTATACGCACAACAGCAGCTGGGCATTCATATTGCTTTAAGTTTTTTTCTCATTGAACCCCTATATGAAATTCTGCCTATTTTTAAGCTACTGTCCACAAAATTACATAGCCTTTTTTTTATGGCTGTGTGATCAGCACAGTAATGACTAACAGAATAGTCACTGTAGTCACTGCCTGATGTTGATAATAAGCAAAGAGTGTCCAGAGTAATTAATGTTTGCAGGACGAGGCTCTTGCATTATAAGATTTGGATTTGCAATACATATTGGAGTTTCAGTACGTATTCCATAAGAACAGGTCAGGAAAGAATATTTGATTTCTTTATTTCACCAAATAATTCTTGTTGTTATAAGGAAGCTCCTAGAGTCAAGAAAAACAAAGCTATACTAGGAGAGAAGTAATTAAATTTTATATTTGCAGAACTGATTGTAAGCTCTACCAGTAAGAGCTCTCCAAGAAAACAGAAGGACAATTATGCTTCCCACACTTTCTCTTTTAACCTTCTAGTTCATCATGTACAAGATGCTTGTGTATCTGTGTATGCATACCGACACAACCAAACATTCATTATTTCTGTGTTAATAGTAGTATGATCAAAACATTCCAACTATTTTTCCTAGTTCAGTTTTCCTATGCTACCAAGCATAAGGTGTAAGGCATGGGGGCATTTCTCCACCTTAAACATGTATCTTCTAGACAAAGTTCAGGTGTCAACATGATTCTGTAGCAAATATGACAGTTTGTGCGTTATTAGAGGTTGATACCACTCTGTCTCCAAGTTTTTATAAATAGTTAAAGGCAATGCTATCTGTGGACATGGGAGATACAACTTTTCCACTGAGATTGGCACAGTCTTAAAGAGGTGATTATAGCTTGTACAAATAGGGCCACATAAAATAATGACAAGAGGATAATTGTCTGGTCCATTTTAGTTCTTTCTTGGTGATGTGTCCTCAGAGGATTCCACTATTGCTCAAAGCAAAATAAATTTCTTTGGATGTCTGCACCATCCAATATGTCATGATCAGTGACTGAAGAAAGTTCATCAGGAGTTTTCTTTAAATTCCTCTCCTGAGTTTAGCAAGCATGGAGAACCACAGCAACTTTCAGAAGTGTGTAAATGACCGCTGTGTGTAAATTCATTAATTCTTTTTATCTTTTTCCGGTAACATCACTGTTTTGTTTTTTGATTTTTTTTCCATTCAGTTAGCGATACAGTGAATAATGTCCTTTGAAAAAAATTTCCTGACTTAAACTCTGAAAGATTGCCCCGTCACCTACATAATCAAGATCTTAGTCCACTTGTTCGAAGCAACTTGAGTGGCCATCTTGCACATCCAAAGTGTCATTATTGGATAATTCTGGTATATTTTGGAATGAGTTATCTCAAATGCTGGTAATGATGAACTGCAAAATAGTTTCTGACTTAGCTTATGGGAAACAGCAAGGACAATCCTGGCTCCAGAAAAAGGTAAAATGGATAGGAACTGAGGTCGGCTGTCTCTCCAACAATTCCAACAGTCAGTCACTCTTCATGATGTTGAAAGGAAAGATGGAGAACTGGTGAAAAGAAAGATATTCTATCCTAAGTTTGGATGCTTTGATTTCCAGTGACTGAACTATAGTTCTTCAGCTGCTGAAAATACTTGAGGCATGTCAAGAAAATCAGGATCCAAAAGACAAGTTAGCATACTGTAAGGCAGATGTAAATACTTGTAGGTAGGAGAGGTAGGTTTAGGTTCTTTCCAGTAAGGAAGATCTACCCTAAGTCACCAAATCCTATCTGGCTTTTCCACTTTTGAGTCTCCAATCCTTTGACCAGTTAAGGTGGCTCACTCAGATTTCTGCTTTCCCTTCTAAGTGCTTTCCTTCTTTTATTTTTTCACATCATTTCTGCCTTTAACATATCATTCAATTAAGTACTTATTTGCTTACTTGCTTTTTGTTTACACAACTGATATAAATAAGTACATTGTAGAGAAATAAAACTTTTTTTTTAATTGTTTTATGCTTGGAAAATTTTATGTGTGCCATTATATGCCTTCCATATATTAGATACATATGGAATTTCACAGAATGAAAAGAGGAATGAAAAATTATGGAATTTCACAGAATGAAAAGAGGAATGAAAGATTATCAGGAAAAATAGTTATGGTATATAAAATAATATTTTTCCTTTTTTAAATTATTTTTTTCTGGAGTTAGTCAAGAGGGTTCGGAAGGGTTGAGTAATTGCTTCATTTGTTAAAAGCCATTTTAAATAATTCTGGCTTTGAGAAAAGTCGTGTCAATCTTTTCTTTTGTGTTCTTTTCCTCTGCTTCCACTACCCACTTCAAGGCTTTTAGCTTCCTTGCTCGGCAAGGTGCCCAGAAGCCAAGGGAGCAAAGCAGGGAAGTTTAGTTTTGCTTCTAGGGTAGTGTCAATGGCTGCTCTGGGTACCAGATGTTTCTTATTCTCTGTAATGGTGATGTTCCAAATGGCTTATGTGTCACCTTGTCATCGAGTTAATGCCAGAGAGGCATGCTGTGAAACAGGAACCAAGGCTCATTGCAATGGTTTGCAGTGACAGGCAAATAAGCCGAATAATAATATCCTAGTTTCTGCTTTCTTTTCTGCTTTTCCATTTCATGATTTTTAGTCAAAATACATATGTATCTTACCTTTGACAGGGTTGTACACTGCTGTACAAAATATCACCTGTTAGCAATTTATATCTTAGTCACTCACGGTGGAAATATTGTCATATATCAAAAGAAATAAAAGATTATGAAAGAACTTAAATACGGTATTTGGGTTTCTCCAAATTACATTTTTTTTTCAGGTTATATTTTTAAATTTCTGTGATTTAAAAAGCTTGAAAGTAATATTCTTATATAGCTTTCTGTCACTTTGGATTATATATACTACAATGAATATATATTTATTGTTATATTTTTTCATAGATATTTCATTGATCATAACACAGAAGAAGATAGGTATTTCACCATTGATGCTAGTACTGGAACCATTAAGACTGCCAAGATCTTTGACAGAGAGGAGACACCTTGGTACAACATCACAGTGGCTGCTTCTGAGATAGGTAAATAATTTATTTGGCACATGGTATGAACAATAAAAATTAGAAAGGAAAATAATCACTCTCAGATTTTGAGAAAGACTACATTAATATGTTATGTTCTTTTTAACACCAGTGGGTTTTTTAGCTAGTCCAGATAAAGAAGAGTTTTCTTTGTGTTTATGAATACTCTTAACTCCAGAGAACAATTAAACAAAATCACATGCCAATGTGAGTCCACCTGTGTAAATTTGCCAGATTTCTCTGCATGGGACAGAAGGCTGCCAACTTGTATGCCCATGTTAATTTATATTTCACAGATGCCTAGTAGTTTCTGATTATGTTTCTGGCCTTTTAATAGGCAAATTACCATGATATAATAAATAATTATCTGTGCATTTGAAAATCCTCTGACTTTGGTGAATCTCCATTGCCTCAGATAAGACCTGCAATGATCAAAAGCCATTTGGCTGAGGAGTGTATGACAAATATTTCCTCTTGAGGCAAGGAGAGTTTAAAGAACTTTTCAGTTTAGCTTTTTTATTGCAGGATCTTTATTTTTCCATGGTCAAAGTTTTACATTTAAAAAACTCAACAAGGCAAATGAAGAAAAAAAAATGTCCCATTCTGGATTGATAGATTCAATCCTCATAAGCACTGTTCATGATACCATCTTTCAGTGGCAGTGATTTTGATCAAAACTGTGAAATGCTTTTATGTATATTCATTTTATTTTTTTTTTTTTTTTGTTTTATTAATGATAAAACACAGGTTTTACCTCTGAGAGGTTCCACTGACATTATTTAGGCTGGTCTGCTCTCATCTGTTTCATCTCTTGGTTAAAATTTAATCTGTTCTGCCACTACAGCACTAGCACATGCTACAAAATAAACAGCATTAATTTATTTCATAAAGACAACAAATTGTTTCCTATTATTGTACCTACATTCACAAATAAATGGACATTTTCAGCTAAGTACTTCCCTATCGTAAATAATAGGATATAGAATTTTATTATTAGCTTCTTGAAAAAGCAAACACTAACACTCCTGTGTGCTTGACAGTGTTGACATATGTAGAATGTCATTTCAGTTCAGCATAAAACTGAATTCAGCATGAAATAAAATATAATTAAAGCTTAATCATAACCAGGTGCATACTGTTAATTAAAAAAAAAAAAACAACCAAATTTGAAAGCTACACAGGGACACTGAAAAAAAGAGTATTCATGAGTCCTTTTTTGCAAACCATTGAAATATAATTTTCCAGAAAGAAATCTCAATAGCATAAAACATAAACATAGCTTTCTCCACATTATTTGTTTCACATAATCAAAAGAGTGCTGGTGCATGTATCATGCTGAGAATAGAATGAAGAAGGAGGATTATGTTTATAAGTAAAACAGAATGGAATAAATTATAAGAATTATACTTATTTTTTCTTTTTTTCTCTTTTTTTTTTTTTCAATTTTAGGTGCTTTGCTATGTTTCAGGTGCAAATTTTTACAGAAAAACACAAATCTGATTTTTTTTCCCTTGCACTGCCTTTGTTACAGTTAAAGTTGGGGTTGAAAAAATAAGTAAATCTATAGAGTCAGTTGGAAAAACAAACTTATGAAAAAAGGAAGATATAGTAGTGAGGAAGAGATGGATAACAGACAGACTGACAGGCAGCCTAAATGTCAGACAGCCTTTCCTTGTGTCTACTTCCTCAAACATTTTGGTTTTTGCAGTAATTTGGAAATAACAACACTGTTCTCTTCCAAATCCATTCTGAACTTAATAATGAATTTTTGGTGGAGCAAGGAGCATATGTTGTGTATGGCCAAAGCTCTTCCTTTAAGTGCTATCTATCCCATATCTGGCCTTTTTTGGGTTTTGCTTTTAAGCTCAAGCACAAGGTATTGCAAAACTAAGACTAAAACTGAAATATCAGTCAAAGGCTATGACAAAAGTGTTATTTAGCTGTGGGGGTGATATTCCTCAAATTTATCTGACACAGCAGAAGGCATTTGCAGTTTCTGACATCATTTGCTTGGCCAAGAACACAACAGTACCTCCGAGGCCCATAAAGATTGTATTCCTTCAACAACAAGAGGTGCTCTGTGGGTATAAAGTGTTGATTGTAGTTAGTTTCTTGAAGTGTTTTCCTCTCTTCACTTTGTGCTACATATCACTGATAGAATTCAGTTTCCACCTATCATCCTTTTGGCTACTATTTGTAACTGGGTTTATTTTACATCAATGAAATTTTGAATTGACATTGTACTATTACCCCCAATTGTGTGATATCTTCATGCTTCAACCTTATTTTTGCTCAACCTTTCATAAGATATTTACTTTCATTTCTCCCCTCTGTATGTGATATATACTGTCTACATTGGTCAAGTGTCCTCTGAAATCTGAGGAAGTCCTAACACTTTGCTCTGCGGGACTAATGCTGATGTAATAATCCACAGGCTTTTTTCTGTTTGTGCTCTTATTTCTTAAAGCACACCATTGCTATAAAAATTGATGGGCAATCCTTTTCTTTCTTTAACACACATTGTTCTTAAACAGCAGCATTTTTGTGTCCAGAAGCATTTACTTTGATTGTCTCAATAGCAGCGCTTCCTGAAATCTCTCTGTAGTACTAGGAAATAAGATGATAAAGTAAAGTAAAGTTTTTGTTGAAGGATCTAATGACTAAATCTGAGGCAGGGGGAAGGGGCAGTCATACTAACAGTAGTACTAATACCTTAAAATACAGATTCACATAGAATTGTTACCATTTATTTGACTTCTTAGAATTCTTTGAAAAAAATTAGAAAAGTCTATTTGAAAGTGGGAGAAGATATAATTTACTTGATTCTAGTAAAGGTTTTTAAACAAGTCTTTGACAAGAGTAATGAGAATAGAAAAGTGCAGAGCAAATGCACAATGTTTTATAACACATTAAAGACTGATTTAGAGGAAAGAAATACAGTCATAGCATAGTAATACCAAGAATACAGTCTGTCCCTCTGGAAGTAGAAAAACTTAAGGCTGAGCTATTTCAAGGACTAACAGAATCTGTCAATTAGAATTCATTATAATGATAGCACTCAATGATACAAAGTGATTCAAATTCCAAAATTACCTCCCTAGCTGGTAAGATTAAGGAAGATTGATAGAAATTCATGTAAGAACAAGACACATAGAAGAATGGGCTAGATGACTGAAGGGTGAAGTGGATTGAAAACTGTCTGAAATGGCAGGTTCAAAGGGCTGCAACCAGCAGCTCAGATAGCAGGTGGGGTCCAATCACTAGGAAGTATTCCTGGTGGCTTATGTAGGATACAACAGCCTCTTCATTAATGATGTGATATGTGGAATAAAGTGCTTCTCAACCACTCTCACTCTTTGCAAATGACACAAAACTGATAAAGGCTCATACATCAGACTGTCATGTTGACAACCAGAAAGATCTCAATAGGCTAGAGAAATGGCTGAAGAGGAAATGAAGAGAGATTGATGAGAGGAAAATTAAATCTTGAAGAGAGATTTAATAACAGGAAATGCAAAGTTGAGCACTTAGAGAGGAATAATCCTATGCACATGCAGGGCCAACTGGCAGATGAGCAGCTTTTGAAAGAAGGATATGGTGGAGATCCTGGTGGATGAAAGCTGGGCACGAGCCCGTGATGCGATCTTGTGGCAAAGGAGGCCAATGCCATTCTGCACTGGGTGAGAAAACCTGCTGTCAGCAGGCTGAGAGGGGTGATCCTTGCCCTCCATACAGCCCTGGTGAGGCCACACGAGGAATGCTCCCAGATCTGGGCTCCTCAATACCAAAAAGACATGGACATACTGGACTAAGTCCAGTGCAGAATCATGAAGACTGGAGTGTCTCTCATGTGAGGAGAGGATGAAAAAGCTCTGACTGTTCAGCCTGGAGATGTGAAGGAGCTTATCAATAAGTTTAAATAACTGTTAGGGGAAGTATAAGAGGTGACTAAAGATGATCAATATCAGGAAAGACTCATCTGAATAGTATCTGGTAAAATGACAGGAGGCAATGTGAATAAATTGAAGCACAGAAAATTCCATGTAAACCAAATAAGAAAAATGGTTTTTCCTGTGAGATTGTTCGAAAATTGGAGCAGGTCACATTGAGAGGTTGTGGATTCTCTGTCTTGGAGACACTCAGAACTCAACTGGACATGGCCAGAGCAATGTACACTCTAGATCCAGCTTTGAGCAAAGGAGTTGGACTTGCAGATCTATGGAGGCACCTTCAAAATCAATGATTCTTTGATTTTTTGATACTGAGAACTGTGTTTTTAATGTGGAGAAGAAAACAAAAGAAGAAAATGGAGAAAACCAGCTTCTTGATATGCTTTTCAGGTGATGTTAACATCAAAAGGTTATCAGAGTTCATAAAATACTGACATTTAGATGTATAATAACTGTGCTTCTCATTAGAAATGTGATGTTTTTAAGAGCAAGATAAGTGCTTATATTTTAAATATTTTAAAGGTACCTTTTAACTGGGAAGCTGTTAAATATTTCTCTTATGCAGCTGGTTATTATATCAGTGTAGAATGGATTTCTGGATTTATTAGATCATTAGCAGTTTGGGGATTAAGTTGTGATGCTCCTGATTGTCTCCAAAATGCTCTGCAGTGGCTGAAAATGGAAAATCAGACCATTTTCCACTATTTGCTTAAAGGACCAACTCGAATGCAATGGGTGCAAAAACTTGTGATTGAAGGGACGATAAAGAATTCCTAACTTGTAAAGCTGTGCCGAGGTTGTATAGAAGAGGAGAACTGAAATAATGGTGTTTCATACCAGGTTTTGTCAGATCCCCCAAACATGATGAAATCCAATCAAGAGTCAGCAAAAAATTACCACATTAAAGAAACCTGTATATACAGAGCTTCGACACTGTAATGGATTAGAAATCAAAATACTGAAGAGACATAATTATGCAATCAATTTTACAGAAAAAAATCCCACAAATCTTCGAGGTGTTAAAAAAATCAGATATTGGAACAAAAAAAAACCCCAACCAAACAAATACATTTGTCTTTGTATTTACTTTACCATGGGTATTCATTATGAATTTCACAGGAAAAAATGCCAGGGGGTTGAGTTAGGGCAGTATTTAATGACAAATTATGTACTATGGAAGGGATACCAGGAAAAAGTAATTGCAAAAAACTACTCAAAGAAATAACTTTTGGACACAAAAGGCCAAAAAACCCTGCTCAGAATTTAAATATGTGAAAAGTTAGGATGACTCACCAGAATAAAAGTTTGGAACATTCATTTAGAAAGACTTAGAGTAAATAGCATTAAAGTGTCTTTTCTAATTGTAACATAAGTAGTTTTTTAATAAGTCTTGATAAAAACAATAACAGAAACACACAGTTACATAATTCAGAGGAAAACAGCATCCACAGAGACAACTAATAATATGCAGCAATGAAATATAAACCCCCCTGAGTTGCTGAATAATGAAAGTCCTATAATTGCAACAAATATACAGATAAAGTGTATTCTTATAGTGAGGTGTGGTTATATCTGTTCTTTAGAATCACAGGGATATTGCTACCCATATTACCATCATTAAACAGCAAGGTTATGAAAAGAATTTGACAGTTCTTTTTCACATTTTATATTTGCAGAAAAGAAATTACTAAGATTTGGGTAGGGTATTAAAATATATTACTCCTGGTAGCTCTACATGGGGCTGTCATATGGAGAAGGATAACTGAAGCTAGAGGGGAGACATAAAGTATACATTGTATTTCTGTTAATACTATTATGAGGCAAGCTGATTTCTTTTACAAAAAGTGAAATCAAAAGATAAAAATACGCAATTATTTGTTGCTTATTTTGAAACAGATGAAAGAAACATATGCATTGCCTGAAGGAAATAAGTCTTTGGAGGAATACCTTCCTGGCATAAAACACTAAAAATAAAAGAACAAGAATTGATGTCAATTTGTTTTCTCATTTTTAATTTTTTCACATAACCAAAAATGACTCTAATAGCTTGTGTCAAATAATCAGTTTTTAGAAAATGTTTCCTTTACAATAGCTTTAAGAAAGTAATCTAAATCAGAAAAAAAGGCTGTTGCAGTTTTATAAACTCCTAACCATTTCTAGCTGGTGGACAGCAGGATTTTTTTTTTAATACCAGTGAGTTTGTTGCTAGATTCCTGCCTCAGTTTTTCTTTGAAATGATTTTTTTCTTACAATAAATATAAAATGTCCTCATAGTGATTTTGGTCTCAGTTTGTTTTTTTTCAAAACTAGTAATTTTTTGTAGCAATAGAGAATGGACTTAAAGAATGAAATTCACTATAATTTTTTGTCAGTATCTTTAGAGGGAAATACTGTGTTTTGTATTTTTTTTTATATATATGATTATCTCCATAGGTACAATACAGAAACAGAAAAAAATTGTTACCATAAACCCTGACTTCACCAAAGAAAAAAAATCACATTCATTCTTTATCTTTGACCTCACTTGCATTCTGCCTTCTAGTTTAGTTTCAGAAAAAGTTTTGGTATTGGTAACATTTTTTTTCCCCCCCAGAAAATAAAAATACTACAAAAGTATTTCCCTAAATCTGTAAGAGGTTAAAGTAGATTTTAAAAACAAAACTACGGGGGTTTGAGACTGTATTGGTCATGGTGTAGTGACAATGACCTGGATATCTGCTACTTTTTTCTGGTGAGAGCTGTACACAGCACTGGTACCCAGTCCAAACTTACCAACGATACACAGTTTACTTTCAGGCTTGGCAAGCTGCCTACTAATGCATCACATCACACCAATATGAACTTACAGTATCATAAAATCATTAAGGGTGGAAAAGACTCCTAGGATCATTGAATCCAACCATTTAGCCAGGAGAAGAGGAGGCTTGGGGAAAATGCTCTTGCTCTCCACCACTGCCTGAGAGGAGGTTCCAGCGAGGTGGGGGTTGGCTTCTTCTACCAAGTAACAAGTGAGAGGACAAGAGGAAATGGTTTTAAGTTGTACCAGGAAAGATTCCATCTCGATGCTAGGAAAAATTTCTTCATTGACAGCGTGGCCAGGCACTGGAACAAGCTGCCCAGAGAAGCGGTGGAATAACAATTTCTGGACATTTTCAAATATCATGTGGATTTAGCAACCTCTGCTGGTTTTTTTTTTTTTTTTAATGTTCTTACCAATGCAATACAGAAAGCCTACCAAAAAGCTATTTTAAAAATCTAACAGTTGTTGAAAGGCAGTTAGTTCTCCAGCCTGCTCAAGGAATTATGCTCCTAATTCCAATTTCAATCCTTATTCCCTCTTTATTTTGGCTTAATCATTGGCTTCTAGGCATGCTAGAGTTTCTTCTCCTGTTTCTTTAGGAAAAGAAACAATGAAGATATTCCTACGTTATCATTTGAAAGTGGGATAGGCACGGCTCTTCTTAGCTACCAAGGCGAGGCTCTAGAGAAGGGATAGAGTTTGGAATCACATGGCATTTACTTCCCTTTGAAGCTTTGTGACAGAAATGTCAAAAGGGACATTTCTGGCCAGAGAACCAGTATGTTTTTTGATGACCTGTTCTTATCAGGCAGTCAACACCAACATTATCTGAGAATTTGGTTTGAATTACAGCAATAGAGTGTTTCCAGCTTGAAAACACTAAATGTGTTTGATCTACTGCAGTGCTATGATTCTCACTATTGCTTCTGTAGTTGCTGCTGCTATCACTACTGCTGTGATAGAAGTGAGCAGTGCCTTCAACTTTATTTTTATTAGTAAAAAGTTAAATTTTGCTACAAGAAAAAAATAAAAGCATTTACTATCCATCTTCAGGCAACACTATTTAGAAGTACGCTCTTCCTTAGAATGAAGACTGGAACATTAAACTTATTCTTAGATTCTGCATAATTTTCTCCTTGCCAGAACATTTAGTTTATCACGTATATATCATCCTGAATTAAACCCAGTATTTTATTGTTAAAAATGTCCCACTTGCATGTTGGACATTCTTCCATCACTCAGGCTTTTTTTTTTGGTAGTATATTTTATTGTTCCTAGATCTATATTTATTCTTCTAATGTTTAAAACTAATCTTTATTAGAGGAATGTGATGAGCCTTTTGTACTTCTCTTTAAGAAGTAATGGTATAGAGAGCTAACTGAATTTCCTAAGTATTGGTTTGCATTGTAAGGTCTTGAAAAGATGTCAAATGGGCATCTTTTCAAGACCGTACAATGCTTTTTCATATAAAATAAAACTTACAGTGTTTTTTCATATAAAAAAGCAAATAAACAAACCCACAAAAGCTTGTTGATGTCAGGACTTACATTCTGAAAGTCATTCAGGTAGAATATCTTTTTTATGAAGTCTGTTGGAATTTTGTTAGTGTGAAAAGAAACTCACAGTCATCAGTAACTATATTAAAAATCTTTCTTCCCAAATAGGGATTTAAAAGTTTGCCCACAGAAACTAATAGAAGATTCAAGGTTTCACATTGGCTGTTAATTGGGTCTTCTGCATATTTAGAGTGGACTTGCCAATGGAGGATCTAAATATGAGGATCTGGATAATGAAATTTACTTACTTTACAGATGTTTAGTATTCTGGAAGAAGAACTATTTATTCTGGGAAAAGTCTTGAGCTTAAGAAAATAAGTTCCTAGCATAGGTGAATCAGAGCAGCGTGTCTGCTTCAGTTGCCCCTTAAAACAGAGAGCATTCATTTTGAAAAATATACTCTTGAGGCAAATGCTAATAGGACACAGAATATTTTGTGATGCACAGGCCTGAAGTGTATGTCAGCAATGATTATCTTAAAACTGGAAATCTGCCATACTACTGCAAGAAATTTGTCTTATTAAGAAAAATGTACTATTAAAAGTGCCAGTTATTAGATTGGTTTGGAGATTGCAGGTGAATTATATTCTTGAAAAAGACTGGACTACAGGTTGATTCCTCAAATCAAAACTTAAAAAAAGAAAGAGAAAAAAAATTTATTTCCTTCAATTCCTTCTCATTCTCTTCCCCTATTATAAATTGTTCTGTCACCTTGCATGCAAATTTAGTCTGTATGAGCACTGTTCAAGACTGTTTTGGTAAGTGGTGTTAATACTGTACCATTAGCATTTTGTAGTGAGTATTCTGTCAGTATGGAAATTTGCCTGCAAATGTCAGTGATTCCATGAGGTACTGGCTTCCAGGGAGTTACTAATATTACCTTGTGCATAAAGAGCTCTTTTGAACTGATGAGGTATTTATAAATTCTTCATACTGTAAAACAGCTGCAAAAGAAATAAAGCTAAACTTTCTGAATCTCCATAAAATATCTCTGCAAAACCACTGCAAAACTAACTGATTGAGCAAGATTGCTCTGGGTAGTAGTGACAGGCATAAAAGAGGACACATTCAAGGTGGGGCAAAGAGGTCTGCAGCACTGTGCTGAAACAAAAGTTTTTAACTCTTTTTGTCATGCACTGGACTAAAAAGTTTGATTTTTTCTTCCCCAGTAACTATATGCCAGGCCTACAGAGCAGGCCATTATCTCTGGTACCCACTACTCTGTGCTCTCTCTGATTTTTTCTGCATCCTCTTGGATGTTTTATGCCCCCTCATACCTTTGAAGAGGGCCCTGCTTTGAGCTGGAAACTGGATCAGTGACTTCCAGAATTCCCTTTCAACTAACATTTTTCAGTGATCCTATGATTATCTGATAATCCCAACTTCTTTTGCCTTGTTGCTAAAATTCTTCCAGGTTTTCTGTAGTACTAAAATATTCAAATTCTTCATTGTAGTTTATGAATCTTGTATCTTTGTGTGTATTGTGTCCTTCCTTTCATGTATACCACTTTCTAGTTCACATACCTTACAAATTATGTTCAAGAACCTCTCCAACAAAGCCTCAAGAACAAAGTTTCTTTGAGCCATAGATATCATATTCCATAATTATAATTACAGAATTTTAAAATTTCTTTGTCTGATTACATTAACAGAGGGCATCACCTAAATGAGTTGCAAGCTAAATTTAAGTGAGCAGTAAGTAATATTAAATCTGTACTGCCTGTGCTGTTCTGCACAATCTTTTGACCTACCTTCAAGAAAGGAACAAATATCTTTTTGTATTACTACTCATACTGTGAATGTTCTCCTGGAGAGAAGATTACTTCCTTCAGGAAAAACAGCAAAGATAGATAAATAGCTCCCTTCTCCCAAATACTTAGTCGACAGCCAAGTGTAATTTTTCCCTCACTAATATATCCCTAGCATTTACACTTTCCTCAAAGTTTTCTAATAAAGGTGTTTTTGAGATGGCAATAGAGAACCTCATTCTTGCATAAAAACTGTGGAGACAGTTCAGTTTGTCTCTTAGTTCACCTTTTACAAAGATATTTATAGATTCTGGGTAAAGCTGAAAAAACCAGTAAAAGAATATTTCAGCAGGATAATGGCATTTTCAAGCCTATAAATGATTTCTGAGCATGTTCTTCTAGCTTCTAAGGCTAAGGGTAATTGGGAATAGCATTCCTCTGTTAGTTAAGTCTTCTGTTGACTATTTTATCTCCTTTCTATAAGGTTTCAAAAGTATTAAAATCATTGCATGAACATACACACATTAGTTAAAAAGAGAATGTGAAAAATCTGAGGGAACTTCTAAGACCTAGATCCTTTAGCTAGTGTCCCATGCGACAAAAGAAAAAGAGAGATCTCTCCTTTTGTCAAAAAAACTTCAACATTCTCAAATATTTCTTCACTGGGAGCCTACATCACTGGTGGTTTTAAAGCCACGTATGGATCTACTCAATGCTTTCCATGATTCTGAGCAGAGATCATTAAAGATGTGACAGATATAAGGTATTTCATAAAGGACAATTTTTTAACAGAAACATGGTAGGGATTAATTATGATCAAAATAACCATGGTGTATGAAGTTTCACCATGAATGAAGCTTGGGCCACTAATGTTTCTCACTCTCTTTTTTTTTTTTCTTCTCATGATCACACACACAAACTTTTAAAATGGCAGTCTATAATACCCCATTCTTCAATTTTATTCCATTTGAAAGATTGACTTTTCAGTTTTCGACTGATAGTTTCATTTAGTTGGTGAATGCAAGGTGAAATTTGTCATCTAACTGATTGATACTTGTACAGACTCCAGAAGGCATGTATTAGATAATCATAAAAAGTTTAAATACATAATTCTTTCAACAAAATAAGATTACCTTCGTACTTAGAAGTAAGAACCAGGACTGAAAGAAATTGTGTTTGTCTGGTTTTTTTGTTTCCATTTTCTCTTGGAAAGTGTATTCGTGTTGAAAGGATTCTACTTATTGTGCTTTTTTGAGGGTGTAATCTTTCTGAGGGTGAGCTGCCATGAAAGTACAGACCACAGCCTTAGGCATTGGTACTTAAATATTGTTTTCTTTGTGCAAAAACCAGACTCACTTCTGCTGAACTTTCTTTCTTTTTTTCTGCTAAAGCGACACTTACTAATTACTGTGTGAAATGCCATAGCAACTTGTCAGAAACCAGAACTCAATTTTGGGGAAAGTTTATATATGCCTATGTGGTTTTTTATTATATCTGCATTTTACTTTCTAAACCCTTTAAGGAACTGTGAAAAAGAAAAATGCTTTCATATTTCTTGCATTAGATTTAATTCATTACTGTGATGAAAGTTTAACATTAATTACCAATAAATTGATCAGTTTTTTACCATACAGTGTGACAGTTTAAGTCCAGCAGCTTCCTCCCACTTCATTTCCAGAGTAGTTTGTATTTGATTTAAGTGACTTGACTCATGCCATACTTCCCACTCATTTTAATTGCTATGTTTTCAAAATAATTAATGAAGCACAACAAACATGCTTTATTATGTTGTTACCTAAATTTCTGTAGATGCATCCAGGTTTTATTTGGCTATTGTCTTAATAAACCTTTTTTAAATTGAGGATTACATGCAATATTTAGTATTTTAAAAGGCTTAATACCATCCTGTGTGTTTTACAGACAATCCTGAGCTAGTGAGCCATGTTCCAGTTGGTGTTAGAATCCTGGATGTCAATGACAATCCTCCCGAGCTTGCCAGAGATTATGATGTAGTCGTCTGTGAAAATTCAAAGCCTGGCCAGGTAACTCTCACAGCTATATTTCTTCCAGTGATAAAGAAGAATTGTTTTGTTAATGTCACATATGTAAGAAGTTTGGAAAATGTCATAACTCTTTCTGATTTTACTTTAACATTTTGTATTTGATTGAAATTTTAATTGCATGAGGCAAAAGGGAGAAAATTTTGGCATTTTTTCAATATCCCTTTCTTGTTGCTGCAAAAAAAATACTCAAGCTATCTTCTGTAAAGACAAGTAAAACTTTAATCCTGTCAGATAAGGGATAGAATTTGACAAGCCACAATCCTGAACAAAGTGAATACAGCAGATTTAACATCTCTCATCCAAATGACACATAGTAGTAATGTTTCAAATGCAGCTCACTGAAGTGGCTGGTGAGCACGGCTCACATCCTCACTCTTTGCTTGTTGGTTGTCCTTGCCTATAAAGGGTTGTTACACAAAAGATCTTGAATGGGTTTTCACACCTATGAGGATGGGGAGGGCCAGAACTGCCACTGAATAGCTGAATCATACTCCAGCCACTGCTCCTCTGATAGATGCACGTCATTGCAGCCCAGGGTTTGACAGTTTTGAAAGTGCTTTTCCTTTTCTGCATAGACTGAGTTTTACCCACAGCACTGTGCTTGTTTTGTATTATTGCACAGGTTGTATGTTTCAATTATGAGCTGATATGTTTCCTGAGGAATGTATTACTAGTAATGACATAATTTTCATCAAATCCTTAAAAAGAGTGTACACAAATTCATAGTGACATATTTCTGGTTTTAAAGCTGAGACTATAAAAATGCCATACATCATCTGACTGTAGCCTGATCAAAGGCTATTTTCACTCCACCAGCAGCCAAAAACTGGCACCTAAAGCACATTATAAGAAAAGACCAAGTGTGTATGATACTTACCACAAATTGTTCCCTGATATGAGACCATTTGCAGGTCATTTCCTGATCTAAATATGGTTTGTGTATTTTTAATAATTCTTTAATAACCATCTCATATGAACCTGTCAAACCTTTCCTACAAAAAACATGAAGTTTTGGAATCTGTTACTTCATGCACCTAGAAATATTGTAGTTTAATTGCATGCTTCAATAAGATCTAACTTTTTTTTTTAATCTTTCCATACTGTCTTCAATCAATAATTACCAGCTCTCTTGGGAGAGAAAGAGGGAGTGCAGTTGATCTCTATTTATTACCACTGTGGCATACATAAATCTCTAGTACATTGTCCCTTAGCTGTCTCTTGTCCAGAATGAGTTAGTCATAGTCTAACTGGGGCAATCGGCGATAAAGCCCTTCCAGACTTTTGATCATTAATCTTTTCTGCCTTTAAACTTTCTCCAATTCCTCTCTATTCACCTTAACATAGATTCAAGATGCAGGTATGCAGTGGTTTAAAATTCTTATAATATTTCATGCTTCATAGTATATGATAATCTTTGCTTTGATCTTTAGTATTTTCATAGCAATTTCTAAGAATGACTTTGCTTTTTAACCACTAGTGAGAATGGAATGCACATAACTATGCATGCCATAACACCAATATCATTAAAGGTAATAGTCAGATCAGAGATCACCATCATGTGTGTGAAGTTAAGTCTTTATGTCATGTATAATGAATTTCCTCTGTCTTTGTATTGCCTGGCTACTGAGTGTTGCAAGGTTTTTAATGTGAACCCTTCCTCTTTTCTTCTTTGAACAATTCAATATCATGAGTAGATTTGGTGGGCTGATAATCATACTCTTCATAAAAACACGTTTATTATTGATCACTGATCAACAAGTGGTCCAACCTAAGCAGGAAGTCGCTGTGGTTTTCTCTCCTTGTGTAATATGCAATTTACAGAAGAGATCCTATTTCCTGTCTTTAGAGCAGTTATGGGTACAAGAACCTTCCCTCTTATTAATGATTGTATAGTGTTCTTCAGTGCTCTTATTGAGACACTGGAAAATCCAAGTATGTCTGTCTGTCAACTGGATAGCTCTTATTAAATGCTTATTAAATTAAAAATAATGTTCTGAAAACCTCAAATAAATGCAAATAGAGAATAATTAGAACTTGCAAAAAAAAACTAATGTAAGAAAAAATCTCTTTTAAGCATTAGTTGCAACTGATTCAACTTTTCCTGATATTTAAAAATATATATTATTAAACAAAAAATATTGAATTATTTTAATAAATATTAAGGTAAATTATGCAAATCTGAAGCTATCTCAGAAATGTTTTTTACTGGGGCTGCTGAGGCTGTTGTTGCTGGTAAGCAACTAATGTTTTGTAGCAAAATTTTAACTCTCCAATAGTAGTTTTTCAAATGATAATTTCTGGGCAAGATCTTTAAGAGATACAATAACATTTGCTCACTCTTTGGGCCAGCCTTGTCCTTTTCCCTGAGCTACTGTTGCATGTCTGAATGACTCCTGACCTCAGACACACTGCAATTTAACATCAGAGATTAGTGCTGCTATGAGGGACTCTACAAGCTGTAGTTTAATACCAAAGGCTGGACCAGCTTGATGTTGTATTCTTCAACTCACAGGGCTCCTTTACATATGTGTAATGTAAGATTTTTTATTTGCATTTCACAACAAGGTTTCAGAAAAATTGTAACACTAAACAGAAGCCAAAACGAAACACAGAAGTACATGTCTTGCTCAGGTGTTACAATCTAGTCTAAGGAAAAAACCAAAAAAATAAAATGGTCTAAGGAATCTAGTCTAAGGAAAAAACCAAAAAAATATTAGGGAGGGGCAAATAAACTGCAGAAGAAGACAAGTGTTCCATATGCTATAAAGGGTTCCCAGCTGGGTGGCTCTGAATCTCTGAAAACATAGTATAACATTGAGTTATCCATCATCCTATGAGAATTTTTCATAAGATTTATTCCTAAATAACAAATTTGGTCAGGGACATCTAGGGACATCTAGGGACATCTGCTTGACTTGGGCTTCCATGTTGCACTGTCCTGTAAGATCCACTATTTCTTTCCTCAGCACATCTATTTTGAAATCTTTATGTGTGAGATAAACTAATCTGTAAATAGTCATTGAAGGACTTTTTTGTTTTGCCTATTTATTATCAAAATGCCTTTTTATGGAGTGAATTCACAGTATCATCTAATCGCAGAGCCTGTCTCCTGCTTTTTTCCCTCCACTGCTCTGTTTTTTGGAAAAAAAAACCAAAATAAAAGCTTCAACTTTTTAATGCTTAAGCCTTAAATGTAAATGACCAAACCTAAGGCATGTCAAAAAGAAAATACTTATGAGGAGGCAATAATTTCCAGGCTGAAATGACAGCTTTAGTCACTTAGTAATCATAGTTGAGAATAGTTGAGAAGATAGACTAAGCACCTGCAACAGATTCCAAGTGAAGCTTGGTTGATATCATATATTAAGGTAGACAAAGTAGATGTGATTAGATCTTAGATGACATTCAGACTTGGACAATACTGACTTCTCGACATATACTGATTTTGTGATTGACTGTGAAATTTAGCCGATGTAGGAAAATGACATTTTGCCATCTTCTAAAAGGAAATCAATGTTAGTTGGCAAGGAATGCCTCTGCTATGTGTTTGTCATGTGTATATTTGCTTGTTTATTGATTCAATTTTAAAATGATTCTGAGTAGAATTTAACATCTGCTCTCTGTCTTCTTCAATTAGTTCTCCTCAGTTCTTGAAATTCTCTTTTCTAATCATGTCTTGCCTTTAAAAAAATTTCATGACCCTTCAGTTTCATCCTATGAGTGTTGTCAGCTGGGCTTTACTGAAGCTGAGATTATGTCTTTTATTTTAATCAGGCTTGGCATGGTACATGTTAAAGTCTGCTAATAGATTATTAAGTATTTGGCTAATTAATTGGAGAAGGGTTAATAGTACATTTAGGTGTCAAGATGATGTGTACTTTTGTTTCTCACTGGTAAATGAATGTCCTGGATATATTTTCTGAAAATGTGTGGTGAACTTCTTGTTTAAAAACAGGTCTTTAAAAATGCTTTGACCTATCCTTGTAAAAATAAAATATTTATTTTCTAGGTGAAAAAGCAAAACTTTTGTACCATGTGGTGCTATACTTTTTACATATATTCATGAATTCAGGGAATACTTGTATTTACATGTGTGAAATCAGGGAATATGGACAGTATATTTTGAGTTATAAAGTTTGTCTTAAAACCAAATAATTTTTAAACAAGTCATGTGTCACTGACTCCTTGATCAAAGGTATTTTTGTTGCAGAATGGCATGCTCTTCAAGCAGCATTCTGTGAAATGTCACTAAATGTTTTATGTAGCATAGGGCAACAGGATGAAAATTTATCCACCATGCTGTCAAATAAAAGCTGAAGCTGCATGGAAAATTGACTTATATTTCACTGAGAAACAACTCTGAGTTTTACAAAAAATATTTTATAAAATAATAGTTTTTTTCTTATGGTCTTACCTGAAGTTTTTACAGATGTGTATGGCATTTAATGACATTTTTAGTATTTGAATAATAACAGAAATTGATTATTTTGAACATAGTGTTCCATCACCCCTTTTTTTGTTTTGCTGCGCCAAATATCATTTCAACATTATGAACTAATTATATATAGCAAGAAAATCTAATCTTTCTGGTTTTACATGATAATTTTACTAACAGTTGTGCCACCTTTGCAAAATTCAGTAGTGAAAAATTAGCTTTTGCCAAAATTTTCAACCAGTATTGCCATGAATTAGGTAAAATTCATATGCATGATTATAGATATTTCAGAGTTTTTTTCAAATTGATTTTACTCTGGTCCACTTCAGCAAAAAGTATTATGACAAACTAGTAAAATATTATTGGCAACTATCATAAGTACAGTTAATTGTCTCAGATGTGTATAGTCAATGCAATGCACTTTATTCTATATAGTAAATGGAATAGGTATTATACCCTATTGAGCTGTCATGGTTTAGCCCCAGCTGAAAACTCATCTCCATACAGCCTCTCACTCACTCCCCCACCAGTGGGATGGGGAAGAGAATCAGGAAAGTAAAAATGAGAGAGCTTGTTGGTTGAGATAAAGCCAGTGTAATGGGTATAGCCAAAGCTGCACATACAAGCAAAGAAAAGCAAGGAAATGACCACTTCCCATGGGCAGGCAGGTGTTCAGCCGTCTCCGGGAGAGCAGAGCAACATCATGTGTAGCAACGCTGACTTTGGAAGGCAAATAACATCACTCCAAACACCCCCTCCTTCCTTCTTCTTCCCCCAGCTTTATAAGTCAGCATGACATCATATGGCATGGAAAATCCATGTGATCACTTGGGGTCAACTGTCCTGGCTGTGCCCCCTCACAACTTTTCCACAACCCCCAGCCCCTGCTGGTGAGGCCGTACAAGAAACAGAAAAGACCTTGACACTGTGCAAGCCCTGCTCAGCAATGACAGAAACATCTCTGTGTTATCAACACTTTTTCCAGCACAAATTAAAACCACAGCCTCATACCAGCTACTGTGAAGAAAATTGGCTCTACCCCAGCCCAAATCAGAACATGGTTTTAAAAAATAAATTTGTTTTGCTTCTCTTATGTGAATGGAGGTAGAGATTTCTGTGGTGTATTTCAGTTTTAAAACAGACCAAGCCACTGGAGTCTGTGCTGTGTATGTTTCAGGTTCAGTCCAGACAGACTATAGCTGAACACTGAACAGAAAAATTCTTATGAAAAGAGCACTTTCCCTCCCCACTTTTATGTTTCCCTCAGGATATCTATCAGCTCTGTGCAGCAGTCTGTGTGGGCTCCGCTGCCTATATCACAGGAACAACTTTTATTGGATTCCACTTTAGCACTTGAGTTTCAAGACACAGCATGAAAATGAAAGCAGAGGTAGAAATACTGTTTGAACCCACATTCCAAGAGCTTAGATCAATTTTAGTTGAAGGTAAATTTAAAACACCACCAGGGCTTTCGAAGGCAAAGGTCCTACCTTTCAAAAATACCTCTCTCAGACATGGTTCTGGCTACATCCAGTTCTGTTGCTTTTGGGCAAACTAAACTAATACCAGGAGTGGCTTCTGTTCTTCCTGTTCTGTTCTCTGGCAATTTAAAACTGATTCTTAACAGGAAATTTTAAGCAGAGATATGGTTAGCAGAAATATTTTAGTTGTTTTTCCTTACCAATATTGAAGTACATTCAATTATTAGGACAGCAGGCAGATGACACTTCACATAGACCATCCCAGTTCAGCCTCTGTTTTGGCTCCATAAAAACAGACATTTAGCTAAAACTGTATTTCAGGAAGTCAGCAGGATGCAATGCAGATGGCCATAATCTCTATACCTGGTCCTGACTGTGTCAAAATATCAGAAAAATATAGATCCTTTAGATGCTTTTACCTGGCTCTGAAGTGTGGTTTCTGAAATATTTCCTGCTAGAGAAATCAAGTTAATGACCCAGTCACTTCATCTGTTGAATTCAGCAGCAGTCAAGTAGAAAATTAAAATAAGGTAAACTTGAGCATCCTGCTGAAGTCAGGCACTATGTGGGTCCAGTTCAAATTTCAACACATTCACTGCTAATTTTTATTTCAGGTTATTCAGACTATCACTGCTACTGACAAAGATAACTCTGCAAATGGCGCAAGATTCCATTTTTCTCTTGACGAAGGGCTTTCTTTGAATCCCAACTTTACTCTAAGGAACAATGAAGGTAAATCAAATACATAAATCTCAAAGAAATGGGCTTCTGTTTTGTCTGGACTGTCTGAATTGAACAGAACAATTTCCATGCATTTCCTTACAGAAACAGAAAACTGTAACATGTTGTCACTGAGCTGTTGGATATCAAGGACATGTGTACACAATATTTTGCAAACTATGAATAATAATATATTGCATTTTGCATTTATATTCTACTTCATTTTAGCATTTATACTTCATACTTTCAGGAATATATTTTTAAAGTAGATTAATGAAAAATATGTAAATTTGTTCTGCTTTTAGGTGAATAGCACTGATTGGGTACTGTCAAGGTTATTGCCAATTATTGCTTAAAGGAGAAAAAAAATTAAGGGACATAAGAATTGGAATTCAAGCTCACTTTCACAGATATGACATCAAGATCAGGTCCTTCTGTGGTCCCTGGATGGTAGTCTATTTCTTCATGCCTTTCTAAGAAACTGTTTCTAAACATTAGGGTCAGAAATTCATAGCAGGTAGTCCCAGATGGAAAACAGCCCTCAGAGTCTCCCAAACAAGTGTTTCTGAACATTTCTTGAGTGAAAAACTGTCTAACCTCCAAAATCCAAACCTAATTCAGCCTTGCTCTTGATCAACTATTACCTTGTGGTCTCCACTTTGCAACCAGATGAAAATAAGAGTAAACTTTAAATTTTTGTCTAATTTTTCCTCCTGATATTTTGTGTATGTGTATTGTGGGGGCTTTCTTTGTATGCCTATGTGGAAGTATGGGATTTGCCTTGTTTTACAGTTATGTATTTGTAGTACTGCTGTGGAATACATTCTGAGATGTTACAGATCACTAGTCCTCTGTAATGCATTAGCTCCATCATTGTTATATTTGGTACATACAGTGATATAGAAACAACTCTTTACAGATTTTTTTATCTGTTTGTAAAACCAATCAGGGAAGGAGATTGACTAATCTTCCTAAAGAATTTGTTCCACTGTTTGACTATACTTACAGAAGAAAAAGAATCATGCTATTTATTTGGAATATAAAAATGGATTTCATATTCAAGTTCCAAAAGAGATCAATAAATATATATCAATATTATTAAATAATCATAAATATTGAAGGGCTAAATAATATATTAAACTTTTCCCTAAGTAAGACACCAGCACTTTCCCAGATTAATATATCAATCCCACTCAGATTGTGATGGAACATTATAGAAAAAGCTAGACTCTTGTTCCTCACATGAAGGAGGGGTACTAAAATATTTCTGTATTTTAGTCTGTGTTTCCAATAAACTCCTTGAGTATTAGACTGTGATCTCATGTGAAAGACCATGTGCATGCTCATTTCAATACAAGATATTTATATCAAGAATTTTTTTTGAATAGTTCTTCTAAAACTGTGGTTTGTGACAAAGTAGATATTTTATTGTGTTGAACGTATTTAAAGCTGGGTCTGTATTATGTCTGTTCATTGCTACATAAATTATTTAACTACACAGATTTAGAAGAGGGCATGAACTTCTAACACACATTTGAAGCAGCAATGTCGTATTTTGGATAGAAATATTCAACTTGGGATAAAAGCACTTAAGCACTTGGTGCTTTTTTTTTTTTTTACTTTCCCAAGATCAGCAAGAAATTACTTAGCAATCAACAGAAAGCAGTGTTTGGACTACCCTAAATTGGATTTTATGGGGGAGGGTGGGTAGAGGAAGGAACTGAAAAAGGTGTCTTTTAAGACAAAAACCTGTTGTGCATTGTGTTTTTATTTCACCTAAGAAGGTAAAAAATTATGCACTTTCTACAGTACCTTGCATAAACATTCTTATATATACAGAGACTCCAAAAATGCAACTTCCAAATTGGCCATATAATTAAAAAATTACTGTTTAACTCAAAACATTACAAGAAATTTATCTTGAAAGTAAGTACATAGTTATGTTTTGCTTGGTACAAGGCAATTTGAGTGTATTGTTTAAACATTGTCTTTTGTTGGGACCTTTTCTTTGTGACACAATCTATACATAAAATAGTAGTGAAATACCTATGAAGTGCATGCAGCTATCTAGCATTTACAGCTTCCATATTCCTCATTTACTTCTATTCACAAACAGAATTTCTTTTGCTTTCTATTATAGGAAATAGCAGAAAGAAGGTGGGCAGGAAAGGCTTTTCTTAGGTCTGTGACAAGTTTGCACTTTTGAAAACTCATGTTTTTGAGCATCAGGCATTAAAAATAATCAGAATACTCTGAACAGAAGACAGCTGCTCTGGATTTCCAAATTATATAAAGATTGGAATTTTGGAAGAGTTTCATTTGTTTGTTTATTATGTTTCTTAAAGAAAAAAATTACAAAAATTGCCTTAAGAGAATATTTATAATGTTTTGTAGAATGATAAAACCCAAATTTTTGATTTCACATAGAAAATGGTAGTTAATAGTAGCTGTATCTGTCTCTACAAAACTATCTTTCTCTTGCAGTCACCTTCTAATTTAGTCATCCTCTTCTTTTATTTCTTCAGAAAAAGGATTCCATTTCATAAAAATATCAATAGACATTTTTTCCCCTTTGTTTTCATACCCCAAAACAACAGCTTTTTTCTTGAACTCTAAATACACTTTTGCATGAATGTACCCCTATTCATTTATTATCAGTGTACTCTACAGCAATGCACTAGATCTTAAAATATTTATGCTTCTTTCTATGCACTTTGACAGAAATCTAGGGCTTGTACAAGCAAAAGATTCTGTAGTTTGTTCCTATCTACCTGTATAGACTGCAGCAATATATAATCCCAGCATGTTTATGATTCAGCTCAAAAATCTTCTATGCCTTCAGCAAATTTAATAGGTATTAAAGCCTCAGTCCCTGTAATTGATCATTTGTCCAGTTAAGCTTTTATCTCTTGGGCCTGAACTTGTGCATTTTCTAAATGAAAATCTCCACAATATGAAATCTCTATTTGTGGAATATTCACCCTCATAATGCAGAGCTTAAAAGCCTCAGGGAAATGTAGGTCAGGATAGAGTGACAAGGCTATACCAAATATAACATCCAGCAAAATTAAGAGTTCCTCGGATCCCCTTCTGTATTCTGTTTGCGCTACAATTCTCATTTGAAAGAAAAAAAAAAGGAAAATACAGAATATGACAGTTTTTCTCTACTGTATTCTTAAGGTACAAGAGATTCTTTGTTGCTATTTAAGTTTTATTACATACTTGAAAAGTACTGTTCAGAGAAAGTAAAGGCTTACAAGTATGAACTAGAGGACAGACAACAAAATGATGCAGTATCTGTGCTCATGTAAGCAAGGCAGAACAAGAGCTGGAATAAAATTTCTTTTTTATACTAAGAAAATGCATTAAGTTGTAATAATTTTCTGCAGCTTTAGAGAGCAAACCCAGAGAAGAAGCCCTTCTTTTTTGTTTGAGAATTGTACTTATGAAGTTCTTTTAATGAAAACAGGTTTGTTTGCAATTTATTTTGCCTACAAAGTTGTTACAATTTCTATTAAAACTTGAAAAGCCAAGTACTTTTTCTGCTGTGCTTTTATATTGTAAATCAGATTCTACATAACTCATTTAATTGTTGTCTGTGCTGTCCTCACTTTCTTTATTAGGATATTGTCATTGATAATTTTGCAATCCTTTTTCTAATATCATAAACTTATACTATTTGCATAATCAGAAATATCTACATTTGCATATACCATTAAAAACGTTCCATAACTATATAGGGCTAAAACCATCTTCTGTTTGGAAATCAGAATAAAGACGACAGAAGTTCTTCCCAGTAGATCCATTTCTATGAATTCTAGAATTGTACTTTTTTTTTCTTACCCTAAAAATAATATTTTTTCAGATGCCTAAGGAATTGTGGATGTATTTGTCTTTTTTCTTCTTTTTTTGTCTGATGGAAAATGCATCTGAATGTGTCATTATTATCATATTTCCAAGCATTAATATGTACAGTCTCTTCTCTTTCAGAACTTACATAATATTTTTCAAGAGATGAAAAAAGATTGAATCCTCAGAGAACAGTTCACTTTGAGCACTTAAGAAATTTCTGGCTATAAAGCACTGTTTTGCTGGTGCTATTATTTAATCACAAGATATACAATTTTCCATGGACGCTTAGTGGTATTGCAAATTTCCAAAACAAGAAGGGTTTATGCAGATAATGGACACGTTCACCCGACACTGTCAGGGAGATTTGTGCATTCTCTTACTTCAATAAATTGAGATTGCTGACTTCTGATAGCAGTCTAAGTTTAGCTTACTTTCAATGAAGAACACCTCCCTAGAGAATGCTTAGCATTTGTTTTCCTCTTCTTTTATTTCTTCAGGACAAAGGTTTCATATCACAAAAGCATTTGCAATTTATTTTTCCCCTCTGCCCACTTATCTCAAAGATCTGGCCCTTTGATTATTGCCCAGTGATGGAGAATATTCTGGAATTGGAATAAAGGTATGCCATTTTTCTGATACTATAATTCTGGAGATTTAATTTTCTTAATTTTATGTCAGAAGATTCATTAACACCCACAGAAGTGGAGATGTGTTTTTCTGTAAAATTTAGAGCATGATGAGTTCAATGGCATCTTTATAAAATGAAGTCTTTAATGTATTCATCCACCCATGCCTGTGATATATATTAACCTTTCTCCCTGTGTCACAGATCAAAAAATAGTAAAAAAAAAAAAAAGATCAATTTTACTCATCATTGCTGTTATTTGGAAAGAGAACAGCCTCCAGGGAGTAATTGATTCCATCCCAGTGTGAATTTCTCACAGAATCTTCTCTTTATCATTCTGCCCTTTTTATTTCCTACCATATTGGACAATGTGCCTGTGAATTAACTTAAGAGCTTTGCAAGTTGCAAATGAATATGCCAGATACCAGACCATGACTTAGTTGTTCTAGAACACCTAAATTGCCTTTAAAATGGTTGGATTGAAGCCCCCACACTGCACCCCATCACAAGAGGAAAACACCCGCATAGTTCCGGCTTTCATTTACATCACAGAGTCGTGCTTGTTCTGCTTGTGTGATACTGTGAATTACTGCTGACCTTCTGTAGAATATCATCCTGGAAAGAGGACAAATTGTAACTGGAGAGAAATGATATCTGAGAAAGTGCAAAGTTAACATCACACATGGTGACTGACGTACAGTCCACAGAAGTACTGTTACTGTAAATGGATTGAATGTCTGAGTAGGTATTATCACAGAATCAGGATATGGAATTTAAAAAGGAATTCTACCATGATTATAACAGAAAACCAGGAGCAGCTACTGTAAAGGAGAGACATTTTCCCTCTTCAGGCCTCTGAACATCTTTGAAATTTTTTTTTATTTTAAAAAATTTAGCTCTAAGATTGATCATAAAGTTATTTTAATGCACAGTTTAGAGATTCTGCATTTCTTTTCTGGACTGCAACTTGTTGGTGATTCAAAAAGCAACTATAAGCAAATAACTATATTTCAGACCAAAAATGAGTTCTATGTTACTTTTCGTTTTTGCTACCCACTGAACTAGAAACATACAATAGCTTCTTGCCCATTGGCAATGGCTTTGAAGACAGCAAAAGAGAAAAAATATTTACAAGACCTATCAATAAAGAAATGAAACAGAAATGCATATCATGTAGTTCACATAAACAAATTAACAGCTCCAACTTTAGAAATGTAAGAAATGCAAATCATTTCAATATATCTTCTTTGGTTTTAATTAGTTTATGACTTCTCAGAAAATTTATAGTAGTTGAACTGCTGACACAAGCAGAACTGAAAATTGAAATATGCCTTAAGATATAAACAGGATTTTACTTTTTTTTCTTTTACCTCCATTTCTCTTGTGTCTGCATTTAATGTGTAATGTGTCAAAGGAATTCTCAAATTGTGAATAATAAATGAGCATCCTCCAATGCACTCCAGCAGTCAGCTTCCATGGTCTTACCATGGTATCTCAGTTTTCTTGATTTTCCTATGCCCTCATTTCTTAATTTAGCTTAGAAGCTAAATGTAAAAAGGCAGAGATGATGGAAAAAAGACTGTGATAACAGCCTTGTATACAGTGTACAGCCTGGATTAGTAAACTATGACATCTTCAGAGTGTGAAGAGTTGCTGTGTTACAGCCATGTAGCATTTCCCATGGGTAACCTCAAACTCACTTAAGATAAAGCTTAACTTCTAGCTGATATATTTGCAAAGAGCAGCCCAAACAGGAGTAAGTTTAGATCATTAGAAAGTTTAGATCGTTAAATGGAGCAATGTATAACACAAGCTATCAGATAAATATTTTTTCCCTGTGTGGGAGTTGTTAATTTTCCTTAGCAGTCAGTCCTGTAATCTCCAGTGAGTCCTGGTTCTTATCATACTCCTCAGGGGTGAAGTTCACCATTTAAATCTATTGAGATAAAAAATCTTTCCTTCCAGGTCTAGAAGAATGAGATCTGTGGTGCTCCTCATCCTATTTCTATTGCTGCTATCCTATACACTTGCCTTCCCCATCTATTTGCTGTATCTTTTTTCAGATACCAAAGAAATTTCTCACTGCATAACCCCTTGGCTCCATTTCAAACTGCTGCTGTTGATATAACTTTTTTTCCCCTTTTCAATAAACTCTTTTCTAGGTCACCAGTGTCAGACTCTATACTTGGCTTCCTATAGCTTTTACAGAGAGATTTTTTGTTCTGTGGAAAGCTCTTAAAAGTTACTGTCTTTCTAGCTCTTCTCTCAACACTTTTCTATAATGGTTTTTGACAAGGAACAAAAGCAATTAAAATTTGAAAGCTCATAACACCAGCATGTTGGATGATTTTCACGATGCAGACAATATTGTAGTTTGGCTGCAAGAAACTTTTTTCTCTCCATTCATAATGTTGGCATAACTTTGTATATGATTGTCCTCGAGAATGGAGTTCTGACTAGAGCATCAGAGATGTATTCTCTGAGTTATGGCAATATGATTGGCTTTGGTAATTATCTGCTATACTTGATTCTCAGGGACTTTGGAAAATCAGACACAGCTTCCTTTTTTGAAAAAATTTTAGATATCTTCTTTGTAAAATGTTTTAAGAAATTTAATGAGGCAAAAATAGTATGTGAGAGTTCAGATACTTTCTAGTATTTTACTTATATACTTTATTTGAGTTAAAATTCGTGAAATTACATTGAAGGAAAAACTTTATGCTGTTTCTTTGAGAATGTTTATCATGGGGTATATTATTACAGAAACTTCTGGGTATGTCATACAACATCTGTTTCTACAGAAATCTATTTACTACTCAAGAGAATATAAAATACAAAAATTCACAATGGCAGTTCTTTGAAATTAAAAATTCTGTACTGGTTCCCTTTTTCTTTAATTGTGTCTTATACCAATATTTCATTGTTTCTTATAGTTAGTTGTATAATATTAAAAGTAAAAGAAAAACTATTTAATTGTGAGTTAAAAAATACAATACTGAAAGGGAAAAAAGTCTATTTTTTAAATGTGCATTTATTCTTTACAGTATAAAAATATCAGTTCTTTGTTTGACAGGGCCTTCCTCCCAGATAAGCAAGGTTTAATTATAGCTTTTTTCACATTTTTTCACTGTAACATTGAATTGCATAATTTTTCCATTTCTTCTTTTTTTTTTCTCTTCTTTCTTTTTTTCTCTTAACTTTAATATTTTTTCCTCACAATTTTCCTCCCATCTGTCCACATTTACCCTTGTAGCATACATTCTCTCATCTCAATGTTCTTTCCTTTACATCTTTGCCAATAGTATCTGCGCTAAAATTATTGCAAGATCCCTGATCAGGAGTCCTCATTTTTTCTTCATTATGATCAGTCTCTGATGCTTTTGTTGCCAGCAAGCATTTTCATCACTGCTACTGAAGCTTTGCACTGGATCATTCACCCTTTTTAAAATTTAAGTCAAGGGCAGCAAGCACAGAGCTCAGCCATGCACCTCCTCTTGACTCTCTGTAGAACCCAATGGACCCCAGATTTCATTATCAATGGGTTTTTCTCTTTTGAATTTACAAAATAATGTGAAAGTTGTATTGCAGCTCAGCAGCATACTGTTAACACATTGAAGAAGGAATTTACATGCCACAGTGTGTCATGGTGGCTGCATGAGGCTGTTTAGGAATGCATAAGGATCTGCAGACTGCTGGAATATTGTTGAGGCAGGAAAAAAACCTGATGCGCTCTTGTCCATACTGCCTGAGAAGGGTCGTTGGTGTATGTTAATAACAGTGACTGTCCTTGAGTGTTATGTGAGAGTTCTAGTTGGCCCAGGACAACAAAACACAAAGTATTTTGGAGGCAGGATGTATATGTAACAAACAACTTTGCAAAGTATGTTATATCATGGACATTTTATAGTCTTCCACAACATTATGGTCTTATGTTCTGTCAAAATTTTTCAGATTAAAGAATTATCACCTCATTCTTGTTCCAGTAAGGTTCTGTAACTTGAATGAATATAGTATAACAGTGCATATAACTGTGTAATAAGTGACTGGTGTCATCAGTCATCAAAATACAACATTGTAGAATTAGACTTGATGTAAACAACTAAACTTGTCATAAACAAGTAGAAGCAGGACTCCAAGGTCTACAGCAAATAAGTAAATAAATAAATACCTTATATTGCACCCACTCAAAGTGAAAAGAACAACACTTAATGCATTTATAACAAACTCACCATGCTGGATATTCCATATTTCAAAAATAGGGGGGAGTGTGGAGGTGTGTTGTGGGCTATGTACAGAAGTAAAGCTAAAGAACTTCAGTGCTGAGTTCTTGGTTTATCAGCAATTGTATCACTTCTCAGCTCATACATGTACTTCTTCTGAAACCTGTTACCAAATATATTGTGATATTATGCTGATGTGGGATGATATTGGCAGTTATTCTAAACGTCACTGTCAAATGACATGCAAAATAAAATGTTGGCAAAAGTGGGTTAAAATAAATGTTTTAAAATTTTGCACAGAGCTTGACAGAAAGTATAGCAGGAAGAGTAACCACCTGAAACAGGTCTTGTATCCAGTTTAAACAAAAACCTAACTCTTAGACTGCTGTGTGTGCAGCAGTCTAATGGGTAAATATATGCCACACTGGCTATTTTGTTGCACTAGATTTTCCCAGAGTTACATGGATTTCCTTTTTCCATAGATTATCATAAAGACATTTAATAGTGTAAGTACTGTGGTAAGGAAAAATAAGAAATTTTCTTGTTTGTTGGTTTGTAATTGGAAGATGAACCTGGCACAGGTATTCAGTACTTATCACCCTTCTATTGTGTGTTAAAATACTCCAATCTCATTAACCCCACAATTTGGAAACCATGTGACAAGCTATACAAGAGGAAAACTCTTTTCTTCTAAAGTCTCTTTGCATCTATCAGGCTCCATCTCTCTCTATAACTGCTTGTGCTTCAAATTCTCACTGTTTCCAATGTTTTTTTTTTATCATGGACTTTTGTTCAGAAGCTAGTAATTAAATAATGTGGTAATAAATTGAAAATAAATTTTACACATGAATATTGGCTATAACTGTTTATTGTTGCAACATAACTTCCCCTGCTCTTTATGCCTCTTGATTTCTTGGACTTGAAGGGATATGTGCGGCAACTTCCTACTCTCCTTAGTGCCTACAAATGCTCTTGCAATGTGGGTAATAAGCATGAGGTTTTCCTTGTCTATGCCAAATGGACCCATAGGCAACAGTAGGGTGAAAATGTCTTATTTCGCTATCTCGCCCTTTCTTATTTATCTTTAAACTCTAATAGTTTAGAACATGTAATATTCACTCATTTTCTCTTCCTTTGACTTCCCTCTTCCTCCAGACCTCTCCAAAGCACGTGTTTTGGTCACTGTCCTTTCAGATGTTTTTTGAAAACTCACTAAAACTTTAAAACCTTTAATAAACACTAAAACATGAAAGTCTTTTTTTAGTTTTTACTAAAGGAGTTTTAATATTCTACTGAGAATCAAGTGGATTTTGGATTTTGTGTTGGTCAAAAATTTCACAACAGTTGTCCTCGTAATTCCAGATATTCAACTTGACAAGGGTTCATATGCTGCCAACACCATAATGTGGGGTGAAAAGTGAAATAAAACTCAACAGGGCAGGAGTATTATTTCTCCTTTTAATGCCTTTATTAAAGTGATCAGCTCAGGATTAGGAAGTTCGACGAGGCGGCCGTCTCCGTCGTCTTCCCCAGCGTGGCTCAGAGGAGGAGGAGGTGCAGCTTTGTCCACTAAGGGGCAGAGCTGGGGGTCCACTCCTCACAGGGACGTCTAGGGCGGGACCCCGGTATTTCTTCGCTTTTCCCTGCGTCCAAGCTCCAGGTCCCAGTCCCAGGCAGCTTCTTTTTAGTCAGGGCGAGGGGGCACTGAGGTCTCCTAACATCTCTGCAGGTTCAGCACTCCACTCCTCACATCCACGAATCATTCCAATTCTTCAATTTTATATTTGGCTCGTTGATTTTGGGGTTTTTATAAGTTCAATAAGTCCCATGGTACCTTGGGTTTCTTAAAATCTACATATTGTAATGAAGCCCTCCTCCTCAGTAACACAAAATAGGGCTTTTACCTGCCCTGGCTAGGTCGTTAAGTGATACAAAGAGAACTATCAACTCTAACGACTTATAGTTAACATAACAAGTAACCCTGCCTAGCAGCTCTGCTTCAGCAGCTCTGGTTTATAAAATTTAACAAAATTCAGTTTTTTCCACTAAACAAAACTCCGTTCATAACAAAAAGACTTGCAAATTAGACCCAAAATGTTTGTCAAAGTTCACTCGATTCCAATAAAAATATGAGAGTTTTATATATTCTTATTTATATAAAGTTAGTTACTTTTAAACTCCTCCCCTTTTTCTTCTATTCACCAGAAAGTCTTCCTGGCAAATTTTAATTCTAGATTGTGTATTTTCATAGATTAGGGATTGATAGTTTTTGGAAGCCCCATGCTTCCATTTGATGGGAAACAAACAGTAAATAACTTTTAATTTTTTTTGTCTTTTACTTCACTGAAATGTTTTTCTTGTTTTGATATTGTAGATAATACGGCCAGTATTCTGACAAGACGAAGGAGATACAGCCGAACCACTCAAGATATCTATTACCTCCCCGTTTTGATTTCTGATGGTGGCGTGCCCCCTCTCAGCAGCAGCAGCACCCTCACCATCCGGGTTTGTGCCTGTGAGAGGGACGGACGAGTGAGAACTTGCCATGCTGAAGCTTTCCTCTCCTCGGCTGGCTTGAGCACAGGAGCTTTAATTGCCATCCTGCTCTGCATTGTCATCCTTCTTGGTGAGCCATTTGCAATTCTATGTAGTGCTGTCCCTCCAATGCCTCTCGGAATCTGGCAGGACACAAGGTTTCAGTATGGCATGCTTTTGAAACAGTGGTTGCCTGGTAGTAGCAGGCAATTAGAAACACAAATCTGTGATTAGAGGGTAAAGGTTTAGCTAGAGTTAATAGGGAAAAAGTGTCTTTAAAGTATATTTTAGAATATCTGGAATCCAGTAGAAAAATTTTTCAGAGACCATCAAGTAATTAGCACTGGTAATCTTTTTTTTTCCATAATTTTGAAAGATTTCAAAAAGAGACGACTCTAATACCATGTCTTGAACAGAGTGAAAAATTATAGAAAGTAGATGGGCAAAGCTTTTTGAAATGCATTGTGCTGTAAGACGCATCATTAGCACTCTACAAAAGCCATTTCTTAATTACCTTTGTGGGATAAACTGATAGCAATGCTAGAGGTATTGTCTTGCTATGTCTTGCTTGGTCAGTTCTTGAATAAGTCTTTTGGGCAGGAATCCTGTCAGAGGAGGGAGGCCTGCAAAGGAAAGCAGGTTAGGAGTAGCACTGCATTTAAGGATGGGATTTTGGTTCATGCAGTTATTAGGATAGATAGTTTTAAGACTTTAACTGTGTTTAGGGTAAGGAAGACAGTAGCAGTTATCACAGCATACAGGTAGAAGTTGAGGAGGATGAACTCAGTCTTGGTAGTAGGAAGACATAGGCTTGGATTATTGCTACTGCTACTTCTAGGGTAGTTAGTAGGAAGAGAACTAGAAAGATTAGGAGTGAAACTACTGGTATTGTGGAGAATAGGGCTGTTGTGGCTGTGGAGATGAGCTGGGAGAGAAGATGGCCTGCTGTAAGGTTGGCTGTTAGGCGTACAGCTAGTGCTAATGGGCGGATGAGCAGGCTTGTTGTCTCGATCAGGATAAAGGCTGGGATTAGTGGGGTGGGAGTGCCTTCTGGCAGGAGGTGGCCTAGAGAAGCAGAGGGTTGGTTTCACAGGCCTGTTAGGAGAGCAGCTAGTCATAGGGGGAAGGCTAAAGCTAAGTTTATAGACAGTTGGGTGGTTGGGGTGAATGTGTAGGGTAATAGGCCTAGGAGATTAATGAGTAGGAGGAAGACTATGAGGGATGTTAAGATTAGGCCTCATTTGTGTCCTTTTTTGTCTAGGGGCATTATTAGTTGTTTTGTGATTAGGTTAATAAACCATAGTTGGAGGGTTGAGAGTCGATTAGTGATTCATCGGTTGTCCAGGGACAGTAATAGGAGGGCTGGAAATGTTATTGAGATGAGGATTAGTGGAATTCCTAGGAAGGATGGGCTTGAAAATTGGTCAAAGAAGTTTAGGCTCATGGTCAGGTTCAGGGAGTAGTGCTTGGAGCAATGGGTGGTTTGTTAGAGGGGGGATTTATTGATATGAATGACAGAAGTTTGGGCTGAATGATTAAAGAGAAAGTGAGTCATGAAGTGAGCATGATAAAAGATCAGGGGCTGGGGTTTAGCGGAGGCATATCATTAAAGGGGGGGGAGTTTCCCTCTTTAGCTTAAAAGGCTAATTCTGGTTCATAGCTTCTTAATGATTAGGATGATATTAGAGAGGATCAGCTTTTGAAGTTGGGACAGAGACAAGGGACATAGGAGACTATAAGCAGACTCTTAAGGTTAATGCCATTACAAGTGCATTGCCTCTTGACTCTTTTTAGGTTTTTAATTTTTCCAGGTCAATTCCAATGTTACCCATTAGTTAATATTGTGGTTGGTTTTCATTTGTTTTTTTTTTCCTGTCAGAGACACAACTTGCTGCATGCATGACTCTGTGCTGCTCATGTGATTTCCCGCACAGAGATGGCAAGAAATAATAGCAATTGCAGTGTAACTGAGAGGATATTTTGAGGACTTTTACCCCAAAGACTACATTTTCTAAGACCTACTTTCTTTACAGCTTGCTTCAGTATTTTCTTTTCAGAAGGTTATTTTAAAATATACAGTTATTCATTTATCTTGTAATTTTGTATTTTATTACACAAAATTGAATATTCATAAGAAAAAAAAGAAATGTTTTCCATAATAATTCAATTTATATCCTAAATGTTGGTTTTAATGAAGCACTGAAAGCCCTGGATTATGCTTCTGAAAAATGCTAACTAGTTGCTCATTTTTCATTTACCTGAAAGGATGTTATCTCCATTTATGTCCTTTATGAGATCCCTAATAAACTAAGTAGCAGATGATCCCGAATACCAGTACTGAAAATACCAGTACTGAAAATATTACACTTCTGTATTTTTGACTTAGAGTCTGCTATTTCTGTAGCATACTCAGATGTAAATTTTAAACCTACTCTAATATCTGCAGTTTTCTCTTTAGCAATTGTGGTCCTTTTCATCACCCTAAGACGTAGCAAGAAGGAGCCTTTGATCATTTCAGAAGAAGATGTTCGGGAAAATGTTGTGACATACGATGATGAGGGAGGTGGAGAGGAAGACACGGAAGCATTTGACATCACAGCACTGCGGAATCCATCTGCTGCTGAAGAGCTAAAATACCGGAGGGATGTTCGGCCTGAAGTGAAACCTCTGTCCAGGCATCATCCCTCCTCAAGCCTTGACAGTATAGATGTTCAGGAGTTCCTTAATCAAAGACTGGCAGAGGCTGATCTGGACCCCAGTGTGCCCCCATATGACTCCCTGCAGACATATGCCTATGAGGGTCATCGATCAGAAGCTGGGTCTATCAGCTCTCTGGATTCAGCAACAACACACTCTGACCAGGATTATAATTACCTTGGAGACTGGGGACCTGAGTTCAAGAAGCTAGCTGAACTCTATGGGGAAATAGAACCAGAAAGAACAACTTAGTTGTAATTCCCAGAACAGAGAAGTTCCTAAACCACTGGACAGATAATGACAACAATGGTAACAAAAAAAAGAATGAATACAGTACTTGGAACTGAGTAAGTTGTATGCAGTTACTGTAGAACAAGTGCCCTTTTCATATTTGAAACTGGGTTCTCCAATTGAAAGAAAGTCAAATTTTGGAAAATACATAAAAAAGAATCTACTGTCCCTTGTGTATTTTTTTTAATTGCTCATTAAAGTGTCTGGTACCTTATCTGCAACAATACCTAAAGTAAAGCCAAGAAATGACATTTTTATTGCAATATGCGTAACAGCTCCAAGCTGCAGTAAGTTTATGTTCATGTCTGTTTGAGAAGAGAGCTAAAAAAGGATCAAATGTCTTGCAGGTGGTTGTGATGTTGCATTTCTAGCTGTGCTCTAGGCCTTGTGATCCCAACATGAGGTAGACAGTGAGGTTACCATCAGTGTGAGAAGTGCTACCAATCTGTTTCCTTTACAGAGGTGATAAGCCACAGCTGTCCTCTTAAATAAATGGTCCTTCGAAAATTTAATCTTATTGACTTAGCAGGTTGCATTGAGAAGCTGTCATTTCGTTATGTCCTTCATAATCTTGTCATCCATAACCAGCTAACAGATGGAGGGCATCATTATCTGTAGCTCAAACACAGCTCTAGCGCATAACCCCAGACCTGCTCTGTTACTGCGTGCTAAAGGAACTGTTGTTTCCAGTGTTGCACTTTTTCTTTTTGTCTTTTCATGGGAACATCGTTCATCTAAATGGAATAGGCCCAAAGTACTCTTTATGCAGCGAAGCAGATGAAGCATAGGCTTTTTCAATAAAAACAACAATGGCAGCACCATTAAACTACATGGTTTTTTGGTTCACTGTGCTTCACTTATGTCAAGAGCTGAAGCTTTTTAAATCTTTTGCTGGTCTGAGTCCAGAAGCTTCAACAGTCTGTTTAAAACCCAGTGTTCTTAATCACAATGTTTTTCTATTTCTGTGTGTGACTAAAAGCAAAATAGAGCTGCTGGTAAGACATTGGGATAGTGAAAATTTAAGCAAGGAGAATAAGATGAGGATGCGTTTTTTTTTTAAATTCAATCTACTGATATTTATTTCTCTTAGAGCATTTGCCACCTCAGCAGAGCAAGATGATTTTTCCCTATTTCAAGCATCATGGAAACAAGAGCATTTTAAGTCAGTGAAAGAAATATACCATTACTGTAGTTCCTATGGATTAAGTTAATTGATTTCTTCCATTAGTAACTTTGGAGCATTGCAGGAATGATAGCTCTCCTTAACATAGCAAGCTGCTTAACACCTAATCCAGCATTTTTTTTTCTTTTTTTACATTGCAGCAGCAGAATGCTAAACAGTTCTGCTTAACATAGCAGCCTGATTAGCACCTCATCTAGCAGATTTGGATTTTTCTTTTCCTTTGTTTGGAATTTTAACATTTTCTTTGTCTTTCTGGTGATAATACTGTGAGAGGACCAGGAACTCATAATATCTCACGAGAGATTATGACCTATAATATTCATGATCATTATCAACAGTCCTCTGCTCCTAATTCTAGCTCCATTTTAGGCAAAGTGACTTCTTCCAGTATGCATTTGAATGGAAAAACATCCAGAGTAGAAGCTGTGTACTTTTTTTCTTACTCTACAGTCTGGAGTGCAGAGTGATACAGATTTGTATGCTGCACTAGATTCCTCCCTCTGCATTTTAGGTGCCACTTATATTCAGCTTAGTAAAGAAGAGTCTATATTTATTGCTGATCTACTGTGAGCCACACAGGTGAACTAGATAATTAAGCCTTCTTTTCTTTACTCTATGGTTGGATAGGTCCTAGACATGACTGAAATTTCTCATCAGTTTACTTTGAAGAGATTTTTTTATCTCCTGAGATGTATTTGACTGCTTTTGGTTTAAACAGCCTTCTGGAAAAAAGAGCAAGTAGCTTTGTAAGCAACTTTTACACTCTGAAAAGTATTAGTTGTACTGTAAATCCAGAATTGTTTTTTCGTACACTATTTTGTTTAAAATTTGTAATTACTCTTCTTTCTTTCAGAATCTGAACCCTCATGAAAATTTAGTAGGGAAAAACACCTGAACTCTAAGATATTCTGCTGATAATTTGAAAGTAGTTTATTATTTTGTGTTAATTTTTTTATATGCTTTTTATGAAATACAGAATCTTTTAGAAAAGCACTTAAGGAGGCATTCTTACTGTAGAGTGAAGTTAGATGCAGTAAGAGTTACACACAAGCTGATAATGGTTGTCTTTTATTGTCTTTTTTGGGGGTAGAACTAGGATATGTTTCAGTTTTGTCCCAAATAAAGCAACTAGTATTGTGTGATTTTATTAGGAGCAATTTTCTTTTTATTTAAGTCACACTTGCTTTATGCCAACATCTAAATTTTTATACTGTATGAGTAGCGTGTTAAAAGCAAAATGTTTCAGCATTACTACTACCATAATACTTTGTATCACAGCTGCATGAAAATTGCACTCATTGTTGTATTATCGTTTTGAGAACTGGGTATTAGTTATCTTTATGTCTGTTCCCTCTGGCCCTACACCAAAGCAGGGAAAATCAATTGTATTTTGTGTTTAAAGCAGTGTTTGTGCCATTGTTTTTTTTTAATTTACATCACAGAACGTTCAGGCTTACAGGCAACAGAAGTGCAGTGACACAAGCAAATGGTCATTCCTAATGCTAATGGTCAGTTTAAGTTAATAATAACTCAGAGAAATAATATTTCCCTTTTTGCCATTCCTGGTGATCTCTTTGCTGCTATACAGCACATGCATCATACCCCAGGAAACCTGAATCCTTTGAAACTCTGCAGGGTTATTGAGACACTGCTTCTGTGACGCTGCGGTGTGTCCTGTTTGGTACGTCCTAGCCACAGTGATCGCCAGATGTGCTTTTCTATCATGATGTGTCTGCATGCTTGCTATGCTTACTGTGTTCTACTCAAATACACATCACAGTGTCGTGTTGTTTGCATGACAAATAACAGAATGTTAAATCTTCAGGGCCACAGAAGAAGGCCTCACAGTGCAGAAATAACAAGTTTACGATTTTATTAACCCAATCTCTTTTTTTTTTTCCTTTGGTCCTTTATATCCTAAAACCAAATTTAAACTATATTTGAGAAATTCGCTGTTGACCTAGATTCTATGTTGAAGTAAAAGAAAATTAACACTGGATGGCACAATCATTTTTGTAGCACTGCTGATTTAAACACAGCATATATTCAGTGAAAGTAATGTGGGAAAATTTCTCTCAGTTTATGGTTAAGTCTGATTATATATACTATGCTTAAAGCTTTCATGAATCTTTTGTGTACTCATATTCTAAAATATTTTCCTATTAGCCTAAATAGTAATCCTGTTGCTGCTTAACAACTAAATGCTGAAAGCTGCCAGTTTGACTTAAACTGAAAATACTGAGTAAAGTTAAATGGCACATGCAAAGTGATACTTAAGGGCTTTTCTATTTACAATTTGATTTCTACAACAACCATTCAACTAATAGTACATTTCCACCAAAATAATTAGCCGCATTCCTTCAAAAAAACCCTCTTTCTTGTAATGGTGAGGGCACTCGCTGTGCTGTAATCTTAACAAGTCAAAAAAATCAGAAAAAAATGTCAGTATAAGAATTGAAAATTGTGAAACTTAATTGTCCAACTAAAACCTGTCAAAAATGTAGTTTAATGCACTTTAAAGACAAGAAAGAGCTTGAATTCAGCTGGTGTTAGATTAATATACATACATTGAAAACAAATTGATTTATCAGTGTTACCTTTTATTACATACACATAGAATACTGTAAAAGTTGAAAGTAACTTCACTCTGTTATGCACTTTATTTTTTTGCATTTTTTAGAAAACTAAAATAACTGCAAACATTTTTGAGTTTTAATTCTAATTGATGCAATTGTTTAAATTGTGAATACTGAAAGAAAATATCTATGGGAAAATATTATTTATGGTATTTAAGAGGAATTACAAAATTTTTGTGGTCTAAAAATTTTTTTAAATCATCCTTTAAAAAATAGAAGTATTGGACCTGTCTGGAATTAACCAAACTCATAAACTCACACAATGGTAACTAAGGGAATATTCTGAATGCAAAGGATATGAAATTATGCTGCCTAGCGTTACTTTGTGGATTATAAAGTGCTAAGACCTTGTACTTGCAGTACATATAAATGGCACAGTGCATTCTAAGGAACATTAGAAGTGTGTTACAAGTTTTGGGCCATTCTTATTTTTCCAAAGTCTCCAAAAATATATATATTTTTTTTAACAAAAGAGTAATGTAAAGTATACCTCCTTATGCAAGTGTTACTGATAGAAAATTGTTACATTTTCTTTTAATAAACAAAAGGGACAAAATCTTTTATTCGTATTTTTCAAATAAAATGTGCTCTTTGCTATGGTGATGGGTTATTGTATTCCTCATCACATTCCTCATCAAATAACATGGATGTGCTATTTTGCCTTCACTCCTGCATTCTATACTCACCAAGGAACCAGAACATCTGCAGACACTCCATCTTTATGACCCAGGTGTGACACAGTTGTATTAATGAGGCCAATGTCAGAAACGGTGTGGGAGTTTGAACTGGCTCTGAAATGCCTGGTATTGTCCCTTGGTGATGCCACTATTTCAAGGACTGTCTCGCATGATTATTGCTACAGACGGGTGGGGATGGAGAGAGACACCATGAGACACTTTGCAACAGGATGCAGTATAGCTGCTAAATGGTTCATTACTTTTACTTGTGGCAACTGTTCCTCTCCAACCATAACTGTCCTGAAACTGAAATACAGTGTTATAGGACGAACCATACATTAGCCACATGAACGAATTGGGGAATTGCACATCTGTGAATCCAAATTGGTGGTAAAAGCCATGGTTGTTATCCCAAGTTGACATAGAAGGCAAAAGTAGACAAGGACATTTACAATGCTCAAGCTCAGGCACGTGTAATGAAAGTGCACAGGAGTCAATCATTCTTTCTCAAAGGAATTAATAGGCTTTATCAACAAATGACATCTCAGAAAATAATGATGCCATAGCTCACAACAAACTTGCTGCAAAAAAGGCTGTCTTTCCCAGACTGTCATAAAATTCAAACATGAAGTGAGGGTGGACAGGAAACAAAAGTAGAATTTTCTTGCTGAACCCTACTTACTCTACTTTATTGTCCATGACTCAATTCAGATTGTATACCACTATACTATGCAATTTTCACCTGTGCCTCACCACAAACACAGAAAAAAAAATGATGGTAAGAAAGTATTTGCGAGATAAATATTGTCAGCCTGAATCTGAAAGCAAGTTCAGGGAGATTTTGTGGTATTTGTTTTAGTCCTCAGTTGAAGTGTCAAAATTTCCAAAATAATTTTGAGAAATATTTTAGATAATATTTTATATTCAAGATTGATTTTTTTTGTATTAACAATGCTTTATATCATCTTACATTATTTTGAAATTGATTTTTAGTTGTTTGATTTAGATTTTTGTTTGGAGTCTATACTACTTCTATATATGTGACAAATGTATAATTTATACTTAGGTGGAGAGAGTCTTCAAAAGCTAGAACATTTGGCTTGTGAGTTTGGCAGACTTCTTCTGTGGTTTTCACAAATCCATATAGCATTTTGTATTCTTGCAACTCCTTACAAGTCCACCAAGGAAGTTCCAAAGATCCAACAGTATTTCCACACTCTCTGTCTCATAATCTGGTCTGTTCTGGAAGTACATGCAACAGAGCTGATAGGCAGTCATTACCTGCAGAAATATACTCATCAACTGAGATATACCCTCAAAGCAAAAATGGACATTGGGATTAGCACTCTTAGAGGATCATAGGGCACAAAGACCTTGGAAGGCGATAGATTCCTAGCCAAAGCTGAATAAAATCTGGGTCCACAGGAACTCCCACCATAGTGAACCTTGTCATCATGCATGTCCAATGCCTGAATATCTGGTGAGCTCAATGGAAAGCTCTTTACAGGTGCATGTAAATAAGCGAACTGCTCATAAATCACAACTGCTGCATCTTCTGCTAGAATTCTGGGCAGGAATCGCTCTGTCTTAACACATTTGTCAGGTTAACAGTGTAAACATAATTATGAGATACTCCGCAGTTCTTACACACAACTTTACCTACCACATTAACTGTCATGAAACAAATTGGATTGCTCTCTACCTTTTTCTTAAGATTATGCATTGTTTCTTAAATCTAAATTATATCCTCAATTTAAAAGCAATTCTTCTCTTTATTTTCTGGAACCGATCTGGGTACAAAGCACCTACAATTAAAATTCAGCCCTGTTTTGAAGTCTCAAGCACAAACATCTAACAGCCAACTTCATTATTGGATTTGAGCTGGGCAAAAATCAAACACTGCTTGGGTTTGAAAAGTAAAGCTCACTCTTATTAAAACTATTCTGTTTCTGCTAGCGTAAGTCTATTAATCAAAAACTATGCTTGAAGTGAAAAAGTATATGATCCTGATTATGTCATATAAACCACATTTGGATTTCTCAAAAAGAAGTAAACGTTGCTCATAATCTGTATGTACTACTTGCAAATTATATTACCTTTTTTAAAAATCAAACTTGCATTTTCCAGATAGTTTCAAATTTTCATCTGAGAAATGGTAACATGGAAAATAGTAATTGAGAGATCAAAATCTTTTTAATCTCTGGCTGCTCCAACTATTTAAAAGAAGAAAACTTGAAAATATATTTCTTTATGATACTAATTGAATTATCAGCTCTGCAAAACAAGTCTCTTGCATATGATATTGGTAACAATAAAAAAAAATTATGTTACTATTCTTTCTTACTTGTTTTAGCAGGTTTTTTTAATGAAGGATGCCAATGTATACCTTAAGTTTTGGCTAAATGGGTTATATAACTGCAAGTATAGCGTGTGATTTTCTGAGATAAGGAAATTAAATATAAAGTAAAACTCTCAAATCTTGTAAGTGAAACAGAAACTCAGGCTATATAAGAGTATCAGAGACCAACACCACTTAAACATATTCAATCTCGTTTACTGCTAAAAAAAATAAAGGCCTCTAATGCTCATTTGATATTTTGTCCTTTACAAATGGCCATTTCATATGTTTTTATCAATATGTTTTTTCTTTACTTTTTCTGTAAGACTCACTGCATTTTTTGAAAAAAAGGTTTTTAGTGATTTCCTCAGAATACTATGAATTCAAGTCTGTTGAATTTGATGGAAACAGTTTCAGAAGGACAGTTCTTTGATAGAACTTCCCACCAAAATCTGCAAGGATTAATCAATAACTAACTGGTCAAAGCGTTTTATCAGGGATGTGCAAAATAGAATTCAGAGCAGGATGTTACATGGGGATCTCCCACTTCAGCTATTTCTTGATCATAATCCCACTAGAAATTCTAATACCATTAGAAGTTTCAATGAATTTTTACTGATTATTTACTGATTATTTTTTAATAAAACAGCATTCCTGTTTTCAGTCAAGATTTGTGGGGATGGGAGGTCCTGAAAACATGACTTATACATATTTTTACTTTGTATGCTGCTTTATTGTTCCTTTTTTTTTTTCTTTTTTCCCCCTACCCTTAAAGGCCCTCTTTTTGCACTGAATACTTGAAGCACTGAAATATAATAACTCAGTTAAGAATATCCAGGGAATTTAAGAATTTATCTCTCTGAAAAAATGGAAATACTTTTCAGTGGTATCTGATGCCAGATGTACTAATCTTCATTCTTGTACCCTGGGGCAAACATTTATATTGGACTTTATCACAGCTGAATTCCTTACCTTTTTTTTCCTGCATGATATTCCAAAATGCAAATAACTTTTATTATAACTTTAAAAATCTTGCTGTTTTTTAGCATTTATATTGTCCAAGACCCTAGTGTCTGAGGTCACAGAGAAAATTATATTATTTTCTTAAGTAATTGTTTACTTTAAAAGCAAGATTTCTGATTTCAGTGTTAGAAAGTAAAGACTTATAAGGGAGGAAAGGGAATTATAGGAGGCATGAAGAGCAATGGAAGGATAGTAGAGTAGACAACAAATGCAACAGGATAGATGTGATTACACAGAAATTTTTAGAAATGCATCACAAAGTGAAGTACATAGTGATACAGGTCAGATTTTTCAGTGGGGTATTACAATCTTTATTGTAAATTTCATGAACTAAAATTGCAGTATTTTATGAGTATTCCCCTTAAAGTTAATACAAATAGAAGCTATATGGGATATAAAATTGGGATGTGTTAGGAAATACAGAAAAAAAAATCCAGTGGAAAATGGACATAATTAAAAGTTATTTACGTGGTTCTTATTGTGTTTCTTTATATTATTCATGTTATGCAAATTTTTTTTTTTTTGCTGATATTGTGAATAACAATACTGGATCACTCAAAAAAAAGCAGATTCCCACTGGTATGCCTAGGTTTTTGTCTTGTCAATTCGACATGAATTTTTGAAAGTATTTAATTTATTTTGCAGGAAGTTTTCAACTGTACTTTTCTAATGAAAAGCTCCTACAACTTCCTCACTTCTGGAGCAGGATTATAATTTTTTCTGATATAGGTTATAGACTGCAGGGAGAGTGACAAAAGCTACCCAAATGGCTGAAGATGTAAACAGTTATGTGCCTACTTACAGGAATCTATTACTTTTTGCCTGATTTGTACCCACACAAAATATTGTCATAGCTCAGAATATATTGGAGAAAACTGTGGTCATGATGTACATAAGAAAACCTTTGCTGATTCTGTTCTATTTCTTTCAAATATAACCAAATTTAAGGTTAGGTGACTTTAATATTACTTCGTTGCTCATACTTTATTTAGCTTGTGTGAAAAGGAAGTTCCAAAGTTCAAGGTGTGAAAAAATAAACCCACAAAAAATATAGACATTACATGAAACAAAGAACATAAATACACCATACGTGATCTTATGGTATATTTAGCTTACTATCCAAGCTTGATCCCTAAAAGAAAAAGGGACAAAATCTTAGACTATCTTGAATATTCAACCTCCACACTGGATTCTCAACTGTCAGGTCAATGAAAGAATAGTTTTAATGTGTACATGCAAAGATGCAGTGTGTCAATTGAAAAGTGAGTGACTTTGGGCAACAGTTTACACTTGAACTCAAGCTGTCTGTTCTCAAGTTATGTTTTGGAAAGGAAGAACACCTTTTGATAAAATGGGTCAGATGACAGAAACATCCTGATTTAAGTGAGTGGAAAGAGTACTTGGTGTCTGGTAGAGTTCTACATGATTCTGACAGCCAGGAAGATGCTGCTATGATGTGTTACTGCAGAAAAGAAAACTTTTGGCCTCTGAAAGTGAAAAGACTCTCCTTATTTTTGAGGCATTTTATGAGAGACATTATCACTGCTTGAAGTGATTTATCCTAAATGTGAGAGGTTGTGATGGTCAATCTGTCTTTTTGCACCTTGTGCAGTTCCTGTTGATGGTGCAGGCTGCATGGTTCCTGGTACTGATCAGAAGCACCCCATTCTTGACAGACCTTCTAATAAGAGTATGGTGGTAAGTGTCCTCGCTTCAAGGAATTAACATGAAAGTCTGAGCATTTCATTTCAAGGTCACAAGTTCATATTTTACATGGAAATGTGAAATGTAAACAGGGGTAGCAGTAAATGACTACTTTACAGGAAATTTGCTTGTAATCTCACTTTGGTGTTGACACTGAAAACCTCCATGATGGCAGTGCCAAAGAGGTTGTAACTCAGTATGATCACCATGTGCCTGTCTGCTCTGAGTTATTTTGAGTCTCTTGTTTGACTACGGGGATTTGACAAGTAATCCTGTAACAGACACATCCAGATTTTAGGTAAAAGAGTTATGTCTGTATTCAGCTCAACATTCCATTTCCAGCTTCCTCCCTTGCTATATCACTGCTGTTTTTCCCAGATTACAGTGGAACTAAAGAATTTATGGGTGATGAGGATCTGAACTTCTTGCTGCTGAACAAACACCGGCTGAAATTTGCTGCCTCCGGAACCTTAACATCTACAAGAAGTGATAAACACTCTCATCCAAATGTTGACAGAAACAACATGAATAAAAATAAAATAGATGATGTTTTGTAATTGAAGGCCAAGAGACTGATGAACTAAAGAAAAGATAAGATTAAAACATTTTTGAGAGTAGTGGAATAAATAACTTGATGCTTCTGGGTCGCTTGATATATCTGGTTATTCACAATGGAAAATTTATGGATGAGTAAAAGTCCTTCTTACACTTTTTTGAAATTGATAAAGGATAACTACACAATGCACACAGGAAAGAGGAATAGCCATATGGGATCCAGTAATAATGGACATGAAACCACAGTTCATTTATTGATAAGAAAACTCTTTGTATATACAATGATACAGAGTCAAAGTCAAATATTTTGTATATAAGAATAGTACAGTAGAGGAAAACTTGTTTCTTGAGCTTAGTATACTAAAAGCAAAATTCTGTTCCATGAGAAAGAAATGATGATGCATCTATAAACAAATATACTTTCCTGTCTCTGTCATTGATTCCCTATCTGTCCCTAAGAAAATAACTTAATATTAGTAAATTAATTAAATTAAATTAAATTAAATTAATTTAATTAAATTAACTTAATATTAGTATTGATTTTTTTTTCCAGTCCAGAATTTGTTAGACCTCATTGTTCATATATACTTTCTTGAAATCAAACCTCTCCATATATAAATGTACTCTAAACAGAAGATGCTAAAATAAAAGCTACAGAAGCTTCCAAGTCATAATTTCTCAATAACCTGGAACCTTAAATCTAAGCGATTTAGAATCTCAACTTTAATATTCAGCTTAAAAAATCCTGTTTTGCTAAGCACTTTAAGAACCTGGGGTCCAAAACCTACACATTCTATTTTGAAAATATTCTTAGAAAATATCTAGAAACTGCCACAAACAGCAAAATCAAGTGGGCAATTCCTAGGTATGCAAGTTAAGAGCAAGCCTAGTTATATAGAAGGTTAATCTAGGTTTTCTTGAAGGACTCAATAAGCCTTTGAATAAAGGTAATACAATTTTGTCATTTGGATTTCCAATAAGATTTTGATAAAAATCAAAAATATTTCATTAAACATATAACTACATGAGCTCAAAGATAGATTTAAGAACAGGAAAAGAGTACAGGGCTACTTTATAAGGTTTCTCAGTGTAAAGAGTACTGCTAGGCATTTTTTAGGGGGGAAATTGTGTGATAGAGCCAAAGATAATCTAGAAAATCCAGTTGTGACTACTTGAAAAGCAATCAGTGGATCGTTATTGCATGAATTGAAGCTGTGGTTGAAATGAAAAAAATACAAGGTAATGGGCAAAAACAAAACCTACCCAAAAGAGACCTGCTCCTTGAACTCAGAATAAATTTATTCCTCATGGAGAATATTTTTGAGTTGCTATTTCTAACTAAATATCTGCTAGGTCGGGACCAAAACCAACATAAGCAAATGTGGTATGTGTTAAAATGTATTAGGTAATAAGAGAAAAAACCAAAAGTGTCGTTATGCTATTCAAAAATTCAGAGTGATTCCATATTTCAACCACTCAGTAGAACAGGCTAGTGCCATTCAAAAAACAAGAGAAACCACACAGAAATCAAGAAAATGGTTAATAGTTGCAAAACATCATGCATATCAGGAGTTTCTAAAAGTTAGGGCTCTTCAATATGGAAAAGAAATGAGTGATGGGAATAATATCTAACAAGTTAAAAATTTCAAAATTACAACTGATATGTAGGAAATAAATGAAAAACTACTATTATTATTTTTCACAATAGAAAAGTGAAGAGAAAAAAACTACGATTTATGAAATAAGCTTTTAGTTAACAGATTTAAAATAAACAAAATAAGATAGTTTTTCACATGGCATACAATCAAGTGGTAATAGTCAAGTGATCATACAGTCTTTTTTCCATCACAGATGTGGCTTTGGAAGTCACACAGCTGCATTTTTTTCTTTAGCTACGGTGTTGTTGACCTGAACTATTGTCCTGCCTAGCAGTTTGGAATACAAAGAAACCATCACTTAATTTCCAGCCCTGTAATACTTATCTGCATCCTCTTCTGCATCTTCTGAATCTGCCAGTCACCCAGTGACAAGAAGTAGCTCATGAACCTTCTTCAGCTGGCTTGGCTCATCTGTAGATAATACCAGACATGAAAACAAACCCACAAGTTCATTTAAAGTCCAATGAGTTATGAAATGGAAGTCAATGAACTGCTGGCCTCCACTCACCCTGTACAGTCCAACAGCTTCTATTATCCCATTCAGAATGCTCTGAAGTGAATCATTACTTAATTAAATTACTGAGAGCTGAGATTACAGACAAACTACATAAAATATTCAGAGAATCATTTTTAAAGAGGAACAGAAATGTGAACCAGTCTGTTCCTCAACTATTAATCACATCACCTGGGACGCTCAGGGGGTTTTTCCCTTTTATGCATGAGACTGTAGCTGACAAAATACCTGTTGAGAAAATAATTCAGCTCTGTGGTTTTTTGGTATCAGGCCAACATTGAAATCAAGTATTCCAATTATATAAGCTAAAACTTGAGAAATTCAGAATAAACTAAACTAAACTAACCATTTAAATCCATCCATTGTTGAATGTGGTAATTTAGAAAAAAACTTTGAACTATCACATCTTTTTCTTCAAATATGACAAATTGATTGAAAGAAAATTAATATTTGAAGCATATGAACTTATAAATTTTACATTGTCCATGTAATAAGCAAATAAATTATTCATATTATGCAGAAGGAAAAGACACGTGTGGCCAGAGCACATTTACGTACCTGCAAATTAGTGAGTGATTTTATTATAATTACTTATCTTTCTTCCAGTGCCTAAAATTTTATAAAAAATCACTCTTAGTTAAAGTCACTGATAAAATTTTATAGGACTTATGTAAAAAATAGACTGTTTTGTAGACAAAGAAACTCTGTTGCTTACTGAGAAAAAAAAAAAAGGCATGCATTTCATTTAACAAAAGACAGTGAAATCATATTGATTATGGTAAAATAATGTATGGGACTGGGACTATAAATGGCTCTATGGAGACCTTTCTGCGTGTAAACATATCAAGTAAATACACTAAAACTTATAATTCTGACTACCTCTTACAGAATGAAGATTGCATTCTTTGCTTACAAAGAGTTTACTGCTAATACACAAAAATTTTGGGGGGTATTGATTGTTTTGCAGTGATCTATTTCTCCTTTCCTTCTTGATCAGCAAAACATTTATTGGTTTCTTGTCTTTAAAGTTCATCATTCTACCCAGGCTTGTATCTAGCTTACAGCATTTTATTAGCTCTGTCAATGTCATTTGCAAATGTGACAGCTATCACCCATGGTTAACAGCTTATTTATTTGTACAGAACTCACACCAATATCCTGGCCAAAACAATCATAAAACTCAGTTAGGCATAAGGTATGTAATGTGCTTCACACAAAATGCAAACGAAAATATTGAGCATATAAATAAATAACTCTGTCTATTTATTTTAGAATAGTTTGAGTATTCTAAGGTAAGAGCCTTATATTACAGAATTCTGCTTACAGATCCAGTTTTACTCAGTAAATCAAATACCCCCCTCCCACAGAGTCACACCACACATACTTTTCCCTGATATACTGTTTAATTTTAAACATATTAAATATCTGACAAAATTACAAATTTGATTTGAGTAAATAGTAAGAAACAGTCGCCTGAAGAGAGAAGCAGACTGATAGCAGAGCAACAAATTTCGTGCACTCATGTCAAACTAGACAGGTTTTATTCTTGTGCTAAAAATTTTCAATACATCATCTTTACTATTCTGTTTATTTGATAGAAGCAAGGTTGTTTTTTTTTTTTTTCCATCAGGTAGAAAAAAAAAAAAAGTCTTTCTGATTGGTGATACATACTAACTGACTGAGATATTCTTTTTTATCCATTTGGGATAACATTGGAGCTAGATTATTTCTGTATGATGTATTTGTATTTATGTGTCTGTTTCTTAGGATGAATCACTAGACTGAAGGGAGCACTTAGTTCTGGAATGACTCCCTTGTTCTACTTCTTCCATTTGAATTAGACTCAATTTTTGGGTTTTTTTGTTGGGTTTTTCTTTTTTTTTTTTTTGGTGTGGTTGTTGTTGTTGTTGTTGTTGTTTTGTTTTGTTTTGTTTTGTTTTGTTTTGTTTTGCTTTGTTTAAAGATGCTGCCCTGATAACCTTCCTGGAGAAAAATTGTTTTGCACTGCAAGATGTTGGGGGCATATTAGGGTAGAAACGGCAGTGGGTGGTGGGTGTTCAGAGGTAGTTAATTTTCTGTCTCAAAATAACTGAGGTGACCACTGTTCTGATCTAGGTTTTAATCATGAATGATGCCTCTACATTATCTAAAAGCCTTATAGAGCATACAAAACATTATATATGTGAAAAATATGACTGATGTGTGAGATTCAAACATTTTTATTCAAAAAATTTCAATTTTAACATATGAGACAAAATGTAGATAACTGTCTATAAATCATTATGTGTTTTGTCTTTTAGTCCTGCAGAAGCACAATGATAGCCTGACCTACATCAGAATTGTTCTTCTTTTAAAGTCTAAATTTTGTGCAGCTCGGCATGATGAGCTACCTTTTGTATATTGATGGATGGAGTGAAACTGCTTCCCAGCAGGACAGGCTTTCTAAATGAATTTTTACTGTAAGTCACACATCCAACTGCAGTGTATTCACACTGCTGTTAGAGAGACAGCACTGAGAAAGAGGTTTCTGTACGAAGAAGTCACACAGTTCAGCACTTGGGAGTCATAGCTGTTGATGTCTTCTCATGAAATATAAGCATGAGGGAATAAGAAGGTCTGCTTTCCCGTGCTCCTGGAGCTGAAGTATTTGTTTATGTTGCTTGGCACTTAGACCTCTGCCTAATAGAAGGCTTGACTTCATTTGTTAGTTTCAAGACTGGGTAGACAAGGTCCAGACTCCACTAATACAATTCCACTGGCTAGTTTTTTTTTTTATTTGTAAGTAAACTTGATTTTAACTTGCTGTATGCTTTGATTCTCAGGCATGGCAGAAATATGAGCAAATAGGAAATCTAGAGCAGAAAAACACTTCCTGAAATTCTCTGTTTGTCTTACATTCTTCAGTTTGTAGAAAATAAACCATTAGCAACTCAAAGGATTTCAAAAATTTAATGATTAATTTTTGCTATCAGGTTTGGGCAGACAATTGCATAATGATTTATGTTAATGTGTTCTTGTGCATTTAACTTGACAATCATGCACTGGGGCCAGTCCTGTCCCAGAAATGCTGCAGCAGGGATGGTCTCCATCTCCCCACAGCCCCGCAATTCCTGGCTACAGGCACTGCTAAGCAGCTACTCTCAGGCCCAAATCCTGGCCACTTCACCCAGGGATCAGCCCTGCAGCCTACCCTTGCTGTCAAAGTCTGGACATCAGGGCCAGAATCATCACAGCCATGATTGGTCCAAGATTTTAATGTGCCTTGCATTCTTTTTGCAGAGATTTCTATGTGATTTCCAAAAGACTGTCTCATCTCATATTGTCCAGGCTAACTTCTATAAAAGCCAATAAGAATGTTGCTGCTTTTTTTGACTGCCCTTTGAATTAACTGTGCCTACAATTTGCATTCTGTAAACTCATGAGTACCTCCTGTTTACTGATCAGACAAGAAATGGCTTCAGATGATGTAACATTTGCCCAGTGTACTGGGTTTGTGTGGGCAGGTTTTGGTTCCAGGGAGGCTACAGTGGTGGCTTCTGTGAGACACTTCTAGAAGCTTCCTCCATGTCCAACAGAGCCAATGCCAGACAGCTCCAGGACAAAGCCACTGCCAGTCAAGGTAGGGGTAATTAGAAATGGTGGCAAACCCTCTGTGGTAACATACATAAGAAGAGGAAGAAAAAAAATATTTTGCAGTTGTAATTGCAGCTGGAGCAGAGCAGGGTGAGAATGTGTAAGGTGAATATCTCTGCAGACACCAAGGTAAGTTGAGAAGGAGAGAGAGGAGGTGCTTCTGGCACCAGAGCTGAGATTCCCTTGTGGTCTATGGTGCAGACCATGGTAAAGAAGCTGTCCTCCTGCAGCCCATGGAGGAGGACATGGATGCAGAAATACACCTGCAGTTCATGGAGAAAACCAGGCCAGAGCAGGGCAAAGGCCTGAGAGGAGTCTATGAACATGTGTGACACTTGTGCTAGAGCAGAATTCTGGCAGAGGACTGCAGACCTGTGGACAGTAGAGGCCATGCTGGAGGAGGTTTCCAGGTAGAACTTATGACCTAATGGTCCTGATGGACCTGAAGGACTGTGCCTTAAGGACTGCATTCCATGGAAATGTGACCCATATTGCAGTTTGTGGAAAACTGTTGCCTGTGGTATGGACTCATTGGAAAAGTTTGTGAAGAGCTACCAGAGCAGGGGAAGGACTCCCCTCCATCATCAGCAGAAAGAAACAACATGCTATGAACTGTCTGTAACCACTACTCCACTACTACTCTGTCACTGAGAAAGGGATGGAGGGGAGGGTGGGAGGGGGAAAGTTCTTTAAGGTCTTATTTTGCTTTTCATTATCCTGATTACTGCTAGTGATAAATTCAATTAATATCTGTAATTCAAGTCTGTTGTTTTCTGTGACAGTATATGATGAGTGATCTTTCTCTGTCCTTATTTCACCTTATGAATCTTTCCTTATATTTTCTCTCCCCTGTCCAGATGCAGAGGGGAGTGATAGAGATGCTTTGGTGGGTGTCTGGCATCCAACACCTAGCTATTTTTATTTTGCTGCTTTTCATAGCTTGAGGGCAGCAGATGTGATTTAATACATCTAGCTCAGAGAATATATTCAATGGTTTGCTGCTTGGCAGGAAAGCCAAAGAGAACTGCAGAGAGGAAAAGTCATTCTCTCCTTGCCATTAGATTTTGCCATTCCTATAAACTTCAAACTGAATCTGAAGTAGCACAAAGAGAAGTGTGATCAATTTCTCAGTGTGCTTGAAGATAGAGGAGCCTCTAAGCATAACATGATAAGAATTATGACCCACAAGAATAAAACTTTCTGTATTGAAAAATGTCTTTGTAATCTTCCACAGCACGTGCAGGACAAAATCATGAATATTGCATAATATGTATTTGTAACATAATACATGGTGTAATTCCTGAGAAAGTTGCTACTGTACATCACCATTTGTAATGGTGTTTGTCATAAGACAATATAAATTTTATTTCAGACAAAGAAAGAGATATTATTTTCTTGTGCCTTTAAATCTAATTGCTTAGAATATTGTATAAAATCACATGTAGTTTTGCGCATAGAACAAGACATCAAAAATTTCTTTCTTTGGTCTATTTTAAACATTGCCTCCTTTACCTCATATTTTCCACAGAAGTGATCAAGGCTCAAAGAAGCTCTTGCAACACTTTTCAGATAGTTTCAGTCATTTTTGCTTCGCTTGATGGATATTACTATTCCCATGTGTTGTGTTAGCAAAGTAGTCCTGCAACACATTTGAAGCTTGAATTAAAAGTCCATGTTTTCCCCCTGAACAAGATTCATAAATAAAAAATATCTTCTCTGAATAGAATTCAGGTATTGCACTGAAGGGAAAAGGCTTTATATGTTAACACTGTCAAAAGTCAACGATGCATAGTAAAGTGCCTCCACGAGTGATGAAATTCAGATTTCAAACTAAATTCTCTAACTTTCATTTTAAAAAACTGTTCCAGTTCACTCAAGTTTTTTAGTATTTCTGTCAGGATCAGTTCAATTTCATTAGCAAGTGTGCTAAATAAAAGCCTCAGATATATAGGCTGCTTTTCTGTACCTTAAATCATCATTAATAGGGTTGACCCACTGCCATAGAGGAAATTACTTTCAGAACATTATATCTGAGAGACAGTGTTAGGTGACATCCAGATGCATCCATTTATCAATCACATACTTTTCCTCCCCCTAACTCTAAAGTTTATTCAGCAGGTTGTACCCTACTTCATCCTAGTACCCTTAGCTGATTGTGATAATGTGAAGACTGTTATCCATCTCTGGGTTCTCATAAAAATGACCTGTTGAATGCTGTCAAATCACATTTATCCCTACAGCTGACAAAGGAATGCAGTTGTTCAGATTATGGGCTTTCCAAGGACTGGTAGTTCTGTTACTTCCCATGAAAAAACACTGACAATTGTACACATTCAGCTCACATCAGGTATTTTAAGGAAGGTGTCCATACTCAGTGCTCATTCTTTGTGCATGAACAGTGTCTCTGAGTAGCAGGTATCTAGGGCTGTTTGTAGGCATTATTAGGATAACTATGTGAGACATTCATCTGGGACAACTGAAATTCTTTACCAGTCAAGTGTTCAAGTTCCATACCAATGTAATACTCAGTATTGAAAAGTGTTAAATATTCACCTACATTTTGAATGGGAGCAAGTTCATTTTTAAGTTGTGCTTTTAGAGTGCAATTAATTTTGAGTTAATTTAACTGGGATCTTTTTGCTTCACTGTTGGAAAGACCACTGTAATAAAACTAAACTTGAAGACAAAAGTAGACTTGAAGGGAAAAGTAGGTTAGAAAGAATTGTGATGGTTATATGTACAGACCTGTTAAAAATTTTTAGAAATAAAAGTCTATAAAAGTTCAAAACTTGCTTTATATTTCTTAGACAATTTTACTAAGTCATACTTCATTTTCTGGAAAATATAGCCACTTTCTGAAATTAACTGACTTAAAGAGTATAAATACGTCAATTGTACCTTTTGAAATAATTAATTGTAGAGATTTGCACAGACCAAATTCAAAAAACCCTCTGTCCTGCCATATTCTTCTTTGGCACGGTGAATTGATTGCATGTCAGATAGACACACAAAGCAGTCATGAAAAGTTACAGCTCCTTCAGTATTTTTCTGTGCTGAAACATCAGTTGATTTCCTTGCTGTATTACTAATGTCTTCACCAAAGGGAGAGACAGTGTTTTTGTTCATTATGTCAATAGAGTTGAATCTCTGTTTCTGTGCAGTTAGTGGCCTCTCATGTTTTTGAAAGTAGCTGAAAGCTTTAAAATCCTTTAGGTGGCTTGATTAGACAGTGACCCTTTGTCTGTCATTGATTTCAGGATCTAGAGTTTATTAGCAGGTCATCAGGGTACTTTTTCCCCTCTGTTTTCTTGGCCATTACCCAATTTGAACAACTAAATACTAAACCAAATCAGAACCAATGTTGTTCTGTTTTAAAAGGTTTCAGTTTTTTTCCCTTTGTATAGTTACAGAATTTTCATGTATACACTAGTACTTCAATATATTTGACATGTTTATGTGCTAATTCTAGAAATTTTATTGATTTTTTAAATATAGGAATGCAAGTGAAAAATAAATGGTGACTCAGTATGGATTTCAGTTAAAGGCTAATCCATATTAAAGGTTTTTAATGAAACAAAAACCCAAACCCCAAAACAAACTAAAAACAAACCAGATGGAAAAAGCCCAACAAGATATTACTAAAGTAAAAGCTCATTAAGTGATTTGCATCATACCTTATCCCTCCTTTCTGAAAGCAGAAGCAGAATGATAGGTTTTCTGTATAGCACTTCCATGGAAAGAGCATTCAGTGAGTAAAGTGCAGAGGAAAAAGAAGGGTTACAGTCTGCAGATCAGTGGCTGTGGCATGGCTGGGCATAAAGCATCGATGGAAGGCATTGGAAGCAGAGCATCTAACAACTGTGTAAACAACAGAACAAAATGGATACTGTCCAACACAGCTTTCAATACCTCCTGTTTTGGTGCAGTTTGCTTGCTTGCTAAGTGTACCTGCTATTCCATCATTATGGAGCTTGCAAATAGTGAATAATAAAGGATTATGGTCCAATTTATCTACAAAAGCACTCAACCCATTATTTGTACTTTTGACTGTGATGTTCAGCTTGCTATTCTCTGAGCAGTTGCCTGATAAGTTCTGCATGCATTTGACTGAGACTGCAGTCAGTTTATGTTCCCCTAACCTGCCCACAAATATCACATGAAAGAGCATCGCAGTCTTTACTTATTCATAAAACTCAATGCATTGTAGAAGTGTAATATTGGATAGACAGAGAAATATCTTCACCAACCGAGTTTTGGCTGATACAAATAAGTTGTAGGACTATTTTCTTAAATGTTCTGGACCTCAAATGATTGATACACAGTATTTTGAGTATTTTTGCTTGATTGTTTCAGACAGGCAAAATCATAAAATCATAGAATGGTTTGGGTTGGATGGGTTCTTTAAAAGTCATCTAGTTCCAGTGCTCTTCCAATGGGCAGGGACATCCTACACTAGATCAGGTTGCTTAGAGCTCAGCCCACTCTGCCTATGAACATTTCCAGGGATAAGGCATCTACCACATATGGACAACATACGCCAGTGTTTCACCACCCTCAATATCTAATTCAAATTGATCCTATTTCAGTTTAAAACCACTACATCTTATCCTATCACAACAAGCCCTGCTAAAATTTTGTCTCTTTATTTCTTTAAAGCCCACTCCCACATCTGAAAGGCCACAAAAAGGTTTCCAGGTGCCTTCCCTTCTCCAAGATGAGAAACTCCAACTGCCCCAGCCTGTCCTCATAGGAAGTTTTCCATTCTCTTAATCATTTTTTTCACTCTCCTCTAGACCTTGCCCCATCATCTTCCCTTGCTCAGAGGACCCCAGAGCTGGATGCAGTGTTTGAAGTGAGGTCGTATGAGATGGAACAAAGGGGCAGAATCCCCTCCCCTCACCCTGCCAGCAACGCTGCCTCGGATCCAGCCCAGGACACCAGTGGCTTTTAGGGCTGCAAAAAGATGATTGACTCATGTCCATCCTTTCACCCTCCAGCAGCCTCAAATCCTTCTCAATAGGACTGCTGTGAATTTGTTCATCCCCCAGCTGAACTATTTCTAGTTTTCTGAGATATTACTTATCTTCCATTCATTTCAAAATAAAAATTAATGTTTAGAACCATTAGCTGTGGAAGATCTTTATCTCATAAAAGTGGTCAGTGAATTTCCTAATAAATATTCTGACAAATGAAGGGAACAAAGAGATTACGTTGATTTTTGGTCCTGAGGTACATGCTATCCTGCAGATCTTTTTCTTAGCTGATGTGATTATCCACTTTGTAAGTTGTCTATAGTCATCTGCAGTTCATGAAAAAAACATCTTATCTCTCATTAGGGCTCCCATATTTCTTAAAAAAGGGGTACTTTTAAGCTGTGCTTTTAATATAGTTTCTTTTTAGCAATTCTTGATTTATTCTGATAATTTTTCATTCTAGAGTAGTTTTATTTATTCTGAGGAACTTTTCAAAAATCTCCTTTCTTTATTCTGGACTTTCCTGCAAAAGGGTGTATACCTGAGCAGCTCTGACCACCACCCCTGTAGCGTATCTTGAACTACAAAAATCTTGCAACATAAGATCATAAATACACTGATTCCTTTCTGTTGCTTTTGATGAATAAGCTGACAACACTGTTCTCTGTGGGTTTTTTACTTCTGGTTTAAAGTTTCCATGTCTAAATGGGAAAAAGCAACAATCTAACTTGATTTTTACAACAATTTATGTAATATTTGCATTATGTTATGAATATCTTTTTAATTTGGCATCAATAATGAAAAAAGGTTTTAACAGTTACAGTTTTTCTTAGTTTTTTTATATCGTAATTGTTTTTTTTTTTTTGTTCTAGACAAATATAGGTTGTATTTTCCTCCACTCATTTCTCCAACTCATTTTAAAGCATACATTCTTTTTCATATATTGAGGGAAATGTAAAAATCTCAGTAAATGTTTTAGTACATACCTTAAATTATGAGGTAAGAAGTGTAATTTTAAGCATACTTCTTTTTTTTTCCCATTTGTTAAATGACCTGGGACAAGAGGGAAAATTAATTACTTCATTAAAAAAAAAAAACCTACATTTTTTTATAATTCCTCTGGTAAAACAGCATTTATCATACCTCCCTGTTCTCCCCCATCTTTTCATCCTGAGCTATAATCCCCTCATTTGCTTGACTGACTTTCTTGAACTTTAACCTTTGTTTTAGTCAGACAATGTGAAAAGTATTAATCTGGCACAAGCACTCAGGTGTGATCTGCTTGACTATGCAGTCATAGCTTCTCTGCCTCTCATTTGTCTTAATAATACAGCTAGAAACATGAAGAAGCCCAGTCAGGTCATGTCAGCTAATGGACTGTTCTTGTCACAGACCAAATTTTCTTATTAGAGGGAATCATTTCAATGTTAGATCTCTTCTGGACATTATTGATCTGTATACTTTCCCCCTCCCTGGTGGTTCTCCTGCCTAAACCATCACTGGTTTTAATTAATATCACCTCTTTCTTTTATTGAGTCAGTGAGCCAGCAATAACCATAATGTGTCATTTTCTGTTATGTTATACTGTGACAGTGGTCACAGGGGTTTTAGAGGATGGAAGAGATGAGGAATCTTGATTCCATGGTCAGAAGGCTTGATTTATTATCTTATGATATATATATATATAACATTATAATTATATTACATAGGAATGCAAAGGAAAGGAGTTTCATCCGAAGCTGGCTAAGAATAGAATAGAAAGAATAATAACAAAGGTCTGTGTCTCGGCAGAGAGCGATAGCAGCTCCACCGTGAGTGGTCAGTAAATCCAAACATCTACAGAAGACCAACCACAGGTGGACCTGTTGCATTCCACAGCAGCAGATAATAATTGTTTACATTTGTTACTGAGCTTCTCAGCTCCAGCAGGAAAAATCCTAAGAAAGGATTTTTCACAAAAGATGTCAGCGACATTATAGTATTTGTATGCTAGTATTTGAGCATGGCATTAGATCTCACTCTGCAGTTGAAGACCTATTGTTCAATATTACAGATCATTGAAAAGAAAGTCAGAGTATTACCTTTTAATTTTTTTTCTTAAATGTGGGATATTTTTTGAAGAAAACACCAAGTAAACTACTAAGGAAGTTAATATTCGTATTAGCACTGAATTCACAATATAAAATGGTAATACATGTAAATCCCACTGGCAACAGGACACCATCCCTAATTTCACTTCAAAAAGCTGAATTTTAGCTGAATTTTGTTAATTAACTTAGTAGAATGGGTATACATTCTTTAATTTTATTAAGATTCAGATTAAAACATAAGGTGCATTGGAAAGAAACATGATAACATGATTGGAAGTGGATAAGACATCTGTTCCAGCACTGATCACTCTTTTTATAATTTAAACAGTGTCTTTTTTTTCCCCTGTATTTTTCAAAGCGCATAGCCTGCTTCCAAATTTGCTTTTGGACAACAAAACCTTGTATCTTTTCCTGGTTTCAGCCCACATCAGCAGGAGGGGGGCTGGCTAAGACTGTAATGCTATTCAGTAGAGAGGATGTTCAGAACGATGTAGAGTCCTTGCTTCATCAGATACTTATGATGGGACACTAAATCTAAAAAAATCAGTACTGAAAACATTAGCCATGGTTGATTTCAAGACAAATTATAAAGCTTCTTTATAAGTGATTAAAATGAAAAACTGATATTTACTTGATAAACTCAAGAGAGTTAACAAATTATTTGTCATATTGTAAGTAAAATGTTTAAATTTTGAATTATTCATTATGTAACTCCCCAAATCATAAAGTCAAGAATTATTTTCTAAGCCTTTGCTGGTTTCCAGATATATCTCTGACATATGACTGGTTTTGTTTAGCTATTTCTATCATTTGCTGTTTAAAATAACATGAATGTGTCTATTCTACTAAAGGATGCCTTCCCATATCAGATTAAGCATCTGTGTAAAAGCATTATACAGTCATAAATCTATCCAAAATATAAGTGCTATTTTATTTCTTAGGATGAAGAAAGTAGTGTAAGTTCAGAAAACAACGAACTTCACTGAACACAGGCAAACTTCTGACTGATGCAGTCTCACTCACCATCACTGCATAGTTGCAACTTTTGCTTGCATCCAAAAGAATATGCAGCTGTGTGGCAACACAGTACCAAATTCTGCCTAAAATATCACTTTAAAAGATCACCACTCGCAAAAGTAGTCAGACTTCTGCAGATTAGATTATTGTCTGAAGACAAAACTTTTCATTCAGGTAGGCAGAGAATTCTTATTTCACCTTTAATGCTGAAAAATTAATGGATAATTGTTTTTTGAAAATGCAAAAATTTTGGGCTTGTGAAGTTAAGCATGGATGAATAAATAATTTTAAAAAGTGATTTATATGTTTATAAGAACTAGGTTTTATAGGAACTTAGAACTTAAATTTAATAAGCTATAATGCATGGCTAATCAAACCACCTGTAGAACTGGACTATTATGTTTTGAGTGCACTTCTGGAAATACTTTATGTTGCACAGCCTGAATAATTTAAAACTAACATAAATGTAGTGCAACCAAAAAATGTGTATGATTGACAGCATTATAAAAACTCATTAATCCTAGCATTGTTTTTTGTTTATTTTACGAAATTAATTGCCAAAGCATTTTTTTCTCTTTTTTTTTTTTTTTTTCCTGCTGGTAATGACAGTCATCTGTTCATTTTGTGTTCCAAAAAAAATCAAAATTCATGGAGTTCTTTACAACTGTGATTTCATGTATCTTCATATTCAGAATTCATATCAAAGCAAACCCGGCTAAAACAGCAGGAGTCTATATTATTGTTCTGTTAATCCTATTTATCATACTAATTTCTATTTTAGCATCAACTAAGGAGAAAAAAAAACGATGTGCAAGAGATATTTTGCACAATGTTATGCAAAGCAGTCATAAACACATCAGACAGAAGCCTCAGTGGAGGAGCAAACCCCCAACCAAACCCCTGCTAGTTGTTATTTAAAGCAGACCCTCCAGTGGATTGGGAGGTTGTGGGGGAACAGACGTAGATAACTCTCATTTCCTTCACAGCTAGGCATTTAATTCACTTAACCTCCTGAGTGGCCAGCTGATCTTGAAAGGTTTGTTGCATAAAGAAAATTTGTTTGATTTGTAGAAAATAACTACAGCCTTTATGTATTTTCCATCAACAGCTTGCAGCATCTGTAGTCACCCACCACTCCCCTCAGATCTGTGATGAGAAAATAGAGCTGCAGGTCACAAGAAAGAAACGGCCCACATTGTGGGGGAAATCCTTCCAGAGTAATTTAAGAATGTTATTAAAACACAAGCTTTTTATAAGATTGGTTGAAGCATTTGATATCTAGGTGATGCAAATTCTTTTTCAGTGGGTGAGAGCCAGGATAACAAGTACAGTGATATTTAAAGAACACTAAATATCCTTGAACATAGAGGTGCAAAAAAATTGTTTATAGTCTTGGTGGGAAATATGATTTCAGCAAAAGGAAGAAGAATACCTAATATATAGAATTTTCTATAGCAACTAATTTGACTGCTGCATAATAATTAGAAGCATTTGCTGCTCTGTTGCTTCAATAAACTGCACTATTCAGAATCTAGATTGTGTAAACTCTCATGGAACTTGGCCAGACCTTATGTATTGGATTTGTAAACTGTGTTATTCGTGAATCAGTGATAGTGAAAGTTTTATTAAACTCAAGAAGACTGGTAGTAATTATTTGGTTATAATCAGAAACTAGGCCCAGCCACACCCTGGCTGATCTGATCCCTGAGAACCATCTGTAAGGCAAAAGGATATAGTTTCTGCCAAATCTCTATACCCTTATTGCAAGATAAGATAAAGCAAAATGAAGCAGAAGTGTTTTCTGTAAAATAATTTGAATATAAAGGATATAAGTTTGACATTGGGTTAAGTTTAAAAAGTCTGTAGAAACATTGATGACAATCAACTCTTTTCAGAAGATCTTTACAAACCAATTCATAAAAACAAAATTCATAAAACAAAACCAAAAAACACTCCACCTAGGTCTCCTATATCCCGCTTCGCTGTCCCCTCAGAAACAAACATATATGGAGTTTTTGGCTTGGGTTCAGAGGTTACCTGAAACAAAGTAGTAGAGAGACTCAGTAGAAGACAATCATTAGCCTTTAACTTCTTAGATAGTACAATGAAATCAGTAGCATATTCCTTTAAAGAAGCTCCCTATATCTTATACCTAATCAAATTACAAAGAGCTCAGTATATTATGTGGATAAAACGGATATATGTACACTCTTGTCCTTCTGACATACCCACATTTTGGTAAACTTCAGTTTCTAAGCTGTCACTGATTGAATTTTGACTGAGTTATTTAAAATACTTGCTATCTATCATTACTCTATGTACTATTTTTGTAACAGTTATTTGCCACTGAAAACCAGGCGACAAGATAGTTTTTAAAAATTGATCAATTGAACCATTTTTTGTTCAGCTTCCAGCACAGCTAGTTAAACAAAAAGAAGTAAAAATTTTAAAAGCATCTTTTGTGATGCGAACAGTTATTAAATCTCTGACACAGCCAATAGAGACATTAATTTAATTGAAATGGAAAGTGGGTGGTAATGATGGAGAGGATAAAACAACATGAAGAGATAAAATCTGCAACCATACCTCTGTCACACAAAGATGATGAAGACTCCTCCACTAGAAAGTAAAGGGGAGCTGATGAGCTGAACAGGAAAGATGAAGCAAGACTCTTCTCCCTCAGACAAAGCATTCACCCCTCCTGCTTCTCACCCTACATTGTGGTGTACCAGCAAGTTTCCCTCTTTCCTTTTCGGACTACCACAAACAGTTTGACATGTCTTTTGGGCACATCTGTTACTTCAGTTGTCACTGGCCATGGATGGGTCTGCTGTCATCTATTGTTGCGGTGCGCCCCCGCAGCCTCCCTCCCCTCTTCTCAGTTTAGTTAAACCTTAATTTGTAGTATTGTATTGTATTAGTTTCAATTGCTTAAGATGGCGCTTGCCGGGTTTCCCCTCCCCCTGTTTTTCCCTCTGCAGGGCTGTCCGTCAGTTAGTTACCTTGGTTACTCCCGCCTTTTTGTATCTTTTAATCCCCACCCCTGTATGATAAGTTGCCAGCCTGCCTGCCCGTCACTCTCTGCCCCAGCCTGTTTCTCCAGAATCTTCTCCCCAGGGCGGAGGGTGATTGGGCAGGAGAGGGCTGTCCCACCCCTTATGTGATTTCATTCGTTGTCCCCCTCTGTCAATTATGTTGTAAGTTAAGTTCATTGGCCAGGGGAAGGGGTTAGCCTCCCCCTGGTCTCCCTATATAACTTCTGTTCACCCCGCCCCTCAGTGCAGTTCCCTGCAGCCTTCCTCCCTGTCACTACCCTTCGCTCCCCTTAATAAACTTCCCTTCTGCTGCTGAGAACTGTCGCCTCACGCCTGATCTTTCACCTCCGCTCGTGCTACCGCTTCTGTTCCTCGGCCTGCTGGAGCTGCCTCCTCCACCACCGACGTGGAGGGAGCTCCAGAGAAGGGCATCGGTCTCCAGTTTGCTCCGCTTGGAGGTCCTGGACTTTGCAGCTGCCCGTGCCCACAACAACAACAGGCTGTTGGCTGTGCGTTCTGTGGAGCCAGCCGGGCTCAGATTTCGGCACCGCCACAATCTATTTCCTCAAAATTAACGTTAAATAGCAAGCATGGTTCTATAGTAAGACCAACTGTATGTGCCAAAGCTGCCACATTTTCTATTTCTTATTTAACATAGCAAATTGAATCTTTTCCTGAGGAGCCAGATAGGAGCACTGTCTTAGCTCTGCAGGATATGCATCTGATCTAACATAGTCTGTGTAAGGGATGAGAGCTGAGCAGTTTTACTCATATAAAATTTAGTATTACACTTGCCTTTTTGTCTAAACTCCAGAAGTTTGCACTAATTTCTAATGAATAAGTTATTCTGCAACAGGAACACTATGTCATGCTCCCTATATTATGCTAAGTGCATTTATTTAAATGTCATCAGCTCAAGTGAAACTGTATGTGTGACAGATATACTGAACTGATGATCAGAGATGCTTTCCTGGAATAAGGTCAAATTAATGATGCAAGTGTAAAAAATGCCTCATAAGGCTGGTTTACAGATGATGTAGACATTGCATCCATGCTATAAATTGTGCAAAGAATTATCAGAAAATGAATGCATGGTACTTGTAAAAGTTTCTGAAGCACTGTAGAAATACTATAATGTTTTCCTAAAAATTCATAAAATGTTCACTTGGCCATCCAAATCAAGTCTAAAATTGGTTGCTTTTTTCCAAAAGTAAGGAACAAACAAGCCAGCTGAATAGATGAATATTTCAATGCAAATATGTAACCCCAGAAGCACTTTTTAAAGTTGATATTTGTGAATGTTTTGCTGTTTGTTCTTCTTCATTATAGTGAAGCACTCTTCATACTGTTTTCTAAAGCTACAAATATCACATGTGGAATACAGGTACATATATACCCATACAGGCTATACTGGCATGTCATTCTTTTCACTTAAAGATCTTAGAGTGAATAAAAGCATTACAATTTTATACACTTATAATTTTATACACAGAAGCATACTTCTGAAGGGTTAAAGTTCTTAATTTGCTAGTCATCTGTTCTTTTCTAGGAATATGCTTCTGGGTGATATATATTAGCTTAAATACTTTGCCATAACCCAGAAATCATAATAACATAGAAATAAATCAGCAATTTACACATATTCACTAGAGATTAGTGTTCTAATCTATGAGACCATGCGATTTTTGGTATTATTGACTGGAATAATGACCTGAACCTGTGGGCAAAGAGAATTTAGATATAGAACTGCAGACATTGCTGGCACCATTCCTTCCTTAATAATTCGTTTCAATGCAAAAATACGTGAAAAGGGTCTGGTCGCAGAAAAAAAGAATTTTACCCTTCTCTAGTTTTCACTCTCACTACTGATTCTTCATTACTCATGGCTTTACAAATTCTCTGCCTCCAGTGCAGTTGCTCTTGGATGCCTAGTGCTTTGTGTCTTATTAGTTTTCTGTCATCTTATATTTCACAAATCCGTTTTCCAAAAACCCAGATAGATTTTGTCATGTGAACTGTTTTTACCAAACTTGTTTGGGTTAAGACCTCCATTAAAAACACAAAGCAGTTAAGCAGCATCTTAAGATTTTTGAAAATGTTTCCTGTTCTTATTTTTCCTCTATCTTTTCACTGCTCTTTGAACTAAAGAACCATCAGTATTTCAAAACAAACAAAAAAAAAAAGACCCAAAACAAAACAGACAAACATATCAGAAAAAAACCTAAACCAAACCTGTGGAAATTCCATGTATTTTCAGATTTAAGAAATTTAAAAAATTAAGAAATGCATATCTCAACAATGGTTTCTTTCAAGAAGCCAGAAAGTCAGAGAAAGAACCTATTTAGAGAGTTCACATTGAAATTATTCCAGAGCTGCAATATGTACAGATAAACCCCAAGCACAGACAAACTTTCCATTTAGTCCTGCCAATCTTTTCTTCTCTTGGAGACAGATCTGTTTTTATGAGATTCTCGGATACCATGTTATGTCTACATTAGTCTCTAAGAAAGATTTCTGGATGTGTACAGGCAAAAGAGATGAGCAAATGGTCTTGGCGCTTTGGTTGTCACTATTAATTTTCCTGAACTTGTTTGCTTACTATTAATTATGCATGCACTAGCAAGGATGTTAGGAATGTCAGACCAGCTTTGCTAAAATGGTAAGTAAAGTTGCAAGAAACTCAATGGAATGAAAACACTGAATAAGTAAAAGGTTGTTATTTATAATAGATGGGCTTTCTTAAGTGTTATTGATTTAGAAAAGGCTCACTTGACAAGAAATATCACTGTGCTTTTAACAGGCATTAATCACCAGATGGCAGTGGCCTTTTAGAAAATAATGTTTATTTGATTATATTATTGCTAAAGTCCAGGTGATGATACACTATATCATACTCAAACAAAATATTTGCAGAAACTTTCCATAACATTAATGCTTCCCATATAATGTTAATTCCCACTAAAAACTACGGGTAAATCTTGATTTCTTTAGACAGTTTCATCCACTTGTTTTTAATTTTTAGGACAGAATATCGTATATTACTAGCAGAACACAAGTCTGAGTGAATTCAAATGAAATCTCTTCCCTGAAACTCTGTACTCTCATGGGAAGGTGCCAAACATATTAAAGTAAAATTGAAGTCTGGAATTGTCTTGATTTGTTTTAATATTTTATTGCACTAGCTATGAAACACTTGTGTGGCTAAAGTCGACTCGAAAAACAAAATGGTGATTTTGTTAAACTACGGACCTTGCTCACTATTATTACTCTCTGCATTTATTCAAACTTGTTTTATTAAATGACTTTCTCCAGTGCTTAATTGTTTGAGCTAATGCTTACCAAGAGCATATATGACAGTACTTTCCTGTACCATTTCTCACAAAGATTCAGCAAGCAATGATAAGGAAAGTATGTTTACACTATAGAATTGCAGACCAAATGGAAAAGATGCATATTGACAAACACCAACATAAAAAAGAAAAAAAAAAATCAAAAATTTTGAAGATGACCTGAAGAAGTTTCCACTGTAAACATGTAGTTAACAGACCATTATGGATTCCATTCACCTGCACTTGCCTGAGGGATCACAAAACCATTTGCGACCAAAGAGTGAGAAAGAAGTTCAGGTAATAGCGACTTCTGTAAAGTACACTACTAACCATTTAACTGTGTGATTATTTTCCTCTCTTATTTTGGTTGAGTGATTTTGCTTACTGCTGTATTGTGTAAGTATAACTTTGCCTCAGAAAGTAGGGACTTCTGCCATATGGCAATATGAGCCATAGCAATGCCACCAGTATCACTGGTAAATCCATGGTTCTGTATATGAGATATGCTCCGGTTTTGCTCATAACACACTTTTGAACATAAATCCAGGGAGCAGGGAGGAAGCACCTGGCATTTCGAAGGTCTGGAATACCTCAGAGGACTAGGAGGAGGAAGAGGTGGTAAGATGTTTTCTCTAAGCTACCTTGAAGAATTGACCTTAACCCCCTTAATTGTCTGAACCTTCAGAAATCAGACATGAATATGTCATTACATATTTTTACCTATGTGTGCTAACGCGCAACCATCTCATTCTGATCTTACTGTTCTTATCCTGATGAGGGAAAGATCTAAAATTTGGCACTCCCCAAAACCCAATAAATTTGCAAAAGTGATTTTTTTTCCACATGCAGAAACATACAATATCTGTGAATGTTCTCCTCTTCAAGATTTTTAATAACAAAAATTTTATTAGGATTATAGCCTCCTTGAGGCTGAAGTGTCATTGTTTAGCTTTTGTCCTAAAAATCATTTCATCCAAGTTTTATGCACTGATTCTAAGTCTGTGTAAATAGAACTAGAAGATGATTGCTCATTCTATTCTTTCTCTTCTCTCTATTTTATTTTTTATTCTTTTATCAATTCTTTACTGCACTAGGACTCATCTGATCAAGTCCTAGTCACCCTTGCTTTCTCTAATTATTAAAAATTCTTCCTTGTGTTACTTCTTACATCATTCTCCCCAGCTTTTACAAACAGACTTTTCCTTTTTCAGATTATTCTACTACACACAAGATATATATAGTATACATGTATACACACACACACACACACACACACACACACACATATATATATATGTATGCAGAAAATGACAAATGTTTCTAGGCAAAGGTCACCCATAATGATACATAGTCATAAGCTGTGTCTGGCAATGAAAAAACAAATGGGCTGGTTTCCTAATGATGAGCACCAATGCAGCTCAGAATTTAGTTTCACTCAGTTGTCACTGCTTTTTCTTACTTGAGCAGAGGAGCTTCAGCTGAGAGGTGGCTGTGTCATCCAAGACAGTAATGTTGTTCTAGGATAACGTTTCTGCACTAAGTTAATAGGTTTGACTCACCTTTTTGCTGGCTGGCAGGGAGGGTTTTATCTTGCCTTTCCTTCTGGACTGGCTTTCTGCTAGACCACAGCCTTTGGCTTGTGGGCATATTGGAAGTGAAAGCAGTGAAATTCCCATCTCTATCCGTGTGCACCTACTGTGTACTTCTAATAGACTCTCAAGCCCTAAGCTTTAAGTAAGACAGAAGGATAAAAGAAAACTCCTTCTCTTGATTTCAGTCACATGTTCACTGGTTGAAAGATACAAACCAACACAAAATTCTTTACAGCTACATCTGCATCTGCATCATGTAGCCACCTGCAAGTTAATGCTCTAATAGGAACAGATCAAACAGGATAAAAAAAAGAAATATGCTTATGGGATTGTCTGACCCTAAAATACTTCTGTGTTTCTATTTTTTCATGATTGCCAAGTATAAAAACTGAACATTTCTTTCTTTTTTAAAGACATATGGCTTCTTAAGAAAGTACTAAGTTTGGAAAACTAAATATTTATGATGTCATACTACATCTAAATTCATACAGAGTGTTGTGTTCCAATACTATGATGTGGTAAGAAGGTCCTGAAAGATAAACTACTACAAAAACCTTCCAAAAATCTCTCTAGAGTTGTAGCTGCAAGTACTTGCATTTCTGTGTCCCAGAATTCAGTTGTGCCTTTTATTATGCAACTCAGCTTCATCTCAGAAATTGGATGCATTATATAGACTTTTTGAGAATATTTACATATAGAAAGAACTCTACTACAATTTACTTATTTTCTTTCTGGCAGTTAAATTTATTGTTTTCATCTGGTTTTTGTTTGCATGTTTCATAATAATCTCGTAGGATCCTATATTAAATATAAAAAATTGTGTGACATACCTATGCATCCTATTGCTTTTCCCAACAAAGGAAAATTTGATATTTTGAACAGAAAAAAAACAGTGAGCCTATAGAACACCATAAAAACTCTTTCATTTAGGAGACTCCCTAAAAGCTAAGTGTGAAGATTGAAATAATAATAGGGGATGAAACACTACTGTATTATTTTTTCTTAATTTTTATGAGTAAATGACATTCATGCCTGTCATGATATAGTCAGCAGCCATAACAAAAAGTAATTATATAGAACCTATGTTAGCACAGGGACACATATGAAATACAGAAAATATCAGCAATTACTGATTAAACTATATCTATTCCTCCTATGTTAAGTAATAAATACATAGAATTCTAATAAACTATTTGTAATTTAAAGTTCAGTATTCTTTCAACATGTCTGTATAAATATATTGAAATACTAATGAAGAAGGTAAAAAAAATATATATACTTTATAAAAGCTGCACACTGTTTCTAGGCAAAAGATTTAAAAATATTTAGGACAAATTAAACAGCAACATGTAATTGACACAGGAGTCTGAATCTCATTTTCAAATGCCTAAGTAGCTGAGAGCACCTAAATATTCAGATTTGACTTATCTGGAATTGCAAATCTTGGCCTGTGACATGTTTACTAATTAATCACTTGGACTATTCGCAATTAGCTATGCAGAGCATAAAGGATTCAATTGAGCTGCATGTCATGTTCCTGGAGAGATATCATCCCAGTTAAAAGAAATATAGGTAAATATATTGTACATTTTCAATGAGCTTTCTGCTTTAGAGCAGCATGAGCTAAGTTATGAACTCTTACAGTTGAAACACAGATGTACACGTGACAATGTATTTTTCAGAAATCAGTGAAGAGACACAACAGGTTTCATTTCCTTTCTTAAAAGATTAACAATACAATATTAACAATCTCGGAATGCATTTCTTTAAACTACTTTTATATGCAAGTTATATCTACAATTTTTTTAGCCTGACCTGATGTTATCTAGAAAAACTAAATGAGGCATAGACCCAACAGTTTTGCTTGACTAAATATGTGAAAGAGAAAGACAACATATAGTAAATGAAACTTATGCTGACAGACCTAGTCAGTCTAAAATATTTTAAATCTTAAATTTTAAGATCCTTGAATTTTTCTTAAAAATGAAAATTAAAAAACAAAACAAATCCCCAATATCTATAACTTTTTATGTAAAAAATTCAAACCTATTCTTTTCCTCATTCTGCAGCATTTCTATGGACAGACTCTTGAAGCTGAGAGGGTAAATGTGACAAACATTCATGCATGGCTTATGCACTACTGGAGGCACTCAGGCATTAAAATGATTTTCATGTGATAATACCACAAGTATAAACAATTGATCTGACCCACAATTACACTGAGCTATCTTGGTTTTCTTTACCTGTTCTTAATAGTACCAAAACACTTGCATCTGAAATAAGCAATATCCACAATCAGTGGCAGAGATGGAATAATGCTTTCTTGCAGTCAAACAAAACATGTTTTAGAAATAAGTAGGTTGACAAGGACCTTAATTTTTCAAAGTGTCCTTTACATTCTGGTTTGGAAAGCCAGACACTTGGAATGTTTGACAGAAACTTCAGTGTGTCTAGAGATGCTTGCAGAGATTCTGGGAATAAAACACATTTGCCTGTGGAACATTAAATGTGAGCAGAGGTGAAACTTTACAGGACCCAGGAAATTAAAATGCATTTATCTCCTTTCTTCCAAGATTTCTTTACCTCATCTTACTTCTAGTCCAAGCATCCCTGAGCAGTACTTGTTGGTACTATTTGGCTAGTACTAAAGGCTGTAAGAAAAAGGAAATTAAAAAAAAAAAAAAAAAAAAAAGCAAAAGAATTTTTAGCATTTTGAAAGAAAAAATAAAAATAAGAGAGCATTTAAATGGAAAAGGAGGAAATGAGGATACATTGGAATTAATTGATACAATAAAATAAATTATTCAGAAGAAACAATAGATTGAGCCAAAAATATAGATAGAAAACAATGACAGCAACAGCAAGGAAAAGGAATAAAAGATCAGTACTGTGTCTGCATAATGATTTTTTCATGGCTTGTGTAAAAACTCCTATGCACCTTCTCATTTTCCTGTATGAGGTCTCAGTATGACTGAAGTATATCAAGGTAAAAGGCAGTATTTCTCTGTCAATGAACAAAACAGTTCTTCAATAATTAAATATATGTGAACTGAAGCTCACTGGGCACTTAGAGTCTTAGAAGTAACTACAGGAATGATAGGTTAGATGTTTGTGCATGAGTGAGGACCTCACAAAACCAGGTTAAAATGCAATTTTCCTTCGATATTGGTTCTTTAGATACTGACAGCAGAAATTCAGGGTTTGCTTCTAGGGATTTTTTGCAACATATCATGTGGAGGTAACACACCGATACCATTTGGCTACTCTTGGCCTAGCAGCATTAGGCAACCACTAGGTCTTATTTCAGCAGTTGTTAGATAAAATCCCCCAAAATAACTCTCCTGGCCATATTTAAACTTAGGTAGCCACTAATCAAAAATCAGAAAACACAGTTTTGAAACTGAAATGCAAAGTTAAGATTGCAGAAGTTTTTTGCTTCATGCATTGCCTTAAAACATAGGGGAGTTTCATACCAGCTCACTTTAATCACTGTGAGATTGGAGCCTGACAGGCACAGAAACTGCTGAAAGGCAGAGAGGCTCCCCTATGGAGTAATTTTAGATAGGAGCTGAAGTTATGTGTCCCAAATCATTCACTAGATGATGCTCTTTCTCTTATTTATGCATAGGTCCTAGACAGACTAGCCACTAGGCATATTAATTGGTTGGGTTGTTATGCTTCCCTGATGCCTTTATTTATGAGGTAGGATGAGCTACTGTTACAAAGAAAGCTGAAAATACATTAATACAAAGAAAAATGGAGCATGTCCACTGCAACAGTGAATGAACAGAGAAAAAGACTCTAACAAAACCCCAGCAGATATTCTTAATATTTCTAGTGTTTTTTAATCTGTTTAAAAATGGATTTTTATAGCGGTGTTAATTTTCTTTTTTTTAAAATCAATTGATATTAGTGAGTTATAGACAAAGGAGTTCAAGTATTTTTAGACAAGATATCTTGAAGATAGCTGGCCCTAAAGACAACCATCATGACCCAGGGCATACACAACTTTTGATTGAAGAACTTGACACTTTTTATATTAGATTCCACATACTGAACCCTTCTCTGCTCAAAGACAACTGTACACTGTGCTGTGTACTAGTATAAGGTTTCTTTTTTTCCACCTACATGCCTACAGCTGGCTGAGTAATTGCAATTCAGGTTCTGGCTGCCACTGTGCAGAAATCATGATCAGGCATCAGGAATAGGACAAGTCTGTGCACAGCAGCCAAATAGAACTGAAGACTCTAGATTTTTAGGACTGTATATATGGCTGCCTTGGGATATACAATATCTCAAACAATAAAGCAGCAAAAAACTTACTTTTTAATACAACTGGATGAAGAGGAAGATTCAGGGCTCTGCTACTGCAAGGGCATAGAGGGGAAGCAAGTCAAACAAAAAAAATCAGCTTGATGAAATTTTATCTATTGTGTGTGTATGTGGGAAATATTATTTTTAAATTTTTTTAATTATGGTATATTATTTTATTCAGCCCTTAGATCATGAAATTCTACCTTTCATGTAGAAAATTTCTTAATCTGCTTAGAAAATGTTAATAGTTCTGTTGCAAAAGGAGCTTTCTTTCTCCAAGAAAGCTGAATTATTGTATATTCAGTAGATATTTAAAGACGGCAAAAGTTTAGATTGCAAAGGAAAATCTTCAGTTTAATACAAATGCAGCTCTTTGCTCTGCTTGTATTTGACTTTATTGATCTTTTAGAATGTTCCAGTCAAATGGCATGTTGCACAATTTGCAGGGAGCTGAGGTAGCCTACCAGCAGATGTATTGCAGGTCCTTCCTGAGCGGCTCACAGTGGATTCTGTTTGGTGACAAAGTCCAAATTGAAGTCTCTGAAGTGATTAGGGGTCTTACCTGGGAGTGTAAAATAGAAAACAATGACGCATGAGTTATTTAATGAAAAGTAAAATTATTGAGAAGCTACTTTTTTCTGTATTATTTTTGTAGCTGATAAAATATACATCATGGTTTGTTGGGTGATTGCATCTCATTCTTTTCAGCTGCAGCAAGTACTGTCTACCAGAGGAAAAAACAGAATTTGTTTTGCAGTCAATGACTATATAGATCACTCACTCAGATTTCTCTGGTGAGTTTAAATCTAAATTTTCCAACTTGTCTAGTTCACTATTTTGCAGCTTACTATTTTGCAATTCCCACTGGAATTTGGAAACCAATAGTCCTACTGAAAAATGTAGCTATTAGTAGGTAGTGCATTTTGTATCTGTCATATCTCATTAGATAAATAAGGGCATAGTTCAGGGAACTAAAAATATTTTTTAAAAAAGTCTTCATGAAATTAAAGTACTTTCTTATGCTAGTTTCTTGTTCTTATACAGAACTAAATAAACCTCTTGGGACCATGACAAATCTATTCTTCGTCTGCAATTCCTGTTTTAACTTTTTTGTGCTACATGATCTTGCTTGTAAAACATTTCCTCAAAAAAGTCGCTAGGGGAAATCAACTAGTGAGACAACTCAATTCATCTTTTAAAATTAAACCATACAATCAAGAACTGCTGCATTTCTGCTACAAATAATTCAGACAAGCAATTAGTCAGAACTCCCAATTTTGTGTCTATTTTATCTCAGCATTAGTCCTCTGAGTTCAAGAGAGATAGATTAATGGCAAAATGTTTAAATATGGTGCAAGAAGGCAAAGAATGAATTTTTAATATTTTGTAAATTCTGAAAAGAGATGTCTTCTCTAAATATATGTGTCATGAAGTCTTGGCAGATGATTTTGAGTTAGAAGAAAAAGACTAAGAATGTCTGCTTTTACTGAGGTGGATCACAGAGTAGTCAGAACTAGATCTCTAGTGGGAACATATTAAAGCTGCTTTCTGCCTCAACTAGTCATTGCTTAAGAGGTAATTGTTGAGACCTGAAAAGAGCCACCAAAAATAATAATTTTCCTCTTCTATTTATTGTCTTCAAAAGTGAACTTGGTAGCTGAGGATGACATGTCTGGAGCTGAAAGAAATAATGTATTATATACAATCTGTTCCTGTTTTAAAATGCAATCCAAAATTAAAAGCAGAAATTCTGTGCATATGTTTTTTTTAAACCAACTCTGCAGAATTTCTGGTTGTTTTTTGATATTATTATACTAGTAAAAAAGGCACCTTTTATTAATTAATGTGCTTGTACTGCTAGTACTGTCCATATAAAATGGTGCTATTCTCTTGGCTTTTGTGGGGTTTTTTTTGTTTTGGTTGCTTTCTTCTTTTTTTAAATTATGTAAATCATGTGATCATTGCAAGATCAAAAGAAGTTGAAGTTCTGTCAAAAAAATAGGTTATTTGCATACTTCCACTGCTAGGAGGGTCAGTAGTTAATCTGATGTACAACGATATTAGCACAGAATACAAAAATACTGTCATGCATTACTCAAACCCTCAAAAACTGCAGAAAATCTTAGTATTGTGTCTTATGAATGAAAAGTATTTTGGTGCATAGGATAAATGTGGGTTTGGATAACTTTTTTTTGGGACAATATTAAGCAGTATATGAAACATATTAACAAAAAAGTAGGGTTCCATTATATATATAAATTTTTCAGAACTTCAAAATCGCATGCTCATTCATTTATTCTTCATATTAATCTGGAACAAGCAGTCAGTAGCTGAAAGAAAGCCTTCTCTGAAAGATAAGATGCTTTTTTGCCTTGCAACACTGATGTTTTTTCCTCCTAGGATTTCAAAGTGGGGTGCTCTCAGATGTACCTAATGAAAGCAGAAAGGGTGCTTCTTTCCTGTCATGATTATGCTTTGTAAGGGTGAATATCAGTGAAGAAAAAGTCATCAGCTAGAAATAGACAAGTTTGGAACATTTGGTCATAATGTAAAGACTGGGGGAAAATAAGAAGCAACATACTACCGTTAAGTAATTAATATTATTAATTTCCTTGTCTTGCAGTGCTTAGAGACTCAGGAATAACACTAGTAGAAGCAGAAAAGATAGATGCATAAAAGAATGAAAAATTTTGCACCAAGCAGTTCAAACTAAGTAGTTAAACTACAAAGTCCTGTTGAAACATCGTTTTTTAAAGGCTTTAGCAAATTTTTATGGTACACTTAAATCTATACAATATATGAAACAGTAGGTGGAGGCTCATTTTTGTGATGTAATTTGAACTGGAAAAAAAAAGGAAGTCTCATTCAAAACCCTAGTTTTGTTCAAAAGATTTGAACAACAAAGTAAATACTAGTTTATTGATCCTCTCTACTTATCAGGTAGAGAGTAAAACCTCTAAAGCATGGATTAGCTATTTTTAAATTAACGTGTGGCAGGCAACATAATATTGACACTACAAATGTAAGCTTGCCTGTTCTTTTGTCAGTAGCTCTTAGTTCCTTTGTCTGAAGGCAATGTCTTCCAAATACCCCTGTTCTGCTTCATAGGCTGTGAACTTGAACTAATTTTCTTCACTCCATTTGGGGAACCAAGTGTTCTGACTGATCTTCTTGCTCTTTCTCTCCTGTTTTATCAATATTCTTCCTCTTAATATTGATAAAACTCCATATAGCTCAATTTCCAACTGCATGGTATCTTATTTTTGCTGTTGTAATGAAACTATTTCTAACTCTGTAGGACGACCTATGATGCAATTAGGCTCCTTGTTTGTTATTTTCCTGCATAAATTTGTAGATTTTCTTATAATCTGAATTTTTAAAAGAGACCTAGATGCAATGACTTAATAAAAATAATAATACAGAATAGAAGAATGACTTCATGGTATGCATTGCACAGCATTGAATAAGTAAGAAGGCAAGAGTGAGAATACACTCTCAAATTTATTAAACTGAGAAATGCAAAGAAAATTCAAAAATTTAATATTTACTTCATTATTTTGGTGTTTTTTTAAAATAATCTAAAAAAAGATAAGCTTGGACTGTGTTCTAAATCTTAGAGCCTTTACATTGCAGTATAGTAGCAAAGCACCAATCTCAGATTAAGTTCCACTCTTCACATTGCATCCCAAAGGACTAGTTGAGTTTTATTAAAAACTCCCAAAAGTGTCTGCTTTGGTGCTCTCTGGCAGATGGGGCCTTTGACAGATTTTCAAAAGCAAGCAAACTGTTATTTTCTCATGTGCTTTCAGTACCTGTTAATAGCAATCAAGTAGATTTTAATGGCTTTTCCTACTAACATTTATCAGTATTTCAATTATATCACATTCTCCAAATTTTTTGCCAGTCTTTCTAGGTATTTTTTTTTCCACCTGGCTGCAGCACTCATTCCTTTACCTCAAGAAACATGGTGTCCCAAAGAACCACTGTTCCCAGATCATGTCTGGCCTACTGTGTGCACAACAGAAACACTGCACTACTGACATATTGAGGGGAAGAGGAAAGGGCTTACGTAGGAGCAACAGCACATACAAGATGTGTACTGCTCATCTCTTGCCACAGGGCTCTGCCAGGACCCAGGGATAAGAGCAAAGCTTTCTCTCTGTTTATCCCTGCCTGAAAGAAATTCCTGTAAGGTATGTCTGATTTCCCTATATATCACAGAATCACAGAATCACAGAAATTCTAGGTTGGAAGAGACCTTTAAGATCATCGAGTCCAACCCATGTTCTAACACCTCAACTAGACCATGGCACCAAGTGCCACATCCAGTCTTTTTTTAACCTCTACGAGGGATGGTGACTCCACAACCTCCCTGGGTAGATGATTCCAGTATTTGCCACTCTTTCTGTAAAATACTTCCTCCTTATTTCTAGCTTGCATCTCCCTTGGCGCAGCTTGAGACTGTGTCCTCTTGTTCTGTCGGTTGTTGCCCGGAGAAAGAGACCAACCCCCAGCTCACCACAGCCACTCTTCAGGAAGTTGAAGAGAGTGATAAGGTCCCCCCTGAGTCTCCTTTTCTCCTTTTTAAAGAAATTTCCAAATGTTAATGAAAAGATCCACACAGACCTTGTAAACTGACACTTTACCATCAGCAAATGGGCAAGTATTCCTCCTCTGGCCTTGATTACTTGAGAGGCTATCTATAACAGAGACTAGCCAGAGTTAAAGAACAAAGCAGGCATTTATTGAAAGGCCTTCAAAGGACACTTTGGGCTGTACAAGAGTCCAGTCGAGGCTACGGCCAATATGGATGACAGGTCACAAGTTTTCACACTTCAGTAAGTTTTGGTCAGTTTATATATTGGGGTTAGATGCTCAATTACAGCTTCAGGTTATGAAGTCCCATCCTCCCAGTTTGCTCTTCTCAATTTGACATTTTTTATACTTTTTGGGCCTGAAGCTGCTATGATGTCTTTGGTTGTCAGGCTGGAAAAGAATTGTTTTGTCTAACGAAACTGTGAAGAGAACTTGCTAACACTTTAAATGAAGTTCAGAGCTATATAATAATGCAGTACAGAATTTGGAAAACATGAAAGGTAAAACTTAAGGCATAAGCCTACCTATAGTGTCGACCTCTGTACTTTCCTCTGTACCATTGTTTCTCTCCCCTACTGGAAACTCAATCTCAGTGTAATCCTATTAGAATTTTCTCTGTGTTATGTCTGGTATTTTGTTGCTGTCTTACCAAGAATGTTACCTTCCTTATTTCTTCCCTTTGGTTGCTTTATCATAGCCATCTCCTTGCTTGGAATGCTCTTTTTGCTTTGAAGACTACCCATGAGAAAGGCATTAAGGATATGTCCAAATGTTGTATTAAAAAAATGCCTGAACAAACTCTGTGTGAGTTTCAAAAGCCAGATAGAGTGGCATTAAATCTAAGGCAATCGTGCTGAAAGGCAAGGTATGTTACCATGAATGTCTTATCATATTCAGAAACTGAATGTTTGTGTCCCATCCTTTTCCAACATGAGCATAAAGAGTTCAAGTTGCCTGTAGTATATTGAACTGATATATTTTTACTGTAGCCTCTGAAGATGTATCATTGTTGATAACATTACATTTATCAACACTTCCATTCTCAATCTGCACTGGCAGTTTTTCTTGATTTTTGATTTTTTTTTTTTTTTTTTTTTTTTTGTCTAATCAAAAGCCTCTAGGAACTTTTGCCCTGAGAGATAGTTGCTATTCTCACTATGCCATGCTATCTGTCTGTATACAGTATTTGACAGTCTCAGTTTTTTGTGGTTTTTACACATTATGTTGGTCTGATGAAATCCTGTATGCCCCTTAAAGGTTTTGTCACAGGTTGAAGCAGCAGCTATAATGTGCTGAACAACTTCAAGGGTGTCTGGCATTTTAGCCTTTATTTGACAGCTGAGTATAAATGTTATACTCCAAAAACACAGTTGGAAACTGAAATAAAAGAAAATCATTCTTTAAACTCTTTATACCAAGACTAGATCTGAAAGATCTTTCCCAAATGTTTTTGATTTGTGTAGATTGATTTGTGTCCCAATCCACTGGTGCAGGGACTTTGTGCCCTATATCTTCTGTGTAATTTCTCTGTGTAAACAACCTAGTTTTAGGAAAAAATTTTCAGAGAACATATACTGCTCTCTATCTCACATACAGATATGCAGATGCGGTTTCCTATATGTAGGCACTCTAATTCAGTTGATGAACTGTGGGAAGCATTTTAACTAAACTAACAGCTTCCTATCTTCTTTGAGTTGCTAGAAAACCAGTTTTGTAAAGGGAGGTTTGACAGAACAGTTGTCTTCTCCTGCAGTGTCACAAAACTATTTACCTTGATCTCTGTTCCAAATCCCATTCAAAGCAAGGTCAGCCTTAAAGTTGAGCAACCATGTAACAGCCCCTATGAAACTTCCTAGTGAGAAAATGAGACATCCTTTAATACATAGTCTTATGAAGCATTTCTACTTAGTGAATCAATATCATAGACTATTTTTCAATAAGGTCATAAATAGATGTTATAACAAGGACTGAACTTTATAAGTCTGTAGCTTATTCTGACCCTAGAGAACAAACACAAGAATCATAAGCTACTCCGAGTTGACAGCCTCTTTAAGACTTTTTTCTATAAGCACTATTAAACTTTCCTTCACATCGCCCACTACACAGGAAGAAACCCAGACTGTGAGATATAAGTGTCTATGCTTTTTGTATTCATCCATTGGCTCACTGGTATGCCTTTCTATTGACATGATGCTCACAGAACAGAAAAAGCATTTAAGGAGCAATTGACTTCTACCATTTCTTTATGATGATCACAACTGGCTTCAGAGTGATTTCAACTCTGGTTATCAACTCTGACATCAAGGTGTTAGTTTTGGGTTAGTTGCTTCAGCCCCTGTTTGTTTTGGGTACAGGTCATGGATGGCTCCAGTTTGTGGATGGCCTCAGCTCATTTCGGCTTTTGATTTTGCCTCCAGCTCATTCACAGCTCCCATGTTTCTGCTCTGATTTGTTTCATGTCTAGCACATAGATGGCTGCACCAATTATGTCTCAGCTTGTCCACAGGTCCTCTTCAGTTCCAGTTAACTTCAGCACCCATTTAATTTCATTTCTCTTTGTTCAAACAACTGTGGGTTTTGACAAAATCTTAAATCACCGGGGCAGGAGAACCAGGTCCAGCCTGCTGGGCTGGCTGTCATGGCAGAATGGGTAAATGAGAGGACAGCAGTGGATTTTGTCTACCTTGACTTCAGCAAGGCTTTTGACACTGTCTGCTATAACATCCTCATAGACAAGGCCAGGAAATGTGGGTTACATGAATGAATGTTGTGGTGGGTCAAGAACTAATAGAATACAGAGCTCAGAGGAGTAAAATCCAGCTTGAGGTCCTTGTGACCAGGAGGCCACATCTGGAGTGCTTTGTCCAGTTCTGAGCTCCTCAGTATTAGAAAGGCAAGGAGCAACTGGAGAGGGTTGAGTGAAGGGCTCCCTTGAGGATAAGGGTCCTGAAATACTTTTCTGATGAGGAGAGACTGAGGGAGGTGGGCCTGTGTTGTCTGGAGAAGAGAAGACTGAGAGCATATAAATATTTCCAAAACAGGTGCCGAGAGAATGGTGCCAGATCCTTGTCTGTGGTGCCCAGTAACAAGACAAGAAATAATGGCCATAAACTAAAACACAAGCTGCACCTCAACATGAGGAAGAACTTCTTTACTGTAAGGATGGCAGAGCACTGGAACAGGCTGCCCAGGGAGATTGTGGAGTGTCCCTCTTTACAGACATGCAAAACCAACCTGAGGACATTCTGTTTTAACCTGCCCTAAGTGATTTAGCCTTGGCAGGGGGATTGGATAGGATGATCTCCAGAGGTCCCTTCCAATGATTCTATGATTTTATCTTACTGATGATGCACATGACAATTCCCTGCTCATACGTATTGATTTCAGTTATGCTTGGAAAAAGGAAGTAGCAACAAAATTAACAAAATTTTTATGAATATTTCTATAGGAAAGCCTGCACTGTCTAAGTGTCTTCAGCATGGAAGGTGGATGTGGAAAATATTTGTTAGATATAAGAAATGGAACATCATAAACAGGATCAGTAAGGAATAATTTATGAGCATATTAAACAAATCTGTAAGGTTTGTTTCCCCACTTTCAGCTTAGTCTAAACTGATTTGACAAAGTACTGAACACATACATTGAGGAGAGACCAAACAGTGACTTTTGCAAATAACACTCTAGGTGAAATTCAAAGCTCTAGGAGACCCCAAACTAGAAATTAGAAAGATAAAAAAGGAGACGGGTATTTCCTTAACTAACTCTAGTTGTTCACACTCACATGTATGAAACTGGGTAAGATGCAACTTTTAGTCTGATCATGCAGACTTTTCATCTGTCGCATACTGTTTATTACAGTGACACCAAATAATTCCTCTCATATAATACATACTCAGAAAGCATAAAGTTAAAAAGAAAAACACTGGGGAAACATACTTGTTTTCTTCTTTTATATTTTCGCACCTTCATTCTATATTTACGGTGTCACTGACCGAAAAAATTGCTGTTAAAAAAGCAGTGAAATTATTTCAGATACAGCTAATAAACTATTTCCACTAATCAGAAATTTTTGATAAAATAATCCCAAATATTATGTTGAAATGAAACTGGAGGATTTTAGTATTCTTTCAGAGTACATTCTGTTGGTTGAGTGGCTGTATAACAGAGAGTAATACATACTCAACAGTTTGTAATTATAAGTTGAAATAATACAAAAAGGACTTGCTGAGTTTGGCTTTCTTAGACTTCCTGAGGAAATACAGATTAGAACAGATATAATATATAAAAACTGAAATAATTCTTAAGCTTTATGTCAGATGTTTTTGGGAAATGAAGTGCAACTTTCATGATATTTTTAAGTGCCACTTATCTTTAAAATTACTTATAAAACAAATTCTATTATTCTAAAAAAATTCTGCATTGGTTTTTGTAGTAATAATAATGTTTCCAGTTAGAAGAATAAGTCTGATACACTTGGCCCACGTTATTAGGGCATCATGTGAAAAGGAAATAAAAGTTGTAGGAAAATTCACCCAACCATTGTTTTTACCCTCACTCATTTTTCCTGTGTAACCTTCTTGTCACATAAAAAATTGACACCCTCCATCTTAAAGACATGGTAATTTACTGATTTTTCCTCATGAGCGTGGTTAATCCATTTCAGGATACATTTATATTCCTGAACTTAACAACCTTTGTTAGGAGGCAAAAGTGGTTAAGGGACATGGAGATATAGTGACTGCATTTTAAATTTAAATGAGCTATATATTCCTGCTCTTGACTATTTAATGGATGGAATGGGAAGCAGAACTTTTATGCACATGCAAAAGAGTATTGCCAAAAATATAAGTTGGCCAAATAGCTTAGCGTTTAAAAAATCAGGTTTTTTTATACTGTGTCTGTAGAACAGATATGGTGGTGTGAACCTTTTATTCCCCAATCTAATGTTTGCATTATGATTTGTCACAATAAAACTTAAAATTGTGTTTTGCAACATTTCTTGTGCGCTGTAGTATTTTTTATAAAATGTTAAGTTCAATTGCTTCAAAAAACCTGTCTGCACACTCCCCTCTAATGAAAGCCTGAGAAGCTTTTGAAAAAAAAGTAAGCTGAGGATGTGAAATTGTGTCTACTGTTGTAAAATGTATTATTTAAAGAAATAAGGATAATTGCTGACATTTCTGCAGACAACTGCTTATAAGGAAAGAGAAATGCAGAGCCTAAGAAGAGAATATAAAGAAAAAAATTAAAGAAATAAGGATTTAAATGGATTGTTCTTTCTGCAGACTACTCTTGAATAATAACAACATTCCAAGCAAGTCAGTCAAAGGAATATTGGAAATATTCCTGTTTTGGAATTTGAATTTCTAGTTCTAAGTTTTTATCTTTTGTTTCAAAATCAGTTGGTATTGTGGGTATTTTTTTGTTTGGTTTGGTTTGTTTTTTTTGTAACTGTGGGATGGAAACTGCTAGAGAAATTAATACTGTCTAGTCAGATATAAGTTTCTTAAAATGCTTGATGCAACTTTTTTTTTTTTATTTGCAAATTTATTTCTTAGATAAGATGAGAAGCTGGGGAAAAAGGATTGGAGTTGATATATTTAATCAAATAGTAGCTGGATTATAAAGATTTGTGGTGAAACAAATGACAATTATGGTGTAAAGCAATATTCTCCATAATGGTACCAGATTCTGTGTTTTGCATAGTAAGATGGCTTGGAGAGAAACTGACAGCAGAGATCTGGCAAACTGACAATGAAGAACAGCCTAAACAGTTAACAACATCTAGCTCTAAACATTTGGTTTAAAAATTGTCATTTCCTTATTTTTTCTGTCTCTGAGGGTGTCTTGCAGATGAAATCTTAAGGATGTACGCACTGCAAAATTTCTAGTTAAATTTGTAATTAAGTTAGCCAAACCTGACAACAGTGTCTATGTCTTCCATATTTTTATAGAATGAAAATTAGTATTTTGCAACATAATGGAAATGAGGTACAGGACACTCAATATATTTGATTTTTTCTCTGAATGCCATGATAAGGAAATTAGATCTTAGATTGTTAGATATGATATTTAGTATTAATTTTAGCTTAATGAGTGCTTGCTTGATCTATTTAACAGTACAAAAAACTTTGACTCAGGGATTTGGATGATTTGTTATTCCTTTGTTCAGCTCCAGGAAAGCTTTGAATGAGAACTCAAAAGAAAATTTTAAAAATGAAGCATTATATATTTTTAAAAATTAATTTTAATGGTAAGGAAATGTTTGAAGATTGTTCTAGAAAGTTAATTTTTCTTCATCCCATTAGATGCTTTGTCATTGCTAGATGGTTAAAGCTGGAGTCTCTAAGAAAGAGAGAAAGCATGTCTCTAGCAAGACTGTATCCCTTGCTGAGATAAATGTTTATGCATATTTCCTTGCCTCACAACCACTTTCATGCCAGGTATCAGAGATATGAGATGATGATTTTTACCCAAATTTGACAAGTGAACAAGTGGAATTAAAAATTCCTTAATCAAACTGTATGCCTGGATACAAGAGGGTACCCTAAATAGAGCTAAACTCTCCCTGTACAGGAAATAATCCACCCCAACTCCCCAAAGAGTAACACTGGTGCATAAGGACATTTTTTAACACACAATAAAGACTCTTCTTGTGAGTGTAAGAAAATCTATTGAAACAAAAATTTAAATCAAGTCAGGCTTCATTATTCCTGCTGTTCATAGAAATACGTGTTTCTATAACCATTTGTTTGTGCCAGCAAAAACATTCCAGCACACTGACCAAGGGATCCTTATAAATCAAGACTGATAAGAGCATGGCACATATCCTTTCTTCCCAGGAGAAAAATTAAACAGTCAGAAAGTTGAACTCTGACATGACACTTTCTTCAAATTTAGCTACTCTGTCTGAAGCAAATAAATTAATGATGAGAAGTCTATCTCATTAACAGACATCAGGACTGAACTCTGAATGAATTTCTTAGCCTAATTTAAAAAAATGAAAGGATAGAGGTACTATGGGGTTATTTCATTGTCCACATAATTGTGGTTTATAAGGTTCCTTAACACTTTCTCTTCCAATAACTGCCCATGGACATTAGGCAAGATCCTATTTTAGTTATTTGGCCAATTATTATCATTACCAAACCACTCGTTATGTATGCTTGCAGAAGAGAATCCAAGCCCCCATAAAGATGTAATCCTTTCTGTTAAAACATCATATCTGCATTTCTAGCACCCATTTTATGTTATTAAAAGCAAATGTCCTGATTTACACTGAAGAAATACACTGCGAAAGAGAAGACAATAGTGTCTAGTCAGGCCTCCCCCCTGTGATGTGTGATGTCTTTTGCAGCACGTATTTTAATTGATTGTATCTCAAATTGTTGAAACAATTCTGTCTCTCTTGGTCTTTTGACTGAAAATAAAGATTGTTTTATGCTCCAGGTAGTGCTAGTTGTATATAGCACTGCTAGAGTTTCCCGAAGAAATTTGATAGGAAATCTGTAGGATGGAGGCCTCTCTTACTGTTGACCTTGTAAATGTGGATAAGTGGGGTCTTACTTTTACACTCCTATCTTTATGTTTTCAATTTTTTCACCAGTTTTGGAAATCAAGGACTCTCAGTGTTATGTACCTGTCCGGTTTCGGCTTCTGTCTCTGCCCGGACACACGCAGGATGGTTCTGGGCAGCCCGCGGTTCAAAGGACGAGTCTGGACTCTTCAGTATTTCAGTCTCTGGATTGTTTATTATTTCTTATCTACAAAATTTTCTTTCTGCCCAGCCAAGATCTGACTAGCAAGGCAACCAAGGGCACTCTGACCACCCACAGGCAGTCATGTCTCTTTATAGTAAAAACTACGGACATCATATTTACCTTTTATTCCCAATACTTTTCACCCTTCTTAACAAGTGCATCATCACCACAAATCAATCCCCAGGTGCCAGCATCACCTCAGAAGATGGACGACAAGAAGAAGAAAGAAGAAGCATGAGACACGCCCCGATTCCTCCATCTTGTCTCCATAACCCCCCTGTACCAAAACCCTAAAATATGTATTTTACCCTGTAAATGTGTCATTCCTGCACCATTCAAACCCAAGTGATTCTCATGTCCTCATTCACATCCCTAGAAAGGTCAAAGCCAAGCCACCAGGAATTTCTGCCAATATTCCAGTACCTCCGAGCCCCTCAGGAGTTCTCTGGGTAACTCTGGATATCCGGAGTGATGTGCTGAGTTCCCACACGTACCTGGCTTCAAACACGTATCCAGAAAGAATGTAAATTATGTAAAACCAGATCTGATGTGAAACAACCAGTATCAGAGTGAATTCAGATTCAATAGTTTCAAGACTAAAAGACCTGTGTTTCTTGTCAAGACTGCCAAATATGACTCAAACCACAAGGAATTACTTTCAATTTCCCATATTGTAGGGGTGGGAACATAAGTGTAAACACTTATCTTCAAGAGAAGAAAGGTGTCAGAAACATCACCAGTGTTTTAACTGAAACTTAACTTGATACATTTTTTTTCATGCATAGAGAAATTAAGTTTCTTTAAATTTTGGTTTCTTTTGTAACCCAAAATAATAAACCACCAAGAGCTCTTCTAATTGTTAATCTTATTATAAAAATGAAATGTTATATCAGCTTGGGTCCCAGAAGGATTCACAGGCTGGCCTTTTTGTCAATGCCATTTTAAGAGCTTTGTTTAAGCTCTGAGAGTCTGCAGTGGTTGAATTGTTCTGATTTGTCTAATATTTTGAAGTCTATTCATTACTTCACTAAAAGGAGAAAAGTAAAAGTACTTGTGCAGAGGAGCAATGAGACATGGGGATTATATTTCTGATTTTAGATATTTAACTTGTGTATCTAAATTAAAACTTTTTTGCTGTAAACAACACAAATAATGAAGTTAAACAGAAATGTACTCCTGTCTCTTTTCTGAGGAAGTCTGCAGTGTTTAAAAACTCAGTTGAAGTATCTGGTTTACAAGCAACTAAGCAGTTGAATCTTGGGTTTGGTACTGTTATCTTCCAGCTCTTACTGTCACCTCCAATGGCCAGGCATAATGAAAATTCACCCTGTTGCTGGTGGCTGACCTTCTGAGTTACCTGCACTGAAGAACATAGTAGGGTTTTGAACATGAGGTGAAGTGCATCTTACTGTGAAAAGCTGTCAAAGACCCCTGTAGTACAGGAATCCAGACAGATCTGATCTGAGGCTCCCAGCAGTAGCTGTCTGTATGCTTGATGATGAAAAGGCTCCTGGCTTGTATCCCCATGGAAAAGGCTTGAGTGGAAATAGTCAAGAATTCTGTAAAAAAAAAAAAAAAGAAAAAAACAACAAAAAGCTCTACACCCCCCCCCCCAAACAAAAAAAAAAATCCCCCCCCCAAAAAAAAAAAATTCCAAGCTCTATAACAGTACATTTAGTCAAATGTGCCAAATTAATTGATCAGATGAGAGAGAGACAGACTATCTTTAAGGCATATAGATTTGTTAGTCATTGTGGTTATTGAAGACCTAAGTTCTGCCTCAGATCTTCTCAGACGACAGAGGTTACTTTCATTATTTTGGTGGGATTTTTTTTTTCTTTTTTTTCTAGGATGAGAGATTGAGAATGACCTAATTCTGACTGATCAATAGATAAAAGAAAAAATGTGAGAAAACTTCAAAATATGATCTTCCCTCAGGGTCTTCCACACTGCCAACTAGGACTCCTTGTTGTACAGATATTGTCTTTCTATTTCTAGGAGAAAAAAAGGGAAAAGGAACAGCTTAGTGTTGTCTATCAATTTTTTTATCAGGTCAGTGAAAAAAAGTTCTTAGAGCACAAGAGGATGATCCACAGTGAAAAACCTGGCCAGTGTTGTGGCAAACTGAGCAGACAGCTGATAGGCGATGTCTTAGGCTGCAGAGGAGATACTTTGAGGGTGTTATGAGAGCCCAGTGTCCAGTCTGGGATGTGCTGCCCCAGTGCTAATGCTGCTTGGTCACTGACCTCATGACTGCAGCTTTGATAGCACTGGGTTTTACTCTAGAAAAGGCACAGGAAAAGCTAATCCATCAGCTGCTCTTTGAAGTGAAATAAGTGAGAAGACTGCAGTATAAACTAAAAGTTAACTGTGTAATGTCAGAAGAAATTCAGTCTCCTAGCATGAACTGAATGTTCCTTGAAATGTCTACTGAAATAATTTTGTATTATAAGGAGTCTTTAGCAGTAACTAAAATATTCTTGCAAATAAAAATATTCTCACACAGGCCTTGGAAAAACAGCTTCGGAAATGCATACACCAAAATACTTAAGTGTTTATTTCTTTAGGTAGAACAAGAAGTAAATTCTCAAAATACACCTTCTTCCTGATCTCTGTGTGCTGACACTTGAAATTTCTCATAGCTTAGGAGTCTGAGCTATGGGAAATTTTTATCGTAGAGCCTATTGTCTTTTCTGGTGTTCAGAGTGAAAAGAACAAAGCCAAGGACAGAGGTAGTTTGCATTCTGCATTTAAACAACAGCTGATTAGGTGATAACAGCATTAATTACTCATTGGCAGACAAACAGCCTAGGTAATCAAAATTGTATTTTCTGCAGTGAGATTTGTATTGTCATGAGAAAATAGATGCCAGACACAGCATTTTGGAGAAGGAACCTGGGCAAACTGGGGCACTTCTCTAGCTGTAGTAGCAGTACTGCCAGCTAGTAGATGGATTGTTACATAACATCACTGAGCATTGGGATAAGGCTGCACCCTCCTACTAGAGGAAAAGGCATTATTGTATAAGTACTAATAAAACATTTGCACAGAAAAATGATATAATAATAGATACTACTTCCTAAAAAAATTAGGAAAAAAGTATTATATTAAAGCTACTATAAAATGATAATTCCTAGATTTTATTTTTGGGGTAATAATATGGTTTCCTGTTTTCTTTTAAATACATAAGATGAAGCTTCTGTCATTGTTACAGTTTGAAAATGAAGTAAAGTTTTACAATGAAGCAAAATCAAGCACCAAAGTAAAATTATAGTTGAATATTGCAAATAGTTACTAGGAAATCCATGACCAACAATAATTAATATTATGAATTAAGTGCATCCTAGATGTTATCTCTGAAGGGACACTCCAGCTCATTCATTTTCACTGATATATTTTTGTTGGTATTTCACTGACTCCTTATTTGCATTTTATTGAAGTCCTACTTTTTTTTAATGTTAAAAAATGCAGCTCCAATTATGATCAAGTAGAAAAATGTGTTCATTTAAAAACATAATCTGAAAATCAGACAATATACCTCTATCAACAGTATGTTTAGTTAATTTTTCTTACATTTCAGTTACTACTTTCAGAACTTTTATTCAAAATAAACCTAAACTGTCATTATATCAAAGCTGTCAAGAAAATTGATAATGAAGAGGATTCTGAAAGTTACCTACAATGTACAGTTTTTGCAAGGAGCTATTGATTACTTCTCCATTAAGATGGGTGAGGTAAGTGAACCTACATAACTAGGACTTGACTTGTCCTCTTCTGAAAACAGTCCGAGAACACAGAATTCCACTTCCAATTTTCAGAAATTTGAAGAACACTCATTCAAAAAGATGGGAGGGTACTCTAAATCTCAGGAGACTTAATAAAATTCTAATCTTTTGTGATGTTGTTAACACAAACTTGGTTTTGTCTTTTGTTTGTTTTTTTGTTGGTTTTTTTTTTTTTAATAATGTCGTGCATGTGGTATTGCTCTTTTGTTTGGTGTGTCACTTAATTTCAGTTTTTGTTTCAGTTTGTCCTGCCAATGGGAACTCCTCATTCAGGTTTCATTGCTGTGTCCAGTTATTAGAATCATTGCCTTAATGCCAGGGTCTTGTCGCAAATTCAATTACAACAGCTGTTGCATACAAGCAATTAGACATCTGCGCAGCCGCTCCCTCCTTGCCGCTCGCTGCCTTTTATCATTCTGCTGCTGCAACAAGACTCATAATTTATATCTCTACTGTGCATTCCGTGCATGGGATCTTGAACAATTAACTGCTCATAACCTCTTCCAAGGCAGGTAAAATGCCAATATTTTCACCTTCCCTTGAGGAACAGCTGGCAGAACACTTGATGCCTGATTTTCCTGTAGAAGGACAAAGGACAGAAGGCAAATAGCCAAGACAGTAGCACCAAATCTTGTTTTAAATTGAAAAGAACAGAGGGTCAAAGATTGACCTCTGAAGCACATCCTTGCTAACCAAGGGGGCATAAAAATTAGTTGCGAGAAAGATGAAAGGACTGTTGGATTTGTTGCTGGGAAGCTGAACAGAATTGTGTTACAAGCAATATATTCTTTCCCTGCAGAAATATGGTGATATAAAAGAACCCCTTTGTACTGGTATTTTTATTCTGCACCCAAAAAAAAAAAAAAAAAAAATTCACTGTTCATCATGGTTTCACAGCCTTACTGTGTACATATGGGGGTTTATTAGTGCAGATGTTTGTCTGAAAAGAAATCACAGATCAGATTGAAGTAGCTCTTCTTAAGACTATTCAGCTGTTTAGCTGAGGGTTGTTTAAGATGGAATAAGGAAATGACGAATTCTTTTTTCTCATAAAATTCTAATTTGTCTAAATAGTGTATAGTCCCCCCTCCATCTCCTATTTGTGCCATCAGTCACTTCAGGATGGGATGAACAGGTGTTGTACACAACCATACTGTGAATGATACTGAATTCCAGCAATATTGCTCTGGATCAAGACTTCACAACAGCAAAGTGAGTGTCCTGTGACTCTCCCCTCAAGGTGCAGCTCCATGAGCTAAGGGACTCAACAGCAGCACCAAATAAAGAAATTCTTACCACTTGTCAGTGCTGACTCTGCACTGGAGTTTGCATCCCCTTTGCTCTTTCTTGGCAGAGGACAAATAGATACCTAGGGAATGTTATTTTAGTGAGAATACCACAGTAATACTATCCCTCCTCAATTCTTGGTTCTTCAGAGTTTGTTTTTTGGAGTCACTTTTGCCAGAGTGACTCCATTTATAATGGGAAAATAGACAAAACATTGTTCTTTGCTATGGATTAGGTAACTTCAAGATCAATTCAGGTGTCTGTATTAGAGCGATTTTAACAAAATGAGGGGAACTATAAAGGTAGGCGCAGGCAAGGAGAAGAGGAAGTGAAACTCTTAAGGTGAATGTACTGCCAAACCATAGTACTACAGTCACGTGCTATAAATTACTGTCAGACATCCTGTTTATTTTGATAATGAATTTTGAGAAATGACTTGGATATTTGTCTTGTCTGACAGAGAGAGAGAGTACTGCAGCATGACATAATCAATTATTCCTGGTGCCTTTATGGGAGAGAAACAAGATTAGCATTTACACTAACTCTTTCCTTCGAAGGGGAAATCATTTTTATATTCCTGTCACTTAATCTTCTAAACTTATCAGGGATAGGTCCCTATTGAAGTTCATGGTTTTAGAACTATGCCAGAATTCTGCAGAAAATTTTCATACACATTTCCATAAATTGAATGTACTACAGCTCTGCATCTCTGGAGATAAAGATTTATTGCAACAAAGGATTTCACTTTTCTAAACACAGAGATTTAGACAAATTAGTGGGAAGATAAACAGTAAAATGACTTGAGAATAACTATTCCGTCTCCTCACTTCATTCTTTATATTTTAACCAGTCTATAATCAGTTAACCATTTTTTCTGAGTTTCAGCAAAATTCACACTTTTTGTCTAGCTCTCTAACGGTTTTTCCATCCTGTCACTTCTGACATTTGTCTATTTATTTGTTCCATCGTTCTCCAAAGTCTTTCTTTAGGTCTTACAGTTTCTTCTGCTCATTTTCTGTTGATGCCTGTCCCCTGTGTGTATAGGAGAGTCGCTCACTTGAGCAGTGTGAGGCATGCTCTCCAGAGGTATTACTCACCCTTGCTCCCTAGAGGATTTTGCTGGATGCAGAGGTTAGCAGGCAGAGCAAGGAAAACAGGAATTCTTCTGCCCAACCATGATCTTTATTAGAAAATATTAACTGTAAGCAGACCAGATACCACCCATCACAGAGAGCAACATTTGCAACTGGTTTTTGAACGGAAATTAAGTGTGTTGTATACAAAACCATACTTGTTCTTTGCACTTAGAATTGTGGCCATTCACTGAGATAGCTCTTTCTGCGGTGAATTCTGTTTTTCAGGAGTAGGAGGAAAATGCATCTATCTTCTGTTGGATTTAAAACTGCAGTACAGCCTGATTGCAGCAATTTCAAATCTAAATATATGATTTCTATGGCAGCCGTCTGTGAAACGTTCATTTTATGAATAGTGTAATCACGTTTAACATAGGAGATGTTTGTGCTGCTTAGTAGGCAATGTTTTAAAGTAAAGAAAGTTTAGACAAAAAGTAAATGCATTGGGAAACAAGACCTGTTAGAGAGCTTCTTCAATTTGTGTGGAGTTGATGGGAAGAAGGAGCTTCATCACACCATATGATGGTTCATTACTTGATAAATGAGCCATAAATGTGCTCACTTGTACTTCCAGCTCACACTGCTCTCAAAATCACAGCAAGATTTTCTCTTGATGAGCCTTATGGGCAGTTATTTTATCTTCCTCGCCCTAACTCTAATTTCATGCATTGTAGGATTTTTCTTGCCACATATTTTGTGATAAAAATGAGAGCCAGCTGGAAGCAATAGCAATTTTTGGCACCAGAGGTCAAGCACCAAGGTTCTCTTTTCCAAATATCCTGTGTTTTCTCTTCTTTTGGCAGAGTGACTCCATTTATAATGGGAAAATGCACAAAACATTGTTCTTTGCTATGGAGTAGGTAACTTCAAATATGTAGAGCTTTACACAGGAACACAAAACAAATTGCCTCAGGGTCAACCGTGGATCTCCGCACTTCTAAGCACCATTTTTATCCAATATGGATAAAAAAACAATATGGTTTTTTATCCATATTGGCAGATTCCAATAGTTGCCAGTCTACATATGCTGGTATCTATATAGTTATATCTGGGGGTATTTTTTGCTTTTCTTTTGTTTTCCCTGTTTGTTTGTTGGGGTTTTTTTGGGTTGTTTTTTTTTTTTGGGGGGGGGGGGGGGGTTTTTTACAGTAACTGCTGATAAATGAAGTAACTAATCAGTGCTTATGGGACAATTGTCAGATGTTTTCAGAATGTTATGACCAGGACAAAGACATTCTCTCTAAAATGACAATGCCCATAGTAATGAACACTGAATGCCATGTGTGTCTGCAGCAAAAATAACAGCCCTTGCAAATTTTCTTAATTCACATGATGTGGAATATCTATAGTCATATTTCATGTCATTTTTTCAGAACTTCAAGGAATATATCAGAACTATTTATGTAAAAATTGAAAATAAGTATGTCCTAAATTCCTTCTGTTGATATGTTTAAATATGTGCAATTTAATTCCAAGTTTACCTACTTTAAAAGGTCTACAATTCATTTTATTTGTATTTTTTTAAAATTTAAAAACTATATTTGATTTTGTATTTTATATATTCTTTGCTATTGCTGAAAAGGCCTATTGCTTAACTTTCCCCTCAAATCCAAATGCAAGCGGATATAAATATATTTATGCGTAAATACTTAACTAAAATTCAAAACTAGAGCAAACAAATATAAAACAACTGGAACACACAATTTCAGATCATATACTGTTGGAAACCTTTACTTGGAGAATACCACCCACCTAGCAGAAAGTAAAAATAGTCCCAAACTGCACTTTTTAGGAGAGATGGCATAATTTCTTAGAAACAAAACCTGAACTGCCTGATATGGAATGACCTGCAAGACAATTTTCTGCCTGTAGCTTTAAAAAAAGGATGACCACATTAACTACCTAATACTTTTATACTTTCTTCAGTGTACCTATCAAAATTAAACTAGTAGATTTTTTCAATTATTTACAACTACTGAGCCTTAATTGAGCCCTTATTACAGTTCATATCAGTGACTTTTACTGTCTCAGTTTTTCATATTTTGCCCCCTTTTGCAAATGCTTCAAACACCTGTGTTATAAAAAAGTGAGATTTTTCGGTTTGTTTATTTGTCCTTTTTTTCTTTTCTCACAGTGACCTCCTAGGCTGACAAGGACATTGACAACCCTTCAATGGCTTCAACAGGATGTATTTGGTCTGGAATTGCATCACAGCATCATACAGATATGGACTTTAGATGAGTAAAAGAATCAGCCAACCAAATCTGAGGGAGAACAGATCAAGTGAACATGATTTCACACCATGAAGGAACACTTGAACCAAAGTTCTGATAAAATGCTTCTCTAAATCTGTGTTACGTGCAAAGAAGCATAAGATTGCAAGTAGGCAGCAGTCCAAGAAGCATTCTTCCATCTGTTGCCAAAGCTACACTAGGTTAGCACTCACTGAAGAGGGAGTCCAGAATCTGCACTGCCTTGTCAGGGACTATTAGTGCAAGTCATTCCTATGTGTAGAAACTAGGCTTTGGGTAAACTGACTCCTGCAACTCAAGCACAAGCCCATCCAGAGCAAAGGAAAGAAGCAGGTGAAAATTAAAAGAGGCTTTTTAAAATGGCCTAAGAAACACTACTCTTTCTTGAGTAGGAAAAGCCAGTCTAACAGCAACAGCTCTGCTTCCAAATTTTCAACCTGCAGCAGGATTTCCTGGGAAATAATTGCTTACTACTAAATTAAAAAAAACCCCAACAAACTGCTATTTGGTAGAGGACGGTTTCCTTAGGCCTTGCTCTAGGTCTTTGAAAGCCCCATGATGCCTTCAGTGCTGATTGCACTTCCCTTGCATTTCTGTCAATGCAAGACTGAACAGAGGAAATACTGTTCAATACTGTTCCTTGGGACTCAGTCTCTCATACTCTACTTAGAAACCTTGAAAAATCATAAAAACATGTTAATGCATCATAATGTATTTTAACACAATTGTAATTTGCAACTTAATGGAGGGGCAGAAAGTCAGGGTCGTCATTTAGAAGCATTTATTTCTCATTTGTCAGTATTGCTGTAGATACTAATTAACCTGTTTATCATTCACTCTTGGAATACAGGGTGAAGATGTTACAGTTTTGTTATACTAATTCAGTTATCTTTACAACAAATTTGGAAGTTAATATTTAGAACTCAAGATTGACACTAAAATTGCCTGGAGGTCAAATGTCTCTGGATGAGGTCTTACTTGTCTGACACTCCCTAATGGACCTCATCCACAAGATTTCAAGCAAGTATTGGATTGTACTTCTTCACCACAACTTTTCTTTCTGATACCTTTTTGTTTAGGGAGTTTCTGCTTTATTCTTTTGTCCTTCAGAATTGCAACTTTAATAAAAACCCCCAGTATGTCAATTGGGAAATATCAATTGGGAAAATGATTGATTAATTTGTGTCACAATAAATACCTTGATGTGCAATATTATTAGAAACATATCTGACTTTATCATCTTAAAGTCAGTGTCTTCAATGTTTTCATGTCATCTGATATTCTCTTTATCTGGACAAATCCAGGAAAAAATCACTGTTCCCTGTCTTCAAGAATATTCAATGAAAAACAATTTTGAGTTCGCTATCTCATCTCCAAAAGACATCTAAAATGCATGAAATAAATAAATTATATCTGTATTAAGAAAGACACTCATCTGAGTCCTTGAGCAGCCCACACACAGAATGATTTGTAGAAGTTTGTGTCCAGGCAGTTCATTCTTCTCCCTCATGTAGAATTATTTTCCCAGCACCTCGTGTAGTACCTGCCTCATGTTCATGGCTAGAATGCCTGTAGAACAGACCATGGGATCTGTCCACATTCATCCTTGAGTCTTCTTTGGTCCATGTCTTTATGCACCCTGCAAAGAGAGCACTGAGGACATCTAAATTAGAGCATTGGCTGTACAGTGATAACAAATCCCTCTACAGGAGACCGAGGTTGCCATGGTGTGTTGGAAACAAAGACAGAATTAAGAGCATGTTTTACTATCTCATTCAGTGAACATCTGGTTTAGTTTGGGGTTTTGTCAAGGATTTTTTTTTTCCTAGATGTTATTTTATTCTGCTTAGGCTGGCAGAATACTAATTGTTACTATCTTTAAAGAAATCTGTTCTGATACTGTTCTAAGGGAGTTAAACACAACTGAAAGCCTTAGGTAAGCATACTTAAAATATATCAGTGTAGGTTCATTATAGAACAACAGCAAGTAAATTCCACCAGTGTGAACTTACTAATGCAGATGATGTTTGAATTCAGCACAGAAATATTCCTGATAGGCATGTAAGGAATATTTGAGAATGTGGAAAGTCTATGTCTAAGGTTGATTCTTATTAGGAAAACTCCCCTGAAATTTTACACATTGATAATCCAAACCAGTCCAGTGAATAGGAGTTTTAAATTAAATCCTGTGGTCCATTATGTCATCAAGGCACATAACCCTTAATGGTGAATGTTAAAAATTCCTTCATGGAATATTTCACTGCAATACCTTGAAGCAGGGGTACTCTGTAGGCAGGACACACAACCCTGTTCTGTGCTTGAGAAATTTCAGATTTATAATAGAATTAATTTAAAATTATGTAGAATGGATCTGAATGAAGAGTCTGTCAAGTGGACAAGTGTTATATGTTAACCCTGGGTTTCCTCTCTCTCCTGGCCCTATCATCCAATGTCATCTAAATATATCTCCTACCCTTTCATATAGACTGCCTCAAACATTAGTTTTGAGATCTAATTCAAACCAGTAAAAGTTAAATTTTAGATTAGAGAAAGCTGAAAATGTTTTTATGAGAGACAATCAAACATTCTCTAATGTCCAATCATACACTCATCTGTTACTTCACTAAACATTTTCTTATCACAAGCTGTGGTAACCTCATCAGCCAAGATGGTACTAAATACCTTGGGAGAAGGGTAGCAGCTCAAACCCTCTAGTACTAAATTAAGAAATGGCCTTGATATTTATTTTTTTGGAAACAAAGCCTTAAGGAATTGAGGATCTTCATTCTGGGTTCCTCCTTCAAAGACTCTAATTCCATCTTGCTCATTTTACATGTCCCCAGATCTTTCTGAACACATCTGCTTCTCCCATCTTGCAAGCTGCAGTGTTTTTAACATGGAATAATAAGCATGCTTCATTACGGGTGCACAAAATGGATAGACATTTGCCAGAATGAAGATGCAGATGCAGCTTTAACCCTGCAATTGCCCACTGAACCAAGAATGCCATTTAAAAAACAATCCAGATGAATCTCCTCATGAGCAATAATTAAATTGCCAGGGAGGAAGGACAAGAACTGACAGAGCTAAAAAACTTCAATGATTTACTTGAATCAAGCTGTACTTTCATTTCATCAGAAAAGGTGTCTGATACTTGAAGTACATTTTCATAGCTGCTTTGTCATTTCTGGTAGACCACAAAGAGGAAGTTTGCTCTCATCAGACTAAAGAACTGAAACATGCAAAGGAAAATGATGCATGTAAAGGATTAAAAGTCTATGCTGATGTGTGCTGGAAAGATAACAAGGCATTTCAAATTTCAGAATTCTGAACACGTTTTTATTTTTTAATTTTTTAAAATTTATTTTTATGGGTAGCATCTTGGAAAAGTAAAATCCAATGCATCAGGTATACATTCTACTCCTTTCACAGATTATAATTTCACTCTTTTAAGAGAAGAAATACCATATTTAAATCTAAAGCTCTTCAGTTCGAGAAGATTTCCATTATAAGAGGTTGGCAGAGGTGATATTGGCTGATTCAAAGGTCAGTAATAACTTCTCAAAGCTACTGACATTTTAATTGTATAAGTGTTGCCACTTTCATTTCACACGATTTTATCATACTGAGCCCCTGTAGTAACATCAATTATTTATTCTTCCAATAAATTTTCCAGGATTGGGATTCTTCAGTTATCACACATTGCAAGTTTGCCCAGAGGGTGTTTGGGCACTGGAACAGACTCCCCAGGGAAGTGGTCACAGCACCAACCTTGACAGACCTCAAGAAGTGTTTGGACAACACTTTCAGGCACATGGTGTGACTCTTGGGGTGTTCTGTGCAGGGTCAGGAGTTGGACTGATGATCCTTGAGTGTCCTTTCCAACTCCCCACATTCTGTGATCCTGTGAAACATCAGGATTCATACCCAATTTATGACAGCGGCTTTGTACTTTTTTTTTGTGAATGAGGAAGAATACTTTGTTTCTTTTCTGTCAATTATTTACATTTTCTGTAAGCTTAGTCTGTGTCTGTTCTTTTCCTCACTTTGTGCTATAAGTTTTCAAACTTCCAACTCCAAGATATTTCATGAGGAGCAGAACTGATTAAATCGAATTTCATGTGAATGTATTACACAGGCTTTTTAGCTGTTTCTCTAACTATTACTACTTTGTCTCCAATCTTGCCTTCTAGCACCTTAGCTTTTGTCCTCAACTCTTTTTCTCCTCCATGAAAGCTTTTATGTTCTGTGTGCCTGGCAACCCTGCTGAGCTGAAACAGAACTTTTTTCTTGTAGTAGGGGCAATAATCTTTATATTCCTGTGCCTGTTTTCATGAGACTTATTGGAACTTAATAGTTGCGAGCTCTCTACTTCTGTGCTAAATGTGGTAGAAATTGGATAAATGCTTCACAATTATTGGGAAAAGTATTAGCAGATCATATAATCTATATCTCACAGAAATAAAATGGGTTTCTTTATGAGAATAATTATGGTTAGAACACAAAGAATAATAGCTTTCAGAATTTTATTATGCTAAAGAAAAATCCAATTGGTAATGATAAAACTAAAAATATCTTTGTTTGATTGTTGATGGACATTCGACCCTCAGCTTCTAAGAGCTCTCTGTACAACAGCCCTATTTTTCAGCATATCATTCACTACCCTAAACTTGGATTTACCTTTGTTTTTCCTGGGGTTGTTTTCTTCTCCATCAGACTATTAATTCAGATGGTAAACAGTAACAGTCCCAGTATGAGCACCAGATGAATACCAGCCATTATGATCTTAAAACATTTTGAGATCACTTGTTGAGGCAATTTTCCTATAGCTCCACTATCCATTTAGTATTTTAAAAATCTAGATGTGATGATTGACATGCAGTTCTGGTAACTAAGTTTATTCAGCCTGGATACAAGTATTTATACGGAAATCTATGGTTTTGCTGACCTGTGAGACAAAGCTGCTGCTGCAATGTGTGACTATATCCCAGAGTATTTTTCCCTGTACTGAGCACTTTATATGGTATCTTTTCCAATCCAAGTGTGAGAATTTTCTTTTAGGTTCATGGATCATGGTGATGAGTTGTTGCAGGTCTATGAGACCCATGGTGACTGGCTTGCGTTCCCGCTGCAAAATTTTCAGGCAATAATTATAAATGAGCTTTGTCCTGCTTGGAAAGACCACATGGGATTCACCAGACCCTTTGGAGGAATCTGGCTCTCCCTGAAGGTAAGAAGCAGTAAGTGATTCTCTGTGACAAAGCTGACAGAATCTTTTTTTTGTAGCAGAATGATTTCCTCTGTGCTTTTTGTGATTAGAGTTGGAATAATGATATGACGCTGCTAGTGAGGACCCACAGATTAAAAGTAAATACCTCATCTCTCATGAATTATAGGCACTACTCCTTACCTTGAACAGTGCCAAAATATTCTTCTGGAAAGATGGACAAATCTATTTTTTTTAAAGTATCTTATCTCACAACAAATATAAGTAAGACCTAACAGCTCCAACTGAAATGCCTGTTTATAGTGATAAAACAAGTTCTGCAAAAAATACTTTTATTAAAACAAAAGTATAGAAATTGAAGCAATATTTCTACTTTTTTCTATACAGTGTCTTTGCTGCCTAACTGCAGCTGCATTACAACTGATGCATTTTCCTAGATTCAACACCTGCAGGAGAAGATTGAGCTTTTAGAAGCTCATTTAATATAAATAGGATAATTATTATATTTTTTCTGGTATTCTTAGTTGAGAAAATACACAATAACTAAAAAAAAAAAAAAGGTGAAGAAAATGTAGGAAGAGTGGTGGTTTTTCAGCAAAGGAAGCTCACCTTATAACTTCAATAAATGCCAGAAGTGCGTGCATATATATTTTTTTAAATGGGGATGAAATTCAATTTCCTTTGGATGTGAATAGCTTGTCCTCCTCTTACAAAATTAGCTTATTAGCTCTAGGGGTGATTATAAGACAGACAAAAAAAAGGACTGATATTCTGAATTGAAAAAAAAAATTCTAATAAATAAATTTTTAAAAAAACCCATACTTTAGTCAAAGAATAAAGTTACCACTGGATAAGAGAAGATCTGTTGTTGTATATACAAGGAAAACAGACAGCAAACCAAAACCAATTGAATAAAAACATTCCAGGGAAAATGAAAACCTTTAAGGTATTCTCATTTTTTCTCCATGGAAATAGATAATCTTCATAGATCCCTGTTTGAGCACGTTTCAAAATTTCTTCTTACAGAAGGAATAAAAATATCAGAAAAAATATTAGTTTCTATTGGACTGCCTAGGATTTTGAAATACAGAAGCCCTGTGTAAGATCTGCATTTGCTGATGACATAGATGAACACCGATGCCAGCCCATATTCATTATTTTGACTGAGATGCCTAGCATGATGCAATTATTTTTTTATAATCTTTCAGAATCTGTTGACATTTAAGGTTTTATTGGAACTCAGCAAACATCTGTTGATAGAATTGCTACTCACAACCTTGCATACATCATGTCTGATCACAGAAACTTTATCAAGACTATGGCTCAGCTTTCAGGGCACATCAGCTGTGTCCACAAAATCTCTTTTATCCTCATCCCCAAGGAGGTCTCAGGACATGAACATGTACCTGGTGTCTTTGATACTTTTCTTCATGCTTCTTTAAAGATGACACAGTGATGTTTAACATACAGGGATTCTGACAGCATGACCCCACACAAAGCTACTTTTCAGCTAATTGCTTTCTTTATTTATACCCTCAAAAAAATATTTCCAAGAGAAAACAGGATAGGTTTTGTTCTCAATGCTTTAGTATTCTTTGTATCCATTTTCCAAAATTTTGGAACTTCACCAGAACAGTGATTCTGCCTTCCTCAGTGCCCTGCCTCTACCTCTAGATTCCCATCTAATACTTCAAGAGAAGGTGAAAAGCCACTCTCTCTATACCTTCTCAGTTAAGGTTCTGTGGATGAAGCACTTTTTTTTTCAATCTTTTCAGAAAAGTGCCTGGACCTTTAAAGTGTGAGATTTTATCCTTTATTCTTGAAGTCAGGACCTCAGGAACAACTTCAGTCTTTACTTCTCTGTAAGGGAGGAATACAAAGATGTTGCTTATTCTTTCTCACTTACTCTGTATTTCTAGGTGCTTTTCATATTTTACAGACAGTGACTGCAAATAGTTTTAGATTGCAGGGACCTATGGAAACCTGCTATGAACTTTAAGACAAAGGGATAGAGGAGAAGAGTAGGAAAATACCTTCTCCACTGTCAGTTCCATTGATTCCATCTGAACTACATCTGAATGATGGAACAAATGCTATAGGAAGTTCCGTAGAGTCATCCTCCTTTAATTCCACATTTCAGGTCTATTTGTAGCTTCAAACACATTTTATTTCAATTGTAACCAAAACACAACTTTTTCTGGATGACCTGAATAACATACTGAAGCCTTTTTAATGTCCTATGGAAACAGAGGCAATTTTGCCTGCATTTAGGAAATGACTGGGAAATACCTTCCACTCCTTTCTGACCACCTTTAGAAAAATAACTTGATTTGCTACTCAGTACCTGAATGAAGGACCCCTGGTTTATGATACCATACAGTTTTTTATGGATACTTAACAAACAAATTAATGATCTTGTAGAAAAGGAAGGGAACACCCAGCAAGACTCAAAATTTTTTCTCACATCCAGTTAAGATGATCACTGGAAACCACTCAAGTGACTGTCAGAGCTGAAAGAGCATCTGCTTCTTCTTCTGATAGTTTTGGATGCTGAAAGACTGAGACACACCCTGACAGAACAAAGTGTGTAGAATAGGAGATGAAACTGTCATACAACCATTCAAGTCCAGCATTACTATGAACCAAAATCTCCCTTCCTGCCAGCCTAAAGATCATGCAGGCTTTTCAAACAAATTTTTAATTATGTCTATAGCTAACGAGGTGATTTATCTAGATGTACTGCTTTTACTATTCACCCTGATGCTTCTCTTCCATGAGGATCAAGTTACATCTCGCTGTCTGGTTCACTATTCAAAAATAGAAAAAGCCAGAACTAAAGCATGTCTTAAAAGTGTTGGATGTGGTTTTCTTGTAAAATTGAGTGTCACTTCCTCAAGAAGCACTGTCCTATGTTTCTGTTAGTAAGGATTTGTATTGAAGATTCAGCTTCTCTCTTCCTTTCTGTGCTAAACACTAATCAAACTAATTTATCTATTGTGTAGATAATAGAAGCACAGGTAATTTCTCATTTACTTTAACCAATCAACAATGGAAAAATATTTCAGAGAATCATGGAATAATAAAATATGTGGAGATGGAAGAGACTCAACAAGATCTCTGAGTCCAGCTCCTGCCTTTGTGCAGGATACCCCAAAAATCACCCCATATGCAAAAGCAATGTCCTATGTAAATGCATTCTCCAAACACTTCCTGAAGCCAGGCTTAGTGCTTTGGCAAGTTCCCTGAGGAGCCTGTTCCCTTCTACTGAGCATTATGTTATCAGTATGGAGTCCTCATTATCCCATTCTGACAATAGTTTTAAACATTTGAACTGATGATATGAAGCTGAGAATCCTAGAGTCTGAATCAACCCAGGCTTTCCTAAGGCAGTTTTAGGAGTTCAGTGCATGAAAAAGAATTGCAGCATACAGTATAATCTGCTCAGTTTTTACATGATGGTAAGAAATTGAGGAACTGCTTGATACAGATGTAGATTTTTTTAGTATGGAAAAGTATGCTTATAATGCAACCACTATGTCATCCATACTTTTCGATGTCCTCCATTCTTTTTTATATCCTCCATATCCAAAAAGTGATGCCTTGTTTACAGTCCTCCATGAATGAAGAATCCAAAAGGTAACACAGGTTTGTCTGACAACTTAAGTCACCAGAGCAACTTAAAATAAAATGCTCTCAGTGACTGAGGACATAAGATTTACTTAAAGAAAAATTTGCTTTAGGTTCTTTACTGATTTTTTTTACTTTTGTCTTATTATCATTTTTTAATATATTGATCATTTTAATATATTTAATATACTGGTTTAAGAGTAGGTTGCTAAGATCTAGGTTGGATACTGGGAAAAATATCAACCAAAAAGCTTAATCTTCAGAATGGCCTGTCCAGCGAAGTGATTGAGTCACCAACTGTGAAGGTATTTAAAAGTTAAGCTTGTAGATGCAGTGGTTAGGGATATGGCCTAATGGTAGGCTTGGCAGCACTGGGTTTACATTAGACTTGGTGCTCATAGAAGTCTTTACCAACCTGAATGATTCTGTGAGTCTGTGATTGAAAGGTTTGACCCACAAAAGATTGAAACTGAAAGATACAACCTCATTAACAAAATAATTGTCATGCAGGTAATCCTCATACCAATTCTTAGAAAGATCAGCTTTCTAAAGTCTGTTTTTTCCTGTCAATTTTCATTTTTAAACAATTTCCCTTTTTTGTATCTCTGACAGAAACTTGGTAAGTGGCCTTGAGATGACAAAGATATACATATGTTATGAATAGGAGGAAAAAAGTTTTTTCCTTTTTATCTCTTTAGTGACATTCATTAGTGTAAGCAGCTTTTTGTGTCCTTTGTAAAGTTAATGGATTGCTGCAAAGGAAATCCTTTAGTTTGTTAAAATCCACTTCTCAGCACTATTTGTGAGGGAAAGACCAAACACAGTACAGACTTTAAATGAAGGTCACCATTAGATGTTAGATATAAAGCACAGAACAAAAAGATGAAGAAGAAAAGATAAACTGTACAAAAGGGTAAGATTTGTTAGGAAGTTAAGCCAGTGAAGGGAAGGAAAAAAAAAAAAGCAGTTTTCTAACTTTTAAGAAAAGAAAATTGTTACAGTGTGTGATGCAATATCCCCTTTCAGCTATCCCAGTCCCCCCACAGGTGTGGTAATACCTTCTCTCTCCCCTTCGTCTCCTGCTAGGTACTGTCAATCAATTTTAACATTCCAGCAAAGCTGTCGTGTGGTTGGCAGAAATTCAAAAGATGCCCCTTACCTTGGGCATCCTTGGGGTAGCCAAGTGTCATTGTCCCTGAGATCCCACCTCCTCCCACCAGATAGGTGGCTTACCTGTCCTTCCCCTACCCCCATCCCTGAGCTTAAAAGGAACCTCAGACCATGTGCTCGGGATTCTGTTGGAGCTGTTGCTACAATTCAGATCTCTGTGTCTTTGGAATAAAGCTCTGGATTTAACACTCCATCAGAAACTGTCTCCTTTCTCTTCACCTCGCCTAAGGACTTTCTCCAGAGGTAAAACTGAGCCTTCCTACAAGCCTGGACTTGTTGAGTTGCCTGGCTGCATCTTCCAGCCAAAGAGGTGTCTCTGTGGTGAGATACCACAGCCGCTGCCTCCGGCCAAGGAGCTAAGGCCCAGAACAGCCCAGGCACGTTCCACCTAGATGTATATTGGGATCCTCTTCCAATAGAAAATGAAGAATGTTCTCATTGAGTTCTAAGGCAAGTGATTATTTCATTATTGCATAAATAATTATATGCTCTTCCTCTATTCCTTATAAATTGAGCAATTATGATATATCCGCTGAAATGAGAAAAGTACTGGGCAAAAGGAGAATTATGGTATGGGTTTCTACAGGACATACTTGAGAGATACAAGGAATTATTTACCTCTTGTAGAGATACAGGGAATTATTTACCTCTTCTGCCTAAAATCAGTGTAAAAGAATTATCTGAAATAAGAATATAAGAATCCTATATCTCATGTTCTTCCATACTTCTAATTTCACTGGATAGAAACTTCTTATAATAAGGTCTCTTACTGCTGTTGCTGTTCCTGATCTGTTGTAGTTGACCAGGATTTTCTTGAAGTTCTTTCTTCACCTCAATAATTTCTTCCTTCATTTTGAATCTGCCAGATCTGAGAGATACCTGTATGAGTACTGGAGGTATGTGCATGGAAGACAACATCTGCTTCTTAAAAGGAGCCTCATGTGTGATTTATTCAACGTCAAAAATTGTACAGAAGGAGCAAAGGCAACCACAGGTTACTTATGAGTGTATGTATTCTTAAAAAGCTTTTATAATATGGTTTTATTAAATATATAATATTCAGTGTATAATAAAAACATGGGATGATGCAGTGGCTGATACTTAATGAAAAAGGGGAACAGAAGAAAAGGCTACAGAGAGAACCAAAGTCATAGCAATATAATGCACATGGAGATGCCTACATAATTATAAGGATTTCAAAATTAGCAGTATCCAAGCCAATAGTCAGCCAGACACACCAAGAGAGTTGTGGCTAATACTCTGTTATCTAATATTTGCACATTTTGAGATCAAATTGAGAAAATACACACTCTGTCACTAGTATTCATCTGACAGAATATAAAATATCAAAACTGGAGGCTTGATAGAAAGTTTCAAGAAGGAACAATGGGCTGTAAAATGTACTGGTTAACAATCAGAATGAACCACTTGGCTAAAATTGAAAAAGATTAAGCTATTCCTATTTTCTAGCAAAGATAATGGATTTACTTGTTTCCCTTAGGAATAAGAAGTCAATTTTTCTGATTTCAGCTTGAAATGCAAATCCTAGGGACCCCTAGAACTTAAAGGGAAAAGTCATTTTCCTTCTTTTTATTCCTTTTTTCCCCCACCTCTTTTGTACAGCTTTCATAATTTAAAAAAAACATATAGAGAAGATAAAATAGTAGCTATGTTTTATTAAAAAAATAAATCATGACAGAAAAGTACTGGTCATGGAGAAAAATCAGCTGATTCTATGCAAGTTTTATATAGTTAACTTGCAGAAGTGAAGGCAGATTTGTTGAAGTTTGTTTCTATTTTCACCTCTTCGGCACACAAACCACACTGAATGCTAATATTTAAGAAAATGTCTGCTAACACTGCAGGGTCCAAAATAAAGGTCATTTATCCACTCGGGTTTTCTTCTACCACTTGGACTTTCACTTAATTAAGTTTTAGAAAACTCTGCGTGGTTTCAGTCTCAAGGTACGTTTATCTTATAATCATGCACCTTTGGGAAAATGCTTTCATTTGCTCTGCTTTTTGTACTGTTAGATTTTAAATTACAGTTTTTCCTTCTCAGCAGCAGTAATGAATCTTGTACACTAATCACAGCCTATAAATTAATGAGTCCTAGTTCCTCTGAAATAGATTGCAATAATATTCTCTGATTCCATGTAATGAGAGAATGGTTGAGATTGAAAAGGATGTCTGGACATCATCTAGTGTAAAGTCCTTGCTAAAGGAGGTTCACTCAGAACAGGTTGCACAAAATCACATCCTGGCAGGTTTTGACTGCCTCCAGAGAAGACTCCACAACCTCTTTGAGAAGCCTGTTCCAGTGCTGTGTAACCTCACAATAAAGAAGTTTTTCATCATACTGAGTTGGAACTTCCTATGTTCCGTCTTGTGCACATTGGCCCTTGTCCTGTCACAGGGCACCATAGAAATGAGTTGTGCCCAATCCTTTTGACATATGCCTTAAGATCTGTTGTTAAAAGCTTCTCTCATTCTTCTCTTTTTAAGGCTAGAATGTATTTGTAATCAAGGATTAAATCATGCATCAGACCTTGGTGAACTTTAAGTGTCTGGTATTCCACAGATAAACAGCTACTTATTCCACTATTCCAAACTCAGAAGTCTGAAAACTAGACTGAGCAGTTCACAATGAGTTGCTAAAGGTGCAACATCCAAGAGCAGCACATGTTATTTCTAATCACTCAGAATACATTTCTTTCAGATTGCAAATTTTTGTATCTGGTAACAGAACCTGCATGTAATGAAGTGGCTCTGTCTCAAAGAAAGTACTTTAAAAGTAAAACCTGAGCTTAGCCTTTCCACTGAATGCTTTTAAGTCTCTGGCATCCTACAGAATATTTAAGGTTGAGGTCCCGTGGAAGATCACAACACCTTTTCCAAAATAAGCCTTTACCATATTTTCCTGCTTGCCATAACACTGCCTGCCACTAAGCCCAGCCCTGCTGATGCCACACACAGTACTGTATACAGGACATTGTGTGACTCATGCTGTTATCTCCCAGAATGCTACAGAAAATGGCAAGCAAAAAGAGGCAATTTTGACTGAGAAGAAACTTTAAAAAATACTGAGCTGTGAGACCTCTTTGGTTGAGGAATTATCACTCCTCATATGTTAGAGTTTGTTTCACTGGGATACAAAGACTTAATCCAGCTAAATAGAAAGCAGAACAGGCTACCTCTCCCTTACACTATAAACACTTGGGTACATATATGTCATAGGCTTCATGCATTGTCTGTTTGGAATTTGACAGTGTTTGTTTGGATACTAGTAACAAAAATAAGCTCACACAGTCTGGAAAATGCTTTTTTAAGAAGAATACAAGTTCTACTTGTATTTTCTGCTTGTTTGTATATATGTTAGTTGTACATTTTCCAGTCCAAAACCACCACAACTATTTGAGATGGTCACTCTAATTGAAGGGCTCTAATAGAATGTTTATGCCCTGAGACTGTCCAGCTGACCAGTTATCCAAGCCTTGAGACTGAGCACAGCTCCAGGTACAGCCCGTATGTACCTCCCAGGTCATGCAGGGCACTGTGAGCACAAACACATCCAATGGATTTGCTAACAAAAAAGTGCTCTCTTGTACTGTGACCACCAATCAAAACTCTGTTAAGGTGTAGTCCTGCAGATGGATCACAATTTTCAGGCAGGAGACTCCAGAATCCATTTTATGAATTTATATAAACTCCTCACCATTGGAGTCTCCCTGGCTTCTTGTCAAGTCATAGTGAAACTTTATTACTACTGGTAAAAAGGAATTGGAGTTGAAGAATGTAAAAGGAGTTTACAGACCTCTCCAATTCAGAAATTTATAGAGGATGAAAATGTTTCAAAATGCATGCAATAATTAACATGAATGTTATTTATGATTCTAAGGTATTCATTAAAATTCGTAATTCTGATTCACTTTCAACTTGCTCACCAGCACAGGCCATGAAAAGGGGCATGAATGAGGTTTTAGTTGTCTAGCTTTGTTGGTTTAATGAATTCTTGGATGTTTGACTATTTAAATCTGATTATCAATATATTTCAAAGTATGATTTTTTTCCCTGAATGAATATTACATATGTTTTTAATATTTTACTGTTAGAACCTCTGCCTTTTATCAGTAGAAAAGTATCAAGCCACAGTAGTGTCTGCCATTCCCAAACAGGCTACACTTGGCTGCAAAAAAGGGAAAATAATTCAATGGCAGAACTATGAATATATGTATGTAATATAAAATAATCCATCCATTTCAGGAAAGGCTGCTTTTCATGTCTTTGTTGGGCTGATTTTTTTGTGATCCTGCTATATTTATTTTCTCAATTAAACGATGATGTAATAGGAAGATGAGGTAAGAAAAATTGAAGAACTTAAAAAGTGCTAGAAACTGAAAGATAACCCATTTTACATAGAAATAGGTAATTAACATGTCAACTACAGTATTTTTGATGTGAAATCTAAAGCATTCTTTAAAGGTTGCAAGTATATATTTGTCTTTAGTGCTTCCTATAATGATTATTTGATGCTACCATTAACATAAGTGCTCTTACAACAATATACACTGGAAGCCAGATATCTGCTTTTGAGGCAATTTGCACATGGAATATGTTTTATACAAATATTGCTAGTTGAACAATTTCTTTCACAAGTATGCTTAAATGCTGGGATATGGGTCTTAGACAAAGAAGGGAAGTTATTGTATCTCACTACTAATCTGTAATCTGTGGATAAAGATGTTTATCTCTTTAGTAATATGTGTACAGATCTAATAAAAAGAAGGTCACTATATATCTGAGTACAAGTAGTTTTCATAAAGGGATGCAAAACAGTTATTTGTTGAGATGTCAGATAACTCTGTTCTCACAGGGAATTTCAAGAATGTTGAATAAAATGACCACTTCTGATTTTATTATTTTTATTTCCTTTTTAAACCAGTGTATTTCCATATTACAGGGGGGTTTTTTATGTTCTCCCAATTGCACACATTATTGTGTTCTCTGAAATTTTTAACATCTTTAAGGTGACTAGGTTCAAAGCGATTATCCTTATGTTAACTAGGCCTAGTAAAATAATCTCAAAATGTTGAGAAATTTTTGAAAGTTACTGTATTTTCCAAAATTTGACCATGAATATTGTCTGAAAACGCAATGCGTGCCATGAATCAAACGTCGTTATGCTGCTTTCATTTGCCAGTGCTGAGATTGCAGTGTTGCAGTGTGTATTTGGTATGCACACAGTTCCACTGAAGTGTCTGTTGGTGATACGAGGGAAAAACAGAGCTCTGTAACTGCAGGGCATACCGAGAGAAAGGATTTGGGATCACACAGTCACATCAAACACACTAGGACTGTTTCGTCATGGCATGCACGTTCTGTAGGCAAATACACTCGTGAAAAGGGTGAAGAAAACTCCATCCTTGTCTTTTGACAGGTTTTTGCAATGAGCACACGAGAATGTGTCACACACAGTAGTAAACCTATGGAGACTGGAACATCAGGATTTAAAACTTTTTCTGGTCTGTAAAGAACTAGTAGAAAAAACGCTGCCTGAAATACAACAGAACCAGTTTCATACATCCTGTAAGCCCCGTGAAAAATCCTGGCATCTTACACTATACCTAAAACTTCATCTTGCAAAATATCTATAACAGGAATAGTTGTTTGGATTTTGACTTGAGACAGCAGACTTATTTAAGACAACGAATAAAAAAAAAAGACCAGATCTAAATGCACTTTTTCACATGTTCAAGTTGAATTTCCAGTATTATTCTACTATTGTCATTTTTAGAATTAGAACGTTAGTTTAACATTCAGTGACTTCAAGGGTTTAACTCAGGTGCTGGTCATATTGTCAGCAACAGTAAATATCTAGCTATAAATGTTTATCCATAAGAAGTTTGCCAAATCTTGTGTAACAAAGTAAAATACATGCTTTTTAAAAGTTTAAATAAATTCAAAATCCTGTTACTATTGGTTTATTTCACACAAATGACAAATGTAAATGCAATTTTGTGAATTGTTTAGGGCTGTTTGTCTTAATCAATTAAGTACTTTTACAGTAAGATTAAAAGGGCAATGAGTATGCAACACAGTGCAAAAGACGTCATTCAATTTATGTTGTATTTTGGTGGATAGGGAAATATATAGTATCAATAGGAATTGAGAAAGAAGTAATCTAGAAAGCTTCAGCAGGAAAAAGAAATAGCAAAAGACAGCAGAGTAGATATATATTTACTCTGTTGATTCGTTTGCTAGAGAAACAAAACCATCTAATATAGATGAGAGGTTTTAATGGATGAAATTAATTGCACTTCCTCATAGATGTAAGCAAAATATCAGAATATTTTAGAGTTCCTTAACTCAAGAATACTAATACAGAAATTAAGGACAAAGGCAACAAAAATGACACAAAGGTGGGAGGGAAAGAAACATGACTACATGAAATTTGTATTTATTAATAAAATAAAAAAAAACACAACCAACAAAAGCCTGGGAGTTAGGGATGGCGGGGAATTAGGGGTATAGCTCCTGTAGAAGTCATCTACTGATGGGATCAGCAGGGTGTTTGACATATGGCCAGGTCAGTGTGGATATGCTTTAAATATGTAAAGTGTAGTGGAAAGGAAGAGTATTTTGGAAGACCACGTGCAAAGTGTCTCAGACAGGTCTCCAGGATAAAGCAGACTTTTTTATTTTAAATTGTCTGTCCCCATCTGTAACAATGGCATAATAAATATCAGCCCTTAATCTCACAGGGATATTGTGGAAATGTTTCATACCTGTGAAACACTTAAATATAGTGTAATGATCAGTTTTATGCAAAACCCCAGAGGTAAATAAATATTTCTGAGTTTATAAAGAGGTTGAAAACTGCAATAAATACAGTATAGATCAACAAAATGCACAAGACCATAAAAAAATATTGAACAGCTGTTTGCTAACTAACCATTATCCTGCCAGCGCACAAAACTAAACACAGGGGAAAAGACCATTGCTACCATATAATTAAGATTGAATCAAGATGCAAATCTAATAAGCCTCTGAATTAAGAATATATAGGATCTTAAATCTTGCATTTCTTTTCCCCTGGGTGGTGAATGCTCCAGCACAAAGAATTTGTGTTCTGTTTCCTAAGCTTTTTTCGAAAAACCTCACTGAAAAAACAGTTTTCTTAGTTTTCTTTTTTTGTAACATTATATTGATACTTAACAGGATAATAGCAATGCTATAGTCTTTGTCTCCGTGCAGAATGTTGTTACTTGGTCTAATAAGGAACCTGATAAAAAATGTTTAGGTTTTATGGAGACCAGAACAAGAGCAGTATGAAAAGCAATGCTTTGCTGGCAGATTTCACAGAATTTGATCAGGAAAAGAGCAGGGTCTGGAGCAGAGCATTTTCTGAACAGAGCTATACTCTGTCAGACATGAATGCTTCTTCCCTATCTCTTCAAGTGTGATTCCATTTTGTCCTGGGGACTGGGAGAGGCTGCTTAATGTCCATATGTGAGGGGTGCATGAACTTTCCTTGGCTTCTCCAACCAGCCAAGCAGGGCTGAGGCTGAACCCAGGGTTCAGTGTCTGAACCACAGGGATGGCCTTTGGCCAGATCAGTAAGACCTTAACAAAGCCCTACCCAAAAAATCCTTGACTTGCTCCTGTAATTGCTGAAGAATAGCCAGGGATGCATATTTAGAAAGAGTACAACAAATGAGCTTATTAAGGTGATCATTCTTATTTTCTGTGTTGCTATCGCTCCCAGCTCCTCAGAAATTCCCTGAGATAAAGAAAACATGTTTTACAGAGAGATAATGCCCCCATGAAACACTCCTGTCCTTTCTTGTCCTTCAAACCCATACTCATATCCAAACCTAATTTGTATTTCTCTGCTTCTTTCCTTTCTAATACTACATTTGCTCTGCTTTAGCTTCCAAAGAAGCTACCCTCAGCAACACAGGACAGATGGATGCCTGCTGTCAGACAAGCATCCTGGAACCACCTTCAGCTGTAGCATCAGTTCAAAAATGACATTAGATATAAATAAAATCATTCTCTGAGTTTGAGTAGGCCCAAGACTGAGAAGAAAATTTAAGTTTATCATTTCAAAAGTCCTTTTTTATGTTTACTGAGATTAGGACTTTAAATGCAAGCAGATGTCAATAGACTTTTCTACCTCCAAAAATTCAGAAAACTTACTTAGTAAAAAAAAAAAAGTCTTCTAATTTCCTTTAGCATAGTTCTCTGAAATAAATAATCCATTCACACTAATATTGAATAAAAAAAAATCAACCCATCAGATGTACTCCCAAACATTAAGATTTGCTAGGTTTTTTCCAAGCCTAGCAAATCTTATTTTTTTTTTTTTACAAAATGTCTTTCAGTCTTTTTGACATGGTGATGAGGAGCAACAAATCTTGAGGTGGAAGATGCACTCTGAGAAAGAAGAGTCCTTGGGTGAAGTCCCTGATGAAGGTTGCAGCATGCTTTAGAAACTTTTATTACATGAACCCCTGTGTTTATGTATGTTGTTTGTACGGCCTAAAGTGTAAGTTCAATGCATTGTTTTTCTAAATTTCCAGGTCTATTTATTATGCAATGTAAATTAAATGTAAGATGGGCTATTCTGGGATGATCACTAAAACTTTAAAAATAAAAATGTCTTTCAGTTCTAATTAACAGAATAAACTTTTAATTAATGATAGACAACTGATGAGGATTTATTCTATATTATAATGAATGCATATTTTTCTATATTCGAATTTCTAAGAAAGCAACAAGAAGATAGTGCCCGTGCAACATTTACTTCTATATACTACCTGATACAAATCAGATGTCACCTTTTTGCCTCTTAGGAATGCCACAATTAGCAGACATATGAACAATCAGTGAAAGACCATTCTACAAAGGTGAAAGAAAAAGATTAACTTGCATAATGTCTTCTCTGGAGACTTTGTAGCTGTTTAGTAGCTGAAACAATCAAGAGTGATATAGAGCAGAAATGACTAAATCAAAGTTCTCCTGACTTTGAAAAGAATTTATAGTTTAGAGTTTTAATTGTATAATTGGGTATTGTTGGAACCTTGCAAGTAAAGTTTTTATCTTCTTATTGAGAACTCTAGAGAAAATGCATTATTGAAAGAAACCAGTGATTTCTATGACCTAATTAAAAATAATAAATATTAAAGAAATGGAACTGACAAGTTTTTTATAAAAGAACTGAACAAATAGCAAAAATAATGTAAGAGTACAAAGAATTGCTATTGAGTTGATTTCACATTAAAAAGCTGTCAGGAACATGATAACTAGCCCAGATTTGCATAAAGTATTTTAACATGCAAATACATTGTGCATATGTTATTTTAAATGGAAGTCTCAACATTTTTCCATTTTTTAAAGTTTCTTTATTTTTACAGAAAGCACTTTAGTTCTGTCTCCCACTTCTTTAATGTTATGCTTTATCTGATTTGCCAGGAATCTTTTTTGGTGCTTTAGTCCAAATTAAAAGAAAACCAAACAACCAAAAGTGTTATTTTCATGTTCCCTGCTGCTTAAATAAGTATTTGCATGGTACAATGCTTTAGGTTACATTGTTCATCTGTGTGTGTGAGAGAGCACCTGTGTGACTCTAAGGCTGAGAGCAGAGGGGCTCAGGTGTGGTACCAGGGAGTCCCTGGCAGGTCTAGGTGAGTGTTTATGTGTGCCTGTGTGTGTACAAAAATCCATATCAGCAACACAGCGGGACTTTTTATGCCCAGGGCCAGCACATCTTGGGAGACTGGGGTGCAAGACCCAAGAACTGGATGGACTCAGCCCAGCTGCTGGAGAAATCCTCATTGTACATTAATAGATTTTCACCAGTGAACTTTTTTTCTGTTTACACAGAGATAAGAGCAGAATGAAACCATTGTTTATATCTGTATTAATGCAAGCCATGCTACTAGTTGAACCTGTGGACATGGAACGGCAGCAGCCTCGCTTCTCTCATGCCTTGGACTGAGACATGATTTATCTTCCTTGAAGATGATGATTCTTCTCTTTCTCTATTTGGTCAAATACAGTTTAAAAGCAAACCACTTGTGATGATGTGTGATATTCACATTAGCAGATATCTCCCATTTTTCATTCTATACTCACAGTCATATTGCATCAAAAATGCAAAGAAATTCTAGGAAATAGATGTTAAAAATGCACAGTAGTTTTTTCTTTCTTTATATAATTCTCTTTTGTGTGAATGCATTTTTTTCTAGATTCTCAGTTGAGGCAGTGGTCTCATCTGTGTTTTTTAAGTAAAGTGTGTTTCGCTGTGTCATAATTTACATGTTTGCTCCAATGGGTTCACCACAGAAAAAGTGATGAAGAAGTTTGATATCTTATCTGCCCGAAGTATGGTTAGCTCTTTGTCTCAAATTAAATGATGACTCTTCTTCTGGTACAGTGTTCTTCACAGAAACAGTGGTGACATTTTTACAGGAGTGCTGACTAGAGGCTGCTTATCTACTCTTCTACAGCTTGCATGATGTCTCATCAGTAACAATATTTCCACCACTCCTCATTTTGAAGTAAAAAGTTCCACCCATAAAAAGTTTTATTTGAAAAGTAAATGTTTCAGAATCAATGCTATCATTAATCACTTCACCATTCACAGCTTCCATATGATGATGACACACTTCTGTATTCAGGTTTTCAAATCATGTGTGTGCTAAAAGGTAAGAAGCCTTTGTGAGAGTTCTACTTCTTGTATTGACCCACCTGAGGATGTGACTTGTGCAGTGGCCCTTGTTAGTAGAGTTCTGCTGCTGCTGTTCTTGGTGCTTCTCATATTACAAAGAGAAAGAGGAGAATAAGTATTAATTAAAATGTAACATTCAATGAGTTAAATTCCATATTTTTGATTGGGCTAAGTTGTGATCACAGAATCACAGGATTAACTAGGTTGGAAAAGATCTTTGAGATTATCAAATCCAATTTATAACCTAACACCACATTATCAACTAAAATATGGCGCTGAATGCCACATCCAATCATTTTTTAAACACTTCCATGGGTGGGACTCCACCACATTCCTGGGCAGCCCAGTCCAATTACTCTTACTGTGAAGGAATTTTTTCCTAATCTCCAGCCTAAACCTCCCCTGGTGCAGTTTAAGTCTATGTTCTCTCATTCTGTCACTGGTTACTGAGAGAAGAGACCAAAGGCAACCTGGGCTAAAACCTCTCTTTCGGTAGTTTTAGAGAGTAATAAGATCTCCCTGAGCCCCTACAACCCCAGCTCCCTCTGCTGTTTTTCATAGGGCTTGTGTTCCAGGCTCTTCACCACCCTTGTTGCCCTTCCCTGGGTGTGCTCGAGCATCTCAACATCTTTCCCAAACTGGGAAGCCCAGAACTGGACACCAAGTGATACTGATCTACTTGGTGTTTGTTTAATGTGCCTGTGAATAAAGAACTATAGTATTGCAATATTTGTGCAAGTAATCCATCAGTTTGGTTGTGTGAACATCTTTACAGATCTTTCCAATCCTTTCTAAATCCCACTAGCTAGTGCTGAACAATAAGCAACAGATTGTTCCACATCCCCCAAAGTGATATGACTAGGACTGAAAATCCAGGCAGTTTTGTTTCTTTTGGGACAATAAAAACTTTGAAACAGCTGTCGTGGAAGGAGGAAAATATAAATTCTGAGAAGACTTCCAAGATCTGAGCTTTTAAAATAAACTAGAAGATGATTATGTGTATACTTAATGTTTTATAAGAACTATGGAGTTACAGAAAATTTTAATCTTCCACATATAGATAGGATACAAGAGAGTCTCTCTTGTATAGAGAGATATAGTTGGATAGCAACTACCAGTGGATGGTCTCTCAAATTAGGCATACATGTTGTCTAAGAAAAAAAAATTCCCTTGCCTTTGATAACTGGAAAGACTTGTAAACAATGCAGTTTGTTATTTCCAGTATAATGTCAAGAAACATGAAACAAATAATCTTGGTAGAATTATCTTAAAAATTCCCCAAAACTGTAAGCTTTTCTGTGTCATCATTTCAATCACCTATACTAAGAGTTTGGTGAACGACTCAGGTACAAATTACTAAGGTATACTTTATAAAATATTAAAGAGATGGAGATAGTAGATCTTAGCAATCATAGTGGGACTCAAAAGAAAAAAATATTCAAACAGCTAGGGTACTACCACGTTCTAGAAATGGATATAAATCTTTGGATCAGCTGGTGGGAGGAAGCAGACAGGCCAGTCCCTGTAAACTGCTACTTGACTAACTGCCTTTTTTAAGTTGAGATGATAGGTGAGAAAGACTTGCCAGTCATTTTTATTTGGATCAGGAAAAGGAAACAGCGATATTATCTCAGCAAAGACCATAATTAATAAAAATATCTGTGTGTGGAAGTGTCTGTCAGGCCCTTCTCCTGATCACCTGGGAAGACAAGTATGGCTGCCTTCTATTGGCTGGATAAGAGGGTTTAAGGCCTTTTTTTTCCCTATTTTTTCACTGCATTTTTAAAAATATCATTCAACACAAGAGACAAAAATCCCAGCTGAAAAATTGCATCAATCCACAGCATAATGTTGTTGCATGCCAATGCTTGGGACTGCGAGGATAATGATGGATGGTTGGGAAGAAAATTAAGCCAAATGAGGGAAACATTGTATCTGAAACCAATTATTGGTAACAAAAGGACAAAATAAAAGGAGTTACTAAAGAGGGCTAGAGGAGATAAAGAGCAATAAAAATGTGAGGGGGAAAGGGAGAGGGGAGACAGAGCCTTACCCCCGAGGTCAGCGAGTGCTGTTGATGTCCCGAGGCTGAGCACAGTGCCTGCCTGGGCACAGCTCCTGCAGCAGCTGGACATGGGGTGAGGGGGGATCAGGCAGGAGGGCCAGGAGCTTGGAGGATGAGCTGTGGTCAGGCTCGGAGAAGGGCAGGGTTGGATGCAGGGGCAGGGATACTGGGATGAAGGAGGTAGGGAACTGGTCAGGGACGCAAGGGCGAGCAGGAGGCAGCGAGGGCAGGAGAGCCAAAAGGCAGGACTCCAAAAGCAAGTTTGAAAAGCCCCACAAAGAGTCAAAAGGCAAAGGACAGACCACCCCTGGAGCTTGGAGTACAGTTACTTTTTATGCCCCTGGCTCCTCCCTAAGTGTGCCTGCTGACAGGAGAGGTCCAGGCACAGTCCATGGGCAGAGAACTTCTTCCATCTGACTGGAGAGTGTTTCTGGAGTACCGTGCCTTCAGTGCTCCCCTGCCGACTGCCTGTGCCATGTGAGACATGAACTGGTGGCCAGGCAAAGTCCCCCAGAGACAAGGCTTTCCTCCATGTTCTCCTGGCTGCCTCCTGGACATGGCACATGTGCAACACTTCCTGGTGTGCCTCTGACAGCCATTGTTGAGGATAACAAAACTGAATCGGCTCCTCACAAGTGTCCTTTAGAGTTCTCATATTTGTAGTCATGTGACCTTTAATTTGCAAGAAGGTGTCTGAGAAATAAACTTTCACAACTACTTATCTAATAAATAAATAAATAATTTCTAACCTATTTTTGAAAAGACCTCTGGTAGTCCCTTACAATAATTTATTTTCTTAAACCACTAGAAGCTCTAAATCTTTTTCCAAATATTCTCAGACCTGTTCTGACCCCAGCAGAGTTGGTTCAGTGTTAAGGAGTAGTGTTTGATATATTGTCTGAATTGAGATATCCATCAAGCCTCTTATTATGAAAGAATTTAACCTTCCCAGAGGCTCAATCATTAATGTCCAGACAGATTTTGGGTGGTTTGCATTATTGGTGGGTAAACTTTTGATATTACAGGGAGAAAAGTAAGCAGAGAATATATAATTTAGAAACATTTCACCTGCTGGTACAGATGCTTTATAATTAATGCTGGATCACTTTCCAGGAGCCCAGCAAGCAACATGAAAAACTAATATACTAGTATATGAATACCAAAATAAATGCAATTGCAGAAATCAATATATTATGTGCTTCTATGATTCTTCATACATGTTTATGAATAAGGAAATGAGATTAAAATGCTCACCAAGTATTGAAAAATCTTGCTCTGGTTCAGATCAGATAAGCCACCTAATTTTGACTTCTCATGTAAGCCTTTTTTTATTAGTGCATTAGTAGTCATAATTTTAAATTCTGCTATTCCATATGATACTAAATGAAATCTCAGTTGTATCAGTAATAAAAGAGGATAGTTACACTGTAGCCATTGGATTGCTTCAAATGGCTCAGTGTCTAGAATACAGAAGATGAAGCAATAATTTTTCAATAGCAGATCAAAGGTGTTTAGCCATCAAAATATTTTGAAAAGGGTCTCTTCATGAAATCAAGAAAAACTCAGAATAGAAGGAAACTTATTACATGAAGAAAATATATTCACATTACCGAGAACACCTATAAAGCCATGTTAAATTGAAGATATTTAATTATGGACTAAATCTGGTGACTGTCATTGGGTTAAATGTAACTTAAATTCCACTGCATCCAGTGAAGAGAGAACTTCTACACAGTAAGTACTGTCTTATTTTACTCTTTTAGAAACAAGAGGAAACCAGAGAGATCACTCCTCTATTGCTTTCAAGGGCAAACAGCCATGTTCTCTTCCTTGCTGAGTATAATTTGGGATTTACAAAATGTAAAGACTGCTGCACTAAACCAACCAGATCATCTTCCCATTATTCTACTCCCTGCAGAGGATATTAGGGAGAGAAGCACCAGCCTCACTCATCCCCAGAAACTCTCAGAACAAAGTGTGCTGAACAAAGTGCTACACTGAAAGAGGTAGTGAATAATAATCACAGATCCATACACCAGCTGGATATTGCCTATGTAAAATGAATTGTGGGATACAGTATTTGTATTAGTATTTAAACAGTATCAGTGTTTAAACAACGATGACATTACCTTGAACAGTAGTTACACACTTAAGTAACAGTAGTTAACACACTTAAACTGTGTTAAAAGCTTACTAACAATTAGAAAGATACATTTATAAATTGCTAGGTTCAACCATTTCAGAAGACAGGATTTTTTTTTTTTTTTTTTTTTTCAGAAAAAAAATCAAATTACTTTTCTTTGCAGGATGAAGTTGATTTACACTTGAACTTTGTTCTAAGGCATTTCAGGCAGCATATTTGGATAGCAACTACCAGTGGATGGTATTCAAAATTGTCAACATCCATTTTCAGGGTTCTGCATTGGGCATTTCAGGAAGAATTATATAAAGACAGAATCACATTCTCAGGAAATAATATACTTTCAGGCAAATTACAAGCAAGCTCCTTGACAGGTTCATTATAAGCCTTTTTGTACCTTAGATTTATTAAAGTCTTTTAACTCATACTGTGAAAATTATATGAGAAAAAGGAAGAAAAAAAATTAGTCTCTGAGAATTCTATTACTGATCTGACAAACAAGTCACTCAGTATTTAGAAATAGATCTTGATTTGAGTGTCTTGGCCTCCAGTAAAGGAGCTTCTATCTATTTCTTCACAGGAGTTAGAGCTGATTTTTTTCTTCTGCTAAAGAGATAAAAGACAAAAATATGTCATGATTTCTGTGTAATGAAAAGTAGTTTTTTTAAAAAATGGAATTGAAACAACAGGGGCATTGAGAATTCTGGACATGTTACGTGTCAGATCTTCAACATTGCAAAGACTTATGGAAAGTGATGCTTTTTTCCTTTTCTTTTATCTGTTACTTCTGGGTGGCCTATGGCATTTTTATGGTATTCTAGGATTCTTTTGTAAAAGTCCTGGTTCATTATTCTAAGCAGTCCAAGTTTAACCCAGGGAAATAGAAGGCAGTATCTCCTGCTAAGACCAAACTGAATTCAGAATCTGTATAAAAGAGATCATCTGGACTATCATATATGGAGCCATTGATTCTGTGTTGGAATTTACAAGAGAGGATGTCTATAGTTCTAAAATCTCCTTTCTTCTCCTTCTTTGTCCAATAGATCACCAGTGATTATCAATGATGTAGTAGAAATTACCCTCGTCTCCCTCTGCCACAGGCAACATTTATTTTATAGAGTCTATTTTGGTCTAAAACACCAAATAACAGCTACTGCTAGCTAACTGAAGAAAAGAACAAAGCATATATGTCAATTCCTCATGCAACATGGTGGTATCTTTATTTTCAGTAAGACTGCATTATTTTATCAGATATCTGAATGTTCAAAAATGTTGTGGCCTAACTGAAGAAAATAATATCCCACTTATTTGAATTACTTTCTAATATTTATTATATTATTGGGTTGTTTTGGGGGTGGGGTTGCATGCAGAAACAGGTGCATATTTATATATATATATATATGTATATGAAGTGAGCAGCAGCAGGGTTTCTTACTGGCACTCCATAATTTTTGCAGGCAGATATTACATGCTTAAGCCAAACCATTGGAAGGGAGCTTTTCTAGTACAGCTGAAAAAGGTTTTATAATGATGTTTTCATAAATTAATCTTGTAGGAAAAAAATATGATACAAATGCACCGATTGGTATCTGGGGTGATAATTATTTGTACACAGAGTTTTTGATATTGATTAAGAGGATAAAAGCATAAATCTGCTAATAAAAATTATTAATGACAAAGATTCAGATCACAGATATGTGTACTGTAATGGACCTTAGAGCATAGAAAAGAAATTAAAATCCTGGACTTCTTAAGAAAATAAAAAGTTATATATTACTTATTTTCTGTATGGTTGGCGCAGACAACTTATATGTTTGGGTTTTTTCTCCCTTTTTTTATGCAAGTAGGTAACCAAGTCCTTTTGTAGATTAGGGTAATATTTAAAATTTGAACTCTGGAGAATACAATAACTGCATACCACTATATCTCCTATTTAAATAATTAATTTTAATAAATTTATTTCCAATCATTATTTGATCTGTGGTAAATATAAAATATACTTATCAGGACTTTAGGAATGAGATTTCCAGTGTGCTAGGAAATGTGTATAGAAAAAATTTCTGAGATGGACGACAAATTACTTAAGAGCAATACTCATTGTTAAATGAATACACAGAATAACATAGAGAGTTTAATGCAGTAAATAAACAAGTTAAGTGGGTGGGTTATTGGACAAATGCTTTTTAAATCAATGGAGCATTTACTACCATATTTTTCAGGTATGAGATGAATTTTAAGGTGGAACTAAAAGGAGGCAATGTTATTGCTTTTTAATCTTTATTTTACTCATGAAGGTCAGTAGTACAAGTGAGAAACATGTGGAGATACTGGACGCATTAGTAGCAAGGACAAGAGCAATTTCACAGATCCTTTGTTTACCAAAAAAAATGCTGCATATGCATTTCAAGAAAATGCCACAGAAAGTTTATGTGTAAATACAAGATTGCAATAATTGAAGGATTTTAGATTTTCATTCAGGCCTAAGTCCAAAAAGAGACAATAATATGTGTTCTCATCCACGTGTGAATTACGTGCTACCTGAATTTGCATAATCATAAAAATAAATGATTAATTTTAACTTTTTGCTCTTATTCAAAGTCTGATATATTCATCTAACATTCTTCAAAGTAAATATTCATGTATACTATTGCTTATTGATAAGTTGTTTGATTTTGTGAAGGTTGCCCGGTGCTTTGGTGAACTTTTGACTCCACTGACATGATCCAGAAAGACCAAGATATTTCTGCAAGTTGCATCCTCTCTTGCTGATCATAGAGGATACAAAATGTGGTAAACTGCTGTGGCAGTACTTTATCATGAGACTGAAATTACATCACCTTCAGAAAGAAGTATGGATAGAAAAAAATAACAGCACATATTTTTTAAGCTTTAGCTCACATTGGAATATCTCCAAAAACAAATATGGCAAGTCTTCCAAGAATTCGACTCTCATAGATATGTAGTGCAGCCTAATTTATGTGTGTCATCTCTCTACAGTGAAGCACAGGAATTAAAAAGAAGAGAAAGCACATGCATGATTCTTAATGGTTTTGCTGGCAAGCCTTAGCTCTTCTAAATATTCTCATATTTCCCATAAGATAGATAAAGATTGAAGAAACAATTAGGCAGAAAAAGTTTTGATTTCTCCTTAAAAATTTCTGTATTTTTATCAGATATCAGAGTATTTACAATATTCCTGAGTTTGAGTTATTGTCAGGATATCTTAAATTTACTATTTGAATAGCACAAAAAGGAATCTATAAGTAATATATTTCTAGTTCCTTCAGGAAAAAAATTTCAAAAAAATCTGATAAATTATTAGCTGAACTGCACCTACTAAAATTCTTACTAGGTGATTTATACTTAATAAAAAATCCATACTTTCTGGGATATATCTTATTTCTGACAGGGTTCTATTTCTTTCTAAAGCAATGATAAAAAAATTTTATTAACTCTATTTGTAACTAAACTCTAAATCTCATTTTGCTTATGTGCTAGATTTCTACGTATGACTGTATTAATTTAACTTTAAGCAGTTTTGTATTATTTATTCAGTATGCACATGCTTTCAGAAAATAAAGAAAAATTATGCTCTTCTGTGCCTTACAAATGCAGCATCCAGATCAATGTCTGTGCCAGGAATACTCTGAGGAAAAGAGAAGAAAGACTATGGTTAAATAAATTTATCTTGGCACAACACTGTGCAAGTTCATAAACCTAGGTGACTATGATCTGTAAGCAGTCAATTTCTCCTGACATTGAGAAGAGCCACAGGAAGAAAAGTACAAATAAACACACACGAAAAAAGCCAACATAACTGTAGCATTGACTGTCTTATTTTCAGGGTTATAGGAAGATCAAGATTTAAATCCCTGCTGTGAACCTTTGGGTCACAAATCATAAGGGATGGCTCACAGTTGGAGAATGGGGCTCTCCTTATCCCTACAGCTGCATGCAGAAGAAAATACAGAATTGCTGTTTTGCAGCAACGCCTCAAAGAATAGGGAAAAGCATACAAGAGTGGAAAGAAGCTGTGATGACAAAATGGTGAGAAGAAACTCAAGACTCCAGAAAGAAGTCTTTTGTTAATGATCATATTTAAACATAAATGCTGACATATTTCACAAGCAGTGGAGGGGAAGGTGGGTCAGGCAGGGATACTCCCTTGTCCTGGTATCATCTCAGAACCACTTCACAGCTGCCCTTCAGTCACATTTTGGTGGCTTTCTGTCTGCACAGGTCAGTGTTCCCACTGCCACAGCCATACTGGGGGATGACTTGGAGCTAAAGCAGTGTGGGGCTCTACACAGGTTTGGTTCATGCACACTGCATATGTTCTTATGCATTAATTGTTTCTTTAGCACACCAGCTCCTTCAGTCAGTTTCAGTCAACAGGAAAGGAAAGCAACTAAGAGAGCAAGGGAACTGTAAAATCCGAACAAGGCCCCAGGAAAGCAAAGCCATCATCAACTGTAATTGTCAGCTGTTCTCTCATTCTGGAGGGGATCTTACAGTTTTCTTAACCCACTTTGAAAAACCAGGCTTTGCAACTCTAGAAAGAGGAGAATTGCTATCACAGAGCATCATATTGAGTTGACTGTCCTCCATTAACTACCTAATTTTAAGTGATATACTGTGGCTATAGTTAGTTAATAACTATGCACTTAAATCTGGAGAATTTTCATGTGTAAAGCTTTACAAATGGCTTATCCCATTGTCTATGGTTTTTGCTTTTATACTGCTATTTTTAAAAGAAAATGCTGTGAGAGCACAGATAATGTAAATTTTTTAAGTCAGACACCACAGTATAATCAATTCCTTTCCCAGTCATTTCTCTATAGTGATAAGGCAGAAAGCTCAGAATCATTATTAAATAGGAGCATATATATAAATTAATTGATGCATCATAAACAGTAAACAAGTATATAACATAGAAAGATTATGTTTAAAGTTTAGACTTAAATTTATGTAAACATATTTGTACTTGCCCATGGGCAAGATTTTCATGTTATGACTTAAAAAAAGAATTAGGATCTAAGTACTGCATAGAAGCACCATCTCCTAAAAACCCATTTATTGCAGAAACAGAATGTTCCTCAGAACAGTCATGCTGCTTACTTCCTATAAAATATAAATCTCAAGAAAAACATTTTAATACTGTTTTCAGTGAGCTTCAAAAAGTTGTTCTGAGTTAACAGGCAATATTCTCCACTTTTAAGTTCCATGAAGAACAAGGTTTGACATAAAATACCATGCAGCATGTGTTGTCAAACTGAGCTTTTTCAGGCAATTATTTTTTGAAACCAACAGATTGGATGTTGAGGAATGTTCTAATGATGCTCACTGCTGTCAAGAAGTACAATAATAAATCTCCAATTTTAGCATTTCAATTAGAAGTTACCACAAAAGATCCCCATGATCTAGTTGAACATGCCTTTCTGGATGATTTTGCTTCATTCTTTTTTTGGCGTTTCTCCAATGAGGAATTCTGCCATTCAAAACCAGTTAGAAGTAGTAGGTGAAATTCAAAACTCACTTTCAAATCCATAAAATATTGTTGTACCTTAGTATTACAAAAAATTAGCATCAGCAGAACTGGAAAATGGTGTAACATTTGATAGTCAAAATTTGTCCAAATATTTCCAGGGTTTTTTCCCATTCAGGGTACCTCTGCTACGTCCAAGATACATTATGGTCTTAAGTTTCTCAAATTTTATCCAAGACCATTTTAGAATGAAGGCTATTCTATTGTTCAAAATGCTTTGCAAATAAGCTATTTCTAGTTTTAGTCATTTCAGGGCATAGAATGTATTTTTTGACAAATCTTTCCTTTGAAAAAGGGTAATAACCTCAAATATTTCATGGTGTGCTCTAACTAGGGCTAATATTTAGATAAAAGAGAGGCTTTGCCTGCTCCTTATTTTCATCTGCTTTTAAAAGCTCTGGTATGATAATAAATATGATTAACAATAATAATTTGTCATTTTTTATATCAGGAACCTCTTTTTTCCTGTTGTGCATTAGCTTAAAAACTTCACTTTCATGTTCTGTCCAGTTTTTATAAGAAAATTGTTAAACCCATAGTTAGTACTGAATCAGTGTTAATACCAGTGATTTGAATCCCAAATATAACCTACTGGGTCCATAGAAGGGAGGTAGAGTTGCTATCATGCAGACTATGAAACTAGGAAGGCAAACAGAAAATGACTACATCTTGTACCAAGGTTTAAAAACAAAAACCTTGAATAATATAGATATACCTGTATTTTAAAAACAGAATAGACAAACAGATAAAGAGTTCACGTGCAATTTATCCGCAGATTTTTTTTATAACTTTAATATTTTTATCTATGTTAAAGATGTTTTAGGTAGAAAACCTAGAAGCAAGCATATTAGGAAAGTTGTCTACAAGCATTGCACAGATAATTATGGTCCGAAACATGTTGCATTATTTCTTTTTCATTCTTTCATGACTTAGGTTTTGCTATTTTCACAGTAACCAATGCATTAACAACAAATACAGGAAGATTATTAATTTTACAGAATTAAAAAGATGCTGGTTTTATATGATATCATGTCTGATTAAAAACCAGATTTCCAAAATACACAGGAAGCTGTCACAAGACTGAAAGCTGCAGTCACTTAGAGAAATATTCCTTCACTTTTAATTTATTCACCCAAATATAAGCTTTCATTTCATATGTAAGACACTAGTATGCTTCCTTAAGGAAGGGGGAAAAATATTGGAGAACACACCACGAAATGTGTAAAATGAGTTGTCAAAACATTGCTTTGATACAAGAGAAAAAGAAAAGTCCTTCTAATGTTCACTCAACACAGGTGAAAAAAGAATAGAAAACAATAAGGTACCTTTTGTATAATTCTTAATTTTCAGTGGTTGGTTTGATAAATTTTCCTCATATGTATTCAGGATTTTTTAATGAAAAATTGTGTCTGACAAGTTTATGGTGGAAATAACTAATGTTGACTGTATATATATGGTGCAATGCTGCAACAATATAACCTTTTAGAGAATACAATAACTCCCCTAAATGTGTAATGACCTTGACGCCTCTTTACCATGAAGAGCCATAGCTAGATAAGAAAGGCCATTAATTTTAAACAGTGGCAATAGATATATTTGCTCGATCAAAAAACATCTTCAGCATAGTTATGAAGTTATATCTGCAATGAGAGCTGCTGTATAATTTTAGAGAAGATACCAGATAAAATGGAGATTATAGTTTTAAGATAAGAATATTTTATTAATGAAACATATTTTTGATGTAACAGTGTACATTCCCTTCAGATTTTTTTTTAGATAAAAATGATCATATACAGAGATAGCTCTTGTAATTACAGAATTTGATGCCCAGAGGTATAAAGTGCAGATTTTGTATTTCTTTTGTAACTCAGACTACTGATATTATCAGGAATTAGTGTTGTAGATATAGAAGAGTAAATATTGGTTTACGAGTCACAGGAAGTATCTTGAAATGGATCAGAGTATAGAAAAATAAAGTTCTGTTTAAAGCATTAATTTCCTTCAAATACAATTCTTCTCAGTAGAAGAGTGAATGATGGTATTAAAAACACGAGCCTGCTAACACCCCTTTTTTACAAAGCAGACATTAATGAATGTATTTGATGGTGTACTTGAGGTCTATTAAAAATACGCAAATTCTTTAAGATATTGTGTGATTGTTGTGTACTCTTTGTGCACAGATAACGTATAAATGAGAAAAGAATTCTTTTCTGTAGGATGTATTCTCAGGAAAACAAATTTTAAGTCATTAATGTAAATGATGAAAATTGCCTTAGAATTTGGAAAAGTAATTTTGCTGATAAATTGCCTGTATCAGTATCATGTCATGTTGATTTTGGTGTGTCAAAATTTAACTAACAAGAAGCAATAAATCTAAGTTACTCAAGTGAGTATATTTGAATGCTATAATCTTTATTCACTCTCTTTAGCTGTTGAATATTATAGGCAAAGAAAGGATGCATCAAAACTAGATAAAATCCTATTAAAATGAAAATGAAATTAATTTCTAGCTAAAGAAGTATGCATTACACTTGGGCACTAACAACCATAATAGTAAAAAGTATATGGAATATTTTATGTACCTCTACTTTGTGTTCAACTTAGATGACTGTATTGACATAATTATAGAGATTTTATATTCTCTTTGACTCGAAACTAATTGAGAATTTTAGGCTCCCATTTTCTTATCTGTATATTTCTTTTATTTTTCTGCTTATACAAACAAAATATTTCTGACCAACATAAAGATTCTCAGATATCAGCGGTCATTTTCAGGGATTTTTGGGAAAAAAAGATTATTTCCTTACAGAGCCAAGTGCAAATAACTCCATTTGCACTAGAAACATAGTCTGATTCTGTATTTGACTCATGTTTCAAGTGATGACTGCTATTACTTTTTTTCAAAAAAAAGGAGGCAACCATTAAGACACTACAGAAACATCATTTTCTCTCTGTCAGCTTTTCTGAATTTGGTTTTGATCCTTAGTTAATCTGAGCTACCCTACTTCCAACCACTTCCTCAATAATGAGCTTGTTCTTTACAAAAGAGATTTTTCCTTTCATTTCAGTCCATTAGTAAAGTGTCAACCAAGGCAAAATTTCTCTTTGTTAAGCTGGCTTTTTTTTTTTTTAATGGAAGTATAAAGCTACTCTCAGGAATGTGTTTTTAGAAACCCGAAAAAATCTCTTCATACAGCATTTATGATGAATGTCACACAAATCACACCCAAAGCGAATCAAATCATCATAAATTTAATAGATTTAACTGTAAAGTATTTACTGATACCAAACTTAAAACTTTGCACAACCATTGCCTGTAAGGGCACCTTGTGAAGTGCAAACTTGAAGGGCCAGTCTTAGGGGTCTGTCACAGGTATGGGAGAGTAAGATTAAGGAAAACACATTCTGATGATACATGTTATGAGATCATCTTGAGGCTGAGGAAGATCTGTCAAGAAGAACAAAGGTAGGAGAGCAGCATGAGAATTTAGTTTAACAAATACCTTTTTTAGCAAGCAGCTTGGGAGCTAACCTTTGAGCTGCCAATTCTTTTAAATTTTGTGAAGTTACTGTTGGCAAAGTCCTATATATCTCTAAGTAGTCATATTTTAAAAAGCCCCACAACTTTGAAGCTTTTATATTGGCTATGTCACACAGATTTTCCTAAGTCACTAAAACTACTTTGAAATATTCTGTAGCTACTTTCTTCTTTTATTGAGCATAATTTATTATTATAACAATTAGAGGAATAAAAAGATACTTAACTATACCCTGCATGGGATGATTCAAAGAGACAAAAGATGGCTACCAACAATACTACAAAGAATCAAAGAATGGTTTGTGTTAGAAGGGACCTTAAAGATCACCTATTCCCCACTTGCCTGCTATTGATGCCTTGTGAAGGCTGACCTAGAACAGAGGCTAGACAGAGTTAAAGAATAAAATAGGTATTTATTAAAAGGCATCAATAGTTGCACCTTGGGCAGCTCAAGAGCCCAATTAGAGCTACACCCAAGATGAGCCCAAAATGGTCACAAAATGGATGACCGGTCACGGGGTCTCACAATTTGATAGGTTCTTGTCCATTTGCATATTGGAGTTAATCGTCTAATTACAGCTTTAGGTTATGACGTCCCATCCTTCTTCTTTTCTCTCTTCATTTTGCCATTGTTTATGCTCTTGGCCCTGAGATTTGGATCATTTGTCCTTGGTCCCCAGCTAAAGGAGGAATTGTTTTGTCTACCTATTCTATGAAGAGAGCCTACTATTCCCTAAAATGAAGCTCAGAATTGCTCACTAAAGCAGTCTGAGAAATGAAAAAGCTAAAACATGAGGCATCACTATGGGTAGGGGACACCTTCTACTAGACCAAGCAGTTCAAAGACCTATCCAGCTTCCAGGGACAGATTACATGCAGTATCTCTGGGTAAACTGTTCCAGGGCCTCAGCATTCCTCAGTAAAGAATTTCTTCCTAATATCTAATCTAAATAAAAAACTGGAACTGGGGACACTTGACTTGCTTAGCAGGCAGGAATGGTAGCTTCTTAATAAATGGGAGAAGGACTTGGCCAAAATTCTCTTTGAAAATAGTATCATGTCATTTAATTAACTTGATGCTCAGAACACTAAGAGAGTAATTGTGAGGTAACAATTCCAAATAATTAAAGAATTTTGAATATATTTCATGTGGCAAATAAGCTCAACCTTAAAAATAATATTAAGACAACAATTGTAGGTGTAAACGCTTACTAGCCAGTGCTCTCTTTGCAGACAACTGAACCCATATACCAAACAGCATTAATTTTTCCAGTAACCTGCTTCCTTTTCTAAGTTATCCTTTGCTGTAACTTAAAGCACAGTGATGCAGAATTGGTCTCCTACATCTGGTAAATTGATCTTTTTTTAACTGAATTACTGCTTTTTTTCTGTCAAATGCTCTATCTCTTGTTAACTAATATTATTTGGCTTTTCTTATAATTAGATGCTTGACCTATTCAGGTTGTAAATTCACAAGTTCTGTATGAAAGATATTAAGACTAAACAGCAAATCTAAATGATTGCATTTAAAATCATGTGAGCTCATGAAAGAGTAATAATTAAATAATTCTTGGCAAATAGCAACTGACTTCTTTTTTTAAATTATTTACCCTATTTTGTATCTATTTAACAAAAAGAAAGTCAAATCCATGAATCAAGCTTATTTTGCATTGTTAGACAGCACCATTTGATTACACCTCCTTTGTTTCCACATACATTTCAGCACAGTTGTTTAACAAAAAACAGAAATCCAAACATAAAACTTTAAAAGGGTGGGAGTACAGGTTTTTGGCTTTTTTTTTTTTTTTTGTGTTATTCCAGCATCCTCCCTAAAAGGACATCCATTGACGTCCTATATATTTGTGACTTTACATTTTAAAAGTAAGATTCTCCAGGTGAAGCATGGAAATTACAAGGAAGGAAAAACTTGTAAGAAAACTTGTTAATGGCTGTGCAAACAGAGAGTAAACTTGAGTATTACTATGTTCTATTGCAAAAGTCCAGGGAAGTCTGTATAGAGGTTAGGTCTTTGAAACAAGATAATCATCCAGCACCCACTGTGAGCATCTGGCCTTTTCTAGATAGGAGGCATGACTGGAGTTCCTCAGAAATTTGTCTCAGCTACTTATAAATAGAAAAAGCTTCCATCTCGTAATTGGCTACATTATTATCTGTTGTGAGTATGTTCTGAGCTACTGGGGAGACTGAAGGAGATTTGGAAGTTATTTGGTAGAAACCTGAAAGATAAATAGAGTTTAGGACAAAAATAGGGTTGAGAAATTCAGAGAAAAACTCTAAACTTTGTGTTACTGAGAAAACTGGGGCAGAGACTTTCAGTGAGTCACTTGCTCCATCTGTCAGATGATTCCTATCTTCAACTAACATATCTAATTTGATAGCAACCTTTCATAGTTAATTGTGTTAATTTGTTTCTGGAAACAGGAGAATCAGAAACAATTTAGCCAAGGAATGGCAAGGGCAGATGTTTATGATGTCAACAAGTATAGCAAAATTTTAATTAGGAAATACTGATTAAGACTAAATCCAGTAAGTGGCACTTAATCCTCTGACTATTGTTTTCACACCTTTCCCTATTTATCTTTACACCAGATGTACTAAAAGCTTGAATGTGAAAGGGGAAATACAGAACTGCAAGGAGAACTATGTAAAAAAGACAAGCATTCATTTCATAACCTTTCAGGTCAGAAGTCCCCTGAACCACATAGCACAAAGGTGAAGTGTTTGAATGTCTTCAAAATATTTTTTTGCCACTTTTTTAATGGATTTCTGTTATTTTTTATTTACAGAGCTCATGAACTAGTTAAATAGTTTGTGAATCTTTTAATTAAACATTCATTTGTTTTGCAAGATTCAAACACAGCTTTCAAATGTATTTTTTGTTCTTTATTATTAATTTAATTTTCAGGGACCCATTTTAATTGTATGATCATTTATATAATTTCCACAGTAACCAGGAAAATATGAAGTATATTTCTGTGAATCTTAAACATCACTGTCCTGCTATTCTCGCTATCACATTCAGATATTGAAAATATAAAGGGGAACAGAAGGCAATTAGGGTCTCCTTCAGAAGAAGAGCAGGTTGACAATTTCTGGTGGTAGCAAGTCAAGATGTTGTCACTAGAGTTGATCTGGAATGAACAGAGAGCAGTGGTTGAGCTTGTGGAGCTAATGCTTCTTTGCTTGTGTTTCATCTTTTCCTCTGAGCTTTTCTCACAGATTAAAACATTTCCTCCTTGTGCTCAATAGAAAAAATTCTATTCCAGGACAGATACTATAAAAGAATAGGATCTATTGGGGAAGGTAAGATAGATTTCCTCCAACAGTAGAAAGCAAATGTGATTTTCATTTTTGAATTGATGTAGATATGTATGAATACCATACACAGACACACACACGCACACATGTATATTGATAACTCCAAAATTTTTGTGTCTTTTTAATGTGGACTTGTAATCCTGTCTACTTTCAGTCTTATCCTCTCAGAGTCACTGAAACCACACAATGTCCTTCTTAACCAATGGAGTTATGTTATAATAAACAATTCTATCCTTTCAATTATTTTTACAGGGTTATGGCTATATTTGGGTTCAAAGGCTTCAAACTCTTTGATTTGTAGACAAGTTGTAGGTCCATAATTGGAACCTCACAGAAATTACACAGTTAATATGAGCTTCATACTCTCAATGATCTGGTTTTCTTTTGTGCATACAATTTGATACATAAATAAACTACATTGTCTGTGCATAAATATACAGAAATATAGTTTCTACTGCAAGTTAAGTTTTACTTTCAGTGCTTTTGATGTATTTTTGTCTTTTAGAAGTCCAAATGTATTAAATTGCTTCAGTTTTATGTGATATTACTATCATTTGAATTTTTAAGATTCATAACAGGGAGAATGTTCACAGATGTTTGTCTCTCACAAGAACTATAAAGAAATGCAAAAGCTCCTGTCTAAACCAATGATCATCATTTTGCTTACTGAAAGAGATTCATGATATTTTTTCATGATATTAAGACTTTGTTAAACCCAAACTTGTGCATGAGCAGTCGGGACTAGAAAATAATTTTGTTCTAAATTTCTTCCTGTTCACTTGAATAAGTTGAAGAAAAATGCCTTTTTGAAAAATCTGTGGAGTCTTGATCAAATTATTTTGGTGGAATGAGTGAGTCAAAGCAAAAATTGAGATAGCTGGTAAAATTCTCAGCAGATGTTCTCCATTGTCATGGAGGTGGTTTTTGTTCTGGTTTTTTCTCTTTCTGTTCTGTGAACTATCAACATTTCCACTGATTCATAAACAAGAGTGAAAAGTACACTTTGATGTAAAGGTCCAGAGTGCATATTAGAGTGAAATGTGATATTTAAAACATCTCATATCTTTTAATATCAAATTCATTTTTTTGTTGTAAGTAGAGATGAGCTGAAGCATTGACATTTCATTCTGTGTGACGTTTGGGCTTCTGATTTTAGCTCTGACACATGGCTGAGTTCACAAAAAGGATTTGCATTGAGAAATTTTAATTTACCCTCCACTTAAAATTCTGAGTCTCTAGATTTGCTGCCCTGGATTTAGCTTTTTCTGAATGAGATAATATATTAATAACTATCATGTCAGTTAATCTGATGAGCAGATTTCATCACATTTTAGTCATTCTGTAATGAAAAAGTTAAAAAAATATACACTTTTAATCTAATTGCACTTTGTGTAATTTACCTGGCTTTAGCTCTAGTCAGTTTTCTTACTTGCATATAGCAGTTTTATTTTTGAAAACAAATATTACAATAAATTTTCCCAGCTATGCTATATTTGAAACAAATTATAACTTTTATCAAATGTACATGAATGATAACTAGATCTGGATTTTCTACTTGAAAACAGAAATTAATTGTAATACTGTGTCTAATTTACAGCCACATCTATTCCTATATGCAAGCCCCATATATAAGAATTTCTGCCAAACACCAATCTCTTTCTGGCTATTTGAAAGCACAAAGGACTGGGAAACTAGAAGCCATCAAAAGATCTCCCTGTATTCATTACGGTTTTAAGCCAGAACTGAAGCTAGATTGTGAAGTATTTTGCCTCAAAGAGAAAGCATTATTTCATCAAAGCATAATAAAACCATACACTTTTTAATGTGTGAAACCCTTAGACTGGGAAGTTCATACAGTGAGCAATGCAGTTCAGCATGATGTGCCTTAGAAAATATTTGTAAAGATGGGCTGAAATCACACCACATGCTTTGATACAACTGTGAATTCAAACTTATACATAAAGTGACAGAAATGCTCCTGCTAATGTTGAAAGGGTATAAATGCTTCCAAACTTAGTTTTGTGCACATTTGACCATGAATGAAAATATGAATTGGAAGGCTGATTTGGTTTCAGATGGTGCTTTTTTTCCCTGACTGTGAGATCTTTGATATGTCTCCTGGTTCCTGTTCATTCCAAAACAAAGTTTTGAATATAATATAGTTCTTGGAGGGTTCAATTTGCTGGTTTACTTGTTTTTAGGGATAGTGTAGTAAATATTGGTTATTGTCTTTGTGGTGTTCATTGTTTTTCTTTCCACTGTGGAGCAAGTATTCCCCATAATTACTATATTTTAGGTGATTAAAAAGGAAGATTGTAATCTATAGGTTATTGCATTCTCTTTTTATCTAATAGCATTTTACTCCAAAAAGCTTCTGTTAACAAGTAGCTTGCTTGATATCCCTGCTTTCTCCTTCTTTACCACCATTGCCATTGCACATGATGCAGCTGATCTATGAACATGCTGTCTACCAACTCACTCATTACTGCATCCCCACAGAGTTGTTCATACATTCATTGGTATGCATTAATGCAAGGTTTTTTTAGAAAAAATAAACAATTAGGGGTTGCTAGCTTACACGCACTCAGTTTTCAGGTATGTAGCCATTGCTGTATCAGGTCCTGCTGCTGCAATGGAAGTCTCTGTTGGAAACAGCAGCTGTATTTTGTCTCCATAGTGTTTAACTCCATAGGTATAGGTACCTTGGACTTGGCACCTAGCAAGAGAATGAGAATATTCCCACTGAACATTCACACTGAACAATCTGAATGTCATTGATTAACTGATCCATCTCCAGCAGACAAGAAGCTGGATTTGTGGTTAAGTTTTCCAATGCTGAACAATTTCACAAGGAAGAAACAAATCATTCCACATTGCTAGGCTATTCAAACACTCGTTTCTCCAATAACAAGTCTGACAGTGAAGTTGGTACCCATGAAGGCCTGCAGTTATTTATTTTCTCAAAGCTAGAACAGCATATCAGATTTCTCTTTTAAAGTGTTTTTTAGAGAAAAAAGTCTGTACAATGGTTTTTATGTTATGACTACCATAGCTGTCTCTAAAGACATAGGAGAAAAAAGAATTTTTTTTCAGAATTCAAAGCTATTTCACTTGTTCACATGTCACTTATGTACTTGTACAGGGAAAATAAATAATGAGTTTAATGTCAATCAATTAGGAAACAAATAGTCAGTTCCATGTATTTTAATTCATGTGTGGAAGTAGACAGGGATGAGAAGAGGTGGTCTTTTTAAGGAAGATGCTATGATATCAGATCTGTTCTGCTTTTGCAGAACAGATGTTTTACATTATACCTGAGGTTTGGCTTTCAAAGCATTGTCTACCTGTCTCTGGGGTTTTGTGAGGATAAATGCATTGGTATCTGAGTCATCAAGATGCTCTGATGGTAAGACACGAAATAATTGTGAAGATAAAATTAATAGGCTTTTTCTTCATTCTGGAACACAAAGCTTGTCTTGTTTCCTACTGAATTAATCTGGTATTAATCAGTCCTATCTTTGCTTCTGTACATTGATCTGTGGCTTTTCTTTTCCTCTCCACAATCTCTTTGTAGGACTCCACAATATCAGCATGTCAGGTAAAATATTCCTACCTGTATTACTGAATAATTTTTACAATGTTGGTAATTCTAATGTTCTGTCAGACCCTCCATCATGTAAATAATTACATATGCACAGTGTGCCTGCAACCAGCCCAAAGAAAAACTGAGATTTTTAGTGAGATATAGGTGCATTATGAGGGAAAATCACTGTGAGAGTCCACGCTTAAGTATTTTAAGCTTTCTTCAATGATAATACTTCTTAAAAATTATGCCTGAGAAAATATCACCAACACCTTTATCTTCTCCTTATTGCAAGTTTTTCTTCTTAATAGCATGTGAAAATGCTCTTGTTTAGACTACTATTTACAAATAAGTAGGATTACTCTTCCGTATTTATCACAGCTGTAACAAGCTAACAGTGCCTGATGACCCTGTTCCAAAGAGAAGTGATCATCACCTAACAGAAAAATTCCAAAAGAAAGAAAAAACCCCTGACAATAACACTTTTGTTGAGCCGTGTTTTTGTAACTATTCCATGAAATTGAAAGACAAACACCTTGGAGTATATCAGGAAAATGTCTGAATTGCCAGCAGCATTGACTGAGAAAGGAAAAATGGTAGACATGAAAAACTATAAAATATAAAGGAGCTTGGATTTGGTAGCAACAATATATTTTCCTCTTTCTAGATTCTAGGATTTTAGATTCTCCATTTGTTAAAAAGGAGACTTATAGAAGTTATACCACATCCTTTCATTTTCTCTGTAGAAAAACAACATGTAGGGTTCTTAATTTTGGGCAACTGCTTGCTTTAGAAGACAGTGATAACTCTTAAGCACACTGATTTACTTCACCAACACCGACTTTGAATATTTGTTTTAACTTTTATCATGGTGCCCCTGTGTGCTTTTCTTGGGTGATAAATGGTGTTAATTGCTTCAAAAAAAGTTCATAATAATTCAATTTCTAATGATAGTACAACATAATGCCCACTTAAGTGCTCTCCTCTGGCAGATCTACACTCTGCAACACAACAAGTTCTGCGGATTTAGACATATTCTTCTAACCCTACCACCATGGTACATGAGGGTTTTAAAAGATCATGTGTTTTAGAAAAAACAGAATGAATTATTGACTACATAATTCCTATACAGACAAGTGTTGAGGAATACATATAGCGCAGGTAGCTCAGGGTGCAGCTGCATTGGAGCTGCAGGTTGAGCTCTTGGTGGGAGCCCCAAGCAAGGGGCCATGAACTGCCATGCCAGGGACCTGTGGCCTGGCCAAGTGACTGGACACTCAAAGGCAGGCAGGAGCCAATAACCCTCAGAATTTCCCAAGCTTAGACTGTAAGAGAATGAACTCCCAGGAGTTCCTTCGTTCAGGTTCCGTCCTTGGAGTCATTCAGTTTGAGCTGTTGTTTAGTTATTTGGCCAAGATTAAATCATCTGGAGGATCTGGATGTCTGAGACACTGCTCTTGGTCACCTGGGGTCTAGCCAGTGAGGAGACCTGGTGTGACTGAGTGTGGGCACTGTAGCTGTAAAGGGCCCTCGGTCCCAGCTGAGCTGGTGTGAGTGTGTCTGCCAGAGGGGCTCCTGGATGGTCAGACAGGGAAGCATCCCAAGCACTAGAACTAAGAGAAACAATTGCTGTTGTCCTTAGCCAAAAAAATTCTACCTGCCTTGTTGGTGGTAATTCAATTCCTTCAGAGTACACATAAACTTCTTGGATTGAGTTTATGCTAACTTGGGGTTTAGAAAACCAGATCAGAAAAATAAGGTAATATTCTCAGAAATTTGAAGATACACTCCTTCATGAAAATATGAAAAAAGGCTATGTCAATGTTGGTATCACTCTTACACATTCTTCCAATTCTATTGCAAATTTACAAAGCATATCCAGTTTCTGAATATGCACAATACATATCCAGTATGTCTGATGAAATAAATGGAGTATGGCCTTTTATGTAAGCAGTTACCCTGGGAGCTCTTAGTGTAAAACATAACCTAAATATTAATAAGGACAACTATTCAGAACTGAGAACACATGTTAATACATGCATCTTGCAGATAAAGCCAGTAGTAACTGTTAAGCTAAATCTTCTTAAACATCTCTGAAGTGTTACCTCTTTCCTGATATATTTGACTGCTCAAGAAGATGCTGAGAATTTAGTACCAAGCTTCTCTGACCACTGTTGACTTTCCTTGAAAAGAGCAAGAAAATTATATTGGAAAATTGTGACAAATTTTATAACAATGATAGCGGAGGAAAAAAAAAACCCTCGACGTTTATATTAATAGCAGTTAATATTTTAGTGTCACAATGATGCAAGGGCTGGGTGTTCCTTGTAGGCTGCTTGCCACAAAGCAATCCTGGGCTGGCTCTGCAGGGGCCTTAGCAGACAGGGTCTGTACCACTGTCCCTAGTGAGGGCATTCATTCAGCTATAGAACTGATGGTATGAAACTGCTAAATCTGCATAATTTTGAGATACTATTGTGCTAAACTTTGAACCAAAAATCAATCTCTTTGAAGGCCTTTGTTATATTTACAATCTGTACCCAAGCACTCTGAGGGGGATTTGCAAGTCACATAAGCAATTATATTCTTTGGGGTTGAAATAAAAGCACTGAGTGTATAGTCAAATTATGTTAATTACTCGTAAAAAATCCTCTGTTTTTCTTTTTCCCTTGCATGCTTCAAGGAAAACAGGAAAATCTTTCCTTATCAACAGATGTAGTTTCTCATAAACAGAGGCATTTATTGAGATTACTACAACTGGGAGAACCAGTTATTGATCAGTCCTGTCTATATCAACAGGAGGCAAGTTTTCACAAGTAATTCTCACTTTCAGGGTCTTTAGAATCTGGAAAAGTATAGTGCATAAGGAGTGAAGAAGAGGAAGAAGAGGGGGAAGGGAAGGGGAAGAAAGGAAAGCGAAGTTAAACTGTGTTGGTTATTTTTTTTTCCAAAATTGGTATATAGTGGGGCTTGATGGTATTACACCATACTTTAATTTCAACCAAGTCATAATTTTTATAAATTTAGTAGCTATATAAAACCAAATAGAGCACTGACAAGGCAATATGATGTTAAACTGGAATACATTCTATAAATAATATTCAACAATATGAAATATTAATTGTACATTTTCCTAGAGCTGTTAGCAATACAAGAACTTTTAAACTTGACTTTCTTGTAATAAAAGCAGACAGAAATATCTTGCCCTGGTATCCCTAATTCAACCTCTCTTTACCTTCCATGTAATTTCTTTTCTTTTTATATACTCCTTTTCTGTTCTATATCCTGTATGTCACTTGAAACCATGCACAAAAACACAGTAATATTGTACACTGGAAGAAAAAGATCTTTTGGTATTCTTAACAAACTCAGAAATACCCACAGTGTAGATAGCATTTATTTATAAAAACACACAAAGTATTTGAGTCAATAAATCATCTGGAAGGTACAAATAAAATTGTCAGTCAGTTTACTGGTGGCTAAGTTGGCTGACATGGCAGGAAGGAACAAAACATCGTGTCTTACTGGACTATGAAGTCACTGAGGATACTTATTGAAAGTAGCTTTTTTTAAAGGTCTCCTACAGATGCAAAGGAGGATAAAAATCCTCCTCTTTAAATAGCTACTGCTCATATAAGTTTTCTTCTCTGTTTTCAGGCTTTCACCAAGGGAAATCTTTAACAGTTCCTGAATGAGAACAGTTTTTATCTCAGTGCACAATCTTTATTTAAACCTCATAATCTAGAAGAAAACTGTGATGACTCAGGAGCTGCTTCATTATCTATTCAGACTTCCTTTTATGAACAGCCATAAGAGGTGAGAGGCAGTGGCCTGGGTGAGACCAGGACATGCAGTTTTCTGATAGAACTGTAAGTGAAGCAGAACTTGCTGTTGTAGATTTAGTTTTCAGTCAGGCATTCCTTCACACACAGGTGAATGCTGCAGTCTGGAGAGTTAGACTTTCAGAACATCTTTGTGACAGCAAGATAGAAGAAAGAGATGGAGGTCCTTTGTAACCAATAACTTTCCACACATTACAAAAGGAGTGGAAATTAATGCATTGTCTTCTCAGTTTCACTGTGGGAACTTTTTCGTTACAGTCAGAATACTCAGAAGCTGTCGCCAGGTTATGTGCTCTTTTTTGCAAAGAAAAAGAGAAGTGAAAAGAACTTCTATTGGTGAGAAAAACTTTTCATAAAACAATTTTTGGAGTTTAGCATGAAATTCAAATTATAAATCCGAGTATTTTTCTACCAACATTTGAAGAAGTGTTCATTTTGCTTTTCGAAGTTTCACCTTGAAAATATTTCTAGATGCTTGTATCCAAGTAGAATTTCAGTTGCTATAACAATACTATTAAGATTGTATAAGTCTTTCAACAAAAATATAAGAAGTCCTAGAAGATATATCGTGTTGCAAGGTCCTGAAATTTCTTTCTTTGAAATAAGTCCAATATTGTTCTGATGAACAATAATAGATCTTTATCTTAAAATTCTTCCAGATTTGACCTTCGAAGTATCTTCTCTTTCTCCTTCTCTGCTTACCATCTCTTACAGAAACTTCTTCCTTTCTCTGCTTGAGATCTTCAGTAAAATCACCATAAGGGTACAACATTCTGCCTTTAGTACAGTTTCTTTGTAGTTGTGACAGTAGTTCATTGTAGCCAATTGTGTAAAACTACATAATAATAATAATATACAAACAAAATGGTGAAAGCTTTGAGGACCCTAGTTTTACTTACAGGGTTTCCTACACTATGCATCCTTTCTTGATAATCTCACACTCTCTAAAGTAAATAGTCTTATTTAGCAAAACTTTATTGTCTCAAAGCCAAAGTCTTTTCATTAAAAACTCAGTAGGAAAATTGAATGTTATTATTTGGAAGTCCTGCCTTGATATGTTGAAGGAATTTTCAAGCAGATATGCTCCCATTTCCCTTCTATGGGATGAGGTTTTGTTGAAATCAGATCAAAGCAGCATCATCTCTTTCCTTGATAGAAGAGTTTATTGTGGCAGTCATGACATACAGTGTTTTGTTCTCTCTGAGAGTATAAATTGCTATAATAAGGTATCTAAGGAGTATTTTCGATTGAAAAGACTTGACTTTGCAGTGGAAAAGCTAAGCTTTTATCAAAAAGTAGATTTTTTGGGAAAATTTGTTTAGTTGAAAACTCAAGTTGCCATTAAAAATAAGCCTGGTATTCTTTTCCAATCTGTTTTATTCTCCATTGCTTTTCACTTTATTACTCCTCTTCTAAGATATATTCCTTCTTATTAGGTTGCACTATTTGATGTCTGTTTGACAGCATCCTGTCTTTATCTCTTTTTTCATATTTTGGTTTTATTTTTGATTTTTTTGTTTTTTGATTGGTTTTTGGTTTTTTTGTTTGTTTGTTGGTTTGGTTTGGTTGGTTTGGCTTTTTTTTTTTTGTTTTTTGGGTTTTTTTGTCTTTTCTGGCTTCTTACAGCAGCTCTGAATTTAAAAGGCATGATGGAGGGGATGAAGCAATTAGAAAACTTATTCCCTTTTCCTTTAAAATGGTCTTGAAATATCCACACAATTGATCAAACGTCTAGTTAGGGTATCTGATGGTATAATCTTGTTGAAAGTGCTCTCAGTTCAGTCTACTGAACTTTCACAAAGGCTCTGCAAGACCTCTACTGAAAACCTTTCATTAACCAGAGACATAATATGTGCAGTGCTTCTTTCTTTCTGTCATCTTTTACTTAACAAGTAGCAATTAAGTATATTCTTCTCAGTTTCCTTAAGAATATAACAACCTATGAGATATCTGTTGCATTCTGTGCCTTTTAAAGCAATAAAATGTTCATAACTAGTATTTATATTGCTAAGAAAATAAATAATGACAGATTGTCTCCTTCTCCATTTTCATCCCTGGAATTCAACAGTCTTAAATGCGTCCCAGCTACTGCGCTCCTTTCTGGCTTGAAATATTCAGTTTTATAGATACCATGTATCATTACTATTTGTTAAAGTAGTAGAAGTAGAGTCTTGGTGAACCTGTGTGTTATTATGCATGCAGAACATATAAAGGACCAATGCTTTGAACTTTTAGTATTTAATGTGTTGCTGTGGATGTTTTGAAATGAGGAGGTAATTTATTACAGATAAGTAAATACCAAAGCAACTCTGATTACTTTATTTTCACGCTCGCTTGTCTTTAAGGTCAAGCAGCAAAAATGCGCTTTTAAAAGAGACTTCCATGACCACAAAAGGGAGTGAGAGAAAGAAGAGATTGTTGATTCACATGTGCCTTTTCAGCCAAGAGAGATCCTGAGGTGCTCTTACTTCATTTGTTTACGTGACAAGAAAGCAATCAAAAATCAAGGGTAATTTTTAACTATTATGCATGGGACCCTGCTCTCCTGGACATGGCTGAACACCTGCCTGCCCATGGCAAGGGGTGAATTAACACCTCATTTGGCTTTGCTTGCCTGCATGGCTTTTGGTTTCCCTATGAAACTGTTTTTGTATCAATCCATGGATTTTCTACCTTTCACCCTTCCAATCCTCTCCCTCTGATAGGGGAGTGAGCAAGTGACTGCGTGGTGCTTGGCAGCTGGCTGGAATTAAACCACAACGCCAAATAAGACTTCTGGTCAGGTTACACATGCCAGAAATCCACTTGGGCTGTTGCAAAACCTGTTGGAACCTCCTGATCAAATCCTGAGACTGTGCAAAGTGCAGAAGATGTCTCTGCTAGACTTCTGATGTGGCTCTACTGGATAGGAATACACTCACCATAGGTTTATATTGTGTGAAGGAAATGAAAAGTAATAAAAGATAAATCCTAGCATTTCAACAGCATTTTAAAATTCTTCATACTCTTAACAGACACTGTTAATAGCACTGGAGAATGGTGGAGCTTCTTTATGCCATAGCTTCATGCTAAATAAAATCTGCACCAAAAGTATGCTATAGAGAGTTATAGAGAGCAAGTGTGGACCTGGGTGGGAGGAAGGAAAGAAAAGGAAAACCTCTATCTTCACACTGAAGCAATCCTATTCAGCAGAACCATCACAGTGCAGTTGCCTAAACTGCTGCTGTAAGCACTATATTTTGGCAAAAGAGTCTCAGCAAATAAGTTTTAACTATGGTATAAGACACCTTCAGCTTTATGTATACATATAACCATATAAAAGTGTCACCATTAGGTCAGATGTGCCATACATACATGATCAGGTCCAAGAAGAAAAAGTTTTTATTCTGTGTGTTCTCCAGCTTATGTACTCTTAACAAAGTGTGATCTTCAGTCATTAATTATATCAAATAACTTATTATATTTATTAGTACAAAGAAATTAGTGTCAATAAAATTGGCAAAAGTTTTACAGAAATTTAATAAGGCACATATACTCATCTATTTATGCATGTAGTCTAGCTTACAAAAATTTTCATGTATCTTTTCTGGTCTGTTCCCATGCTGACAGCTTTGTCTTCTTCCTTGCTATGGATACACTCAAAAATCATCAATTGTTATTTCTTCTATTAATTCAGCTTTGCTTGCAGGCCAGCTGTCAAGACCCTCCGTATAAAAGTAAATTCAACAGATATTTAAATGGATCCTTTTAATTCTATGATGATTGAAGAAAATCACAAAAAGGCTGGCAAAACTTTATTCAACAAAGATTGTGCTTACTGCAAGGACAGGAATATGTAACACACATAACTAATAATTCTGTGTTTTATAACTAAGACACAGAATATTCTTTAGTTATGATTTCAATGTTTTCTGTCAAGGATTTCAACGATTGAATTCACATGGAGATAGATATATACATACACATAGAAGTAGTGTATGAAACCACAAAGTTTCTTACTTCAAATGACAGGACTAGTGGAAACGTTGAACTTTTGTGGTATCTGGAGACAAACATCAATAACATATTCAAAAAGATTTGACCTCTTTAGATATTCAGCCTATGGATACTGGTCTTTAATATATTACATATAGTCCCCAAACTTCAGAATCTGTACTTAGCACTCTATCTCATGTACGCTGTCTCAAAATCCAGGCCATCATTTCCTCACCAAATAATTTCAATGCAACACACTGCTTGTAACTGCAAGAGATAGGCTAAAGGAGGTAAATCTGCCAAATGTATTTCAGTTTTCTTCCCTCTCTAATATACTTCTGTGTGTATGCTGAGTCAAGGACACAATTTTTCAGCTCTTACCTCAGTGAAGGTAAGCCATACATCAGTTAAGGAAGGGAAAAGAAAAACAACCTTGCTGAAGTGCTGAACTTGCTTTTACGTTATGTAGAGCTACTTGTCTGGTTGCCACAAACATAGAAAAGGTTTTTTAAACTAGGGCAGGTTTTGTATACAGGCACTAGCTGTTCCCTCTTGCAGGTTTTCTTCATCTCTGGTGCTATGACTTCTTGGTCATAAATGTGTCTTGCTAACCAAGATGCTGCAGGAATTTGTGGAAAGATTGAAGATATAGTTGGGTGCAACATGTAAATGTATGCATTGAGTAATAATTCATTATAGGAAAGTGATGTTAAGAACAGAGAAAAAAATAAGATTTTTTTAATTATGCGGTTCTCTTTTTAGCAGAAAATAATATAAACCAAAAGCCAGCCAGGCTCTCTACTCTAAGAACGTTTGAGCAACTTAAAACTAGTTTTCCTAGGAAATTATAATAAATAATCGTATAAATATATCTAATATAAATTTTTCTGATTTCTATATTTTTATAAGGTTTTTACCATATCTAACAGTGGACAGGCGTAAGAGCAGAATCAAGAAGTTTCCAATTGGAAGACACGTCATTTAAAGAAGTACCTGTATAGGACGACTGAATCAAAATTCCTGATTAATCAGAATGGCCACAAGGGATGGTTATGTTTACTGTGGTTTTTTACTAAAATTATTTTAAAGATGTTAAGTAAGCATCAGCAAATAGATTAATAAATGCCAGTTGGCATTGCTGCTCTGAGATGTGATTTGCCTAGCTGTAGGCTATTTGTTGAGTATTAATTAAATTAACTAAAAACTTGCTGAAAGTTTAAGGGCCTAATAGAAACTGAATTAGTTTATTAACTGCCTGCAGGCAGACAATTATTTCCATGTCATCACCGTTTATTTTGTCCTGTTCTTTTGTGCATTAAGGAACGCTCTGCTGAATATTAAATATATGATGATATTCCCATCTACATCACTTAGGAAATTGTCTCACTCAGCTCCGTGGCTGTCCATACATGCCAACATATCTGAGAAAGAATTCAGATCTGAATCTTTTTTTTTTTTTTTTTGCTATATTCAATGCAATATGTGATTTATATGAGAAACCGGTGTTAAGACAGGGGAAGGTCCATCTGCCTGGAGTGGCAGCTACAAGGAGAGTGTAGCCTTGTTTCCCTCTTCCCTGTAGAAGCAGTGCCTTTACTTGTCTCTGCCTCACAATTTCCATTTTTCTTTACCTCTCCAGGGCATGTGACGCAAAGGAGCTAAAATGCTGCTTTGAGGCAGAAAGGAGAACAATTCAGTGAAAAGGGAGGTTACACTAAAACTCATCGGCCAAGTTTTATGCATGTGAAAGAAGAAAAACAAATGTGTACACAGGTATTTATTTACAGCACAGTCTACCACTGGGCAGAAACCATTTTGAAACCATTTGAAACTGCAATGCTTTCAAAAACGGCTTTGAAGACCCAGTTGTGAGCAGCAAGGCCAGGTTTTTCAACAAAAGCCTGAATTAAAGATGTAGCTGCTATCTCTCTCGTATTTTCCATTTTTTAGAAGAAGTTTAATTCAAGTTTATTTTAGGTAAGTACAATTCCCCCTTACTGAACATTTATATCCCATCTGAGGTCTGTGATGTTTTCTGATTTACAAGTGAGTATTCATGGGAGTGGTGTGGAAGTGCTAGTGGATTATGTGAAAAAGAAAATTGAGAGAATACCTGAAACATTGAATTTCTTTAGTAAGTAGTGGCTGTACCTACAGTTAGGACTGGGAGAAATCAATATTCTAGGTTCCTCTGTGAACCATACTTTGGACACAATAATAAAATAAACTTCAAGAACATGGACTTATTTCCCATTTGGAAAAAATAAACTGGCAGATGAATCACAGGAATGTACCTGGTTTTGTCCCCTGGACGTTTTTTCCCTCAGGGCATTTTGTCCCAGACCTAGGCTGATCTGAGTTAGGTTTAAATCATTTAAAGAATGGGAAATGTCAAGTTCTGAGTGCCAGTTGCTCAGGTCACAAATGCACACATATTCCTCGATATTACTTCACAACATAGACTTCATGGATATGGTCCCTTCTAGGAGTGTAAGAGGTCAAGTTTCCATATAATTACTATGGTTTATTAACAATAATGAATTCTTTTTAAGTCATATCTGGTTAAATTACAAAATACCTCAAATTAATAGTTTGCTCAGCTCTATTTTAAAAAAAGTAAAAGTGTTTCTTAGATTGTTTAGAAGTTCAGATTAAGTTCCTCTAATCTGTCAAGTTTTTGCAAATAAAATATGCCTCATCCAATTTAGCCAGTGCTGCACTATAGAAAAGTATTAGTTTTGTTCTAAGTAAATTATTCTTCAGACAAGGGATTTTTCTTCATGTAAAAGGTAGTACATGATTAGATGATTTAAGTTCAAAGTAACGTTTTAAGTTCAGCTACTAGTCTAGGCAGAAAAGCTCAAAATTGGTTTTGGCTTCAGTTCCAGATGGCCTCTTGGTTTGATGAAGGGTCTCTTCTGTTAAAAGCCCCAAAGAAAGTAAAGCATTAGAGTATCTTTGGCTTATGTAAGGAGGCAGTGCTCTCCACAAAAGCATAACAAAAACACCCAAACCTCTCACCCTGTCTGTTACTACCAAGCAGGCTGTGGTTTCAGTAGCTTCTGTGACTCAGTCAGGCTGTCACTTCTAAAGAGTGGCTGCAGCAGATGAGGAGCTTGTTGTCTTCCCATAATCCTGATGAGTCACACTGTGACACCCTGTGAACCTGGTATGCAAAATCCTGCAGTCCTACATTGTAAGAGTCCATGCAAATCCTTTGTCAAATTTAATCTATATGAATTTGTAGACTGAGAGCTCTGCTTTGATTGGAATATAATCATAGGCTTACAGGCAAAACAATCCCCTTAACAACAGTATTCTTTTTGTTCCATGTTTAAGCCTTGCAAAGTTGAAATTTGCCAGTGGTTTTGATGATAATATACAAATAGGATTGCATTTGATTCTGGGTTATTTTAAAAGGTCACTGAGTCATGAACTATTTTACATTGAACAGGAGACATAACTGAGATTTCCAGCAATCTACTGGAGCCCTAGTAAAAGGAACTGAGGTTTTGTGCTGAAGTGTTGTCAGAACTGGTTTGAAGCTCAGAGAACAAGCTCCTTGATTTTTACTGCTTTTTACACAGATGTTGAAAACAATGTAGCTTTAATCTGAGAGGGGATTGTGAGTCAAGTCAAGGCATTTGTTTAGTGCCTCTGTTTTGAATCCAAAGCCTGAAGCTAATGGTATTGTTAGACTCATTAATGAGAACAGGTGGAAGCAGTGAGAGTATGTTTAATATTTCTCTGTGAAAGGAGGAAAAATCTGAAAACAAAGTTTCTTGTGGCTGGGTAAACTTCTAACATAGTTTCTAGAAAGAGAACCTTTGTATTTCTAAGCATGTATAAAAATGGTGCTGTGAAACAGGAGGGAGTTTCTTGGCCTTCTTTAATGTATTAAGCAATACAGAAGTCTCAGTAGTTGAGCTATAGTATAAATCAGCAATGAAATATCTGACATGAAACCATTATGTATAATAAACAACCTCTGATAGGCTTGTATTTCCAGGCATGCCCCTGCACAAAGAAGAATCTGAGGTCAGATTTGTTGTTTATTCACAAATTTAACCCTGACTTCTGCTCTAGCACTTCTGAAAGTTTCTGAAGTTCTTGCAGGACAATGTATGAGATGACTCAGGCTGGAAGGCCAAGAAAGGATGTGGGTAGCTGCAACTTTTGAAGGGGATGGTATTGACTGTGAGAATACTTGTGTTTCAGAGCTTAGTCAAGCAGATGATCTTTAACAACTCAAGGGCTCTGCAGTGGGGCAACCTCCTGGATAAGAGCTTGTGCTATTTTCGCCTGGGAGGTGGCAACAAGGATCACTGTTTTGTGACTGAGTCTGGTGCTTGGAGGAACATGCCAAACTGGAACTTGTTTTTTCAGATCAGTAGTAGCCCACGAGGTTATTAGGAAAAGGCAAATGATCAGCCTGAGAAAAGGCATGTGGTGAAACCATATATAGTTGCAAACAGATGGCTTTATGAAACTTCTTTTGGGAAATGCTGGAAATGTCTGAAATAATCATACTTTAGATATTAACACAAAGAAATCTGAAGGCATAGCTGAAGGTTGTATAGGTATGTGGGATTTAATGTTAATCTAACTGCATGAAGGAATTTTTAAAATAGTTTTTAGCAGTAGGGGATTCCAAGTAATATGTAAAGTCTGTCCAATGTCCTGCATAAACTCTCAGGAAGCTATGCTGTATTCTAATATTTCTTCATCTGACTTGTTAGGAAGACCCAAGATTGCTTTTTTAAATTTAACTGAGACAAATATTTCTTTCTTTAAGGTGGCATAACCAGAATGTGCTATATTTTTTCTAGTATTATATTCAATTTGCTATAACTTATATGTTATAAATGATGAGATTATAAATTTCCTTATATATATATATATAAATTTATATATAAATAAATTATATATATATAAATTTCCTTATCTTATTGCAAATAATTTAGTAATAGGGCAAAGGCTTCCTTTTCCTTTCTTTTACAAGGTACATGTCCAATTGCATCTCTTCATTTGAATAAAAAACTAATAATAATGAATAATATCATTACCTCGACTGTAGTGAAAAATTCAATTATTCAGATCCTGATTCATGTCGGAATAGATGAACAGTTTAAAAAACAGGGAGCAGAGTAATATAGATGACATAACACGTCATGCTCAGGACAGAATTAATTTCCACCATGATATTGAAGTTGAATATTTTCTCTTTATCACAGAATTATCGCACTTAAATATATAGTGTTAATAAAATTTAGTATCATGTAAGGTCAGGGATTATTTAATCTGTGCAAATTATAAAGCAAATTATTATAGTCTATATTTCCATTGTCTTTTGCAGGCTAGTGATATTTGCCCTTTTTTTGGCATGTAAATGAGCATGTTTTAACTCCAAAATTTTAGAAGTTCTGCAGTAGTATATTTTTCTCATTTAGATTTTTTAAGAATTGCTAGGAATATTTGGGGATTTTGGTGACCAAATGCACTGCTTCCTGGAACTGACAATTATCTCAGTCTAGAGTAATGGTGCCTGCTTTGCCTGTCATCATTCCTTCTCCTTTTCCTCACTTTCCCTCAGAACATAAATAGATAAACAAGTAAAGTATAACCATGATTTGTGTTTAGGCTCCCTTTTTTCTTTGTCTTCTCCTTTGTGTTGTGAATGCACACAAAAAATGGAGCTATAACTAAAACAGGCTAATGATGTCTGATTTGCCATTCATTTTTTTAAAATAGGCTATAAATTACTTCTTTGACGCATCAGCATAGAATTATTAAGGATGTAAAAGACTTCCAAGATCAAGTCCATCCTTTGAGTGAACACCATTGCCAACTAAATCATAGTACTAAGTGCCAAGTATAGTTGTGTCTTGAACACTTCAAGGGATGGTGACTCCATCATCTCCCTGGGCAGCTCATTCCAATGCTTAACAACCCTTTCCATAAAAATAATTCTTCCTGATGTCCAACCTGAGACTCCTCTGATGTAGCCTGAGGATATACACTCCTGTCCTGTTGCTAATTGCCTGGGAGGTTGATCCTCACCCTGCTACCATTCAGGTGGTTGTAGAGAGTGATAAGGTGACCCTTGAGCATCCTTTTCTCCAGTCTCAACAACCCCAACTCCCTCAGCTGTTCCTCATATAATTCGTTCTCCAGGTCCTTCACCAGCTTTGTTGCCCTTCTCTGTGCATGTTGCAGCACTGTATCTTCCTTGAACTGAGGGTCCCAAAACTTAAACAGGATTTGAGATGTGGCCTCACCAGTGCCAAATACAGGGGAAAATCACTGTCCAGCCGGCCACACTATTCCTGATATAGGCCAGGATGCCATTGGCTTTCTTGGCCACCTGGGTACAGCTGGCTCATGTTCAGCCACTGTTGACCAGTACTCCCAGGTCCTTTTCCACTTGGCTGCTTCCCAGCCCGTGGCACTGCATGGGGTTTTCGCAAAGCAAGGGCAGGACCTGTCATTTCACTTTATTGAACAGCAGACTGCCTCAGCCCATTGATCCAACCTGTCCTGATCCTTCAGCAGAACCCTCAGCAGATCAACCCTCCTGCCCAGTTTACTGTCATCTGTGGAATTACTAAGTTTACACTTGATCCCCTCATCCAGATCATCCATAAGTATATTGAGCAGCACTGGGTGGAACATAGAGCCTTGGGGAATAGTACTATTGACTGCATACCAGCTGGGTGGAATTCCTTTCACCACCACTGAGCCTGGCCATCCAGCCAGTTTTTACCCCAGTGAACAGTGCACTTGTTTAACCTGGCAGCTTTTCCTGTGAGAAACACCGTCAGGGGCTTTGCTGAAGTCCAGGCAGGCAACATCCACAACCTCTTTCTCATTCCTTAGGCAAGTCACCTGTTCATGAAAGGAGAACAGGTCAAGCTGAACCTGACTTTCTGAAACCCATGCTGGCCGGGTCTGATCCCTTGGATGCCCTGTATGTGCCATGTGATTGCACTCAAGACGATCTGTTCTGCAACCTTCCCTGACCAATCTAGCAGATCTGTAGTTCCACAGATACTTCTGGCCCTTACTGTAGATGGACATCACAGTGATCAGTGATCTGGGACCTCCAGTCGTCTGGGACCTCCCTGCTTAACCAGGACTATTATAAA